>NC_069410.1:68562741-68624111 GCF_026875155.1 Cherax quadricarinatus
GGTTTTATTTGTCATATTATATTTTATTTAATATTATGTTACATTATGTTAATAAGCTATTAACATAACAGGGATATAAATGATATACATTACCGACACAATGGAAAAGTTGACACACAGCTAACATAATGTTTGTAGATGAATGGTTCAGAGAACCGACATGTTGATAAATTAGACACATGTGCAGCTCTTGGGTATCTTTATTGAAGAAACGTTTCGCCACACAGTGGCTTCATCAGTCCATACAAAGAAGAATCTTGAACAAGAGGAGAATGAGGTAATCAGTCCCTCAACCTTGAGTCGATGTGGTCAGTCCATCAGTCATCAAGATTGATGGACTGACCACATCGACTCAAGGCTGAGGGACTGATTACCTCATTCTCCTCCTGTTCTTCAAGATTCTCCTTTGTATGGACTGATGAAGCCACTGTGTGGCGAAACGTTTCCTCAATAAAAATACCCATGAGTTGCACATGTGTCTAATTTATTAACATAATATTATTTTTTATTGACAACGTTTCGCCCACAAGTCACACACAGATCTTCCTGAGCAGGTACATTAGTATATATAGGGAACATCATGATATGAAGAGTCAGGTGGAGAATGTTGAAGTTGGAGTTGACAAACACTTACCTAGCATGAGCCTGTAAGTTTGTTGCTATTAAAAAATTTTATGTTGCAAACTTGCAATTGTTAATAAAACACACCAAAACAATTTTTTAAATTTAATATACAAACAGACAATATAAAAAACATAAATGGAACTTGTATCAAAACATTTTTTAATTGTTACAAAAATATAAAATGGAAGCAAATATCAACAATGCCAAATTGCAAAGTGATGCAAGTTTCAATCCCTATATTCCTGAGATTCATTTGGAAGACCAATGATTCTATATTGCTAAATGGAAAGATGGAAGTCTGAGAAACAATTTCTATCAGTCTTTATGAAACTTGAAGAGCAATATTCTCATGGATCTCTTCCTCATCCGGGTATTCCTCAATCCTAAAAGTTCTCTTTTTCCTCATTACTTTCTGCTTTTTGGCTGGCCTTTCTTCCCTTTCTTCCTCCTCATCATCACTTGACATCTCTGCATCCTGTGCATCCAGTGGCAAGTATTCATCACCACTATCCAGCAATTCTGGTTCGCCTACCTCTGGTTCCGAGTCACTGTCTTCAGAAACGCAGACATACCTCGACCTGCTGGTCGACTGCTCCCCATAAAACAGCCTCTCATGGAACTGGAAGGACAATAGAAACCTCCTGTATAAATCCAGACCACTACAGAGTTCATATATGCAATTGAAAATTTCTTATAAATATTTATTTGACTAAAATTGGACATTCCCGGAAACTCGCACAAGACCGAAATAATTCGGTCTAAAATGCTTGCATTTTTTTCAACTGCATGCTACACTCATATTATGCTTCACACGGACTTTAGGTATATATCAAAATATGCCTAAACTATTCATGTAAGCACTAAACACAACAATCAGTACTTACCGACATTGTAGAATGTATAATCCAATAGTAGATTAGTAAGGGTGGAGGGAAAAATGCATGTGGGCGAAGCCAAGCCACCAGTGTTTATATTTTGATCTCTCAACCAATGGGAAGGCGGCAGAAGCGAACTGTACTTAGCTGCAGAGACTCAGGGAAGGCTTGTGATTGGTTGGAACTAAAGAACGGGAAGCTGGCCGCGCGGGGCACAGAGTATGACGCGCCAAAAACACGTAATTAAGACCGAATTTTTTCGGCCTCGCGCGACAAAGGTTGAAGAAATTTCCTAGAAAGAGGTTCAGCTAAGTTGTAAAAGCTTCGTTTTAAAGTCTAGTGAAAACCGAACAACCAGCAGGATCTTCACTTCTACTCTCACCACAACACCAAAACTAAATGTAACATTATCATAAGCTTCTTCCTTCAAGACCTTGAAATCTGTAGTAGTGAATTACTTGAGGAAGAATTCTCTTTCATCGAACAAGTATTTTCTAAACTTCACTATTCTCATCACTTCATTATAGACTGGTGACGCCGGGCATATAACATATTCAGATAACCCACACATAGCAGAGAGAAAAACTTATGAAGAACGTGAGCCAATATATATATAGACGAGGACAGGGATGGGAGAAGCAGAGGAGAAAAGAGAAGTAATGGAAGTGGTAATGATGGTGGTGGAAGTAGAAGTGGGAGTAATTTGTGCCACAAGAGTTAGAAAGGGGAATGAAGGGAGGCAATAGTAGTAGTAATAGTAGTAGAGTAGACAGAAATAATAGTAAAGGAGTGGTAGTCATCGTAGTAGTAGTAGTAGTAGTAGTAGTAGTAAAACTGTAAGACAAGAAAAAGGAGCACAACAGGAGAGCTAAGGACCCACAAGGTGGGGAAACTGAAGGATAGAACAAACTAAAGCAGAAAAGTGAAAAAAACTGAGAGAAATATGGTAAAGATGAAAGGAGAAGTGGTAGGGAGAGAAGTCACGAGTGTTATGAAGTCTGGAGCATTTGACAATGTAAGGAGAAAGGAAAGCATCTACAGAGACAAAGTCAGGATTAAGATTCACACAAGGAAAGTTGTTTATAAGGGATGATTCAACATGACGACAGTTGTGAAGGCTAGAATTAGGATAGACAGTTTTGGCAGAGGACCCGCCAGTAGGATGACAAAAAATAGCATTATTGGAGTCGGCAAGTCTAATACATTTTTTGTGCTCTTTAAGTCTGTCAGAAAGATAGCGGCCAGTGTCTCCATTTTTCTGCCTAGTGTTTTCTGTCCTTCAGCTTTCTCCCCCATCCCCTGTGATTTTGATCATACCCCACGTGGGTCCTTAGCACTCTTGAGGTGCTCGATTTTCTTGTCATTAGACTGATCCCACTTCTTATACTACTACTACGACTACCACTCCTTTACTACTACTACGACTACCACTCCTTTACTACGACTACCACTCCTTTACTACTACTACGACTACCACTCCTTTACTACTACTACGACTACCACTCCTTTACCACTATTTCTGCTTCTACTTTCTACCTCTTCTACTACTATTATTACTACTATTGACTCCAACACAAACTCCAATAAGTTCAGAACTTACTACAGTAATAAATGTGTCACCCCAAACACTTATTAACTACGTGCGAAAAGAACTAAGTAAGTGAATCCTAACTAAAAGCAGTGGGACAGATTCATCTCTTCCAAATTCCTCAAACATGGTGTCTCTGAACTGTCAATCCCCATAATAAATTTGTCCATCACCAACAGTAACTTCCCGGAGGAGTTCATGGAGGCCAGAGTTAATCCGATATTTAAGAAAAACATGTCTGATGTCAGCATCTATAGGCCTGTTAGCATACTCAGTGTGATGTCAAAAATTTCAGAAAAAGCGGTGTACTATCAAGTAGGTAAATATATTAATGACAAAAACATAGTTATCAATCAGGTTTCAGGAACTCTTACTCTGCCCACACCTCCCTAATTAATCTGATGGACTATCTGAGAATTCAAATATCGTTAGGGAATCTCATAGGTATGGTGACCCTCGACTTACAAAAGACCTTCGATAGGGTCAACCATAAAATATTAGAAACTAAAAGCTATCGATATAGGTTCTGTAAACTGGTTTAAGTTCGACCTGAGGAACAGGGAACATTGTCAAGATCATCAACACACTCAGAACTCCTGCCGATAGCATTTGGGGTTCCCTAAGGTAATATTCTGGGTCCCATACTGTTTCTATATTACGTAAACGACATACCCATCAGAGTCAAGTGTAAGCTTCTGTTTTATATAGGCGACAGTGCTCTGTTAGTTTCAGGGAGCAACTCACAAGAAATAGCTAATATATTATCACTAGAGCTAGAGTCCAGCAGCAAACAGTTAATAGACAAGAAACTATGACTACACCTCGGGAAAACAGAAGCCATACACTTTGACAGGAAAAGTAAACTAAGAAGGAAATATAGTTTTAATGGCCAGTGTAATGGGGAACCATCACTTCAGTATCTTCAGTGAAATATCTGTGAATCCCCTTTGACTCGAGCATGTTAGGAAAATTGATGGGGAACAATGTAGTATAACGACTGCCAGGCTAAAGTTCCTTTATATACAGGCACAGTGTTTACCTACTGAGGCTGGCAGAACCCTATGTCTAGCTCTTATACAATGTCATATAGATTATTCTTCTCTTAGTGGCACTTTGCCTTAACAAAAAAAAAAGAATATGAAAGATAGATTACAAATTACCCATAACAAAATGGTGAGATTCATCCTGAGCCTGGGTCCATGAGAGCATATAAGTCAGGACGAATTACAACAACTTGATATACTGAACGATAAAGACAGAGCAGAGCAACCGAAGCTAAATCACTTTTATAAAATTGTTGACAAGCACTGGAATACAAACAGAATGCAGATGTAGTATACATAGATTTTGCAAAAGCCGTTGACAAGTGAGATCATGGTGTATTAGCACACAAAATGCGTGCTAAAGGGATAACTGGCAAAGTAGGCAGATGGATCTTCAACTTTCTAACAAATCAATCACAAAGAGTAATGGTAAACAGAGTTAAATCAGAAGCTGCCATAGTGAAGAGCTCTGTCCCACAAGGCACAGTACTCGCCCCTATCCTGTTACTCATCCTCGTATCAGACAGACAGAGATGTAAACAATAGCACCGTATCGTCCTTTGCAGGCGATACTAGGATCTGCATGAGAGTGTCATCCATTGAGGACACGGCAAATCTCCGAGAAGATATAAACCAAGTTTTCCAATGGGTAACAGAGAACAATATGATGTTCAATGAAGACAAATTCCAACTACTCCGTTATGATAAACTGGAGGAAATAATAACTAGGACTGAGTATACTACAAACTCCAATCACACAATAAAGTGGAAAAGTAATGTGAAGGACCTGGAAGTGGTAATGTCTAAGGATATCACGTTCAAGGATCTCAACAGTGTCACTATCACATCTGCGAGGAAACTGATAGGATGCATAATGAGAACATTCAAGACAAGAGATGCCAAGCCATTGATGATCCTTTTTAAATCACTTGTTCGCTCTAGGCTGGAATACTGCTGTACATTAACATATCCATTTAAGGCAGGTGAAATTACAGATCTAGAGAATGTACGAACGTACAGAGAACCTTTACTGCACATATAAGTTCCATCAAACACCTTAACTACTGGGAACGTTTGGAAGTACTTGACGTGTACTCATTGGAGCGCAGTCGAGTAAATACATCCATAACTCCAGTACTTGAAATGTGGAGTGTTGTGGTATTCGTAGAGCAGGAACTCCTCCCCCCCCCGTCCCTGCAGATGAAGCCCATTCTCGTATCACATATGATAACCGTATATTCTCGTGTCACTAATGATAACCGTATATTCTCGTGTCACTAATGATAACCGTATATTCTCGTGTCACTAATGATAACCGTATATTCTCGTGTCACTAATAATAACCGTATATTCTCGTGTCACTAATGATAACCGTATATTCTCGTGTCACTAATAATAATCGTATATTCTCGTGTCACTAATGATAGCCGTATATTCTCGTGTCACTAATAATAACCGTATATTCTCGTGTCACTAATGATAACCGTATATTCTCGTGTCACTAATAATAACCGTATATTCTCGTGTCACTAATGATAACCGTATATTCTCGTGTCACTAATGATAACCGTATATTCTCGTGTCACTATGATAACCGTATATTCTCGTGTCACTAATAATAACCGTATATTCTCGTGTCACTCATGATAACCGTATATTCTCGTGTCACTAATGATAACCGTATATTCTCGTGTCACTAATGATAACCGTATATTCTCGTGTCACTAATGATAACCGTACATTCGAGAACTTGTACATTTTCAGGTTATCCTAGACAGGTTATCCTAGACAGGTTATCCTAGACAGGTTATCCTAGACAGGTTATCCTAGACAGGTTATCCTAGACAGGTTATCCGAGACAGGCTATCCTAGACAGGCTATCCTAGACAGGCTATCCTAGACATGTTATCCTGGACAGGTTATCCTGGACAGGTTATCCTAGACAGGTTATCCTAGACAGGTTATCCTAGACAGGTTATCCTAGACAGGTTATCCTAGACAGGTTATCCTAGACAGGTTATCCTAGACAGGTTATCCTAGACAGGTTATCCTAGACAGGTTATCCTAGACAGGTTATCCTAGACAGGTTATCCTAGACAGGTTATCCTAGACAGATTATCCTAGACAGGTTATCCTAGACAGGTTATCCTAGACAGGTTATCCTAGACATGTTATCCTAGACAGGTTATCTTAGACAGGTTATCCTAGACAGGTTATCCTAGACAGGTTATCCTAGACAGGTTATCCTAGACAGGTTATCCTAGACAGGTTATCCTGGACAGGTTATCCTAGGCAGGTTATCCTAGACAGGTTATCCTAGACAGGTTATCCTAGACAGGTTATCCTAGACAGGTTATCCTAGACAGGTTATCCTAGACATGTTATCCTAGATAGGTTATCCTAGACAGGTTATCCTAGACAGGTTATCCTAGACAGGTTATCCTAGACATGTTATCCTAGACAGGTTATCCTAGACAAGTTATCCTAGACAGGTTATCCTAGATAGGTTATCCTAGACAGGTTATCCTAGACAGGTTATCCTAGACAGGTTATCCTAGACAGGTTATCCTAGACAAGTTATCCTAGACAGGTTATCCTAGACAGGTTATCCTAGACAGGTTATCCTAGACAGGTTATCCTAGACAGGTATCCTAGACAAGTTATCTAGACAGGTTATCCTAGACAGGTTATCCTAGACAGGTTATCCTAGACAGGTTATCCTAGACAGGTTATCCTAGACAGGTTATCCTAGACAGGTTATCCTAGACAGGTCGCCTCGTTGTCCAGCTCACCGCTGCTCTTTTATAAATTGTTTATTTAATGTTATATATACTTTTTTATTAGTAACTTTTCAAAGTCATCCAGTGAGAACCTAACGTATCTTAACTTAACATCCGCCTAACCTAACTAAACTTAACCTCCGCCTAACCTAACCTAACTAAACTTAACCTCCGCCTAACCTAACGTAACTAAACATTAGCTGTAAAAGTTTGATTATGGGCGAAAGGAAGTCTTTAACACCTGAAATTATAGCTCAAATCATAGGGCTTCACAAAGCTGGGCACCAGACGAAAGAAACAGTGGGGAATGTTTGTGTGTGAGCGTTCAGTGAGGAACTGGGTGCAGCATTGAGCGTTCAGTGAGGAACTGGGTGCAGCATTTCAAGGCTGGTGGCAGTGTCGAGTTACCGTCTGCCAAACCTCGGCCTGGCCCCTTGAAGAAGACATCTGTTCGTACCTTAACTGTGTTAAAGTAGCAGTTAGAGAGTACACCTAAAATAACTGCTAGAGAAATGAAAGAAAAGAACCCACATCTTCTCTCAGAGGTGTCTGTAAAAACTGTTAAAACACGTGTGACAGAACTGGGCTACAGTAGTCACCGCCAGGATAAGAAACCGATCCTCTTCAAGCCACAGAAGAAACGTAGGTTGGATTATGCAAAGAAATATCTTCACTGAAGTACTTTGGAGTGATGAAGCAACCTTCACCGTCACTTGTAACCGTGGGGGACATGTGTACCGGCCCAGAGGTTGTGACCCACCAGACCCATGCTACACCTGTGGGACCAAACACCCAGACTAGCTCATGGGTTGGGGGTGTTTCAGTGCTCAGAGTGTTGGTGAACTCATTGTGCTTCCCAAAAACCAGTATATCAATCACTATAAATACCTGGAGTTGTGTGACATTTTACCTAAGGCATTTAACAAGTGTGGGGCTACGGTTTTTATGCAGGACAGTGCACCATGTCATACCGCCATACCAGTTCAGTGGTTTATGGACTGTGAAATGAGGTTCTTTAATGACTGGCCAGGCAACTTCCCAGACCTAAACCCTATTGAGAACTTCTGGACAATAGCGAAACGAAGTTTACTGGGCAAGTATATCAGTTCCATCCCGTGGCTGGAGGCTGCTTTATATGAGGCATGGAACAATGTACCTCCCCAGACCCTTATGAAATTGCGTGAGTTCCTACACGGCTGAGGGACGTGATTAACCGTAAAGGACGCAGCACCAAGCATTAAAACCTCGGTAAGTGTGCGAATGTACAAAATTATAATCTTTCATGTCTGTGTTTGTGCTTTGGTACGTGAGTTTGGGGAGATGGCGGCATAATGCCCTTACTACACTGTGTATATATGTATATATATATAATATATATATAATATATAATTATATATATATATATAATATATATAATAAAATATATATATATATATATATATATATAAATATATAATATAAAAAAATATATATAAATATATAATAATAAATATATTTTATATATAATATATATATATATATATATTATATATATATTATATATTTTCAACAATTTGGTAGTCTCCCACCGAGGCAGGGTGACCCAAAAAAGAAAGAAATCCCCAAAAAGAAATGCTTTCATCATCATTCAACACTTTCACCACACCCACACATTATCACTGCTTTTGCAGAGGTGCTCAAAAATACAACAGTTTAGAAGCATATACGTATAAAGATACACAACATATCCCTCCAAACTGCCAATATCCCAAACCCCTCCTTTAAAGTGCAGGCATTGTACTTCCCATTTCCAGGACTCAAGCCCGATATAAGAAAATAACCGGTTTCCCTAATCCCTTCAAAAAAATATTACCCTGCTCACACTCCAACAGATCGTCAGTCCCAAGTAAACATTCGTCTCCATTCACTCCTATCTAACACGCTCATGCACGCTTGCTGGAAGTCCAAGCCCCTCGCCCACAAAACTCCTTTTCCCCCTCTTCCAACCCTTTCGAGGACGACCCCTACCCCTCTTTCCTTCCCCTATAGATTTATTTTGCTTTCTATGTCATTCTACTTTGATCCATTCTCTCTAAATGACCAAACCACCTCAACAACCCCTCTTCTGCCCTCTGACTAATGCTTTTATTAACTCCACACCTTCTCCTAATTTCCACACTCCGAATTTTCTGCATAATATTTACACCACACATTGCCCTTAGACAGGACATCTCCACTGCCTCCAACCGTCTCCTCGCTGCTGCATTTACCACCCAAGCTTCACATCCATATAAGAGTGTTGGTACTACTATACTTTCATACATTCCCTTCTTTGCCTCCATCGATAACGTTTTTTGACTCCACATATACCTCAACGCACCACTCACCTTTTTTCCCTCATCAATTCTATGATTAAACTCATCCTTCATAAATCCATCCGCCGACACGTCAACTCCCAAGTATCTGAAAACATTCACTTCTTCCAACTCCTCCTCCCCAATTTGATATCCAATTTTTCTTTATCTAAATCATTTGAATACCCTCATCAGCTTACTCTTTCTATGTTCACTTTCAACTTTCTACCTTTACACACATTCTCAAACTCATCCACTAACCTTTGCAATTTTCTTTAGAATCTCCCATAAGCACAGTATCATCAGCAAAAAGTAACTGTGTCAATTCCCATTTTGAATTTGATTCCCCATAATTTAATCCCACCCCTCTCCCGAACACCCTAGCATTTACTTCTTTTACAACCCCATCTATAAATATATTAAACAACCAGTGTGACATTACACATCCCTGTCTAAGACCTACTTTTACCGGGAAGTATTCTCCCTCTCTTCTACACACCCTAACCTGAGCCTCACTATCCTCATAAAAGCTCTTTAACAGCATTTAGTAACTTACCACCTATTCCATAAAACTTGCAACATCTGCCACATTACTCCTCTATCCACTCTATCATATGCCTTTCTAAATCCATAAATGCAATAAAAACTTCCCTACCTTTATCTAAATACTGTTCACATATATGCTTCAATGTAAACACTTGATCTACACATCCCCTACCCACTCTGAAGCCTTCTTGCTCATCCGCAATTCTACATTCTGTCTTACCTCTAATTCTTTCAATTATAACCTACCGTATACTTTTCCTGGGATACTCAGTAAACTTATTCCCTATAATTTTTAAACAATCTCTTTTGTCCCCTTTCCCCTTTATATAATGGAACTATACACGCTCTCCGCCAATCCCTAGGTCCCTTTCCCCCTCTTTCATACATTTATTAAACAAAAGTCCCAACCACTCCAACACTATATCCCCCCCTGCTTTTAACATTTCTGTCATGATCCCATCAGTTCCAGCTGCTTACCCCTTTCATTCTACTAATGCCTCACGTACCTCCACCACACTTCATTCTGCTCTTCTTCACTCCTAAAAGATGGTATACCTCCCTGGCCAGTGCATGAAATTACCGCCTCCCTTTTTTCCTCAACATTTAAAAGTTCCTCAAAATATTCTCGCCATCTACCTAATACCTCCCTCTCCCCATCTACTAACTCCCCTACTCTGTTTTTAACTGACAAATCCATACTTTCCCTAGGCTTTCTTAACTTGTTTAACTCACTCCAATATTTTTTCTTATTTTCATTAAAATTTCTTGACAGTGCCTCTCCCACTCTTTCATCTGCTCTCCTTTTGCACTCTCTCACCACTCTCTTCACCTTTCTTTTACTCTCCATATACTCTGCTCTTCTTATAACACTTCTGCTTTGTAAAAACCTCTCGTAAGCTACCTTTTTCTCTTTTATCACACCCTTTACTTCATCATTCCACCAATCACTCCTCTTTCCTCCTGCCCCCACCCTCCTATAACCACAAACTTCTGCCCCACATTCTAATACTGCATTTTTAAAACTATTCCAACCCTCTTCAACCCCCCCACTACTCATCTTTGCACTAGCCCACCTTTCTGCCAATAGTCGCTTATATCTCGCCCGAACTTCCTCCTCCCTTAGTTTATACACTTTCACCTCCCTCTTACTTGTTGTTGCCACATTCCTCTTTTCCCATTCTACCTCTTACTCTAACTGTAGCTACAACTAAATAATGATCTGATATTTCAGTTGCCCCTCTATAAACATGTACATCCTGGGGCCTACCCATCAACCTTTTATCCACCAATACATAACTAACAAACTACTTTCATTACGTGCTACATCATACCTTGTATATTTATTTATCCTCTTTTTCATAAAAATATGTATTACTTATTACCAAATTTCTTTCTACACATAGCTCAATTAAAGGCTTCCCCATTTACATTTACCCCTGGCACCCCAAATTTACCTACTACTTCCCTCCATAACATTTTTTACCCACTTTAGCATTGAAATCCCCAACCACCATTACTCTCACACTTGATTCAAAACTCCCCACGCATTCACTCAACATTTCCCAGAATCTCTCTCTCTCCTCTACACTTCTCTCTTCTCCAGGTGCATACACGCTTATTATAACCCACTTTTCACATCCTATCTTTATTTTACTCCACATAATCCTTGAATCTATGCATTTGTAGTCCCTCTTTTCCTGCCATAGCTTATCCTTCAACATTATTGCTACTCCTTCTTTAGCTCTAACTCTATTTGAAACCCCTGACCTAATTCCATTTATTCCTCTCCATTGAAACTCTCCCACCCCCTTACAGCTTTGTTTCACTTAAAAGCCAGGACATCCAGTTTCTTCTCATTCATAACATCCACAATCATCTCTTTCTTATCATTTGCACAACATCCACGCACATTCAGACTTCCCACTTTGACAATTTTCTTCTTCTTATTCTTTTTAGTAATCTTTAAAGGAAAAGGGGTTACTAGCCCATTGTTCCCGGCATTTTAGTTGACTTTTACAACACGCATGGCTTACGGAGGAAAGATTCTTATTCCACTTCCCCATGGATATAAAAGGAAAAGTAATAAGACCAAGAACTATTAAGATAAAATCCAAGAAAATTCAGATGAGTGTGTATAAATAAACATATACATGTATGTGTAGTGTGACCTAAGTGTAAGTAGAAGTAGCAAGACGTACCTGTAATCTTGCATATTTATGAGACAGACAAAAGACACCAGCAATCTTACCATCATGTAAAACAATAACAGGCTTTCGTTTTTACACTCACTTGGCAGGACGGTAGTACCTCCCTGGGTGGTTGCTGTCTACCAACCTACTACCTATTATATATATATATATATATATATATATATATATATATATATATATATATGTATATATATTATATTATATTTATATAATATATATATGACAGGGTGGATAGGGGGGCAATGTGGCAGATGTTGTCAAGTGTATGGTGTAGGAGGTAGGTTACTGGAAGCAGTGAAGAGTTTTTACGAGGATAGTGAGGCTCAAGTTAGAGTATGTAGGAAAGAAGGAAATTATTTCCCAGTAAAAGTAGGCCTTAGACAAGGATGTGTGATGTCACCGTGGTTGTTTAATATATTTATAGATGGGGTTGTAAGAGAAGTAAATGCGAGGGTCTTGGCAAGAGCGTGGAGTTAAAAGATAAAGAAATCACACATAAAGTGGGAGTTGTCACAGTTGCTCTTTGCTGATGACACTGTGCTCTTGGGAGATTTTGAAGAGAAGTTGCAGAGATTGGTGGATTGAATTTGGTAGGGTGTGCAAAAGAAGAAAATTGAAAGTGAATACAGGAAAGAGTAAGGTTATGAGGATAACAAAAAGATTAGGGATGAAAGATTGGATATCAGATTGGAGGGAGAGAGTATGGAGGAGGTGAATGTATTCAGATATTTGGGAGGGGACGTGTCAGCGGAGGGGTTCTATGAAAGATGAGGTGAACTAGAATGATGGGGGGGAAAAGGTGATGGTGCACTTAGGAGTCTCTGGAACAACGAACTTTGTCCTTGGAGGCAAAGAGGGAAATGTATGAAAGTATAGTTTTACCAACGCTCTTATATGGGTGTGAAGCATGGGTGATGAATGTTGCAGCGAGGAGAAGGCTGGAGGCATTGGAGATGTCATGTCTGAGAGCAATGTGTGGTGTGAATATAATGCAGAAAAATTCGTATTTTTGGAAGTTAGAGGAGGTGCGGGATTACCAAAACTGTTGTCCAGAGGGCTGGGGAAAGGGGTTGTTGAGGTGGTTCGAACATGGGGAGAGAATGGAGCGAAACAGAATAACTTCAAGAGTGTATCAGTCTGTAGTGGAAGGAAGGGGGGGTAGGGGTCGGCCTAGGAAAGGTTGGAGGGAGGGGGTAAAGGAGGTTTTGTTACGGGGGGCTTGGACTTCCAGCAGGCATGCGTGAGCGTGTTTAAATAGGAGTGAATGGAGACAAAGGTTTTTTAATACTTGACGTGCTGTTGGAGTGTGAGCAAAGTAACATTTATGAAGGGGTTCAGGGAAACCGGCAGGGCCCGGGCTTGAGTCCCGGAGATGGGAAGTAGAGTGCCTGCACTCTGAAGGAGGGGTGTTAAAGTTGCAGTTTAAAAACTGTAGTGTAAAGCACCCTTCTGGCAAGACAGTGATGGAGTGAATGATGGTGAAAGTTTTCTTTTTTGGGCCACCCTGCCTTGGTGGGAATCGGCCAGTGTTTACCTGGAGTTTACCTGGAGAGAGTTTCGGGGGGCAACGCCCCCGCGGCCCCCGGGCTGTGACCAGGCCTCCTGGTGGATCAGCGCCTGATCAACCAGGCTGTTGCTGCTGGCTGCAAAGCAAACCAACGTACGACCACAGCCCGGCTGATCAGGAAACTGACTTTAGGTGCTTGTCCAGTACCAGCTTGAAGACTGCCAGGGGTCTGTTTGGGAATCCCCCTTATGTGTGCTGGGAGGCAGTTGAAAAAGTCCCCGGGCCCCTGACACTTATTGTATGGTCTCTTAACGTGCTAGTGACACCCCTGCTTTTCATTGGGGGGATGGTGCATCGTCTGCCAAGTCTTTTGCTTTTGTAGTGAGTGATTTTCGTGTGCAAGTTCGGTACTAGTCCCTCTAGGGTTTTCCAGGTTTTATATAATCATGTATCTCTCCCCCCTGCGTTCCAGGGAATACAGGTTTTAAAAACCTCAAGCGCTCCCAGTAATTGAGGTGTTTTATCTCCGTTAGCGCGCTGTGAAAGTTCTCTGTACATTTTCTAGGTCGGCAATTTCACCTGCCCTTTAAAGGTGCTGTTAGAGTGGCAGCAATATTCCAGTGTCAAAAATATATATATATAAAAAATATATATATATATATATATTATATATATATATATATATAAAATATATATATATATATATATATAATAATATAGGATGGCCACCTCTGGGGTAAAAATTGTGGGACCCATAGCCTCGGAGAAGTGGATAAAAAGGCTTAAAGGATAAATATTTGGATTTCTTCTTGAAGCCGTTTGAATATTCCACTTCCCTCCCAAACCCATCTTTTCTTTTTTTTTTACCAGTGGATATTTTATTACATAATATGGTACAAAAAGGTTTAAGAATACAGTGGTGATAAAAGATGGCATATACAGTATATGAGGTGAGAGATAAATTTCTAGTACATATTGTTACATGTTTGTCACTGATTATAATGCGAAAATCTCATCCAGCTCTTCAGAACTGGGGCGCGTTCCCAAAATACAGCAGGCATTACCCCTCTGAACAGCAGCACTGAGTCGCTGGAGGAGAAAACTAGCTGCCCTGGGATCCCTAATTACCCTGATGAGTCTTTTGTCTCGCTCCTTAAGGAATTTAAATGCACTTTTTCCCCATGGGCCAAGGGACCTGACCTATTGGGAAACCCAAAACATATAATGATGGGCAAATTCTCCATATTTTCTAGACTTTTGGGATTCCCTGAAGCTGGCGGCTGCCCCTTCTTCTTCTTCCCTGGTGTATTGGAGATAGGTATCAGCCAAGGTAGATGCACATGTGTAGTCCCACACCACCTGCTTATCATCTGTCCAGATCTGCATAGTTGGGGTGGCTCCCTTACTGCTGGGCATCCGACTGTTGTGAGGCTCTTCTTGATAATGTTATTAACCTCCTCATATCTTGCAATCTTTCCCTCGGATTTACGGCACACAAGACCATGGTACCCGAATCGGTCTGCTGCTTCACTGCCACAAATACACCTGTGTTCGGCGAGAATAGGGGCGGCAAGTCGAAGGGCAACACCAATGCGGAAGGTCTTTGGGTCAAACCGCGTGCCAAGGCTGGAGTTGGAAACAGCCAACAAAAAGTCCCCTACATGAGGAGCTCTCACTGCCAGAAGGTGGGCTCTATCCTTCCCTGACACACTCTGAAGCTTTGTTGAGGCTATTTTCTCCACTATCGGGCCATCCCAGTGCGACTGTTTGTAGTTGTTGGGGGGAGCAGGTCTGGTTTCAGAGCCTGTTAGATTATCCCAGATCATGACTCCATCAATGAACTTTTGGTCCTGGACTCCAATCTTGTCCCTAAGATGTTCAGGGAGAATTGCTGCGATAAGCCCTCTGGATGCAATGCATGAGGACAGAAAAGCAGGTAGTGCAATCTGTAATGACTTGCGGACACCAGTACCTCCTAGTCTGACTGGAAGTGTAGCTTGGTTCCACTGCCCATCTTCTAGAGTAAGGTTAAGTACTTTTGTAAAAATCCTCATCAGGATGCTGTCATGTTCGTGCAGTATAGGGTTATCATTTGAAGATGCACATCTTAGGAAATATGTCAACCTGGGCAGACTCAAGCACTTTGTGAGAAGGTACAAGGCATCGTGGGTGTCCAGATTGCCTATTCCTTGTTCCATTTTCCTCAGTTCTTCTAATTTCTTCCTGAGGATTGTGTCAATGGCATCGCTTCCCAAGGAAGACGCTATTTGTAGGGGCAATGGCTGATGCTCCTGGTAGTTTGGATCTCATTGCATTTACCACTTGTTGACTGAAATGATTTCACATTTGGATGGATTCAGGATGAGACCCATTTCCTGTCCCGTGTCATCACTTGTGTAAGTTCACCTAAGAGGGACTCCTTTGTACCTGCTATTGTGCCGTCATCCAGGAACCAGATGTTTAGCTCACTAGTCAGTCTGACTGTGATTTCCCTAACTTCTATACAGAAGAGAAATGGTGCAAGAGGATCCCCTTGCTGGACACCCTCTGATGATGTGATTTCATGCTCTCCAAACAAGAACATTGATTCCTTGCTATTTCCAGCTGAAACAAAGGGGAAGAGACCAGGGAAATGTTCTTGTACCGCTGCTAATACCACATATCTTTTCAGGAGATTAAATGCATTCTTGAAGTCTAATTTTACCACTGCATTGTCCTCAGGCCGGTTGTTGATATACGCCCTTGTTGCATGAACCACTGCCTCACTTCCTTGAGAGACCCCAAAACCAAGCTGGTTTGGTTGAAGCACAATGGCTGCCTCTGTGCGAATGCTTTGGACAGCAGCTTTGGAAACGAGGCGGCGAAAAGTGTTGCCTACTGCAATAGGCCTAATTCCTCCATCCTTCTTTTTAAGTGCACAAATTGTTGCACCAAAAAAGAACTGTTGACGAACCTTGTGATCTCTGAAAGCAGTGTCTCTGCAATCTCCCCAGTAACTGGATTAACCATTTCCTTTAAGTCCTGTGGCGTTATTCCAGTGTAACCCCCAGCAGACCCAGATGGGAACGACATTATTGCTTTGTAAACGTCTGAGTCTTCCACAATCAATGGTTCCACAGTGGAGACAGAGGTGTTGGAACTGTTGGTGCCCCTGATTTCCCTGGCAGGGTGCTTTCCTCTAAGTGCTTCCGCCGTGTCAGCATCCCTGGGGGCATCTGTATCTTCACTGGTAATAATTCTGATTGCCCCCACTGTGTTGCTCTCTTCAATTTTCTTGCTCACCTGCACTCTGACTTTTTCATTGTCAGTGGAGTGAGTGGGGGTTCTGCCTCTCCCGTTTTTGTATTGAAAGGGAAGGCAAATGTGGTTATCAGTTCTAGGAAAGTCTCTTAAAGATTTAATGATCATTGAGGCTAGCCTCTTTTCCCTTCTTTCCGGCACAGCTAAGCAGACATTACCAAAAAGAAGCAAGTTGTGCCATGCCTTGATGGTTGGTGGAGCAGCCCGTGTTAACAGGCTGCTTTGGGAATATGTGTTAGTGTCCTGGTACCTGTTGCTTTAATTGCTTCCAAGATATCTGATGAGATAAGATCTGTTGGAGTGGGTTCAGATGCCTGAGCTGGATCTGGATCATCACTTTCCACAACAGGACATCCTGAACCAGGGCAACTACCGTGTTTGCGGAGGAAATCATTAGAGTTGAGACAACGAAGCTGTAAGCATGACCGACACTTGCCTCTCCTACTATTGCCAGCAGTGCCATTTCCCTGGCTGCTTGCTTCCTCCTGGTTGGCATCCAACTGCTAGACTAGACAATAGGAGTGGAGTATGACATGCTGGGTGGGTATGGTGCGTGGAAGGTAGTAAATTGGTCGTGGTGGCCTGGTGGAGTTTGAGGGGCTGGGAGGGGAAAGGGAAAACTGCTGCTGGGAACTGGGTGGGGGAGGCTCTGGTAGTGGGAGGAGAAGGCTCTGGTGGTTACCTGGTTACCTGGAGGTTATTCCGGGGATCAACGCCCCCGCGGCCCGGTCCATGACCAGGCCTCCCGATGGATCAGGGCCTGATCAACTAGGCTGTTACTGCTGGCCGCACGCAGTCCGACGTACGAGCCACAGCCCGGCTGATCCGGCACTGACTTTAGGTATCTGTCCAGCTCTCTCTTGAAGGCAGCCAGGGGTTTATTGGCAATTCCCCTAATGCTTGCTGGGAGGCTGTTGAACAGTTTTAGGCCCCGGACACTTATGGTGTTTTCTCTTAGTGTACCAATGGCGCCCCTACTTTTTATTGGGGGCATTTTGCATCGCCTGCCCAGTCTTTTACTTTCGTAGGGAGTGATTTCTGTGTGCAGATTTGGGACCATTCCTTCCAAGATTTTCCAAGTGTAGATTATGATATAACTCTCCCTCCTGCGTTCCAACGAGTACAAGTCAAGTGCTTCCAAGCGTTCCCAGTAGTTAAGGTGCTTGACAGAACTTATACGTGCAGTAAAGGATCTCTGTACACTCTCTAGATCTGCGATTTCACCTGCTTTGTATGGAGATGTTAATGTACAGCAGTATTCCAGCCTAGAGAGAACAAGTGATTTGAAAAGGATCATCATGGGCTTGGCATCTCTCGTTTTGAAAGTTCTCATTATCCATCCTATCATTTTCTTTGCACGTGCGATCGTGGCACTGTTGTGATCCTTGAAAGTGAGATCCTCAGACATTACTACTCCCAGGTCCCTTACATTATTTTTCCGCTCTATTGTATGGCCGGAGTCAGTAGTATACTCTGTTCTAGTTATTATCTCCTCCAGTTTTCCATAACGGAGTAGTTGGAATTTGTCCTCATTGAACATCATATTGTTTACCGTTGCCCACTGGAAAACTTTGTTTATATCTTCTTGGAGGTTAACCGCGTCCTCAGCAGATGACAGCCTCATGCAGATCATAGTATCATCCGCAAAGGATGATACGGTGCAGTGGTGTATATCTCTGTTTATGTCTGATATGAGGATAAGGAATAAGATGGGGGCGAGTACTGTGCCTTGTGGAACAGAGCTCTTCACTATGGCAGCCTCCGATTTAACTCTGTTGACCACTACTATTTGTGTTCGATTTGTTAGGAAGTTGAAGATCCATCTCCCCACTTTCCCAGTTATTCCTTTAGCACGTATTTTATGGGCTATTACGCCATGATCGCATTTGTCAAATGCTTTTGCAAAGTCTGTGTATATTACATCTGCATTCTGATTTTCTTCCAGTGCATCCAAGGCCATGTCATAGTGATCCAGTAGTTGTGAGAGGCAGGAGCGACCTGCCCTGAACCCATGTTGCCCTGGATTGTGCAGATTTTGGGAATCCAGGTGATTTGCAATCCTGCTTCTTAGCACTCTTTCAAAGATTTTTATGATGTGGGATGTCGCATTTGTCAAATGCTTTTGCAAAGTCTGTGTATATTGGCAACATGGGTTCAGGGCAGGTCGCTCCTGCCTCTCACAACTACTGGATCACTATGACATGGCCTTGGATGCACTGGAAGAAAATCAGAATGCAGATGTAATATACACAGACTTTGCAAAAGCATTTGGGGGTGGGGGAGGCTCTGGTGGTGGATGGGGGAGGCTCTGAATGGTGGGTGAGGGAAGCTCTGGTAGTGGGTGGGGGAGGCGCTGGTGGTGGGTGGGGAGGCTCTGGTAGTGGGTGGGGAGGCTCTGGGTGGGTGTGGGGTAGGCTGGTAGTGGGTGGGGGAGGCTCTGGTAGTGGGTGGGGAGGCTCTGGTAGTGGGTGCGGAGGCTCTGGTAGTAGGTGGGGGAGAGACTGGTAGTGGGTGGAGGAGACTCTGGTAGTGGGTGGGGGAGGCTCTGGAGTGGGTGGGGGAGGCACAGGTTGTTGGGTGGGGGTAGCCCCGGGAGAGAGGGCGAAGGGAGTACAATACATATGAAACTTGCACACTATATATAGTGGGTGGGGGAGGCTCTGGTAGTGGGTGGGGGAGGCACAGGTTGTTGGGTGGGGGTAGCCCCGGGAGAGAGGGCGAAGGGAGTACAATACATATGAACTTGCACACTATATATAGTGGGTGGGGGAGGCTCTGGTAGTGGGTGGGGGAGGCTCTGATAGTGGGTGGGGGAGGCTCTGATAGTGAGGGTCTGGTAGTGGGTGGGAGAGGCTACTGATTGTGGATGGGGAGGCTCTGATGGTGGGTGGGGGAAGCTCTGGTATGGGTAGGGGAGGCGCTGGTGGTGGGTGGGGGAGGCTCTGGTAGTGGGTGGGGAGGCTCTGGTGGTGGTAGGGGAGGCTCTGTGGTGGGTGGGGGAGGCTCTGGTAGTGGGTGGGGGAGGCTCTAGTAGTGGGTGGGGGAGGCTCTGGTAGTGGGTGGGGGAGGCTCTGGTAGTGGGTGGAGGAGGCTCTGGTAGTGGGTGGGGGAGACACTGGTAGTGGGTGGAGGAAACTCTGGTAGTGGGTGGGGAGGCTCTGGTGGTGGGTGGGGGAGGCACAGGTGTTGGGTGGGGGTAGCCCCTGGAGAGGGGGCGAAGGGAGTACAATACATATGAACTTGCACACTATATATAGTGGGTGGGGGAGGCTCTGGTAGTGGGTGGGGAGGCACAGGTTGTTGGGTGGGGGTAGCCCCGGGAGAGAGGGCGAAGGGAGTCAATACATATGAACTTGCACACTATATATAGTGGGTGGGGAGGCTCTGGTAGTGGGTGGGGGAGCTCTGATAGTGGGTGGGGAAGGCTCTGATAGTGAGGGTCTGGTAGTGGGTGGGAGAGGCTCTGATTGTGGATGGGGAGGCTCTGATGGTGGGTGGGGGAAGCTCTGGTAGTGGGTAGGGGAGGCGCTGGTGGTGGGTGGGGAGGCTCTGTAGTGGGTGGGGGAGGCTCTGGTGGTGGGTAGGGGAGGCTCTGGTGGTGGGTTGGGGGAGGCTCTGGTAGTGGGTGGGGAGGCTCTAGTAGTGGGTGGGGGAGGCTCTGGTAGTGGGTGGGGGAGGCTCTGGTAGTGGGTGGAGGAGGCTCTGGTAGTGGGTGGGGGAGACACTGGTAGTGGGTGGAGGAAACTCTGGTAGTGGGTGGGGGAGGCTCTGGTGGTGGGTGGGGGAGGCACAGGTTTGTGGGTGGGGTAGCCCCTGGAGAGGGGGCGAAGGGAGTACAATACATATGAACTTGCACACTATATATAGTGGGGGGGGGGAGGCTCTGGTAGTTGGTGGGGGAGGCTCTGATAGTGGGTGGGGGAGGCTCTGATAGTGAGGGTCTGGTAGTGGGTGGGAGAGGCTCTGATAGTGAGTGGGGGAGGCTCTGATAGTGAAGCTCTGGTAGTGGGTGAGGAGGCTCTGGTAGTGGGTGGGGAGGCTCTGGTAGTGGGTGGGGGAGAGACTGGTAGTGGGTGGGGGAGACTCTGGTAGTTGGTGGGGGAGAGACTGGTAGTGGGTGGAGGAGACTCTGGTAGTGGGTGGGGGAGGCTCTGGTGGTGGTGGGGGAGGCACAGGTTGTTGGGTGGGGGTAGCCCCGGAGAGGGGGTTGAAAGGAGTACAATACATATGAACTTGCACACTATATATAGTGGGTGGGGGAGGCTCTGATAGTGGGTGGGGGAGGCTCTGATAGTGGGTGGGGGAGAGACTGGTAGTGGGTGGGGGAGACTCTGGTATGGGTGGGGGAGCCTCTGGTAGTGGGTGGGGGAGGCTCTGTTAGTGGTGGGGGAGGCTCTGGTAGTGGATGGGGGAGACTCTGGTAGTGGGTGGGGAGACTCTGGTAGTGGGTCGGGAGGCTCTGATAGTGGGTGGGGGAGGCTCTGATAGTGGGTGGGGGAGAGACTGGTAGTGGGTGGGGGAGACTCTGGTAGTGGGTGGGGGAGACTCTGGTAGTGGGTGGGGAGACTCTGAGTAGTGGGTGGGGGAGACTCTGGTTGTGGTGGGGGAGACTCTGGTAGTGGGTCGGGGAGGCTCTGATAGTGGGTGGGGGAGACTCTGGTGGTGGGTGGGGGAGGCACAGGTTGTTGGGTGGGGGTAGCCCCGGGAGAGGGGGTGAGGGGAGTACAATACATATGAACTGGCACACTATATATTGTTCACACAGTCTTACAATACACATTTCATTATTTGTTTCCCATGTACATCATGATCGAAGTGGGTATGGGCACTGCTGCACCCATGTGTACCTTCACCACCTACACACCACGCCTCTTCCCCCTTACCCCGTGGCGTGGGGGAGGCGGCACTGACTGGTCACTCCCTCGTTAACATAAATCCCACATTGTTTTTTCCATAAAATGTGCCTCTAATTATTCCAAGCATCAACGCGTAATCATTTCTAAGTTAACTGGAAGCATGACGCAAGGTGCTGGTACTGGCACACAGTGTAGGCCTTATTCTCCCCCACCACCACTGGCCGTCTTCCTCGCTACCACCACTCGCCAACATTCACAAACTGCACACCACTTCCACTATTTACATTGAAACGGTGTACAGAAATGTCTTCTCGCTGCACTGGAATCTTTCCAGAATATTCACACTGACTCCTGTTCAGTCTTGACCTGGTCAGCCTCCTTGATCAGGAGTTATAATTGAAAATCCCCCATCTAACTCGCCACACGTTTTGCCATGACAGCATGGCACTATATATAAATATATATATATATATATATATATATATATATATATATATATATATATATATATATATATATTATTTTGTAGTGATGATTTCTACAGAGCGGTCCATTTCCTGAGCGGTCCCTTCTACAGAGCGGTCCCCACGGTACGGACTCCTCTGAGCAGACTCCTTTTCACACCTTTATGCTAATGACCTGGACCTCGCCCCGAGACCACCTCGCCCTCGAGACCACCTCGCCCTCGAGACCACCTCGCCCTCGAGACCACCTCGCCCTCGACCACCTCGCCCTCGACCCACGCCCCCCCCACCCGCCCCCGCCCTCGCGCCGACCCACCCACCCGCCCCCGCCCTCGCGCCGACCCACCCACCCGCCGCGCCCTCGCGCCCGCCCGCGCCCCTCGCGCCAGTCCGTTGCGCCCGCCCACGCCTTCTCCTGCACCTTCTGCAGTGTCGTCCGGATCGCCCCCGCTCCCCGAATTTTTCTCCGATTTTTTTCAATTTTTTTTTGAATTTCATTTTCTTGTGCTCTCCATCTACTCGGATCAAAATTTTTGAGGTTCCCCCTCCCACTTTCATCCCCATCCCAATTTTTTCGATTTTTTTTTAATTTCATTTTCTTATGATCTCCTCGGATCAAGTTTTTTGGATTCCCCCCTCTGGGGGTAAGCATTCAAAATGGACTCCCACTTTCACCCCAATTTTTTTTTTCTCGATAATACAAAGACTCCATCTCCTTGGATCAAGGTTTTCTTGATAATACAAAGACTCCATGTCCTCGGATCAAGGTTTTCTCGATAATACGAAGGCTCCATCTCCTCGGATTAAGGTTTTCTCGATAATACAAAGACTCCATCTCCTTGGATCAAGTTTTTGGATTCTCCCCTCTGGGGGTAAGCATTTCAATTGAACTCCTCCTATGAGGCATGGTACTTTCTCTTACTACAGATCTAAACAAGTGTGACGTCACCACACCTGTGTTTACTCGACGGTCAGTGACGTCACATGATGACCTCACACATACAAGCTGAATCTTGTCGACTTCCTCCTATGTCAGTGACGTCACGTGATGACCTCGCACACAGGCTGAATCTTGTCGAGCAGACATTAACTTAAAATGCAGGATAACACTATTTATTATACAACCAATGCATTTCACATACATCCAACAAAAAAAAATTCATTGAAAAAAGGTACAATTCACTGACTAAAATTGAAGAAATTCTATGCATTTTTTGTTCTGGATCTTCTTCGTCATCTCCATCTCAGCATTACACATTTCATATACAACATAGGGAAAACATTTTCACTCTTAACCCAGGATAACCCAAATAATTCCACATTTTTTCGTTAATACCCACAACAATTCACAATTTCTTTACAAAATACAACACAAGTCTAGATAATTTTCTCGTTTTAACTATTTCATCAGAAAAAGTCACCACAACACTTACAACTTATAACCACTTTCGATAAATTCACTAGTCACAATTTTACATATTACGAAGTTAGTACGCACACACACACACACACACACACACACACACACACACACACACACTTTTCACAGTATCTCTAAAGAAATATTCTCTCTTCGACAACCTTTATCATCTCACACAGAACAACCCCCAGATTACTTCGAACACTCTCATAAATCATTTGAAAACTCACAAAAGCACCTTTGAACATTTCCAAACAACACCGAAACACTTCCAAAATATCATTTTGAATACTCCCAAATAAGATTTGACATCTCTAATTTATCTGCACCTACACATTTCATTAAATTACAATTCATCCCCCAAACTCCTCCCTCAGTCTTCAGACTTCACAACATTATCACAAAAACTAACTCAAACACTTTACTTTGAACAACACCAAAAAACACCATCAATTACCTTTGAATACTCCAAAAACATCATTCGAACACCCCCCAAATCACCACTGAATACTTCCAGAACACCTTCATAAGTACTCTTGCACATCATTTGAACACCTTCAAAAACACCTTTGAACAACCTAAAAACACCATTTGAGTACTCCCAAATACACCACTGAATACTACTAAAACACCTCTGAATACACTCAAAACACCACCAAAATCACCATAAACTAAGATCAACATCACAGACTAACACCCATTTTCACACAAATCCCTTCAAATCACTATAACCAAGACGATTACCAATTTCTATGAGTACACTCTCCTCCAACTAAGATATACCATGAGTGAACAAAAAAAAAAAAAACATGAACACAATCCAAACACACACGAACACTTATAATAGATTCACTTCTTTTTCGGTATCTCTAGTTCGACAACAACACCCACAACCCACATCACCCCACAACCAACAATTTTATCTCGTTTTAACTAATTTCATCAGAAAAAGTCACAACAACAACCCACTTATAACATCGTTTCGGTATCTCTAGTTCGACAACAATACCCACAACACCCACAACACCCCACAACCCACAATTTTTTCTCGTTTTAACTAATTTCATCAGAAAAAGTCACAACATCAACCAGCTTATAACATCTTTTTTCGATATATCTAGTTCGACAACAATACCCACATCCCTCATCACTTACCAGTTTATTCACAATTTATTCGATACAAATTTTTCCCCTTCTTTTTACTGAATCTTAAATGTAATGCACATTCCTCCCTACATTACTAAAATTCTAATAAATTCCTCTCCATACCCATCTCCTTGTATCCACATAAATTGATAATATACTCACAACAACTAATCATCTCACTACCCAACTACTGCGGCATGTTTCTACACCCTCCAATCTTTTCCAGTGTATCATAACTTTTCACTTCTATAAATTCTTTTAAAATATTCAAACATTACCTTTATTTTTAGTAAAATCCCCCCATATTTCATTAAATTTCTAATACAACCCTCCCCATACCCCTCTCCATCTCACTCACATTTCTTCACATCCACTCACCCGTTTCCCAACACACCTCTTCAGAACAAACACAAAAATCACATTTCACATCCACAAATGCATCTCATCACCCATCTCAAATTCACTAAAATCACTGTAACCAAGATATTCACAAATTCTATGACCACCTAAAACACACACACACAGACAACTCTACTTTGAACATTACCAAAAACATCATCAATTACCATTGAATACTCCAAAAATATCATTCGAGCACCCCCAAAACACCACTGAATACTACCCAAACTAAGATCAACACTACCAGCTAATATCCATTTTATAGAAATCCCCACTTCCTCCCTACACTAACTTTCTAATAAAATCTATCTCCTCAACTCCACTAGTTTAATATTATACTCATAACCCACAATTTTTCTCAGTTCAACTATTTCATCAGAAAAAAAGTCACCCGCATTTTGACTCAGTAATATCACAACATGTCACAAATTTTTAGAAAACACCCATTTTTTATAAATATATCACCAACACAATCCAAGTAAGATATGATATAAATCACATTTTTAGCCACATTCTCTCAATTTCGGTAATATGAACAAAATTAATTGGGATAACATCTGGAACATTTCCAAATTACGTTGGAGCACATTCAAAAATATATTGGAACACTTCCAAAATACATTAGAGTACTCCAGAATTATTTTGAACGGCTCCATTTTTTTATATTTCCAAATTAGTTTTGAAAACTTTATCTTAAAATCGAACATTATTTTCTTGTTGGTAAACACACTCAATGGTAGAAATATTTACTCGATTTCCGAATAGAAACACATTCCTCGCTCTGAGAGACTCCTTGAGCTTATATGGCTTACCCCAGAGTATTGCATCATGATTTTTGTACAATCCCCTCCAGCGAGGCCATGAAATGGTGTTCACACCCAAGGTAGATTTAAGATAATCATCTCTTTCCAGACCAACTGTGTCCTCTTGTGCTAAAATTTGGTGAGGTCACAGGGCTGACAGACACCATGAAATTAACTTAAATGAGATATAACATTTGTATTCTACCTCAATACTTTTTTTCATGGTAAGGTTTGATTGATTTAAAACTTCATCATGTCTTAAAATTTTTTATTAAACATTTCTCTTTTTAATGAATGAAACATCATATATTATTAATCTTGGTGTAACAACACGCTCTACACATCATAAATCCTCCCCTCTAAGTCTTGTTCTTCCAAGCCCCGTCACATCGGTACCTGTAAATTTTAATATATTTTTTTTATTTCATTAGCATGTAATGGGGAGAAATTTGCACCATCACCTGTAAAAGATATAAACCAACTAAAAGTTACATATTTTTTTTCACTATCCCAAACATATGCCTCTCAAGTGTTACATCAGTTTTCTTCTCGTTAACTTAAATATCTTCCCATTCTTGACTTGAAAGCATAATCATACTGTGTCCCCTTATTAACTTAAATGAATTAAAAGCGTCTTGTTAACTTAAATGATGTAAGTATTTTGGTAGACATGATTCTTGGTGTTCAGGTAGAGAGAGAAGGTCGAAATGGTAGGTGTCACATTTCATGAAGAGATAAATATGAGTTATATATATTAATTCAAATATATCTCTCTCTCTTCAAGTTATAATTACTTCCTCATAATAATTTAAATGAATTAAACCGCTGATACAAGGTAAATAATTTTGCTTACCTCATGAGGGATACCAAGCACTTCCTTCAATTCTAGAAGACAATAACTTCGAATCATCTTCTAATTCTTGACCTTGGTTAATGTTTTTCATTTCTTCTTTGACAACCATTTTTGATCGAATACCTTCTTCCTTAAATTTCATTATCATATCTTCGAGTATGGGTTTATAATGTGTATTCCAGATATAATCATTTGAAGTTTCACACCTCCCAATACCTTTCAGAAAGATAACCTCTCGTATGTTTTTATTGTCTTTCACACTTTTTATGACTCTCTCAATGGATTCCTTGAAATATCTTATTCTGTCTGCGATAGTATCTTTATTTAAACCATACACCAAATGGGAATCTCTTGATTTTTCAATTTAATTTTGAGAAATGGTATTTTCCTCCAATGGTCCAGCAATACCAAATTGGCTTATTATGGCTGCTAAATAAGGAAGATTCAATTTTCTTTGATCCGGTGAAGGTTCAAACTTGATAACAGTTCCAGGAGTATCACGATCTTCAACTATGCATCTTCTCAGATTAAATAATGGTTTTCTCTACTCCGAACACATCCATAAGGATATTTCTTACCCAAAAAATAATTTTGCACCATACCCTTTTTAAGCAAAAACAATTTCCCTAAAAAAATTTAATGCGGGACGTTTATAACTTCACCAAACCCTTTTTATACCCAACTCAATTTGAAAGAAAAATAAGGGCAGACGTTTTTCACGGCAATTTTTTTTCATCATAAAATTTTTCCCTTTCTTCTTTTTTAAAATATTTTTCCACCTATTGTCTGTCCCTTTTTCCTTCAGATGGTTAGCCCGCACCCTGATGGAAGGGGTACTAATGTATGAACAACAAAGAACAAAAATTTTTTAATACCATCACCATTCCTGCCAGACGATGATCCTCTATTAAATTGCCTAATAATTTTTTTAGAGTGCGGGTTGAATAAAAAAAAAAACAAAAAATTTATTATAAAATTTTTTTAATTTGTCATATTTTACAATAATGATAAAAATATTTCAAAGGGGACTTTTTTTTTTTTAATTTCCCTTTTTGGAAAAAATCATGAATAAATTTTAAGAATGCATGCCAACACCCCCGGGCCAAAGCAAAACCCCAAATTTTCCTTCGGGAAAAATAACTTTTTCCTTTATAACCCATTGAAAAACTTTTTAAAAAACCACTTAACAAGATTCTTTCCAATGCACTTTTTAAATATAACCCTCACGACCCCCTCTTTGTATCTAAATTTTTGCATGTGTTATAGTAGGGCCTTATCAACTTACGGGTTCATATAATACTTATGTGGGGGCCCCAAACGCATACTGTGCGAACATTTTGGGCCCAAGAAAGGGGGTTTTTTTTATTTTAGGGTGTGCAAAAAGAAAAAAAATTAAAGGTGAAAACGGGGAAAGAGAAAGGGTTTATTAGGATAAAAAAAAGATTAGGTGATGAAAATTGAATTTTAAATTTGGGAAAGGGAGAAGAAATGGGGGAGGTGAACGAAATTCAGATTTTTGGGAGTGGGCCCTGTCCGGATGGGCCCTAAAAAAGGGATGGGGAAATCAAAAAATTTGATGGGGGAAAAAAGAGTGAGGGTGCATTTAAGGATTTCTGTGAGCAAAGAATTTTGGGCCCTTTGGGAGGAAAAAGGGGGGAATGAAATGAGATTATGGGTTTTACCAACGCTCTTATATGGGTGTGAAGCTTTGGGGGATGAATTTTGCACCCGAGGAAAAGGCTGGAGGCAGGGGGATGTCAGTCTTGGGGGCAATTTTGTGGTGTGAAAAAAAGCAGAGAATTGGGATTTGGAAGTTAGAGGAGGTGCGGTTTTACCAAAACTGTTGTCCAAAGGGCTGGGGAAAGGGGGTTGTTGATTGGGTTGGGACATTTAGAAGAAAATTTGGAGCGAAACAGAGACTTCAAGATTTGACCCGTCGGTGGGTGGAAGGAAGGGGGGGTGGTGGGCCTAGAAGGGTTGGAGGGGGGGGGGTAAAGGGGGGTTTTTGTGTGCGGGGGGGCCCGGAAACTTCCAGCGGGGCTGCGTGAGCGTGTTTGATAGGATAATGGGACAAATGGTTTTTTAAATATTTTGACGGCTGTTGGAGTTGAGCAAAGTAAATTTATAAAGGGGGTTTCCCAGGGAAACCGGGCGGGCCGGACTTGAGTCCTGGAATGGGAATACAGTGCCTGCACTTGAAGGGGGGGTGTTAATGTTGCATTTTTTAAAAACTGTGGGTGTAAAGCACCCTTCTGGCAAGACAGTAAAGGATGAATGAGGGGAAAAGTTTTTTTTTTTTGGGGCCACCCTCCCTTGGGGGGAAACCGCCATGTGATAAAAAAAAAAAAAAATAATTTTTTCCATTATTTACAAATTTTATGCTCCCCAAAATTTATCACGAGTGATTTTCACTAGCTAGATTTGCTTTATGACATCCAGGTGATCTAAAAAATTGGATTGCTAAGGGGAAAAAACCTGATTTAAAAAGCACCAGCAAGCCCTTTCCCTTTTTTCAATTTAAAAAACAAAACAATTATTGCTTGTTGTACAAAAAAATTTTTTATCATCCCACAAAAAATTTTTTGTAATATTCCCTTTTCTTTAACCCGAAAGAAAATTTTCTTCATCTTTCTTTGCTTCTTTACCTGAAAATTTTGATAAAAATAGTATACCCAAAAAATTAAGTTTTTTAACTAAACAAATGAAAAAAAAAAAAATTTCTCTTTAGAATTTCAAAAATTACATTGTGGGTGAATTTCCCTCAATAATATCACTTTAAAAAAACCCCACGTTCAAAAATTTTCCCCAATTGCAAATAAGCATTTCTTTATCGGGAGATATTTTCAATCACCTTCCTTCTTTTTGGAGGGTTGTGATAAAGGGTTTTTTCTATCGAATTAACCCTTTTTTGTCATTCAGTGATGTGTAGACATTTTTTGCTTCTGTAAAAAATTTTTTTTACATGTAATTTCCACTTTTTAAAGGGAACTTTTCCTCTGTTAACAAAACACAAGATGAGTCTAAAAAGGGTTTTTTTTTTTAGACTATAAAAAAATCTCACTTAAATTTTTTACAGCCCTAGGGAACTTCCCAAACTGAATCTCCACTAAATACTCTTTAACTCAATACAGATGGTCTTCTTATACTCTTTTACCCCGAATTTTGCGATTTTAGAAATTTTTTTATAACATATTTGTAAGAAATTTGTTCCATAAAAAAACACCCGTGGCAAAAAAAAAAACCATGACAAAAGGGTTTAAAAGGGAACCCACCACGATTTAGTGTCAAACGGGAAGGGGAATTTAAAACCCTTTTTTGGATTTTTTTGGGTGAGGTGAAGAATTTTAAGTGGAATGAATAAAAACCCTTTTAAATTTTGGGAGGAGGTGATCATAGAAAAAAAAAAAAGGGTTGTATGGGTGGATGAAAATTGAAAAAACCCCCCAATTAAGGGAACTTAACCAACTGTTTGATTTCTAGCAAATTTTTGGGGAATTGGTAAGGGGCATTTTTTTTGGCTCCTGTAGAGTGAAAATCATAACTTACTTCAACGGTTTTTATGACTTTTTTAATTACTAAAACCGAGGGTTTACATATTTGGGGAAATGCATGAAGATTTTTAAAAGGGTAAGATAATTTTTTTCAATGAGTATCAAAAACCGGCCCTGTTTTTAGTTCATTTAAAATAATAAGGGGAAGATACCTGTTCTACCCCTTTTTTAAACGTTTTTCCCTGGGAATATTAAAGGGCCCACAACAAGTAGTAAGGGGTTCCCAAAAAAAAAATTTTTTGTCTGAATATTTTTTTTTACTAAAAAATAAGGAAAGTTAACAATGACTAAACAATTATTTGAAATATACAAGGGTTTTAAAATATATCTTTGAAAAATTTCCCCTGTAATGTGTATTTGTTTTTTTAAAAAAAAAAGGATATTCGATGAAAACCCGTTTTAAAATTTTTTGGAAAAAAATTTGGAGTAAAAAGGAAAGGGGAATCATTTGAGCAGAAGAAAAATAGGAGGGGGTTGCGAAAAAACATACTATGTGGTGTTTATAGAAATGTTTATAAAACAAAAAAAGAATTTCAAAACCCCTTTTTAAAAAAAGATTTTGATGGGGAAACATGTTCCCCTCAAAAAAATTTTTGTACTGAGGTAAGAAAAATTTATTCAACGATGGAGTAAGAAAATGGAAAAATTTTTATTGTTACGAAAATTTGTGAATGGAGTATTCTTTTATCTCAAACTTTTTTTAATACCAAACCCCAAAAAATTTAATTATAAAAGGTTTTTTTGAAATGGCTAAACCTAGTTTGGGGTAATTTTAATGAAATTTTCTTTTTAATACATTTGGGCAACCTTTATGATAGGGGGAATTTTGTGTGTAAGTAAACCCCCAGACATTGTCCGGAACCACAGGGGAAAACTTTCTAATAGGGGGGAAACTTGGCGATTTAAATTGTTTTTTGTAAAAAGGGGGGTGAAAGATTTTCCCTTTGGGTTTGGGAAATTTTTGGGGCAACGCTGTCAATCAACTTTTAAAGGAAAAATGGTAATTTTTTTCATTGAGTGAAAAGAATTTTCAACGATTTAAAAAATTTGGTTAAAATGAACTTGATTCGAATAAATTCTTTTATTTAAATGGAAACGGGGTGGAGGGGAATATCTCTATATTATAAAATTTTGGGGGAAAAATATACTGAAAACTTTGTCATCAAAAACTTAATACACAGTAAAAAATCGTGCAAATTTTGGGATAGATGGTACAACACAAAGAATTTGGAAAAATTTAAATTTGGGGAGAACTTTTCCCCAGATATTAAAAAATATTTTGAAAAAAAATTTAGGGCCCAATGTGTGAGTAACTTTCAAGGGAAGCAAAAAATTTTTTACCTTGTAAACAGTGGTTTAAAATTTATTTAAAATTATTAAAGAGGGAAATAATTATAACTTGAAAGAGGGGAAGATATTTGAATTAATATATATAACCATATTTAACCCCTTTATGAAAAATTTTTCCAAATTACCATTTTTCGAAACCTTCCTCTCTAACCCGAAAAACCCAAAAATCATGTCTCCCCAAAAAACTTTCATCATTTTTAAATTTTAAAAAACCTTTTTAATTTATTTAAGTTTTTAAAAAGGGAAAACAGTAAAGATTAAAGCTTTTAATCAAGAAAAGGGGAAAACATTAAGTTAACGAGAAGAAACGAAAGTACACTTTTAGAGGCAATTTTTTTGGGGAAAAATGAAAAAAAATGGAACTTTTAGTTGGTTTTTTATCTTTTACAGGTGATGGGGCAAATTTCTCCCCATTTTAAAGCCCAATGAAAAAAAAAAAAAAATATTAAAATTTTCAGGTACCGATGTACGGGGGGTTGGGAAAAAACAAGACTTAAAAGGGGGGGAAATTTTTTATTTTGTAAGCGGTTGTTCAAACCAACATTAAAAAAATATGATGTTTTTATTTATTAAAAAGAGAAATGTTTAATAAAAAATTTTTTTTAAGACCTGAAGTTTTAAATCAATCAAAAACCTTAAACCCTGAAAAAAATAATGAGTTGGGAAAACAAATGTTAACTGTTTTTAGTTAATTTCATGGGGTTTCCCCCCAGGGCCCCGGGGACCCCCAAACCCAAATTTTTTCACAAGAGGAAAACCCGTTTGGGCCCGTAGATGATTATCTTAAAACTACCTTGGGGTGAAAACCATTTCATGGCCTCGGGTTTGGGGGGGAGGGACAAAAAACATGATGCAATACCTGGGGGAAGCCATATAAGCCAAGGGGCTCCCCCAAGCGAGGAAAGTGTTTCAAATTTGGGAAAACGAGGGAAATTTTTTTCTAAACCTTTAGTGGGTTTTCCAACAAGAAAAAAAAAGTTCGATTTTTAAAATAAAAAAAAAATTTTTTTTAAAACTAATTTTTGGGAAAAATCCAAAAATGGAGGGGGGGTTTTAAAGGAATTTTTCGGATTTCTCTAATGTATTTTGGAAATGTTCCAATATAAAATTTTTAATGGGGCTCCAACCTAATTTTTGGAAAAGTTCCAAATGTTATCCCAAAATTTTGTTCATATTACCCAAAATTTAGGGGAAATTTGGGTAAAAAATGGGGATTTATTTTCTATCTTAAATTTGGATGTGTTGGTGAATATTTTTTAAAAAATATTTTTTTCTTAAAAATTTTGACATGTTGTGAATTTACTTTAGTCAAAATGCGGGTGACTTTTTTTTTGATGAAATAGTTGAACTGAGAAAAATTTTGGGGGGTTTTGAGTATAATATTAAAAATATTGGATTTGAGGAAGGGTAGATTTTTTAGAAATTTATTTTAAAGGGGGGAATGTTGGGGGTTTTTTAAAAATGGAAAAATTTGCTGGGGATGTTATCTTAGTTTTTGGGAGTAATTTATTTGGGGTTTTGGGGGGTTCGAATGATATTTTTTGGGGTTTTCCCAATGGTAATTGAAGGTGTTTTTGGGAATTTTTAAAAATAAAGTGATTTTCTTTGGGGTGTGTGTTTAGGTGGTCATTAAAAAATTTTTGAAATCTTTGGGTTTCAGTGAATTTTTGTGAATTTGGGTGGGTGATGAAACATTTGTGGATTGAAAAGGATTTTTTGTGTTTTTTTCCGAAAGAGGTTTTGTTGGGAAAAAGGGTGAGTGGAAGGAAAAATTGAGTGAAAATGGAGAGGGGTATGGGGAGGGTTGTATTAGAAATTTAATGAAAAAATGGGGGGGGTTTTTCTAAAAAAAAGAAAAGTGTGAAAATTTTTAAAAAGGGAAATTTTTAGAAGTGAAAATTTTGATACACTGGAAAAGGGGGGGGGGGGGGGTAAAACATTTCCCCGTAGTTGGGGATGAGAAAGATAATTTTTTTTGAGAATACAATTTAATTTGGGTACAAGGGGATGGGTTTTGGAAGGAAATTTTTTAGAATTTTTTGTAATGTAGGGGGGGGAAAGTGCATTACATTTTTTAAAATTTTAGTAAAAGGAAGGGAAAAAATTTTATCGAAAAAATTGTGAATAAAAAGGGAAGTATGAGGGATTTGGGATTGTTGTCGAACCTTTGATTTTACGAAAAAAGATGTTATAAAACTGGTTTTATGACTTCCCCAGGCCCTTTTTGGGGTGTAGCAATGAAACATTTTTTAAATAATTTGGGAAATATTTTGCCAACTTGAGCCCTGGGGCTGAGATAGGCAGTTTTAAAAAGGGATCGAAATGTAAATAAACGAAGGCTTCTGACAAACAAATGATGGAGTGAATGAATGGTGAAAATGGTTTCTTTTTTTTTTCCACTAAATAATAAAAAATAATAAATAAATAAATAAAAATAATTTTTATATAACTTTTTAAAACCTTTAAATATGTTGGAGTTTTCTTACCTACTACACTGAAAGGGCACTGTCATTTCAGCAGTCCATCCTTTTGAACCACAGTCATAATGTTCCCTTGCAAAATCAGTCAAAAAGATACCTTGTTAACGGAGCCTTGGGAAAAGTTGAAATAAGACATTTTTACATGAGGTTTTTCCCCGCGGCAGGGAAAATTTTACGTCTTAAAACAATGTTTTTTTCTTTGTAAACAAAACCCAACCTAACCAAACCCAAGTTAGAAAAAGGGTTGCGAACCTTATGAAAAAGGGGACAATTTTTGGAGGAAGGTTTTTCATTTCCATTTTTTCCTGACTCTATGATATTTTTTTTTCACTGAATTTTTTTTTTTTCGCTTAAAAAACAATGTTTCCCTTTATACTACAATGTAGCAGGGGCAAGAAAATTTTAAGGAAACTTGCCCAACTTTTTTCCCAAACCCGGGTACTTAACCCGGTAGGGTCTCGGTTTTGTGCCAAGCCTAAAACCTAAAAAAAATCTGAAGAGGGGGTTAATTCCCTTTTCCCTTTAAGGATGTTCCCGGAAGCAAATGAAGGAATTTTCATTCAAGGAAATGGAGGTAACCCCTTTCCCCCTTTCTCGAAACATATAAAAACCCCAAATTCGTTTGTATTCCCTTAAATTTAAACAATTTTATACCCTAAAGGGTTTAGCGCCCTCTATTTCAATAATCTTTAATTTAAAAAACATTTACAAAATTTTCTCCCCTGGCATACTGGGGGGCTGACAGCTGAGCCCAAAACTAAGAAGATTAAAACCAGCATCACCAGCATTTTTGTACCCGCCTCAAGGGCCTTCTAGAAAAGATTCCCTTTATGGGAAAATAAATTTTTTATTATTTAAATTAACAAATCGGGCCCTCTCCCCCCCAAGACAGGGTGGCCCGAAAAAGAAAACTTTCATTATCAATTTATTCCATCCCCTGTCTTTCCAAGGCCGCATACAATAAAAGTTATACAACTGCAACATTTTAAAACCCCCCTTCCTTCAAGTGGGGGACACTGTTAAATTCCCCCTCCCCCAGGGAAAAAAGTCCCCGGCCTGCCGGTTTCCCTGAATCCCCCTTTAAAATGTTACCTTGCTTCACTCCAAACCCACGTTTTAAATCCTAAAAAACATTTGTCTCCATTTTCCCCTTATCCCAACGCCTCATGCCGCTTGCTGGAATCCAAGCCCTCTCGCACACAAAACATCCCTTTACCCCCCTTTCCCCCCAAACTTTTCCCTTTGGGCCACCCCCACCCCCCCCCCCTTCCCCCCACTACGATTTAAAAAACACTTTCAAGTCATTTTTATTTCCTTCCCCCCCTCTCTCATGTCGAAAACCCCCCAACAACCCCTCCTCAAACCCTCTTTGGGTAAAAGTTTTTTGGTAATCTTCCAAACCCCCTCCTAATTTTTCCCAAAATACGAAATTTTCTACATTTTTTTTTTTACACTATGCATTGCTCCTCAGACATGACATCAAAATTGCCCCCAGGGCCCTTCTCCTTGTTGCAACATTCACTACCCATGTTTCAGAAACCCCTAAAAAAGCGTTGGTGTATTAAAAATATCACATCATATTAAATTTTAGAATTAAAACAGCACCGATTGGGAATTTAAACGAATTTGTTTTGAATACTGAGAAATAAAAGTAGTGTGACGCAGCGCAGCCAAGACGAAAAATTTATTGCGCTTTGTATGAATGTTCTGCCTGCAAACACAAAATTTAAAATCTTCCACATATAAAAGAAACCAAAATTTCCCCAAAAAAAGTGCTTAGGCCTTTGGGCCCTTTTAAAATAAAAAGAAACAGGGGTTTAAGAACAAATAAGAACATAAGAACATAAGAAAGGAGGAACACTGCAGCAGGCCCCGTTGGCCCATACTGGGAGGTCCTTACAATTCATCCCCCAACAACTTTGACCATTCCCAATTTTTCAATTTCCACCCAAGAAACAAGCTCCGATGTGCAAGTCCCCCCTCAAATCCAACCCCTCCCACTCATGTAAATTATCCAAACCCCAAATTTGAAACTTTCCCAAAGTCCCAGCCTCAATAAAACCCAAATAGGGAAAACTGTTCCCCCTCATCAACTACCCTATTTCCAAACCAAAACTTTTCCTATTCCTTTCTAAATCTAAACTTTTCTAATTCAAATCCATTACTGCGGGGTTTTCTCTTGGAAAAGATTTTCCCAAGACCTTGTTAAAATCCCCCCTTTAAATTTAAAATCTAACCTCCACTTGGGACACCTCGATCAGGGCTCCCCTCATTCTTCGTCTAACAATTAATGTAATTAAAAAAGTCCCTTTAATCTTTCTTCATAAGGGAAAATTTCTAATGCAGTATAAATTTAGACAACCAAAAGCTAATTTTTCTAACGAAATTTTGTCCATTCTGTAATAGGAGACCAAATTGGGGCTGCATAAAACTAGGTGGGCCTTACAAAAGTTTATAAAAATGCAGTATGACCTCTGGACTTCTGTTCTTAAACTTCTTGATATAAATCCCAGTAATCTATTTGCCCTTTTTAGTACGCTTTTTTGGGGGTTTCCCTTTTTTGGGTTTTAAAGGGTTTCTTTCTTTCCAAAAAACCCCCCCAAGTCCTTTTCGGGGGGGGAAACTGATGGCTTTAAATTTTTACATTTTTTTTAACTTATAATGCTAGGGGTTTTTGGGCACCTCCCACTTCAGAACCTTGCATTTTTCTAATTGAACTGCATCTGCCACTTTCTGACCAAAGTAAAAGTTTTTTTAAATCCTCCTTAAGTTCCATAACATCTACGTTTGAATCAAATTTTCCAAACCCATCTTTGTTTCAAAAAGGGCGAATTTGCTCATTCACTAGAAAATTTCCTTTATCAAGATCATTGGGAAAATATTATAAAAAAAAAAAAATTTTAGGGTTTTGAAAAAAAGGGTAAGGGTTTTAAAAAAAAAAAACCAAAAAATTATGGGGTTAAGGGTTTATCCCATTTTAAAAAAACATTTTTTGGGGCCCGGGAAATTTTTGTAGTCCTTTTAAAATCCAACCCTTTATTTTTTCACCTAAAAAAATTTTAAAAAACCCGCCCTTAAAATATGTTTTATTTTTAAAATTTTTTTTCTTTTTATTCTTATTTTTTTATTTAAACAATTTGGTTTTCGGAGAGATTTAAAATTTTTACCCTTTTAAAAATTTCTCCATGTAATTAAGGCCCCCCTTTCGTTAAAAATTTAATTAATTAAGGGGTCTAAATTTTTTTCAAGGGAGATTTTTGCTTTTAAATTTTAACATTATTTTTCTAAAAATATTATGAGTAAGAGAGAATATTTATGTTTTAAATTTAAAAAAAATTTATAAATTTATTTAACTTTTGACTTGATTCTTTAAAATATAATTTTCCATATTTTTTATTTTTTAAGGGCTTTTACCAACCCCAAGTCCTTTAATTTATGGGAAATTTTAAATTAAATATGCTGGTTATGGAATCCCTAGTTAGGTTGCTTATATTTTGAAATTTTCTCAATTTCTAACCAAAAAAAATTTAAAAACCCCATTTAATAACAATTTGATGGGAACATTTCCTTTTTAAAGGGGAATTTTTCAATAAAATTTTTTCAACATTTAAAAAATTTTAAAAAAAGGGCCCCAAAAATCCTAAACCCAAATTTATTTTCCCCCCCGGTTTAACCCTTTTGGGTTTCTTCCTGTTTACTGATGCCAACCACCTTCCCAAAGGCCCGAGGGTTTTTTTAACAGTTGGTGGGAATCCAAAAACCACTAAATCGAAAAAACAAATTCTTTAAACGGGTAAGCCCTCAAAATTTCTAAAAAAGAAAATTTATTCGACCGGGGTAATTCCTGGGTTCCTTAAACTGGAAAGATGGCTTCTTATAAACTTTAATATCTTAATTCCTACAAGGAGGTTTTAGTATTTGGTTTTATTTGGTAAAATTTCCCCAAAAATGGAAAAATTCATTTATCCATTTAAACTTTTAAGGAATTAATATTAATGGTTTAAACTTCCAATTTTATTCCTTAAACCCTTAAAAAAAGGCCCCGGTTTCCTTTTTTTGCCGTCGGTTACGCTCACAAATTTTATAGACTTGATTTTAAAAATTTTATCTTCTTCTGACCACATAAAAATTAAAATTACCAAATTTGTGTCTTCCTTTAAAAAACCAGAAAAATAATTTTTAAAATCAGCACATTTCATTCCTTTTCTTAAAAGCCCAATAGTTTATTTTTTAAAAGGGGACCTATCCCTTCTCTGACTTTTGCCCCATAGACCTGAAAAAACTTTTTTTTGGGGTTATTTTTTAAAAACCCAGCACTTTAATTTTAAGGCCCTTTTTTACTTTTCTTATCCCCTTTTTAATGTTTTTCCCCCCCCCCCCAATTAAACATTTAAAAACCCTCGCCTCTTTTTAAACTCATAAATACCTTTCTTATCCCATAGATTTTCCAGCCTAATTCTCCATTTTGGGCATTTTATTTATCTAATTTTTTAAGGGTAAACTTTTTTTGAGCAGCAGAGTGTCAAAAACTGTTTAATATAGCTTCTTCGGGCCCCCCCAGTCAACGGGGTAATGTTTTCTAACCCATCAAATCTCAACAAAATGGACTTTCGAGTTATCCCTATATCAAAAATTCCCTCTTGTGGAATTTCCCCACTTAAAAATAGCAGCTTTTTAAGCTGTTTTTTGATCCGAACTATTTTTTGTTTTTTAATGAAAACTTTGAAATAAAAGGGGTTGGCCTTGTAAACCCAAAGGGAAACAAAATAGAAATGTGTAGGAAGGTAACTTACTTGTGAGGAGGTTGTGTGGACGCAGGTGTATGCCTCCACACAATGAACCACGGCAGGAACATAGTAACGAGGGGTAATCGTTGGTTTGAGCATACTGTAGGTAATTAACAAAATCTGACCTTTGTAGACCCTTTCAATCATGTAGAAATTTCACTTTCGTTTTTCTTTAAAAGGCACAATAAACAGAATGTGCAGCAGGTCTAACAACGTTTCGTTCAAGGCTGAGTTTTATCTTGTTATGATAAGCAACTCACCAACTAAAACGTTGTCAGAATTGAAAATTGCACTGAAAAAATGTATCTCTTTAATCATTTTCTCAGTCATATTTCCGTCCTTCCTGGGTATTTCCATTGTCAAATTCACTCTGGGGACCGAGAAAAGTAGAGAAGGCGAAAACGATAATTCTTAAGTGTAGGGGGTTAAAGGGGAATTTGCCGGTGCAGAGTAGATAAGAGTAGTTAGAGTAATAGTTTAGCTGTAGCAAATGTAGAAGACTTGTATAAATGTTTAGGAAAACTGGAAGCAAATGTTTGGAGACTTGTAAGACCAAACCGTTAGGAAACTTGAATTAGATATTAAGAAATAACGTAAATGTCTAGAAGACCTTGCCTGCTCGTATATTCGTCTTCACTGGGATGTGGATTCATTTTAGCTTTATCCCAAGCTATACCCATCACTCGAATAATGGTAATTATTACTAATAATAATAATAATAATTTATAATAATAATAAAGTTGTAACTAACTATTAATCAGTACAGACTGCACTTTGAACGGTTTCCGAAAGACTGGGTCATAGCTCTGGACAAAAGGCGCGGAGACGGCATACAGATTCCATTTGTGGAATAATGGAAGCAAGTGAAACCATGACTAGCGTTTGTCACTATATTAAATTTTTCTCTGTGGGAAAACTATTTATTAAAGAATGTAAATAGTAGTAAGGTATTTCGTTAGTATGTCAATAAATGGGCACATGTCAAGAGGGTGGGTTGGTAACTGTTTACTTCAGCAGTGTGGGGTATGTCAGCCTTATAACACTTTGCATCGGGGATTAACACTTTTTTTAAGTGTGAGGGGGAAGGAAAGTAGGGTAGGACTGGAATGGGTTGTGCTATTTTGTTTATCAGGTGTGATGGGGAGTTTTTATCTTACTATGGTCAACGTTATACATGGACTCGGTTTTGGAGAACTTCTGGTTATTTGGCCAGAGCTTCGTCATAAAATGAAACCTTCAGTCATTGGAATTTTATTTTGCACGATATTATAAATCGAGAGGAGTTTTGTTTAACCAATCTTTACCATTTGTCATATCTTTAAGAATAAATTTATGTAGTGGAGACCTACTACTACTACCCCTTCCTCTCCACTCTCTCTCTCTCTCTCCTCTCTCTCTCTTCTCTCTCTCTCTCTCTCTCTTTACACAGGGGTTTGACAGGTTAAGGTCCCTAGCTTTATTGAAAGCTATTTTACAGGATTAAGGATTACCACTTTTTGGCCAAGCTAAAAGAGCCGTTACCTTATCAGCTCATTTGAAAGCATTTTTATTGTTATGAGACATACAAGTAGGGAAAACTGGATGAAGTTGGACCATCTGTTGGTCCAGGGAATTTTCCATTTGATCAACTGGACTTTATCTCTTTGACTTCATTATACTGTACGAATGTGTTCCATACTCATAGTCATCCTGGTGTATATTAATTCAGATGGTGTGATGTTCTTGGAGAAGGGTACAGCTAGAGTGAAGTTTGCTGCTTTCTTGCCCGTTTGGGGATCCAAGTGTGGTACTTTGAAATATTGGCCTTGTACATAACAGATAAGGCACCAACATCCCTCCTGTGTTGAAGGCTCTGCACTGAATGACAGATTATCCAGGATGGGTCCAGGCGAGAGATGAGACGTCTTGCTCTGTTCTCTAACTCTGTCAAGCAGTCTCTCTCTCTCTCTCTCTCTCTCTCTCTCTCTCTCTCTCTCTCTCTCTCTCTCTCTCTCTCTCTCTCTCTCTCTCTCTCTCTCTCTCTCTCTCTCATATTTCATTCTTCTGCCTACAAATGTCATTAATTTTTTTTTATGATCATATTACCGGTAATTAAAGAAAGGTTTTGCATTTTAAATTATTATCGTATATTTTGCTGATGTGGGTCTAGCAGATTTTTTTCTTGACGCAATGACTGGTTAATTTGTATGGATTGTAAACTTATCGAGATCCAAGAGACAGAAAACAGTCGCTAGTTAGGTACGTTAGATTCTGAAAACACTGATAACATGGACGTTAGAAAGTGTGTATTTGTAAATTCCACCAAGAGGCAAAAAATACTTTAATTCTAACGTGATATTAAAGCTAAATTTTGAGTCTATTACAATAAAAGGTGCTTTAAACTGTTTTTGAATTTACGGATTAAATCTACCTTAGCCCCTTAGGGTTTTTGAAAGTCTGTCGAGCTATGATATACCACCTCCCGCCAGGATGCTGAGGAACTACACTCGACTAGCAAGAGATGTATTCAATATTGATAATTAAAAAGTAGCTGCTGGTGAAAAGAACTTTAAAAAACCCTTAGAAAACCTATTTACTACCAGAAGGGGGAGGGAGGGGGGGGGGGTAAGGGGTAATGAGGAAAAAGATAACCTTCAGGTAGCTATTTTATGGTAAGTGGACAATGGCAGGTATAAGGGACGCGAACACCTCGTTTACCTATTTACTGTTAGGTGAAGAAGAAAAGGGACAAACGAGTGTTCTTGAAGGTTTGATTTAATTACAGAAAAATAAAAAATAATAGTTACATACCTTGGTGATAAATAGTAAATAACATAGGTCCATAGCACATCAGAGAGACGAACTGATTGCTCTTCTCATGAACGTCATAGGATGTTAGAATCCACAACATGAAAGATGCATCATAGGAGGGGAAAGCGTTGTGTTTCCTATTTTATTTGATGGTGCTGGTGCTAACAACCCTGCTGGACCACCTATATTAAAGGAACCTGATGAGTGATAACATATATGCTTATTAAGTTGATGATAATAATAATAGTAATAGTAATTTTGATACTAGAAGTATTTCTTTCTCGCAATGCGAGAAAGAAATCCTCTAATTTCATTGGCCTATCCTCATCTACTTGCAATACTGGCAACAGTAATATGGAGGGTGATCATAAAATTCCAGTTGTGTATGGGTGTGAGAATGATATTTTCTGTTGTATATGTGCATATTATATGCCTGGCAGTATTGAGTATTTTTTTTTTTTTAAAAAACGTATTTATGCGTGTATGTTATGCATGAGTATTTTTGTATTGATAAAAAAATCATTTTTTTGATGCCATACTTGTCAGACGTTATGTTTATGCATATTTATGTATGTGTACATGTCTATATAAATATATATAATCGTGCCGAATAGGTAAAAATGGTCAATAAGCCAGATCTCAATTTTAAAATTAAAGTCTTCTTAAAATTTTCTATATAACGTTTAAATATATATTTTTTCCAATAATGTAATGTATAAATTAATAAGTAAAATTTGGCTATTTTGGCTTAAATAGGACGTTGTTCATTGCCGAATAAGGCAAGCGAAAATTTGGTGGTATGCAATAATTCGCAAAAGTCAGGTTATGTAAAAAAATTAATAATTTTGTACCAAGTACCTTTTTAAAAACTTTACCTGGACCAAATTATGAGAAGCGCAGTTTAATTTACCATAATTTAATAATAAAAAAACGTAATGAAATATTATTTTTTTTCGTTAGGTTCAGAAGTGTTTTTTGCGATGTTACTGCATACACAAATTTTAGCATTGCTTTATTCGGCAAGAAAAGGTTGCTATTTTTATAACAAAAATGGCAAGTTTAACCTATTTCGGAACGACACACCACAAACACACACACAAATACATACACTCACACACACACAAACACACCACACACACAACACACACAACACACACCACACACACACACCACCACAACACACACCAACACATATTGCATTTTATGTGTGTAGATATGTATGTGTTTACATGTCTATATAAATATATAAGAGAGGGTGTGGGTTGATTGCATCTTCTTGGACTGCAAGATGGGCCTTTGACACGTTCCTGTCACAAGAGATTAGTGAGAAGTAGAGGCATCAGGCGCATATACCAGGAAGGGCACTGATATGGATCAGGAGAATACTGACAGGGAGAACAACGAGTAATGGTACGTAATGATGTATCACAGTGGGCACCTGTGGACGAGCGGGGTCCCACAGGGAGTCGGTCCTAGGACCAGGTGCTTTTTTGGTATATGTGAACGACATGATGGAAGGGTTAGACAGAAGTGTTCCTGTTTGCAGAGATGATGTGAAGTTAATGAGGAGAATTAAATTGTTAGGACCAGGCAGGACTTCAAAGAGACCTGTGATCAGACTGGACACTGGTCAGCAAAATGGCTTCTCGAATTTTTAATCCTGCAAAATGCAAAGTCATGAAGATAGGGAAAAGGGCACAGAAGACCACAGACCGAGTATAGGCTAGGTGGCCAAAGACTGCAAACCTCACTCAAGGAGAAAGATCTTGGGGTGAGTATAACACCGAGATGTCTCCGGGAAGCACAATCAACCAGATAAACTGCTGCAGCATATGGGCGCCTGGCAAACCTGGAGAACAGCATTCCGTTACCTTAGTAAGGGATATCGTTCATGACACTGTTACACCGTGTATGTCAGGCCCACATTCTGGAGTATGCAGCACCGGTTTGGAACCCGCACTTGATAAAGCACGTCAAGAAAACTAGTGAAAGTACAAAGGTTTGCGACAAGGTTAGTTCCAGAGCTATGGGGTGTCTAATGAAAGAAAGATTAAGGGGAAATCGGCCTGACGGACACTGGAGGACAGGAGGGTCAGGGGAGACATGATAACGACATATAAAATATCCCGTGGAATAGACAAGGTGGACTCAAAGACAGATGTTCCAGGGAGGGGACACAGAAACAAGAGGCCACAATTGGAAGTTGAGACACAATGAGTCAGAGAGATTTAGGAAGTATTTCTTCAGTCATAGTGTTGTAAAGGCAGTGGAGGAATAGCCTTAGAAAATTGAACGTAGTGAGGCAGGAATCCTGGAGTACCTGGAGTTTACCTGAGAGAGTAGTTTCGGGGGTCACGCCCCCGCGGCCCGGTCTGTGACCAGGCCTCCTGGTGGAATCAGCGCGGATCAACCAGCTGTTGCTGCTTGGCTGCACGCAAACCAAACGTACGAGCATCAGCCCGGCTGATCAGAACTGACTTTAGGTGCTTGTCCAGTGCCAGCTTGAAGACTGCCAGGGGTCGTTGGTAATCCCCCTTATGTGTGCTGGGAGGCAGTTGAACTTCTCGGGCCCCTGACACTTGTTGTATGGTCTCTTCTCTTAACGTGCAAATGGGACTCCCCTGCTTTTCATTGGGGGGGGATGGTGCCATCGGGTCTGCCAGTAGTCTTTGCTTTCGATAGTTGATGATTTTCGTTGTGCAAGTTCGGTACTAGTCCCTCTTAGGGATTTTCCAGGTGTATATAATCATGTATCTCTCCCTCACTGCGTTCTCAGGGAATACAGGTTTAGAAATCCTCAAAAAAGCGCTCCCAGTATTTGGGTGTTTTTACTCCGTTATGAGCGCCGTGATTGTTTCTCTGTACATTTTCTAGGTCGGCAATTTCACCTGCCTTAAAGGTGCTGTTAGAGTGCGGCAATATTCCAGCCTAGATAGAAAAAGGGACTGAGGGTGTCATCATGGGCTTGGCCTCCCTAGTTTTGAAGGTTCTATTATCAATTCCTGTCATTTTTCTAGAGATGCGATTGATACAATGTTATGGTCACTTGAAGGTGAGATCCTCCGACATAAATCATCCCAGGTCTTTGCGGTGTGTTTCGGCTCTATTTTGTGTGCCAGAATTTGTTTTGTACTCTGATGAAGATTTAATTTCACTCAATGTTTACCATATCTCGAGTTTAATTGAAATTTCTCTCGTTGAACTTCATATTGTTTTCTAAGGCCCACTGAAAGATTTGGTTGATGTCCGCCTGGAGCCTTGCAGTGTCTATGTCAATGGAAGACCACGTCATGCAGATTCGGGTGTCATCTGCAAAGGAAGACACGGTGCTGTGGCTGACATCCTTGTCTATGTCGGATATGAGGATGAGGGAACAAGATGGGAGATATTACTGTGCCTTGTGGACAGAGCTTTTCACCGTAGGCTGCCTCGGACTTTTCTCTGGTGACGACTACTCTCTGTGTTTCTGTTAGTGAGGGAAATTATAGATCATCGACCGACTTTCTGTTATTCCTTTACCCGCGCATTTTTGTGCGCTATTCGCCATGGTCACCACTTGTCGAAGGCTTTTGCAAAGTCTGTATATAATACATTGTTCTTTTTGTCTTCTAGTGCATTTAGGACCTTGTCGTAGTGATCCATTAGTTGAGACAGACAGGAGCGACCTGATTCTAAACCCATGTTGCCCTGGGTTGGGTAACTGATGGGTTTCTAGATGGGTGGTGATCTTGCTTCTTAGGCCCTTTCAAAGATTTGTTATTGGGATTGTTGTGACTATTGGTCTGTAGTTCTTTGCTGTTGCTTTACTGCCCCTTTGTGGAGTGGGGCTATGTCTGTTGTTTTTAGTAAACTGAGGGGACGACCCCAGTGTCCTTGCTCCTTCTAAATAGGATGGAAAAGATCCGTGAATAGGGGCTTCTTGCCAGTGCTTGATGGAACCCAGAGTTCCATGAGTCTGGCCTGGGGCAGAGTGCTATGGGGCTGTTATTTTATTCGCCTGTTTCGAAAAGTCATTTGGCTTCTGGATAACAATCGGGATAGGCTTGTGTTAATCAAATTTTGTGGCCTCTCTCATAAAAAAATTCATTTTGATCTTCGACATCAGTCTGGTTAGCGGCTTGCTAAAAAACTGAAGTTCATATTGGGACTTGAGTAGCTCACTCATTCCTTGCCTGTCATCTGTGTACGGACCCATTCTTGTTTTAAGTAGGGGCCCCAATACTGGACGTTGTTCTCGATTTTGATTTGGCATAGGAGAAGAAATTACTTTGGGTTTCTTCTGATTTCAGTTATGGGCTTTTAGTTCTTCCCGCGATTCTGACTCCTAAAGGATTTTTTAGCTTAAGTTCGTGATTGCTATTCTCTGACCAGTGTCTCCCTTGCGCATTTCAGTATATTGCCTCTTTTAGCCGCTCTGCTTATTCTTTTCCGTCGGCCTGGTAAAGGTGAGCGCCTGTCTCTTCCTATTTTACACTCTATCTCTCCTTTTTTCTTAGAGAATAAGCCTTGTGCATACATCGAGTTGCACCGAGTTAATCTGTTCTAGGCATAGTTTCGGTTTCTGTGTTGCCTTTGTATATCTCCCCGAATTATATCGGTTTTTAGGACTTGGTATTACTTGGTCCCACTTATGTTTTTGTTTATTGAAGTTGAATTTGTTGAATTGCTCCCTCGTGACTAGTCTCATTTTGTCGGTCTGGGGCTCCACGCATACATGTACTGGAACCTCAATTATGTTGTGATCTGAGTATATTGTTTTTGATATTGGTGACATTTCTTATCAGATCATCATTGTTAGTGAAGATGAGGTCTAGTGTATTCTCCAGTCTAGTAGGCTCTATTATTTGCTGGTTTAAATTGAATTTTGTGCAGGATTTAAAAGCTCGTGTGAGTGTGAGTTTTCATCAGAGCTGCCCTCCTGGTGTTATTTACTGCAACAATATTATTTTGCTATATTCCTCCATTTTAGGTGGCATTAAGTTGAAATCCCCAGGAGCAAGATGTTGGGTGCAGGAGCGGAAGGATTTTCCAGACATGTGGTCAATTTTTATCTCGCTGTTCCTGGAATTGCTGGGATGTTGCATCGGTGGCATTGTAGACTACCACATTGACTAGGTTTTTGGTTCTCGACCTTTACTGTAAAATAATAAAACTTCACTACGTCATTGAGGCAATATTAAGCAGTTCTGTGCAAACAAGGTGACTCTGCAATGTTACAGGCCAACACCCCCCCCCTTTTGCCTGTTCACTCTGTCACATTCTGTATTAGGTTGTAACCTGGGATCCTTATTTACGTGTCCTAAGTGATCTTTTATGTGGGGTCTCAGTTGAAAGCCGCGAAACATTGCCTTTGCCTCTGGCAGCAGTCCACGGATGAAAGGTATTTTGTTGTTGGTGATGGCTTTAGACCCTGTATATTTGCAAAGAAGAATGTTATCGGGGATGGTGGTATTGTTGGTTACTGGGGGGGATTTTTTTTTTCCGGCATTAGTTCTGTATCTGTTGGTTTGGGAGTGGAGGCCATCGATGGGGTTCCACTCCAGGAATGACTGGATTTGGTTGTACAGCTTTCTGCCATTTTCTGCCAGTTTTTTTTCCTTCTCCTTGCACTAAAAATACCTTCCCTCTTGAGTGGATGTGGCTACCAGGTTTTCCCATGGCTGGATGTTTTGTATCTTTTTGTTCCCTTTATAGAGGTATATGCTGGCATTTAAAGTTATAGCACAGTCTTTCCTGTACTGAGAGGTACACATTTCAGGTGAATTGAAAAGCTTAAGGTTGGGAGTTTGCATTTTCCTGTTGTCTTTTGGGTCATGGCATTTTCTAGGTGGTCATAGTTGCATGTCCATAACCATATCACAGTTTTAGACGAGGTTGATAAAGCTCATGGAGCGGGTGACGGAGAGAGGGCCCAGAGTAGCAACCGGTGAAGAGGCGGGGCCAGGAGCTAAGACTTCGACCCCCCTGCAACCACAAATAGGTGGTACAAATTGGTGAGTACATATATTTTTATTTTTTTTAACGCACGGCCGATTCCCTCCAAGGCAGGGTGGCCAAAAAAAGAAAAACTTTCACCATCATTCATCTTCTTCACTGTCTTGCCAGATAAGAGGTGCTTTACTCTACAGTTTTTAAACTGCAACTTTGACACCCCTCCTTCAGAGTGCAGGCACTGTACTTCCCATCTCCACAGGACTCAAGTCCGGCCTGCAGGTTTCCTGAATCCTTCATAATTGTTACTTCTGCTTACACAAATCAACAGCACGTAAGTATTAAAAACCATTTGTCTCCATTCACTCCTATCAAACACGCTCATGCATGCCGCTGGAAGTCCAAGCCCCTCGCACAAAAACCTCCTTTACCTCCTCCCTTCAACCTTTCCTAAACGGACCCCTACCCCGTCTTCCTTCCACTTACAGACTGATGCACTCTTGAAGTTCATTCTGTTTCGCTCCATTCTCTCTACATGTTCCGAACCACCTAAACAACCTTCCTCAGCCCTCTGCGACAACAGTCTTTGGCAATCCGCAACTCCTCCTAGCTTCCAAACTACGATTTCTGCATTATATTAAACCACACTTGCTCTCAGACATGACATCTCCACTGCCTCCAGCTTCTCCCTCGCTGCTGCAACATTCATCACCCATTGCTTCAACACCCATATAAGAGCGTTGGTATAAACGATACTCTCATACATTCCCCCTTTGCCTCCAAGGAAAGTTCTTTGTCTCACAGACTTCCTAAGTGCACCGCTCACCTTTTCCCTCATTCAATTCTATGATTCACTATCTTTCATAGACCCATCCGCGACACCGTCCACTACCCATATCTGAATATATTCACCTCCTCCATACTCTCTCCCTCCAATTGATATCAATCTTCATCACCTATTCTTTTTGTTATCTCATAACCTTACTCTTTCCTGCATTCACTTTTAATTTTTTTTCTTTTGCCATACCCTACCAATTTCAATGCACCAACCTCTGAACTTCTCTTCAGAAAATCTCCCAAGAGACAGTGTCATCTGCAAAGGAGCAACTGTGACAACTCCCACTTTATGTGTGAATTCTTTATCTTAACCTCCACGCCTCCTGCCAAGGACCCTCGCATTTACTTCTCTTACAACCCCATCTACATATATTAACCAACCACGGTGGACATCACTCATCCTGGTCTAGCCTACTACATGCTCTATGGGAAATACATACTCTAACTTGAGCCTCATATCCTCGTAAAAATCTTCAATGCTTTCAGTACTACCTCCCCCTCACCATACACCTTGCAAACATCTGCCCATTGACCCCCTATCACCCTGTCATGAGCCTTTTTCCAAATCCATAAATGCCTCAAAAACATCTTTACCCTTGTCTAAATACTGTTCACTTTTATGTTCACTGTAAACACCGGTCCACACACACCCCTAAACCTATTCCTAAAGCCTCCGGTTCATAGCTTTCCTATTCTACCGTCTTACTCTTAATTCTTTCATTAATAAACTCTACCTTATCACATTACCAGTATACTCAACAGACGTTATCCCTTTTAATTTTTGCAATCACTTTTGTCCCCTTCTGATTATATACAAAGGAACTATGCAATCTACACAAAATAAACCGCACATAAAGAGAGAAGCCTTACGACGGACGTTTCGTTGTCCGACTTGGACTTTGACAAAGTTCACACTAACAGAGGTGGAGCCAGGACGGCTATATATTATAGGCAGGAAGAGGTGGAGGTAGTAGTAGTGGTAGTAGTTGTAGTAGTAGGGTTATTTGTAGTAGTAAGTAGTAGTAGTAGTTGGAGTACAAGAATTGTAGTATAATATCGGACAGGATGAATGACACATGCACCAACACCCGGGCCTCCACCGTAGACGTTTTCGCCATCAGCCAGCCACTGGATGGCGAAAACGTCCACAACTAAGACAACCGACGCCGCAACATGTGTCTAATTCATCAGTAGATGAGGTGCGGCGTTGGTTGTCTTTGTTGTGGCGTTTGCCATCCAGTGGCTGGCTCGGGATGCGAAACGTCTACGGTGGGGATGCCCGGTGGGTGTTTGTGCATGTGTCATTTCTTCCTGTCGGGTATTATATACAATTCTTGTACTATATACTATACTACTAACCATACTACTACCTCCACCTCTTCCGGCCTATTATATAGCCCGTTCTGCTCCACCTTGGTAGTGTGACTTTGTCAATGGTCCAAGTCGGACCGAAACGCCGTCGACCTCGTAGCTTTCTCTTTTATGTGCGGGTTATTTGAGTATCGTTCCAGTCACGGTTATTGTGACCTTTTGGTTATTTAAACTATGCATGCTCTCTGCCAATTCCTAGAGGTACCTTACCCTCTTCCATACATTATTAAAATAATAGCACCAACCACTCTAAAATATAATCCCCTACCTGCTGTTAACAATTCTATCTTTATCCCATCAATCCACCCAGATGCCTTACCTCCTTTAATTTTATCTATGCCTCACGAACTTCCTCCAACTCACTTACTGGCTCTTCCTCACTCCTACAAGATGTTATTCTTCTTGCCCCTATACACGAAATAACAGCTTCCTATCTTCATCATGTAAACAATGTCCTCAATATATTCCCACCAGCTTTCCAATTTCCTCTACTCTCCATTTAATAACTCTCCTTTCCTATTTTTAACTGAAAATCTATTGTTCTCTAGGCTTACCTTAACTTGGTTAATCTTCACTCCCAAAACTTTTCTTATTTTCAACAAAATTTGTGGACAACGTCTTTTTTACAAAATTTTTTTTTTTGCTCTCTTTTTACATTGCTTCACACTCTTCTTAACCTTCTCTTTTTCTCCTTATACTCTTCCCTCCTTGCATCACTTCTACTTTGTAAAAAACGTCTCTCATATGCTAACTTTTTCTCCTTACTTAATTACATCATCATTCCACCAATCGCTCCTCTTCCATCCGCCCCACTTTCCTGTAACCAACAAACTTTCTGCTTGAATACACTCTACATACTACATTTTTAAAAACCTACCCCATTCCTCTTCGACCCCTTTCCCCATTGCCTATGCTCTCATTGCACCATCTATCCTCTAATTAGCTGTTTATATCTTCCCTAACTGCTCCTCTTTTAGTTTTAAACCTTACCTCTTCTCTTCCCTGATGCTTATATTCTCCTTGTATTCCATCTACCTTTTTACTCTCCAGTGTAGCTTACAAACCTAAAGAGTGAATCTGATATGTCTGTGGCCCTCTATAAACATGTACATCCTGATGTCTACTTCAACGTCTTTTATTTTACCAATACATAATCCAAAACAAAACTACTGTCATTTCGCCCTACATTCATATCTTGTATACTTATTTATCATCTTTTTTCTTAAATTATGTTTAACCTTTACTAAACCCTTTCTATACAAAGTTCAATCAAAGGGCTCCCATTATTCATTTACAATGGCACCCCAAACTTAGATACCCACACCCTCTCTAAAGTTTCTCCTACTTTAGCATTCAGGTCCCCTTCCACCATTTACTTCTCATCACTTGGTTCAAGGTTCCTATGCATTCACTTTAAACATCTCCCTTAAATCTCTCTTACTCTCCTCTACATTCCTCTCGTCTCCGGTGCATACACGTCTTATTATGACCCAACTTTTCGCATCCAACCTTTACTTTAATACTTAATCTTGAATTTACAATTCATATTCTCTTTTCTCTTCCACATAAACTGATCCTTCAACATTACTGCTACCCCTTCCTTAGCTATAAATTCTGTACAGATTATTCCAGATTTAACCCCATTTTTTTCCCCCCCACCGAGACTCCCCTACATTCTGCTTTGTTTCGATTAGGGCCAGGACATCCAACTTCTTTTCATTCATAAACATCAGCATTTCATCTTTCTTTTCATCTCCACTAATCCACGCACATTTCAAGCATTCCCAGTTTTATAAAGTTTTTCTTCTCTTTTTTAGTAAATGTCTAAGGAGGAAGGGGTTTACTAGCCCATCGCTCCCGGGCATTTGGTCGCCCTCATAGACACGCATGCTTACGGAGGAAGGAGTCTTTTTCCACTTCCCCATGGACATTAGAACAACTAAAGAAGAACAAGAAAGCTGTTTTAGAAAAAGGAGAAAAGCCTAGATTGTCATGTATTTATATATATGCATGTACTTGTCTGTGAAGTGTGACCAAAGTGTAAGTAGGAGTAGCTAGATATCCCTGTTATCTAGCGTGTTTATGAGACAGAAAAAGACACCAGCAATCCTACCATCATGTAAAACAGTTACAGGTTTCTGTTTCTCAGTCATCTGGCAGGACGGTAGTACTTCCCTGGGTGGTTGCTGTCTACCAACCTACTACCTGTATATACATATATATATATATATATATATATATATATATAATATATATATATATATATATATATATATATATATATATATATATATATATATATATGCAATAAGATCACAGTAGATAGGTGATTTCAGAATATGCAAAACAACCACTCTGAAAGAATAGAGAAATTCCAAGCGCTTTCGTGACTACTCACATTATCAAGGAACTATGAAAGTAAAGCATCCAAGGAAGCTATATAAGGGGTCTGGCCAGCACCTCACTATCAGATCCCACAACGGTTAAACACCTGACGCGCGCCGACCCAACTTGGATAGGTCCTTTGCACAACTCACCCCACAAACTATTCTACCCAAGAAAATTTAAAAAATTATTTGTCCAGTGTATTATTAAATTCTTCCCAAATTCTATTAATTAAAAATGGATCAAATTTATATAAACCAAAGGAAATATTCATATTATTGTCAAAACTGTTTTTTATGAAACAAGATTCAATTATATTCCTGTCGACCATGGACTTGCTTGATACTACTTTCTCAACTTTTTGAAAATCAATTGGATGGTTAAAATCTCTTACATATATATAATATATATATATATTATATAATATTATATATATATATTATATATATATATATATATATATATATATATTATATATATATATATAAAGCTAACGCCTGTATATATATACTAATTCCTATATATAGAGACCACTTCTTTATAATTTCTGTACCTCACAGTATTGTTACACGAAGTTGCGAGATATATTAGTTATCTCGTTAGTGTCTTATTAGAGGAATAATCGACCTACTCCTTTCAGGTCTCGTGGCAGCTTCCACTCTACTCTCACAGTCTGGGAGGCAGTTGGCATATAGTTTAACTGCTTTATAGATTCATAGGCTTCAATATCATCTTACAATATAAATATAATAAAGCTTTGTATATTATAGGTTTTAAGTTAAATACAGAAAAAAGTGCAAATAAATTACCTTAGAGAGGCAATGTTACGTAACAGCCTTAATTAGCTCACAAAGCATCCGTCTAATCCCTGTGCTATTTATGTAACACCTGATTCTCTAATGTAACTTAATTCTGTGACTGATACGCTAAACTCATTCGTGCTTGGGAATATTTTACAGTTTCTAGTAAAGGCAAATTAATTGATCAACAAACAGAGAGCAACGAGTGACTAGCTCCCTTAAGGTTTACTATACAAATAGTAGGAGTCTAAGAAATAAGATAGATGAGCTAAGATTACTTGCAAGTGCAGGTAATATAGATATTGCTATAACAGAGACCTGGTTCACCCTGAAAGATAGAGAAATGCCTTCTGAATGCAACATACGGGGTTTAAATAATTATTCCACATCATAGGGTAAAACAGGAAGGGTGGTGGAGTGGCGGTGTATGTCAGAGATAATTTAAATTGTTGTCTTAAAACTTGATATAAGATTAGAAAATCGGAACACGAATCTGCTTCTCGAGGGTCGTAACAAATTAATTTTGGGTGTGATTTATAGGCCCCCAAACCTTGATAGGGAGTTCAGTAAGCTGTTTTGGGACGACATTCATAAGGCATCTAGATTTGAAAATGTTGTGTTAATGGGAGATTTTAACTTTAGACAAATTGACTGGAACAATACGACAGGAAATCTTGAGTCTAGTGACTTTCTTGATACGGTTCAGGATTGCTTTTTAGAACAGGTTGTGACAGAACCAACTAGAGGAAACAATCTGCTTGACTTGGTTCTTGTCAAAAAAGAATCACTAATTAATAATCTTGAGGTGAATGATGAGCTTGGGAAAAGTGGTCACAAATCACTTAGTTTCAATATATCATGGAATTACCCAGATAACTGCAATCAAATCTCTGTCACTGACATTCATTTGGCCGATTTCATGGGACTGAGAATTTAGCTGTGTGGGCTAAACTGAGCTGACCTGATTATGGGTCAGGGAGGTGATCTTGGTTGTCAGTATGACATTTTTCAGAGCATACTTGTAGCTGCCCAGACAACTTTTGTTCCGAGTAGGGAAATTAGATCTAACAAAAATGGTATACATAGGCGTATCAAAAGAGGGTATGGGCAGTTAAGAAATCAATATATTCAATTAAAAAGAAAAATAAAAAAAAGGAATAAAAAAAGCAAAATGGGATTATGAGGCTAAGGTCGCGAGGAATTCGAAGACAAACCCAAAAGGGTTCTTTCAGGTATACAGAAGTAAGATTAGGGACAAGATAGGTCGACTTAAGAGTAACTCAGGTCAGATCACTGACAGAGATAAGGAAATGTGTCAAATTTTCAATACTTCCTCTCAGTTTTTACCCTGAAAAATACTAGCGAAATTCCAGAAATAATAAATTATGTAGAACAGGACGATAATAAACTATGCACGATTGCTGTAACTAGTGACATGGTCCTCAGAGAAATAGAGAAACTAAAACCTAACAAATCCCCAGGCCCTGATGAACTGTTTGCAAGGGTGTTAAAGGAATGTAAAGAGAAACTTAGCATACCTTTGGCTAATCTCTTCAACATATCAGGCACTATGCAAGTTTGTGGTGATAAGTGGAAAATGGCAAATGTAATACCTATTTACAAGTTAGGTGACAGGTCCTTAGCTTCGAACTATAGATTAATAAGCCTTACCTCCATAGTGGGAAAATTTATGGAATCAATTATTGCCGAGGCAATTCGTAGCCATCTTGAAAGGCATAATTTGATTAATGAATCTCAACACGGTTTTACAAAGGGGCGTTCCTGTCTTACGAATTTACTAACTTTTTTCACTAAGGTGTTTTAGGAGGTAGATCATGGTAATGAATATGATATTGTGTATATGGACTTCAGTAAGGCTTTCGATAGTGTTCCACATCAGAAGCTATTGAGGAAACTTAAGGCACACTGAATAGGAGGAGAAATGTTTCCCCTGGGTAGAGGCATGGCTGACAAATAGGTAGCAAAGAGCTTGCATAAATGGGGAGAAATCAGAATGGGGGCACGTCACAAGCAGGGTTCCACAGTGGTCAGTGTTGGGCCCGTTGTTGTTCACAATTTACATAAACGACATATATGAGGGAATAAATAGCGACATAAGCAAATTTGCTGATGTCACCAAAATAGGTCATCCAGTTCATTCTAATGAGGACACTAGAGCACTCCAGGATGATTTGAATAGAATGATGCAATGGTCGGAGAAGTGGCAGATGCAGTTTATTATAGACAAATGCAAAGTTCTAAATGTTTAGACAGGAAAATAACAATGCCACTTATAAACTAAATAACGTAGATCCTAATACTACTAATTGCGAAAAGTATTTAGGAGCTCTGGTTAGCAATAATCTGAAACCAAGACAACAGTGCATTAGTGTTCGCAATAAAGCTAACAGAATCCTTGGCTTCATATTTAGAAGTATAAATAATACAAATCCGTATTACAGAATGGATATAAATGCTCTGGAAAACGTACAGAGGAGAATGACAAAGTTGATCCCATGTATCAGAAATCTTCCCTATGAGGATAGACTGTGGGCCCTGAATCTGCGCACTCTCGAAAGGCGTAGATTTAGGGGGATATGATGGAGGTGTATAGATGGAAAACAGAAATAAATAAAGGGGATGTAAACAGCGTGCTGAAAATTTCCAGCCAAGACAGAACTCGCAACAATGGTTTCAAGTTGGAAAAATTCAGATTCATGAAGGATATAGAAAAGCACTGGTTTGGTAATAGAGTTGTGGATGAGTGGAACAAACTCCCGAGTACAGTTATAGAGGCTAAAACATTGTGTAGTTTTTAAAATAAGTTAGATAAATGCATGAGTGGGTGTGGGTGGGTGTGAGTTGACCTGACTAGCTTGTGCTACTAGGTCTGATGCCTTGCTCCTTCCTTAAGTGGAAGTGACCTGACTAGGTGGGTCATTGGGCTAATTCGGGGGGGGGGGGGCACATGGTGTTGCTTCGCATGGGTCAGTAGGTCTGTTGCAGTGTTCCTTCTGTCATATGTTCTTAAGTATTCATATGTGGTCGAATATTCAGCGCGTCTAGGATTCTCTGTGGCTACAATGATGGCGGTGAGAAGATGCCGTCGTGCTGCTGAAACTCTTGATAACAAACCTGATAGTTTCTCATTCCCAGCTTCTGTATGACTCATCTTGGTTAAAAACTATCCCATAAATATAATAATGTTTTAAAAATAAGTTAATAATAATAATTGAGAGGCCTTCATTGTTGTCTATATTTTACTTACGCCTACATTTTTACTTACGCCTGATAATTAAATTCATAGTATTTTAATACAAAAACACTAAAAAAAGTAGCATAAAAGATGGCGTAGTACATGACGTACCTTCATCTGATGAACTGCTGACAAGAAACACTCAGACACGAACACGCTGAGGAGAGCCAAGTCAAAATCTTCCTTCAGTAAATTTTGAACTTCTTTCGTTCCTAGAGCATCAACGCAAAGACCCGGCAAAATCTTCATCATTGTCATAGGGGCTGTCATTGTATTTCCAGTAAACAAATTTGGAACTTGACGAGAAAGATCCCCGCCTGAGAAGACTACCTCATGAACATTTTCCCGCACCTTTGATGGCTTAAATGGCGACACCATTGTAACCTGTAAAAAAAAAATCAGATTTTTAGTTCTCAGAAAAAAGGGGAAATTTCTCCCGACTCGAGACTTTGACATATCATTGACTCTGAGGTTAACCATCAACCGGAAACCATAATTAAGTTTAGCACGACTAAAAATACCCTTCTTATTATATAATATCGTACGACATATATCATTTATTTTCAAGCGTTGTATTCATATTAGTCCAAAATACAAATCTTTAATTAATATTCGTCTGTTATGGATAAACATGAAGATTTCGATAAGAAATGGGAGGACACAAAAAGAAAGCTAGCATCAGGTAGGGTAGGCTACAAAACCTGGTGGTCCCTGGTCAAGGACAGACAAGGTTATCTGCCTGATGAATTCATTCCACCTCTAAATCGACAGGATGGGACCACCTCTACTAGTAGTCAAGAGAAAGCGGACCTCTTTGCCGAATACTTTGCTACCAAAATACAAATTCCTGATCCAGCAAGGGACTCTCCTTGGCTAGCTGCAAGAACTGTGTCAAAACTGTCAGTAGTGACAATAAGGCAGGAGGAGGTGCATTTCCTTCTTAAATCGCTTGACCAAGAAAAGGCTGTGGGCCCAGACAAGTTGAGCTCAAGATTGCTGAGAAGATGTGCAGACCAGCTAGCAGCACCTCTAACTCGCATCTTTCAGCACTGCCTAGTACAGTGTAAATGGCCTTCTCTGTGGAAAGTGGCAAATGTAGTCCCTGTTCACAAAAAGAAGAGCAGAGCAGAAATCAGCAACTACAGACCAGTATCACTCCTGTCAATCACTGGTAAGATTATTGAGACAATAATCTCAAGACAAATGACAGAGTTTTTTGACTACCACTCACTACTTTGTGACCGTCAATATGGCTTCAGGAAAGGTTACTCTGCTGCTGATCTGTTGCTAAACCTCTCCACTAAGTGGCACCAGTCACTGGATGAATCCAAAGTCAGCTGTGTGGTAGCACTGGACATTGCTGGTGCTTTCGACCGGGTGTGGCACCAGGGCCTCTTAGCAAAACTTCAAGCACTGGGAATTGCAGGCTCTACGCTATGTCTCCTCAGTGATCATCTTCATGGTAGATCTCTAAGGGTAGTTCTCAATGGAACGGAATCACCAAGACATCCTATTGGGGCAAGTGTTACACAAGGAAGCGTGCTGGGACCATTGTTATGACATTCTTCATCTCATCCCAGAATCCCATGCATATGCAGATGCCTGTACACTGACATTCACTTATCCAAGAGAAGAAATTCCAGCTGCTCTAAGCTACATCACACACCAGCTAAGAGCTAAATCAGTTTGGAGAAATAGATGACAAGTAACATTTGCACCTGAGAAAACGCAGAAAATGATGGTCTCTAGGCAACATGATTGTAATGCTGGTGCAGTAGTAAGGATGAATGGGAGGGTGATGGCACCTGGAGAAGTTGATATCCTTGAGGTGAAATTTGACTCCAAACTGACCATGAAGAACCATGTAAATCTTGCAAACAAGGCAGCTAGGAAGCTTACAGCACTTCGCCGTATCTCGCATCTGCTTGACAGTAGGGGTTGCAAGATTTTGTACGAGGCACAAGTACGCTCACACCTTGAGTATGCTCCACTTTCTTGGTTTGCCTCCCCCCCCCCCCACATCTGCGAACTGCTTGACGGGGTAGAGACAGAGCAAGACGTCTCATCTCTCGCCTGGACCCATCCTGGATAGATCTGTCCCTTTCAGCAGAGCCTTCAACACAGGAGGGATGTTGGTGGCCTTACTGTTATGTACAAGGCCAATATTGCAAGTACCACACTTGGAATCCACTTTGAGGACAGCGTTTAAACAAACTTTTATGCCACAAGACGGGCAGAAAGCAGCAACTTCACTCTGGCTGTACCCTTCTCCAGAACATCACTCCATCTGAGATCATACATACCCAGGATGACTCGAGTATGGAACACATTCGTACAGCATAATGATGTCAATGAGATAAAGTCAGTTGATCAAATGAAAATGCTGGCCCACAGATGGCTCCAACTTCATCCTGTTCCTTACTTGTATGTCTCATAACAATAAAAATGCTTTCAAATGAGCTGATGTAGGTAACAGCTCTTAGCTTGCCAGTAAAGTTAGGGATCTTTAAGGACGCCGTCGGGCAAATCTGTAACTCTGTTGTTTACTGTCTGATTTTCTCCAGTTTTGGTACACAAGACAAAGTGGTTTCACTCTTTCTTGAAAATATTTATCAAAAATATACCTCAAACAACAACTGAGAAATGACTGATTTACTGAAAATGCCATAGTGTTCAACTTTTCTCCTATATGGGACTACGTAAGGTTGTTTGGACACTTGGTGCCGAGAGGGGTGCATAAAGATATTAAACTAAAGGGTGTGTGTGTGGGTGTGTGTGGTGTGTGTGTGTGTGTGTGTGTTTGGTGACTCAACAATCAATATTTGCACCAATAACTCATTACAATTGTGCCCGGGTGTGGAAGTGGTTTGTCATACTCTTAATTTTTTTTCATGTTTGAAAAGCCAAAAGTATAAACGTAATTAACCTTCTACGAATTCATTACCTTTGTAACTTGTGACTCATTCCTTTGTACCCAGTTCAGCTATCAAAATTTTGGGGGCCCAGTCCTGGACCATTCCCTACCTCTGAAACTGTAAATCCTTTGTAACTTGTCATATTGTGACCGACTTTCCTGGGTTCTTCCTTTTTTAAAATTTGATTTTTATTACCTTTTAAATTGTGAGTTATTACCCTTTGTAAATTGTGATTCATTTCCTCTGAACTTGCTCACTATCAAAACTTTGGGTCCAGTCCCTGGACCCAATTATGACCTCTGTAATCTTTTGACTACGCCCACAGGATGGGGATGGGGTGCAAATAAAAAAAATTAAACTAAACTAAAATGTACTCCTTTTTTTTAAAATGAAAAGTATCTTTTTTTCACAAAAAAATAAAGTTTGTTAGTCCTGGAAAAATTGCAAAAACATCTGCCCTTTACTCCCACATAACTCCCAAAGTATTTGGAATATTTCCAAAATTTGGTCACAGAAAAAAAGAGAAATCATTATTCTACAACTTTTGTGAGTAGTATATTCCATTTAATTCAGTAATAAAGCGAGAAGTTTCGACTTTAGGTGAATAAGTTACTTCCGAGATATCGGCCGGGAGCGCCGGCCGGCCCCCGTCTCAAAAAAAAAAATTTTTTTCGCGAAAATCGCGTTTGTTTGGGTGTATTTCTTAGTAAACTGATGTTCTATTGCAGTTAGCCTCTAAATACCGTTTTCTCTTACTCAGAGACGACAGGGTGACCAGTTACACTTTTATATCGAGATATTCCCGATAATCTCTGGGCCATATTATGGCCTATTTTATTCAGTCTAGAGTATATAACATGTTTGTATGTTATTTAGAGTGTTTATTATATCATATTAGATCAATTCTGATAGACAAATAAGCCGTAGAGTTTATATATAAGCTGATATAAGCGTAATAATGGGCGATTCCTGGCTGGCACCTCGGGCGCGGGAACACTGCTGAGCGTTCCCATCTGGTTCCCAGCTGTCGCTCAGTCTGAGGATAAGTCCCGCCTACTGTTTTATGATGCCAAATAGTCAGTTATTATATTAGAAAGAATAGGCGATAAAGGCGATAAAAAACAAGAAAATAACTCCAAAAAATATATAGGCTGTGAGCAGACTCGCTACCAACATCGCCGTCACCATACCTGATATAAATGACTATAATTTCTTGTAGAAACGTCGTAGAACATTCATTCTGGTACCATTGTGTTGCCAAAGAGTTGAGCTATTTTTCAATATATATAACTCAATTTCCATATTTTTTCGATTTTTCGGTGAGCGCGCGCGGAAATTTGCCCGACGGCGTCTTGAATACTCCCACATGCATTTTCACTTCCTTTATTCTGTCACTATAAAATTCGATCGATAATGTTTCTATCGGCCCCGATGATCCGCGATTAATTACACTACCAAGTTTTCCAGTGGCCAACAGAGAACAATATGATTTTCAATGAAGATAAATTCTATCTACTCCGTTATGGAAAAATGGAGGAAATAATAGGACTGAGTATACTACAAACTCTTATCACGCAATAGAGCGGAAAAGTAATGATCCTCAGACAGTACCACCTGGGATTGGTAATGTCTGAGGATCACACCTTCAAGGATCACAACAGTGCCACTATCACATCTGCGAGGAAACTGATAGGACGGATAATGAGAACATTCAAGACAAGAGATGCTAAACCAGTGGTGATCCTTTTTAAATCACTTGTTCTCTCCATTTAAGGCAAGTGAAATTGCAAATGTAGACAATGTACAAGAAACCTTTACTGCACATATAAGTTCCATCAAACACCTTAACTACTGGGAACACTTGGAAGCACTTGACTTGTACTCACTGGAACGCAGGCGAGAAAGATGCATCATAATCTACACCTGGAAAATCTTAGAGGGACTGGTCCCTAATCTGCACACACAAATCATTCCTTACGAAAGCAAAAGACTTGGCAGGTGATACAACATACCCCGATGAAAAGTAGGGGCGTCATTAATACACTAAGAGAAAAGACAATAAGTATCCGTGACCCAAGATTGTTCAACAGCCTCCCACCAGCCATAAGGGGAATTACCAATAGACCCCTGGTAAAGTCAGTACCGCATCAGCCGGGCGTGGTTTTATTTC
>NC_069410.1:68624611-68640699 GCF_026875155.1 Cherax quadricarinatus
TTCAAAATTTTCCTTTAGATCCCTTATAATTCGTCCAAAACAGTTATGCACTCCCTAAAAGGTTTGGGGGGGCTATAAATCACACCCAAATTAATTTGTTACGACCCTCGAGAAGCAGATTCTGTGTCCGATGTTTCTAATCTAATATCAAGTTTAAGACAATTTAAATTATCTCTGACATACATCGCCACTCCACCACCCTTCCTGTTGACCCTATGAGTGTGGAATAATTTATAACCCTGTATGTTGCATTCAGAAGGCATTTCTCTATCTTTCAGGTTGAACCAGGTCTCTGTTATAGCAATATCTATATTACCTGCACTTGCAAGTAATCTTAGCTCATCTATCTTATTTCTTAGACTCCTACTATTTGTATAGTAAACCTTAAGGGAGCTAGTCACTCGTTGCTCTCTGTTTGTTGATCAATTGATTTGCCTTTACTAGAAACTGTAAAATATTCCCAAGCACGAATGAGTTTAGCGTATCAGTCACAGAATTAAGTTACATTAGAGAATCAGGTGTTACATAAATAGCACAGGGATTAGACGGATGCTTTGTGAGCTAATTAAGGTTGTTACGTAACATTCCCTCTCTAAGGTATTTAACTTAAAACCTATAATATACAAAGCTTTATTATATTTATATTGTAAGATGATATTGAAGCCTATGAATCTATAAAGCAGATAAACTATATGCCAACTGCCTCCCAGGCTATGAGAGTAGAGTGGAAGCTGCCAGGAGGCCTGCAAGGAGTAGGTCGATTATTCCTCTAATAAGACACTAACGAGATAACTAATATATCTCGCAGCTTTGTGTAACAATACTGTGAGGTACAGAAAATATAAAGAAGTGGTCTCTATATATAGGAATTAGTATATATATACAGGCGTTAGCTTTATTATATATATATATATATATTATATATATATATATATATATATATATATATATATATATATATATATATATATATATATATATAGGTAGTAGGTTGGTAGACAGCAACCACCCAGGAAGTACTACCGTCCTGCCAGATGACTGTGAAACAGAAACCTGCAACTGTTTTGCATGATGGTAGGATTGCTGGTGTCTTTTTCTGTCTCATAAACACGCAAGATAACAGGGATATCTAGCTACTCCTACTTACACTTTGGTCACACTTCACAGACACGCACGTATCTGTAGAGTTAGAGCTAAGGAAGGGGTAGCAGTAATGTTGAAGGATCAGTTATGGAAGGAGAAAAGAGAATATGAATGTGTAAATTCAAGGATTATGTGGATTAAAGTAAAAGTTGGATGCGAAAAATGGGTCATAATAAGCGTGTATGCACCTGGAGAAGAGAGGAATGTAGAGGAGAGAGAGAAAATTTGGGAGATTTTAAGTGAAGAAGGGAACCCTTTAAACCAAGTGAGAGAGTATTGTGGAGGGGCAGAATGAAAAGTAGGAGAAACTTTTAGAGAGGTTTTGGCAGGAAATTTTGGGGTGCCAGGTGTAAATTAATGGGAGCCCTTTGTTGAATTTTGTATAGAAAGGGGGGTTTTTAAAGGAAATACATATTTTAAAAAAAAGAGGAAAAAATAAGTAACAAGATATGATGTACGGCGAAATGACGTAGTTTGTTGGATTATGTTTGTAGATAAAAGATGTTGAGTAACTTAGGAGGTACTTGTTTATAGGGGGGCCACGACATATCGATCCTCTTCGTTGTGCTACACTGAGATAAAAGGTAGATGGGAAAAAGGGAAAATTTAAAGTGGGGAAAGAGAGGTAAAGGGGTTTAAAAACTAAAAGGAGGCAGTTAGGGTAAGTATAAAAGCTATTAGAGGATAGATGGGAAATGAGAGCATAGGCAAGGGGGGGTTCGAAGAGAAATGGGTTAGGTTTTAAAAAGGTTTTAGATGTTCAGCAGAAGTTTGGGGTTCGGAAAGTGGGTGCGGGGGGGGAGAGGAGCGATTGGTGGAATGATGATGGGGGAGAAAAATTTTGCAGAAAGTTTTTAAAAAGTAAAAGTGATGAAAGGGGGGGAAGGTAAGGGGAAAAAAAGGAGAGTTAAGAGAGTGGTAAAAAGGAAATGAAAAAAGGAGCAAATGAGGTTTCAACAAATTTTTTGAAAATAAAAAAAAGTTTTGGGTGAGATTAACGTTAAGGAAGCCTAGGAAAAAAAAAGATTTGTCAGTTAAAAATAGGAGAGGGGAGTTTTTAAATGGAGATTAGAGGGATTGGGAAGATGGGGGGAATATTTTGAGGAATTTAAAAGTTTTGAAAATAGGGAAGCTTGATTTTTGTAAGGGCAAGGAGTGAGAAGAAACCGTTTTTGAGTTTGGGGGGAAAACGTGAGGAGATATAAAAAAGAGGGTAAAGGGAGTGGGGTGGGGGGGTAAAAAGAAAAGTTAAAAGCAGGGGGGGATATTTTTTAGGTGGGTTTGGGGCTATATTTAATAAATGATAAGAGGGTAAGGTACCTAGGGGTTGGGGAGAAGAATGCATAGTTCCTTTGTAAAAAGCAAAAGGGGACAAAAGTGAGTGCAAAAAATTTTGAGGGGTATTCCCGTTGAGTATACCTGGAAAAGTGTATGGTAGAGTTATTTTTGAAAAATTAAAAGTAAGCGGATAATAGGATAGCGGATGAACAAGGGGCTTTAGGAAAGTTAGGGGGGGTGTGGAACCCTGTTTACAGTGAAACATATAAGTGAACAGTTTTTAGACAAGGCTAAAGAGGTTTTTGTGGCATTTATGGATTTGGAAAAGGCGTATGACAGGGTGGATAGGGGGGCAATGTGGCAGATGTTGCAGGTGTATGGTTTTAGGAGGTAGGTTTGAAAGCAGTGAAGAGTTTTTACGAGGATAGTGAGGATCAAGTTAGAGTATGTATTTCCCAGTAAAAGTAGGCCTTAGACAAAGATGTTTAATGTCACCGTGGTTGTTTAATATTTTTTATAGATGGGGTTGTAAGAGAAGTAAATGCGAGGGTCTTGGCGGGAGGCGTGGAGTTAAAAGATAAAAATTCACACAAATGGGAGTTGTCACAGTTGCTCTTTGCTGATGACACTGTGCTCTTGGGAGATTCTGAAGAGAAGTTGCAGAGGGTTGGTGGATAAATTTTTGGTAGGGTATAAAAAAGAAAAAAAATTAAAAGTAAATTTACAGGAAATAGTAAGGTTATGAGGATAACAAAAAGATTGGGAGATGAAAGATTGGATATCAGATTGGAGGGAGAGGTATGGGGGGAGGTGAATGTATTCAGATATTTGGGAATGGACGTGTCAGTGGATGGGTCTATGAAAGATGAGGTGAATCATAGAATGATGAGGGGAAAGGGTGAGCGGTGCACCCCAGGAGTCTGTGGAGACAAGAACTTTGTCCTTGGAGGCAAAGAGGGGAATGTATGAGAGTATAGTTTTACCAACGCTCTTATGGGTGTGAAGCATGGGTGATCAATGTTGCAGCGAGGAGAAGGCTGGAGGCATGGAGAATGTCATGTCTGAGGGCAATGTGTGGTGTGAATATAATGCAGAGAATTCGTAGTTTGGAAGTTAGGAGGAGGTGCGGGATTGCCAAAACTGTTGTCCAGGGGCTGAGGAAGGGTTGTTGAGGTGGTTCAGACATGTAGAGAGAATGGAGCGAAACAGAATGACTTCAAGAGTGTTTCAGTCTGTAGTGGAAGGAGGAAGGCGGGGTAGGGGTCGGCTTAGGATCAGGTTGGGAGGGAGGGGGGTAAAGGAGGTTTTTGTGTGCGAGGGGCTTGACTTCCTGCGGGCATGCCATTGAGCGTGTTTGATAGACGTGAATGGAGACAAATGGTTAGTTTTTAATATTGACGGTGCTGTTGCGGTGTGAGCAAAGTAAAATTTATTGAAGGGATTCAGGGAAACGGCAGGGCCGGATGTGAGTCCTGGAGGTTGGGAAAGTACTAGTGCCTGCCCCACTCTGAAGGGGGGTTTTTTTTTTTGTTAAGTTGCAGTTTTAACTGTAGTTGTAAAAGCACCCTTCTGGCAAGACAGTGATGGAGTGAATGATGGTGAAAGTTTTTTATTTTTGCTTCGGCCCCCCTGACTTGGTGAGTGAATCGGCCTGTGCGTTATAAATATAATATATATATGTGTTGGTGTGTGTGTGTGTGATGTTGTGTGTGTGTGTGTGTGAGTGTGTGTGTGTCGCTGCCGAATAGGTTAAACTTGCTATTTGGTTTAAAATAGCAACGGCTTTTCCTTGCCAAATAAAGCATGCGAAATTTGTGTATGCAATAACATCGCAAAAATCTTTGAACCTACGAAAAAAAATATCATTTCATTACGTTTGTTTATTGTTAAATTATGGTAAAACTTCTCTAAAATATTGCCTAGTTGGATTAGGCTCATATTAAAACTGCTCTTTCATATTTTGTCAGGTAAAGTTTTTAAGGTACTTTTGGTACAAAATTATTAATTTTTGCTTAACCTGATTTTTGCGAAATTACTGCATACACAAATTTTTCGCTGCCTTATCGGCAAGAACAAAGGCCTATCTATTTAAGCCAAAAAGCAAGTGTTTACTTATTAATTTTTACATTAACATTATTGAACATATATAATTAAACGTATAATAGAAAATTTAGAAGGGACTAATTTTTAAGAGATCTGGCTTATTGACCAGTTTTACCTATTCGGCACGACTTATATATTTATATAGACATGTGATACATACATATATACTCACACACTAAATATGCCTAAACATAAAGTCTGTACAAGTATGGCTTCAAAAAAAATGATTAGTCAATACAAAAATACTCATGCATATACATACACGATAATAAGTATATCAAGTACTGCATGTATATGGTATATGCACATATTACACAGCAATATATTCATTCTCCACCCTTACTCACTGAATTTTATGATCACCCTCCAGTATTACTGGTCGCCTGTATTGCAGTAGATGAGGTTTGGCCAATGAAAATAAGAGGATATCTTTCTCGCGATGCGAGAAAGAAAATACATTCTAGTATCAAAATTAACTATTACTATTATTATTATTATCATCAACTTAATAACATATATTTATAATCATCAGGTTCCTTGTTTAGATAGGTGAGTCTGAGAGGTGTTAACACAGCCAACATCAATAATAGGAAACACACGCTTTCCCTCCTATGATGCATCTTTCATGTTTGGATTTCAAACATCTATGACGTTCATGGAGGAGAGCAATCAGTACTCTGTTCTGATGTTGCTATGGAGCTATGTTATTTTCTATTTATCTACCCAGGTTATGCTAACTATTATTTTTATTTTTCTGTCTTTAATCAAACCTTCAAGACACTCGTTGTCCTCTTTCTCACCCTAACAGCTATATAGGTAACGAGGTGTTCGCGTTCCTTATACTGCCATTGTCCAACCATTACCAGTAAATAGCTACCTGAGTTAGTCTTTTTCATGTTTCCCTTTACCCCCCCCCTCCCTTTCTGAGGTAGTAAATAGGTTTCTAGGTGTTAAAGCTCTTTCACAGCTGCTACTTTTTAATTATCAGTTATTGATACCTCTCTGCTAGTCGAGTGTTGTTCCTGCATCCAGGGGGAGGTGGTATATCATTAGCTGCGACAGGACTTTCAAAACCCTAAAGGGCCCCTAAGGTAGTTTAACGGTAAATTCAACAGTTTTAAAGCCTTTTATTGTAGATAGACTCAAAAATTTACTTCAATTTAACGTTACGAATTAAAATCTGTATTTTTTGCCTCTTGGTGGAATTTACAAATACACACTTTCTGAGTCCATGTAGATTCAGTTGTTTCTGAATCTAACGTACCTAATTCTAGCGACTGTTTTCTGTCTCTTGTGATCTCGATAAGTTTAAAAAATCAACAAATTAAACCAGTCTTGCGTCATGAAAAATCTGCTGGGACCACATCAGCAAAATATGACGATAATAATTTAAAAATGCAATTACCTTCTTTATTAACGGCAATTTAACATATTAAAAAATAATGGAAGTTTGTAGGCAGATGAATGAATATGAGAGAGAGAGAGAGAGAAGAGATAGAGAGATAGAGGGACGAGGAGGAGAGAGACTGAAAGGGGGAGAGACTGCTTGGACAGAGTAGAGAACAGACAAGACGTCTCATCTCTCGCCTGGATCCATCCTGGATAGATCTGTCATTTCAGCAGAGCCTTCAACCACAGGAGGGTGTGGGTGGCCTTACTGTTATGTACAAGTGCCAATATGTCAAAGTTACCAACTTTGGATCCACCAAGACGGGGCAGAAAGCAGCAACTTCCACTCTGGCTGTACCTTCTCCAGAACCAATCACGCCATCTGAGTTTATTATATACTCAGGCATAGGCCTCTTGACGGTATGGCCAGATACACATTCGTACAGTTATTAATGATGTCAAGAGATTAGTCAGTTGAACAAATGAAAAATTCTGGGCCCACAGGATGGCTCCAACTTCATCTGGTTCCTACTTGTATGTCTTCATAAACAATACAAATGCTTTCAAATGAGTGATGTAGGTAACGGCTTTAGCTTGCCAATAAAGTTAGGAATCCTTAACCTGTAAATAGCTGTCAATAAAGCTAGGGATCCTTTACCTGTCAAACCCTGTGTAAAGAGAGAGAAGAGAGAGAGAGAGAGCGGAGAGAGGAGTAGCGAAGAGAGAGATGGAGAGGAGAGAAGAGAGAGAGAGAGAGAGAGAGAGAGTGAGAGGAAGGGTAGTAGTAGTAGGTCTCACTACATAAATTTAAATCAGTAAAGATATGGACAAATGGTTAAAGATTGGTTAACAAAAACTCTCGTTTATAATATCGCAAAATAAAATTTCCAAATGACATGAGGTCATTTTATGGACGAAGCTCTGGGCCAAATAACCAGAAGTTCTCCTACCGAGTCTAGTGTTTAAACGTTATCCATAATAAGATAAAATTCTCCCATCTCACCTGATAAACAAATAGCACAACCCATCCAGTACTCCTTTTTCACCTCACTCTTAACGATGTGTTAATCCATTGATGCAAAGTGTTATGTAGGCTTGGAGTACCCACACACTGCTGATGTAAGCTAGGGTACCAACCACCTCTGACATGCCCAATTTAATGAATACTAAAGAATACTTACTAATATTACATTCTTTTAATATATATTTTCCCAGCAGAGAAGAAATAAATATAGGGACAACGCTAGTCATGGTTTCACGTGTCCATTTTCTCCACCAGATTGAATCTAGAATGTCGTCGCCGCGGCCTTTGTCCAGATGATTGCCAGTCTTTCGGAAATCGGTTCAAAATGCAAATGTTCATGTATGATTATAGGTTAGTTACCAACTTTTTATTATAATTATTTATTATTATTATTATTATTATTATTATTATTAACATTATAGAGTGGAATGGGTATAGCTTGGGGGTTAAAGCTATTGATTCACATCCCAAGAGACGAATATACGAGCCAGGCAAGTCTTATAAATTTACTGTTAGTTTTCTTAATATCTGATTCAAGTTTCCTCAACGGTTTGCTACAAGGTATCCTAACATTTGCTTCCAGTTTCCTAACATTTATTTCACAAGTCTCTTACATTGCGAAAGTCTTCTTACATTGCTACAACTATTACTACTCTTTCTTCTCTGCTACCGAAAATCCCCTTTACCACTTAATTCGGAAGAATGGTCGTTTCGCCTCTTACTTTCTCGCCCCAGAAGTGATTTGACAAATGGAAATTACCACGGTAAGGACGCGAAATATGGACTGAGGAAAATGATTTTTAAAGAGAATTTATCAGTTGCAAGTTTTCAATTTGACAACGTTTAGTTGGTGATGCTTTATCTTAACATGATAAACACAGCAATGTGAACAAAACGTTGTGTGACCCTGCTGCACATGTCTGTTTTTTTTTGTGCCTTTTAAAGAAAACAAACCGTGCTTTTTATACTGTGTAAGGCTAAACAAAGGTCAGAATTGTGTTGAATTTCTACAGTGTTCAAACCATCGTTTACCCAGCTGTCATTATGTTCCTGCCGTGGTTCATTGTGTGGCATTACACCTTGCGTCCAGCAACAATCCTCTCCACAAGTAAGATACCTCCTACACTTCTAGTTTGTTTCCTTGGATTCTACAAGGCCAACTCCCCATTATTGTCACGCTTCTATTAGAAAACAACATAATAGTGTCTGGGATCAATAACAGCTTAAAAAGCTGCTATTGATTTAAAGCTGAGGAATTCCACAAGGATGTGTTCTTAAATCCCCTCTTTCTGTTATTATTAATGGCCAAGCCTAGCACTTTTTGGGGCATTGGTTTCTTTATATGTGGAAGATTCTTGATTTTGTGGTTTGCAGCTACGAACATTCATTACAAAGCGCAACTGACTGTACGTCTAGCTGCGCTTGCGTCACACGCTTTTAGTTCTCAGTATTTCAAAACAAAGTCGATTGAATTCACTCGGTGCTGTGTAATTCTCATTTTAATAGATGTGGATATATTCTTACACCAACGCTTTTATATGGGGTCTGAAACAAGGTAGTGAATGTTGCAACAAGGAGAAGGCTTGGAGGCAATGTAGATGTCATGTCCGAGAGCAATGCGTGTGTGAAAATAATGTAGAGAATTGTAGTTTGGAAATTAGGAGGTGAGAAGATACCGAAAACTATTATCCAGAAGGGCTGAGGAGGGGTTGTTGAGGTGGTTCAGGCACTGTAGAGAGGAGGGAAGGAAATAGGAATGACTTCGAACGTGTATAAATCTGTAGTGGAGGGAAGGCGGGGTAGGGGTCGGCCAAGGGAAAGGCTGGAGGGAGGGGGGTAAAGGCTTGTTTATGTTGTGTGCGAAGAGGGCTTTGGATTCCAGCCAAGCGTGCGTGAGCGGCATTTGATAGAGCAAATGGAGGACAAATGATTTTTAGGACTTAACGTGCTGTTGGAGTGTAAGCAAGGTAACATTTATGAAGGGATTCAAGGGTAACCCGGGCAGGCTGGCTTTATTTCCCTGGAGATGGAATAACAGGGTCTCCACTCTGAAGGAGGGGTGTTAATGTTGCAGTTAGTATAAACTGTAATGTATGCGCGGCCTTCTGGCAAGGACAGTGTGATGGAATGAATGATTAATGAAAGCTTTTATTTTTCGGGCCACCCTGTCGTGGTGGAGACGGGCCGATGTGTTAAAAAAATAATAAAAATTTATTTTTACATGATGAATCTTTTATTGCAGGAGCTTGAAGACTGGGTACAAGATGCTGGTGATGCTGGCTTCATCTTCTCGTTCTGGCTCAGCCTGTTCAGCCCCCCAGATTGCCCGAGCAGTAAGAATTATCAATGTTTCTTAATAAGATTATTGTAATAGAGGGCGCTAAGATAACCCGTACGGGTCATACAATGCTTAGGAATACGAACTGAAGTGGGGTTATATATTTCGAGTAAGGGAAAGGGTACCTCCAGTTCTTGAATCGAGATTCCTTCACTAGCTTCCAGGCACATCCTTGAAGGAAGAGGAATTAACCCCCTTTTCAGATTTTATTTAGAGTCTAGGCTTGGCACACAAACGAGAGCTCCCGGGTTTTAAGTATCCAGGTCTGGGAAAAGTAGGGTAAGTTTCCTTACACTTTCTTGCCCCTGCCACATTATAGTATAAATGGGAACTTGTGGTTTCAGCGAAGAAAAAAATTAAGTGCAAAAAATTCATAAAAGTCAGGAATAATGGAATGTAACCCACTTCTCCAAAAATGTCTCACTTTCACATAAGGTTCGCAACCCATTCTAACTTTGGTTGAGTTAGGTTAGGTTAGTTTACAAAGATAAAACATTTATATAAGACGATAAAAAATCTCCCGCGCGAACAAACCCATGTAACTAAAGTCATATTTCAACTGTTCAAGGGTCCGTTAACAAGGGATCCATAGGTGATTTTTCAAGTGACATATTGACTGTGGTTCAGAGGATGGACTGTTGTAATGACAGTGTCTTCTTCAGTGTAGATAGGTAAGAAAACTCCAACATACTGAAAGTATTCAAAAGTTAAATATAATATATTATTATTTATTATTATTATTATTATTATTATTATTATTATTATTATTATTATAGTGACAAAAAAAAAAAAATTTTCACCATCATTCACTCCATCAGTGTCTTGTCAGAAGCACTCCGATACTACAGTTCAGATGCCTCTTAAAACTGCCCTATCTCCGCCCCTCCAGGGCTCAAGTCTGGCTAAAGAATTTGCCTGAATTACTTCATAAATGTTTCATTGCTAACACTCCAACAGTATGTTAAGTCATGCAACCAGCTTGTAACATCTTTTTTCGATATATCTAGTTCGACAACAACACCCACAACCTACATCACCCCACAACCCACAATTGTTTCTCGTTTTTAACTATTTCATTCAGAAAAAGTAACAACAACCCACTTAAAAAACATCGTTTCGGTATCTCTAGTTCGACAAAATACCCACAACACCCACAACCCACAAACACCCCACAACCCACAATTTTTCTCGTTTAAAAATTTCATCAGAAAAGTCACAAAAATTTAACCAGCTTATACATCTTTTTCGATATATCTAGTTCGAAACAATACCCACATCCCTCTTTCATTTAAACCAATTTTTCCCAAAATTTTATTCTAAAAATTTTCCCCCTTCTTTTTACTGAATCTTAAAGAATGCCTTCCTCCCTACTTTTCTAAAATTCTAATAAATTTCCTTCCATACCACTCCTTGTATCCACATAAATTGATAATATACTCACAACAACTAATAATCCCTCCCCAACTAGGGGCAGTTTTACACCCCCCAAATCTTTTCCAGTGTTTTAAAAACTTTTCACTTCATAAATTTTTTAAAATATTCACACTTTCCCTTTTTTTTCAGAAAAAACCCCCCCATATTTCATTAATTTCAATAAAAACCCCCCTACCCCTCTCCATCCACTCAATTTTTTCAATCCATCACCCTTCCCAAAACACACCTCTTAGAACAAACAAAAATCACTTTTCACATCCACAAATGCATCTCATCCCCATCTAAAATTTAACTAAATCACTGAAACCCAAGTATTCACAAAATTTATGACCAAAAACACACCACAAAAGACAACCCCTTTTTATTTAACACTCCCAAAAACACCTCAATTACCATTGAATACCCAAAAAATATCATTCGAACACCCCCAAAACACATGAATACTACCCAAAAACTAAGATAACATCCCACTAATATCCATTTTTTAGAAACCCCCACATTCCCCCCTACATAAATTTTAATAAAATCTTTCCCCCTCAACTCCACTATTTTAAATATTATACTAAAACCCCCAAAATTTTTCTCATTCAACTTTTCATAGAAAAAAAGGGTCCCCGCATTTTTGTAAATTCACAACATGTCACAAATTTTTAGAAAACACTATTTTTATAAATATATCCAACCATCCAACTAGTAGTAAAATAATTTTTAGCCACATTCCCTCAATTTCGGTAATATGAACAAATTTTTGGGGTAACATTTGAATTTTTTTAAATTACGTTGGAGACATTAAAAAATAATTGGAACATTCCAAAATACATTAGAGTATCCAAATATTTTGAAAACTTTTTTTGGATTTTCCCCAAATTAGTTTTGAAAACTTTTTCTTAAAATCGAACATTATTTTCTTGTTGGTAAACACACTCAATGGAAAATATTTATCGTTTTCCCGAATAGAAAAAACATTCCCGCTTGGGACTCCTTGAGTTATATGGTTTCCCCAAGTATTGAAAATCTGATTTTGTACAATCCCCCCCGGGGCCCATGAAATGGTGTTCACACCCAGGTAGATTTAAGATAATCATCCCCCAACAACTGTGTCCTCTTGTGCTAAAATTGGTGAGGTCACGGGTGAAGACACCATGAAATTAATTTAAACAATAAAACATTTGTATTCTACCCCCAATTTTTTTTTTCATGGAAAGGGTTTGTTTGATTTAAAACTTCATGTTTTAAAAATTTTTTTATTAAACATTTTTTTTTTAATGAATGAAACATCATATATTATTAATCTTGGTGTAACAAAGTCTAAACATTAACCCTCCCTCAGTTTTGTTCTTCCAAGCCCGTCAATCGGTCCTGAAAATTTTAATATTTTTTTTTTTTTTTCATTGCTATAATGGGGGAAATTTGCACCTCACCTGAAAAAAGTATAAACAACAAAAAAGTTACATATTTTTTTCACTATCCCAAACATTGCCTCTAAAGTGTTACATCAGTTTTTTTTCGTTAACTTAAATTTTTCCCCTTTTTGACTTAAAAGCATAATCATACTGTTCCCCTTTTTAACAAATGAAAAAAAGGGTTTGTTAATTTAAATGAGTAATATTTGGTAGACATGTTCGGTTTTTAGTAGGGGGAAGAAGGCCAAAAAAGGTAAGTAAAACATTTCATGAGAGATAAATTGAGTATATATTTTAAAATTAAAATATTCCTCTCTTTTTTTCAAGTTATATTATTTCCCTCATAAAAATTTAAAATGAATTAAACCACTGATAAAGGTAAATAATTTTGTTACCTTTTAATTACCACCTTGGGCTCAATGTTTTTAAAATAGTTTAATATCTGTGAAAAGTTCTCCCCAAAATTAATTTCCATTTTTTGTTTGTACCATCTATGAAAAATCACAAAATTTTTACGTGTATTAAATTTTTGACGACAAAATTTTTAGATATATTTTTTTCCCCAAAATATAATATCCAATCCCCCTCCACTCCCTTACCTTTCATCAAAGAATTTATCAATCAAATTCATTTTCTAACCAATTTTAACTCGTTTTAAAATTTTTTTCATCAATGATTACCATCTTTCCCTTTAAGATTTTATTTACGCGTTGCAAAATTCCAACCAAGGAAGATCTTTCACCTTTCCAAATACAATGAAATCGCCAAGTTTCCCCATATTAGAGTTTTCCATGTGGTCCCCGGACAATGTTGGGGGTGACTTACAACTCTCCCAAAAAAGTTGCTAAATAGTATTAAATGAAAATTTCATTAAAACTTACCTAAATGGGGCCCTTTTAAAAAAACATTTTCATAATTAATTTTTGGGCTTTTTGGGATAATAAAAGTTTGAGATAAATGACTACTCCATTCACATTCTCGTAACAAAAAAATTTTCCAATATTTCTTTACTCCATCGTTGAGTCATTTCCTTTCCCCATACAAACACTTCTTTGAGAGAACATGTTCCGCATCAATCTTTTTTGAATGGTTGACTCTTTAAATTTTATTAACATTTTTATAAAACCACATAGTATGTTTTGTCGCAAACCCCCTCCATATTTCTTTTCTGCTCAAGTGATTCCTTACATTTCACTCCCAAATATTTATACCCAAAAAAAATTTAATCGTTGTAAACTCGAAAAACATTTTTTTTAAAAAAAAACAAAAACACATTACAGGGGATTTCTTCAAAACATTATATTATCCATTGTATATTTCAAATAATATTTTAGTCTTGTAATTCCTTTTTTTCAGAAAAAGAATATCAACAAAATTTTTTTTTTGGCAACACTTTCTACGTTGTGCGTCACTATCCAGCAACAGTTAAAAAGGATAGAACAGGTATCTTCCCCTTATTTTTTTAAATGAACTAAAAGCTGACGTCCCATATCATTGAACAAAATTTTCTTACCTTTTAAATTTTCTTTATGCATTTCCCAAGTATGTACCATCGGGATAGTAAAAAACAAATTAATACCGTTGAAATAAGTTTTTGTTACACTCAAGGGGCCAAAAAATGCTTACCAATTCCAATTTTAAATTTTCTAGAAACAAAACAGTTGGTAAGTTCCCTTAAAGGGGTTTTTTTCATTTATCATCCACGATAAACTTTTTTTTTGCAAAGATAATCCCCAAAAAGGGAAAATTATTACTTAAGATTCTTCACCTCACAAAGAAATTCAACAAATGTTTTTTCTTCCCCATCCTTATGACCTAAAAAGTGGTGGTTATCACCTATCGTCAGGTTATGCCCGAGTTTTTTCATGGAAAAATTTTCTCACCATATAGTTAAAAAATACTAACTCGACCCCTCGTGGGGGAAAAAGATTTTTAAGAAAAACATCTTATGGTTTCAAAAGTATTTAGATGAAAACTTCAGATCTACTAAGTTCCCCGGATGAAAAATTAAAATGAGATTTTTGTTAAGTCTAAAAAAAAAACGTGTTAGATCTTGTGTTTAAGTTAAAAGAGGAAAAGTTTTTTAAAAATGGGGAAATTTAATTAAAAAAATTTGTTTTTCAGAAGAAAAGTGTCTACACATCACTGAACTGAAAAGAAAGGGTTAAATTTGAAGAAGACCTTTTCAAACCCCCAAACGAAGGAAAGGGGATTTAACAAAATCTCACCCATAAAGAAATGCTTATAGCAAAGGAAGATTTTGAACGTGGTTTTTAAAAGGATATTATTTAGTAAATTCACCACAATGTAATTTTAAAAAAAATGAGAAAAAAAATTTTTTTTTTTTTATTTGTTAGTAACAAACTTTAAATTTTTGGGTATCATTTTTATCAAAATTACAGGTAAAGAAGCACGAAAATGAAGAAAAATATCTTTCTTAATGAAAGGGAAAATTTTCAAAAGATTTAGTCAGTGATAAAAATTCTTTTAGTACAACAAGCAAATTGTTTTGCTGTTAAATTGAAAAAGGGAGGTCTTGTGATGCTTTTAAAATCAGGGTTTTTCCACTTGCAAACCTATTTTTTTAGATCCCGGGTGTATAAAGCAAATTAGTAGGAAGTCACCGTGATAAATTTGGGAGCATAAAATTTGTAAATAATGGAAAAAATAAACCCCATGATTGCCAATATGTTCGCACAGTATGCGATGGGACCTCCACATAAGTATTATATGAACTGTAAAGTTGAAAAGGGCCCTATTAAATACATGCAAATATTTAGATACAAAGAAAGGTCGTGAGATTAAAATTCAAAGAGTGCATGAATGATCTTTAAGTGGTTATTAACAGACCCCAACGGGATTTTTAAATGGAAAAGTTGTTTCCAGAAGGAATTGGATGTGCTTCAGCCGGAGGTGATTGGATGCATATCTTAAAATCATTCTGATTTTGCAAAGGAAATTAAAAAAACGTCTTAGAAATACTGTTAATTATTGTAAAATATACAAATAAAATATCTCTTATAATACTTTTTTTTTTGTTTTATTCACGCACTCTAAAACCTTATTAGGCAACTGAATAGAGATCATACGTCTGGCAGGAATGGTGATGAGTATAAAACATCTCTGTTTTTTGTTGTTCATACATTAGTACCTCTTCCACAGGGTGCGACAAAACCATCTCAGAAATGGAGAGCGACAATAGGATGGAAAAAATATTTTAAAATTGAAGAAGGAAAATTGTATGATGAAATTATTGTCGTGACAACGTCTGCATTATTTTCATGCAATTGTGTTGCTATAAAGGGTATGGTGCAAGTTATTATTTGGGTAAGAAATATCCTTATGCTGGTGTATGGAGTAGAGAACCATTATTTAATCTGAGAAGATGCAGAGTTGAAGATCGTGATACTCCTGGAATGTATCGAGTTTGACCTTCACCGGATCAAAGAAAATTGAATCTTCCTTATTTAGCAGCCATAATAAGCCAATTTTTATTGCTGGACCCTTGGAGGAAAATACCATTCTCAAAATTTATTGAAAAATCAAGAGATTCCCATTGGTGTATGGGTTTTTAAAAAAGATACTATCGCGACAGAATAAGATATTTCAAGGAAACCCATTGAGAAGTCAAAAAGTGTGAAAGGACAATAAAAATATACGAGAGGTTATCTTTCTGAAAAGGTATTGGGGAGGGGTTTAAACTTCAAATGATTATATCTGGAATACACATTATAAACCATACTCGAAGATATGATAATGAAATTTAAGGAAGAATATTCGATCAACAATGGTTGTCAAAGAAGAATGAAAACATAACCAGGTCAAGAATTAGAAGATGATTCGAATTATTGTCTTCTAGAATTGAAGGAAGTGTTTGGGATCCCTCATGGGTAAGCAAATTATTTACCTTGTATCAGGGTTTAATTCATTAAATTATTATGAGGAAGTAATTATAACTTGAAGGAAGAGATTTAAA
>NC_069410.1:68641199-68686390 GCF_026875155.1 Cherax quadricarinatus
AAAATTATTTATTTTTATAATAAAATTATATATATATATATAATATATATATATATATTATTTATATATTATTATGTAAGAGATTTTAACCATCTTTGTTTTTCAAAAAGTTGAGAAAGTAGTATCAAGCAAGTCCATGGTCGACAGGAATATAATTGAATTTGTTTCATAAAAGGCAGTTTTGACAATAATATGAATATTTTCCTTTGGTTTAATAAATTTGATCATTTTTAATTAATAGAATTTGGGAAGAATTTAATAATACACTGGACAAAAAATTTTAAATTTTCTTGGGTAGAATAGTTTGTGGGGTGAGTTGTGCAAAGACCTATCCAAGTTGGGTCGGCGCGCGTCAGGTGTTTAACCGTTGTGGGATCTGATAGTGAGGTGCTGGCCAGACCCTTATATAGTTTCCCTTGGATGCTTTTACTTTCATAGTTCCTTGATAATGTGAGTAGTCACGAAAGCGCTTGGAATTTCTAAATTTTCCCTTTCAGAGTGGTTGTTTTGCATATTCTGAAATCACCTATCTACGTGATCTTATTGCAAAATATATATATATATATATATATATATATTATATATATATATATTTATATATTATATATATATATATATATATAAAATATATATATATACAGGTAGTAGGTTGGTAGACAGCAACCACCCGGGGAAAATTACTCCCGGGTCCTGCCAGATGACTGAGAAACAGAAACTGTAACTGTTTTACATGATGGTAGGATTGCTGGTGTCTTTTTCTGTCTCATAAACACGCTAGATAACAGGGATATCTAGCTACTCCTACTTACACTTTGGTCACACTTCACAGACACGTACAATGATATTTTTAATATACATACATCTAGGCTTTTCTCCTTTTTCTAAATAGCTCTTGTTCTTCTTTATTTGTTCTATTGTCCATGGGGAAGTGGAAAAGAATCCTTCCTCCGTAAGCCATGCGTGTCGTATGAGGCGACTAAAATGCCGGGAGCGATGGGCTAGTAACCCTTATCCTGTAGAAAATTTACTAAAAAAGAGAAGAAAAACTTTTTTAAAACTGGGATGCTTGAATGTGCGTGGATTTTAGTGCAGATGACAAGAAACAGATGATTTGCTATGTTATGAATGAAAAGAAGTTGAATGTCCTGGCCCTAAGCGAAACAAAGCTGAAGTGGGTAGGGGAGTTTCGGTGGGGGGGAAATAAATGGGGTTAAATCTGGAGTATCTGTAGATTTAGGCTAAGGAAGGGTAGGAGTAATGTTGAAGGATCAGTTTTTGGAAGGAGAAAAAAAGAATATGAATGTGTTAAAATTCAAGGATTATGTGGATTAAAGTAAAGGTTGGATGCGAAAAGTGGGTCATAAAAAAGCGTGTAAAGCACCTGGAGAAGAGAGAATGTAGAGGAGAGAGAGAGATTTTGGAGATGTTAAGTGAATGCATAGGAACCTTGAACCAAGTGAGAGAGTAATTGTGGTAGGGGACCTGAATGCTAAAGTAGGAGAAACTTTTAGAGAGGGTGTGGTAGCTAAGTTTGGGGTGCCAGGTGTAAATGATAATGGGAGCCCTTTGATTGAACTTTGTATAGAAAGGGGTTTAGTTAAAGGTAATACATATTTTAAGAAAAAGAGGATAAATAAGTATACAAGATATGATGTAGGGCGAAATGACAGTAGTTTGTTGGATTATGTATTGGTAGATAAAAGACTGTTGAGTAGACTTCAGGAGGTACATGTTTATAGAGGGGCCACAGACATATCAGATCACTCTTTAGTTGTAGCTACACTGAGAGTAAAAGGTAGATGGGATACAAGGAGAATATAAGCATCAGGGAAGAGAGAGGTGAAGGTTTATAAACTAAAAGAGGAGGCAGTTAGGGTAAGATATAAACAGCTATTAGAGGATACATGGGCAAATGAGAGCATAGGCAATGGGGTCGAAGAGGAATGGGGTAGGTTTAAAAATGTAGTGTTAGTGTGTTCAGCAGAAGTTTGTGGTTACAGGAAAGTGGGTGCGGGAGGGAAGAGGAGCGATTGGTGGAATGATGATGTAGAGTAGTAAGGGAGAAAAAGTTAGCATATGAGAAGTTTTTACAAAGTAGAAGTGATGCAAGGAGGGAAGAGTATATGGAGAAAAAGAGAGAGGTTAAGAGAGTGGTGAAGCAATGTAAAAAGAGAGCAAATGAGACGTTGTCAACAAATTTTGTTGAAAATAAGAAAAAGTTTTGGAGTGAGATTAACAAGTTAAGGAAGCCTAGAGAACAAATAGATTTGTCAGTTAAAAATAGGAGAGGAGAGTTATTAAATGGAGAGTTAGAGGAATTGGGAAGATGGAGGGAATATTTTGAGGAATTGTTAAATGATGAAGATAGGGAAGCTGTGATTTCGTGTATAGGGCAAGGAGGAATAACATCTTGTAGGAGTGAGGAAGAGCCAGTTGTGAGTTTGGAGGAAGTTCGTGAGGCAGTAGATAAAATGAAAGAGGGTAAGGCAGCTGGGATTGATGGGATAAAGATAGAAATGTTAAAAGCAGGTGGGGATATAGTTTTAGAGTGGTTGGTGCTATTATTTAATAAATGTATGGAAGAGGGTAAGGTACCTAGGGATTGGCAGAGAGCATGCATAGTTCCTTTGTATAAAAGCAAAGGGGACAAAAGTGAGTGCAAAAATTAAAGAGGGATAAGTCTGTTGAGTATACCTGGTAAAGTGTATGGTAGAGTTATTATTGAAAGAATTAAGAGTAAGACGGAGAATAGGATAGCGGATGAACAAGGAGGCTTTAGGAAAGGTAGGGGTTGTGTGGACCAGGTGTTTACAGTGAAACATATAAGTGAACAGTATTTAGACAAGGGTAAAGAGGTTTTTGTGGCATTTATGGATTTGGAAAAGGCGTATGACAGGGTGGATAGGAGGGCAATGTGGCAGATGTTGCAGGTGTATGGTGTAGGAGGTAGGTTACTGAAAGCAGTGAAGAGTTTTTACGAGGATAGTGAGGCTCAAGTTAGAGTATGTATTTCCCAGTAAAAGTAGGCCTTAGACAAGGATGTGTGATGTCACCGTGGTTGTTTAATATATTTATAGATGGGGTTGTAAGAGAAGTAAATGCGAGGGTCTTGGCAGGAGGCGTGGAGTTAAAAGATAAAGAATCACACATAAAGTGGGAGTTGTCACAGTTGCTCTTTGCTGATGACACTGTGCTCTTGGGAGATTCTGAAGAGAAGTTGCAGAGGTTGGTGGATGAATTTGGTAGGGTATGCAAAAGAAAAAAATTAAAAGTGAATGCAGGAAAGAGTAAGGTTATGGGATAACAAAAAGATTAGGTGATGAAAGATTGGATATCAGATTGGAGGGGGGAGTATGGAGGAGGTGAATTATTCAGATATTTGGGAGTGGACGTGTCAGCGGATGGGTCTATGAAAGAGAGGTGAATCATAGAATTGATGAGGGAAAAGGTGAGCGGTGCACTTAGGAGTCTGTGGAGACAAAGAACTTTGTCTTGGAGCAAAGAGGGGGAAAGTATGAGGGTATAGTTTACCAACGCTCTTATATGGGTGTGAAGCATGGGTGATGAATGTTGCAGCGAGGAGAAGGCTGGAGGCAGTGGAGATGTCATGTCTGAAAGCAATGTGTGGTGTGAATATAATGCAGAGAATTCGTAGTTTTTGGGAAATTAGGAGGAGGTGCGGGATTTCCAAAACTGTTGTCAGAGGGCTGAGGAAGGGTTATTAGGTGGTTCGGACATGTAGAGAGAATGGAGCGAAACAGAATGACTTCAAGAGTGTATCAGTCTGTAGTGGAAGGAAGACGGGGTAGGGGTCGGCTTAGGAAAGGTTGAAGGGAGGAGGTAAAGGAGGTTTTGTGTGCGAGGGGCTTGGACTTCCAGCGGGCATGCATGAGCGTGTTTGATAGGAGTGAATGGAGACAAATGGTTTTTAATACTTGACGTGCTGTTGGAGTGTGAGCAAAGTAACATTTATGAAGGGATTCAGGGAAACCTGCAGGCCGGACTTGAGTCCTGGAGATGGGAAGTACAGTGCCTGCACTCTGAAGGAGGGGTGTCAATGTTGCAGTTTAAAAACTGTAGAGTAAAGCACCCTTCTGGCAAGACAGTGATGGAGTGAATGATGGTGAAATTTTTTCTTTTTTGGGCCACCCTGCCTTGGTGGGAATCGGCCAGTGCGTTAATAAATAATAAAATATATATGTACTCACCTATTTGTACTCACCTATTTGTGGTTGCAGGGGTCGAGTCTTAGCTCCTGGCCCCGCCTCTTCACCGGTTGCTACTGGGCCCTCTCTCTCCCCGCTCCATGAGCTTTATCAAACCTCGTCTTAAAACTGTGTATGGTTCCTGCCTCCACTACGTCATTTTCTAGGCTATTCCACTGCCTTACAACTCTATGACTGAAGAAATACTTCCTACTATCTCTCTGACTCATTTGTGTCTTCAACTTCCAATTGTGGCCTCTTGTTTCTGTGTCCCCTCCCTGGAACATCCTGTCTTTGTCCACCTTGTCTATTCCACGGAGTATTTTATATGTCGTTATCATGTCTCCCCTGACCCTCCTGTCCTCCAGTGTCGTCAGGCCGATTTCCCTTAATCTTTCTTCATAGGACATTCCCCTTAGCTCTGGAACTAACCTTGTCGCAAACCTTTGTACTTTCTCTAGTTTCTTGACGTGCTTTATCAAGTGCGGGTTCCAAACAGGTGCTGCATACTCCAGTATGGGCCTGACATACACGGTGTACAGTGTCTTGAACGATTCCTTACTAAGGTATCGGAATGCTGTTCTCAGGTTTGCCAGGCGCCCATATGCTGCAGCAGTTATCTGGTTGATGTCTGCTTCCGGAGACATGCTCGGTGTTATACTCACCCCAAGATCTTTCTCCTTGAGTGAGGTTTGCAGTCTTTGGCCACCTAGCCTATACTCGGTCTGTGGTCTTCTGTGCCCTTTCCCTATCTTCATGACTTTGCATTTGGCAGGATTAAATTCGAGAAGCCATTTGCTGGACCAGGTGTCCAGTCTGTCCAGGTCTCTTTGAAGTCCTGCCTGGTCCTCATCAGATTTAATTCTCCTCATTAACTTCACATCATCTGCAAACAGGGACACTTTTGAGTCTAACCCTTCCATCATGTCGTTCACATATACCAAAAATAGCACTGGTCCTAGGACCGACCCCTGTGGGACCCCGCTCGTCACAGGTGCCCACTGTGATACATCATTACGTACCATGACTCGTTGTTGTCTCCCTGTCAGGTATTCTCTGATCCATTGCAGTGCCCTTCCTGTTATATGCGCCTGATGCTCTAGCTTCTGCACTAATCTCTTGTGAGGAACTGTGTCAAAGGCCTTCTTGCAGTCCAAGAAGATGCAATCAACCCACCCCTCTCTTATATATTTATATAGACATGTACACATACATATATACACACATAAATATGCAATATGTGTTGGTGTGTGTGTGTGTGTGTGTGTGTGTGTGTGTGTGTGTGTGTGTGTGTGTGTGTGTGTGTGTGTGTGTGTGTGTGTATGTATGTGTGTGTGTGTTTGTGTGTGTCGTGCCGAATAGGTTAAACTTGCCATTTTGGTTTAAATAGCAACGCTTTTCTTGCCGAATAAAGCATGCTAAAATTTGTGTATGCAATAACATCGCAAAAATCATTCTGAACCTAACGAAAAAAAATATATTTCATTGCGTTTTTTTATTATTAAATTATGGTAAATTAAACTGCGCTTCTCATAATTTCTCGCTTCGCGAGAAAGAAATACATCTAGTATCAAAATTACTATTACTATTATTATTATTATCATAAACTTAATAAGCATATATTTATCATCATCAGGTTCCTTTTATATAGGTGAGTCCAGCAGGGTTGTTAGCACCAGCACCATCAATAATAGGAAACACACGCTTTCCCTCCTATGATGCATCTTTCATGTTGGATTTCAAACATCCTATGACGTTCATGGAGAGAGCAATCAGTTCTCTCTCTGATGTTGCTATGGACGCTATGTTATTTTACTATTTATCACCAAGGTATGTAACTATTATTTTTATTTTTCTGTAATTAATCAAACCTTCAAGACACTCGTTGTCCTTTTCTCACCTAACAGTAAATAGGTAACGAGGTGTTCGCGTCCTTATACCTGCCATTGTCCACTTGCCAGTAAATAGCTACCTGAAGGTTAGTCTTTTTCCATGTACCCCTTTACCCCCCCCCTCCCTTCTGGTAGTAAATAGGTTTCTAGGTGTTTAAAAGCTCTTTCACCAGCTGCTACTTTTTATTATCAGATTATTGATACCTCTTGCTAGTCGAGTGTTGTTCCGCACCCTGGGGGAGGTGGTATACGTAGCTGCGACAGGACTTTCAAAAACCCTAAGGGCCTAAGGTTTAGTTTAACCGGTAAATTCAACAGTTTAAAGCACCTTTTATTGTAGATTAGACTCAAAATTTACTTTAATTTCACGTTACGAATTAAGTATTTTTTGCCTCTTGGTGGAATTTACAAATACACACTTTCTGACGTCCATGTTTCATTTGTTTCAGAATCTAACGTACCTAACTAGCGCCCTGTTTTCTGTCTCTTGTGATCTCGATAAGTTTAAATCCAACAAATTAAAACCAGTCATTGCTTCATGAAAAATCTGCAGGACCCACATCAGCAAATATGACAAAATAATAATTTAAAAAATGCAATTGATCATTTTAAAAAAATTAATGACACTTGTAGGCAGAGAATGAAATATAAAAGGAGAGAGAGAGAGAGAGAGAGAGAGAGAGAGAGAGAGACTGAGACTGCTTGACAGAGTAGAGAACAGAGCAAGACGTCTCATCTCTCGCCTGGACCCATCCTGGATAGATCTGTCTTTTTCAGCAGAGCCTTCAACACAGGAGGCATATGGGTGGCCTTATTTGTATGTACAAGGCCAATATTGTCAAAGTACCACACTTGGATCCACAAGACGGGCAGAAAGCAGCAACTTCACTCTGGCTGTACCCTTTCTCCAGAACATCATCCTCTGAGATTTATATACTCAGGATGACCTGAGTATGGAACACATTCGTACAGTATAATGATTTTCAAAGAGATAAAGTCAGTTGATCAAATGAAAATTCTGGCCAACAGATGGCTCCAACTTCATCCTGTTCCCTACTTGTATGTCTCATAACAATAAAAATGCTTTCAAATGAGCTGATGTAGGTAACGGCTCTTAGCTTTGCCAATAAATTTAAGGAATCCTTAACCTGTAAATAGTTTTGTCAATAAAGCTAGGGATCCTTAACCTTGTCAAACCCTGTGAAAAGAGAGAGAGAGAGAGAGAGAGAGAGAGAAGAGAGAGAGAGAGAGAGAGAGAGAGAGAGAGAGAGAGAGAGAGAGAGAGAGAGAGAGAGAGAGTGAGAGGAAGGGTAGTAGTAGTAGGTCTCCACTACATAAATTAATCATTAAAGATATGACAAATGTAAAGATTGGTTAAAAAAAAATCTCGTTTATAATATCGCAAAATAAATTTCCAATGACATGAGGTTCATTTTTATGACGAAGCTCTGGGCCAAATAACCAGAAGTTCTCCTAACCGAGTCAGTGTTTAATGTTTCCATAGAAAGATAAAATCTCCCATCTCACTGATAAACAAAATAGCACAACCCATTCCAGTCCTCCTACTTTCCCTCACAACTTAAAAAAGGGGTTAATCCCATGATGCAAGTGTTATGTAGGCTTGAATACCCAAAACACTGCTGATGTAAACTAGGGTACCAACCCACCTCTGACATCCCCAATTTTATTGAATACTAAACGAATACCTTACTAACTTTTTAAACATTCTTTTAATATATATTTTCCCAGCAGAGAAGAAATAATATAGGACAACGCTAGTCAGGGTTTCACGTGCTCCATTTTCCACAGAATGGAATCTGAATGTCGTCGCCGCGCCTTGTCCCAGATAATTCCCATCCCTTCGAAATCGGTTCCAATGCAAGCTTGTACTGATTAATAGGTTAGTTACAACTTTTTTTTAATTTTATTTAAATTATTATTATTTTTAAATTATTATTATTATTATTATTATTATTAACATTATTCGAGTGATGGGTATAGCTTGGGGTTAAAGCTAATGTTTCCCACACCCCAAGAGACGAATATACGAGCAGGCAAGTCTTCTAACATTTACTGTTAGTTTCTTAATATCTGATTCAAGTTTCCTAACGGTTGCTACAAGTCTCCTAACATTTGCTTCCAGTTTCCTAACATTTATTACAAGTCTTCTTACATTTGCTACAACTATTACTATTACTACTCTTTCTACTCTGCTACCGAAAATTCCCCTTTACCCCTTACTCTTAAGAATGGTCGTTTCGCCTTCTCTACTTTTCTCGTCCCAGATTGATTTGACAATGGAATTACCAGGAAGGACGGAAATATGGACTGAGAAAATGATTAAAGAGAGACATTTTTCAGTGCAAGTTTTCAATTCTGATAACGTTTTAGTTGGTGTTGCTTTATCATAACATGATAAAACTCAGCATTGAACGAAACGTTGTGAGACCTGCTGCACATTCTGTTTTTTGTGCCTTTTAAAGAAAACAAAAGTGATTTTATACATGTGTAAGGCTAACAAAGGTCAGATTTTGTTGAATTTCTACAGTGCTCAAACCATCGATTACCCAGCTCTACTTATGTTCCTGCCGTGGTTCATTTTTGGGGGCATACACCTGCGTCCATCACAACCTCTCTCACAAGTAAGTACCTCCTACACATTTTAGTTTGTTTCCTTGGTTCTACAAGGCCAACTCCCATTATTCTCAAAGCTTTCATTAGAAAACAACATAATAGTGTCTGGATCAATAACAGCTTAAAAAGCTGCTATTGATTAAGCTGAGGAATTCCACAAGGAAAGTGTTTTTTAAATCCCTGTTTTCTGTTAACTATTAATGGCCAAGCCCCAGCAAATTTCTTGGGAATTTTGGTTCTCTTTATATGTGGAAGATTTTGATTTTTTTTGTTTGCGGCACGAACATTCATACAAAGCGCAACTGACTGTACGCTAGCTGCTGCGCTGCGTCACACTACTTTTAGTTCTCAGTATTCAAAAAAAAAGTCGATTGAAAATTTACTCGGTGCTGTGTATTCCAATTTAATATGATGTGATATATTCTATACACCAACGCTTTTATATGGGTCTGAAACATGGGTAGTGAATGTTGCAACAAAGGGGAAGGCTGGGAGGCAATGTAGATGTCATGTCTGAGAGCAATGCGTAGTGTGAAAATATGTAGAGAATTCGTAGTTTGGAAATTAGGAGGAGGTGAGAGATTACCGAAACTATTATCCAAAGGGGGAAAGGAGGGGTTGTTGAGGTGGTTTCAGACATGTAGAGAGGAGGGGAAAATAGAATGACTTTTGAAAGTGTATAAATCTGTAGTGGAGGGAAGGCGGGGTAGGGGTCAGCCAAGAAAATGTGGAGGGAGGGGGTTTAAAAGGGGTTTTGTGTGCGAGAGGGCTTGGACTTTCCAGGAACGTGCGTGAGCGCGTTAGATAAGAGCAAATGGAGACAAATGATTTTTAGGACTTAACGTGCTGTTGGAGTGTAAGCAAGGTAACATTTATGAAGGGATTCAGGGAAACCCGGGAGGCCGGACTTTATTTCCCGGAGATGGGAAGTAAAAGTGTCTCCACTCTGAAGGAGGGGGTTAATGTTGCAGTTGTATAACTGTAATGTATGCGCGCCTCTGGCAAGACAGTGATGGAATGAATGATAATGAAAGCTTTTCTTTGTCGGGCCACGGCCGATGTGTTAAAAAAAATAATAAAAATTATTTTACATGAATAATCTTTTCTAGAAGGACCCCTTTAAGACTGGGTACAAGATGGGTGGTGATGCGGCTTCATCTTCTTCAGTCTTGGCTCAGCCCGTCACGCCCTCCAGTATGCCAGGGAGTAAGAATTGTCAATGTTTCTTAATAAGATTATTGTTTAAAAGAGGGCGTTAACCCGTACGGGTCATACAATGCTTAAGGGAAAACGAACTGAAGTGGGTTTATATATGTTTCGAGTAAGGAAAGGGTACCCAGTTTTCCCTTTAATCGAGATTCCTTCATTAGCTTCCAGGCACATCCTTGAAGGAAGAGGAAATTAATCCCTCTTCAATTTTATTTTTGAGCCTAGGCTTGGCACACAACCGAGAGCTACCGGGTTAAGTATCCAGGTCTGGGAAAAGTATGGGCAAGTTTCCTTACACTTTCTTGCCCCTGCTCACATTGTAGTATAACTGGACACTTGTGTTTCAGCGAAGAAAAAAATTCAGTGCAAAAAATATCATAGAGTCAGGAAATAATGGAAATGTAAACCATTCCTCCAAAAATTGTCTCACTTTCACATAAGGTTCGCAACCCATTTCTAACTTAGGTTGAGTTAGGTTAGGTTAGTTTACAAAGATAAAACATTGATATAAGACGATAAAATAGTCTGCCGCGCGAACACCTCATGTAACTATGTCATATTTCAACTGTTCAAGGCTCCGTTAACAAGGTATCTATATGACTGATTTTGCAAGTGACATTATGACTGTGGTTCAGAGGATGGACTGCTGTAATGACAGTGTCCTCTTCAGTGTAGATAGGTAAGAAAACTCCAACATACTGAAGGTATTCAAAAGTTATATAAAATATATTATTATTTATTTATTTATTATTATTATTATTATAGTGACAAAAAAAGAAACCATTTCACCATCATTCACTCCATCAGTGTCTTGTCAGAAGCACTTCGATACTACAGTTCAGATGCCTCTTAAAACTGCCCTATCTCCAGCCCTCCAGGGCTCAAGTCTGGCTAAATAATTTGCCTGAATTACTTCATAAATGTTTCATTGCTAACACTCCAAAAGCATGTGAAGTCATACAACCAGCTTATAACATCTTTTTTCGATATATCTAGTTCGACAACAATACCCACATCCCTCATCACTTACCAATTTATTCACAATTTATTCGATACAAATTTTTTCCCTTCCTTTTACTGAATCTTAAATGTAATGCACATTCCTCCCTACATTACTAAAATTCTAATAAATTCCTCTCCATACCCATCTCCTTGTATCCACATAAATTGATAATATACTCACAACAACTAATCATCTCACTACCCAACTACTGCGGCATGTTTCTACACCCTCCAATCTTTTCCAGTGTATCATAACTTTTCACTTCTATAAATTCTTTTAAAATATTCACACATTACCTTTATTTTCAGTAAAATCCCCCCATATTTCATTAAATTTCTAATACAACCCTCCCCATACCCCTCTCCATCTCACTCACATTTCTTCACATCCACTCACCCGTTTCCCAACACACCTCTTCAGAACAAACACAAAAATCACATTTCACATCCACAAATGCATCTCATCACCCATCTCAAATTCACTAAAATCACTGTAACCAAGATATTCACAAAATTCTATGACCACCTAACACACACACACACAGACAACTCACTTTACTTTGAACACTACCAAAAACACCATCAATTACCATTGAATACTCCAAAAATATCATTCGAACACCCCCAAAACACCACTGAATACTACCCAAACTAAGATCAACACTACCAGCTAATATCCATTTTATAGAAATCCCCACATTCCTCCCTACACTAAATTTCTAATAAAATCTATCTCCTCAACTCCACATAGTTTAATATTATACTCATAACCCCACAATTTTTCTCAGTTCAACTATTTCATCAGAAAAAAAGTCACCCGCATTTTGACTCAGTAATATTCACAACATGTCACAAATTTTTAGAAAACACTCATTTTTTATAAATATATCACCAACACATCCAACTAAGATATGATATAAATCACACTTTTAGCCACATTCCCTCAATTTCGGTAATATGAACAAAATTAATTGGGATAACATTTGGAACATTTCCAAATTACGTTGGAGCACATTCAAAAATATATTGGAACACTTCCAAAATACATTAGAGTACTCCAGAATTACTTTGAAAGACTCCATTTTTGGATATTTCCAAATTAGTTTTGAAAACTTTATCTTAAAATCGAACATTATTTTCTTGTTGGTAAACACACTCAATGGTAGAAATATTTACTCGATTTCCGAATAGAAACACATTCCTCGCTCTGAGAGACTCCTTGAGCTTATATGGCTTACCCCAAGTATTGCATCATGATTTTTGTACAATCCCCTCCAGCGAGGCCATGAAATGGTGTTCACACCCAAGGTAGATTTAAGATAATCATCTCCAGACCAACTGTGTCCTCTTGTGATAAAATTTGGTGAGGTCACAGGGCTGACAGACACCATGAAATTAACTCAAAACAGATATAACATTTGTATTCCAACTCATTACTTTTTTCATGGTAAGGTTTGATTGATTTAAAACTTCAAGTCTTAAAATTTTTTATTAAACATTTCTCTTTTTAATGAATGAAACATCATATATTATTAATGTTGGTGTAACAACACGCTCTACACATCATAAATCCTCCCCTATAAGTCTTGTTCTTCCAAGCCCCGTCACATCGGTACCTGTAAATTTTAATATTTTTTTTTATTTCATTAGCATATAATGGGGAGAAATTTGCACCATCACCTGTAAAAGATATAAACCAACTAAAAGTTACATATTTTTTTCACTATCCCAAACAAATGCCTCTCAAGTGTTACATCAGTTTTCTTCTCGTTAACTTAAATGTCTTCCCATTCTTGACTTAAAAGCATAATCATACTGTGTCCCCTTATTAACTTAAATGAATTAAAAGCGTCTTGTTAACTTAAATGATGTAAGTATTTTGGTAGACATGATTCTTGGTGTTCAGGTAGAGAGAGAAGGTCGAAATGGTAAGTGACACATTTCATGAAGAGATAAATATGAGTTATATATATTAATTCAAATATCTCTCTCTCTCTTCAAGTTATAATTACTTCCTCATAATAATTTAAATGAATTAAACCACTGATACAAGGTAAATAATTTTGCTTACCTTGTAAGTTACTCACACATTAGGCTCAATGTTTTCAAAATACTGTTTAATATCTGTGAAAAGTTCTCTCCAAATTAATTTCCACTTCTTTGTGTTGTACCATCTATGCAAAATGCACAGATTATACTGTGTATTAAGTATTTGACTGACAAAGTTTTCAGATATATTGTTTTCCAAAATATAATATAGCAGATCATCACTCCACTCCGTTACCATTTCATCAAAGAATTTATTCGAATCAAGTTCATTTTCTAACCAAATTTTAACTCGTTGAAAATTCTTTTCACTCAATGATTCACCATCTTTCCTTAAGAGTTGATTGACAGCGTTGCAAAATTCCAACCAAGGAAGATCTTTCACCGTTTCACAAATAACAATGAAATCGCCAAGTTTCCCCATATTAGATGTTTTCCATGTGGTTCCTGGACAATGTCTGGGGGTGACTTACACACAACTCTCCCATATACATAAAGAGTTGCTAAATAGTATTAAATGAAAATTTCATTAAACTTACCTAAACTAGGATCAGCCATTTCAAAATCCATTTTCATAATTAATTTTTTGGGCTTTGGTATAATAAAAGTTTGAGATAAATGAATACTCCATTCACATTCTCGTAACAATAAATTTTCCAATATTTCTTCACTCCATCGTTGAGTCATTTCTCTTACCTCAGCTACAAACACTTCTTTTGAGAGAACATGTTCCGCATCAACTCTTTTTTGAAAGGGTTCGACTCTCTTAATTGTATATAACATTTCTATAAACACCACACTAGTATGTTTTGTCGCAACCACCTCCATATTTCTTCTTCTGCTCAAGTGATTCCTTACCATTTCACTCCAAATATTTATACCAAAAATTTCAATCGTTGTCATCGAATATCATTTTTTTTAATAATACAAATACACATTACAGGGGATTTCTTCAAAGCATATATATTATCCATTGTATATTTCAAATAATATGTTTAGTCATTGTTAACTTTCCTTATTTTTCAGTAAAAAGAAATATTCAGACAATATTTTTTTTTGGCAACACTTACTACTTGCTTGTGACGTCACTATCCAGCAACACGTTAAAACAGGATAGAACAGGTATCTTCCCCTTATTATTTTAAATGAACTAAAAGCATGACGTCACGATACTCATTGAACAAATTATCTTACCTTTAATTGTCTTCATGCATTTCCAAGTATGTACCATCGGTATAGTAATAACAAGTCATAATACCGTTGAAGTAAGTTATGATTACACTCTACAGGAGCCAACAAATGCATTACCAATTCCAATAATTTGCTAGAAATCAACACAGTTGGTTAAGTTCCCTTATTGGGGTTTGTTCATTTATCATCCACGATACAACTTTTTTCTTGCTATGATCACCTCCTCCGGATATTAAAGGTTTATATTCATTCCACTTAAGATTCTTCACCTCACCAAAGAAATCCAACAAATGTTTAACTCTCCCCATCCTGTATGACACTAAACTCGTGGTGGTTCATTCACCTATCGTCATGGTTATGCCACGTAGTGTTTTTCATGGAACAAATTTCTCTACACATATAGTTATAAAAACTACTAACTCGACAACTCTCGTGGTGAAAAAGAGTATAAGAAGACACATCTGTATTGAGTTACAAGAGTATTTAGATGGAGACTTCAGATCTACGTAAGTTCCCTAGACTGTAAAAATTCAAGTGAGATTTTTGTTATAGTCTAAAAAAAAAATCGTGTTAGACTCATCTTGTGTTTAAGTTAACAAGAGGAAAAGTTCATTTAATAAGTGGAAGTTACATGTAAAAAATTTGTTACAGAAGCAAAAGTGTCTACACATCACTGAACTGACAAAGAAATGATTAATTCGATAGAAGACCTTGATCACAACCCTCCAAAACGAAGGAAGGTGATTGAACAATATCTCACCGATAAAGAAATGCTTATAGCAATGGAAGATTTTGAACGTGAGTTTTTAATGAGATATTATTGAGTAAATTCACCCACAATGTAATTTTTAGAAATTCTAATGAGAAATATTTTTTTTTTCATTTGTTGAGTAACAAACTTAATTTTTGGGATATACTATATTTTATCAAAATTACAGGTAAAGAAGCAACGAAAGATGAAGAAAAATATCTTTCGTTAATGAAGGGAAATTACAAAAGATTTAGTGGCAGTGATAAAATTCTTTTAGTACAACAAGCAAATTGTTGTGCTGTTAAATTGAAAAAGGAAGGTCTTGCTGATGCTTTAAGTCAGGTTTTACCACTTAGCAATCCATATTTATTTAGATCACCTGGATGTCATAAAGCAAATCTAGCTAGTGAAGTCACTCGTGATAAATTTGGGAGCATAAAATTTGTAAATAATGGAAAAAATTATTATTTTTTTTTATTATCACACTGGCCGATTCCCACCAAGGCAGGGTGGCCCGAAAAAGAAAAACTTTCACCATCATTCACTCCATCACTGTCTTGCCAGAAGGGTGCTTTACACTACAGTTTTTAAACTGCAACATTAACACCCCTCCTTCAGAGTGCAGGCACTGTACTTCCCATCTCCAGGACTCAAGTCCGGCCTGCCGGTTTCCCTGAATCCCTTCATAAATGTTACTTTGCTCACACTCCAACAGCACGTCAAGTATTAAAAACCATTTGTCTCCATTCACTCCTATCAAACACGCTCACGCATGCCTGCTGGAAGTCCAAGCCCCTCGCACACAAAACCTCCTTTACCCCCTCCCTCCAACCCTTCCTAGGCCGACCCCTCCCCCGCCTTCCTTCCACTACAGACTGATACACTCTTGAAGTCATTCTGTTTCGCTCCATTCTCTCTACATGTCCGAACCACCTCAACAACCCTTCCTCAGCCTTCTGGACAACAGTTTTGGTAATCCCGCACCTCCTCCTAACTTCCAAACTACGAATTCTCTGCATTATATTCACCCACAACATTGCCCTCAGACATGACATCTCCCTGCCTCCAGCCTTCTCCTCGCTGCAACATTCATCACCCACGCTTCACACCATATAAGAGCGTTGGTAAAACTATACTCTCATACATTCCCCTCTTTGCCTCCAAGGACAAAGTTCTTTGTCTCCACAGACTCCTAAGTGCACCACTCACTCTTTTTCCCTCATCAATTCTATGATTCACCTCATCTTTCATAGACCCATCCGCTGACACGTCCACTCCCAAATATCTGAATACGTTCACCTCCTCCATACTCTCTCCCTCCAATCTGATATTCAATCTTTCATCACCTAATCTTTTTGTTATCCTCATAACCTTACTCTTTCCTGTATTCACCTTTAATTTTCTTCTTTTGCACACCCTACCAAATAAAAAAAAACCCCATGCTTGCCAATATGTTCGCACAGTATGCGATGGGACCTCCACATAAGTATTATATGAACTGTAAAGTTGATAAGGCCTACTATAACACATGCAAATATTTAGATACAAAGAGAGGTCGTGAGATTATATTTAAAGAGTGCATGAATGATCTTGTTAAGTGGTTATTAACAGATCAATGGGATTATAATGGAAAAAGTTATTCCAAAAGGGAATTGGAATGTGCTTCACCGGAGGTGATTGGCATCATACTTAAAATCATTCATGATTTTGCAAAGGAATTAAAAAAAAAAACGTCTTAGAAATACTGTTATCATTATTGTAAAATATGACAAATAAAATATCTCTATAAATACTTTTTTGTTTTTGTTTTATTCACCAGCACTCTAAAACATTATTAGGCAACTGAATAAGATCATACGTCTGGCAAAGGGTGATAGTATAAAAAATTTTTGTTCTTTTTTTTGTTCATACATTAGTACCTCTTCCATCAGGCGTGACTAACCATCTGAAGAAAATTGGACAGACAATAGGATGGAAAAATATTTTAAATTTTGAAGAAGGAAATTTATGATGAAAAAATATTGCCGTGACAACGCTGCATTATTTTTCATGCAAATTGGTTGCTATAAAAGATATGGGAAGTTAACAACGCCTGCATTATTTTTTCATGCAAATTGTGTTGCTATAAAAGGATATGGTGCAAGTTATTTTTTTGGGTAAGAAATATCCTTATGCTGAGTGTATCGGAGTAGAGAACCATTATTTAATCTGAGAAATGCATAGTTGAAGATCGTGATACTCCTGGAACTGTTATCAGTTTGAACCTTCACCGGTCAAAGAAAATTGAATCTTCCTTATTTAGCAGCCAAATAAGCCAATTTGGTATTGCTGGACCATTGGAGGAAAATACCATTTTCCTCAAAATTAAATTTAAAAAATCAAGAGATTCCCATTTGGTGTATGGTTTAAATAAAGATACTATCGCAGACGAATAAGATATTTCAAGGAATCCATTGAAGAGTCATAAAAAGTGTGAAAGACAATAAAAACAAACGAAGGTTATTTTTTCTAAAAGGTATTGGAGGTGTGAAACTTCAAATGATTATATCTGGAATACACATTATAAACCCATACTCGAAGATATGATAATAAAATTTTAAAGGGAAAAGAAGGTATTCGATCAAAAATGGTTTGTCAAAGAAGAAATGAAAAACATTAACCAAGGTCCAAGAATTAGAAGATGATTCGAAGTTATTGTCTTCTAGAATGAAGGAAGTGCTTGGTATCCCTCATGAGGTAAGAAAAATTTATTTACCTTGTATCAGGGGTTTTAATTCATTTAAATTATTATGAGGAAGTAATTATAACTTGAAGAGAGAGAGATATATTTGAATTAATATATATAACTCATATTTATCTCTTCATGAAATGTACACCTACCATTTCGACCTTCTCTCTCTACCTGAACCCCAAAGAATCATGTCTACCAAAATACTTACATCATTTAAGTTAACAAGACGCTTTTAATTCTTTTAAGTTAATAAGGGGACACAGTATGATTATGTTTTTCAAGTCAAGAAGGGGAAAAGATATTTAAGTTAACGAGAAGAAAACTGATGTAACACTTGAGGGGCATATGTTTGGGATAGTGAAAAAAAATATGTTTAAATTTTAGTTGGTTATATCTTTTACAGGTGATGGTGCAAATTTCTCCCATTACATGCTAATGAAATAAAAAAAAATAAAAATTTACAGGTACCGAGTGACGGGCTTGGAAGAACAAGACTTAGAGGGAGGATTTATGATGTGTAGAGCGTGTTGTTACACCAAGATTAATAATATATGATGTTTCATTCATTAAAAAGAGAAATGTTTAATAAAAAATTTTAAGACATGATGAAGTTTTTTAAAACAATCAAACCTTACCATGAAAAAAAGTATTTTAGGGAGAATACAAATGTTTTAATCTCATTTAAGTTAATTTCATGGTGTCTGTCAGCCCTGTGACCTCAAACCCAAAATTTTTGCACAAGAGGACACAGTTGGTCTGGAAAGAGATGATTATCTTTAAAACTACCTTGGGGGTGAACACCATTTCATGGCCTCGCTGGAGGGGATTGTACAAAAATCATGATGCAATACTCTGGGGTAACCATATAAGCTCAAGGAGTCTCTCAGGCGAGGAATGTTTTCTATTCGGAAATCGAGTAAATATTTCTACCATTGAGTGTGTTTACCAACAAGAAAATAATGTTCGATTTTAAGATAAAGTTTTCAAAACTAATTTGGAAAAATAAAAATGGAGCCGTTCAAAATAATTCTGGATACTCTAATGTATTTTGGAAGTGTTCCAATATATTTTTTTAATGTGCTCCAACGTAATTTGGAAATGTTCCAGATGTTTTTCCCAATTAATTTTGTTCATATTACCGAAATTGAGAAAAGTGGCTAAAAAAAGTGATTTATATCATATCTTACTTGGATGTGTTGGTGATATATTTATTAAAAAATGGTGTTTTCTAAAAATTTGTGACATTTGTGAATATTACTGAGTCAAAATTTCGGGTGGGCTTTTTTTCTGATGAAATAGTTGAAAATGAGAAAATGTGGGTTATGAGTATAATATTAAAATATGTGGAGTTTAGGAGATAGATTTTATTAGAAAGTTAGTGTAGGGGGGAATGTGGGGATTTCTATAAAATGGATATTAGCTGGTAGTGTTGATCTTAGTTTGGGTAGTATTTTAGTGGTGTTTTGGGGGTGCCGAATGATATTTTTGATATTCAATGGTAATTGATGAGTTTTTGGTAATGTTCAAAGTAGAGTTGTCTGTGTGTGTTTTTTTTAGGTGGTCATAGAATTTGGTGAATATCTTGGTTACAGTGATTTTAGTGAATTTGAGATGGGTGATGAGATGCATTTGTGGATGTGAAATGTGATTTTGTGTTTGTTCTGAAGAGGTGTGTTGGGAAACGGGTGAGTGGATGTGAAGAAATGTGAGTGAGATGGAGAGGGGTATGGGGAGGGTTGTATTAGAAATTTAATGAAATATGGGGGGATTTTACTGAAAATAAAGGTAATGTGTGAATATTTTAAAAGAATTTATAGAAGTGAAAAGTTATGATACACTGGAAAAGATTGGAGGGTGTAGAAACATGCCGCAGTAGTTGGGTAGCGAGATTATTAGTTGTTGTGAGTATATTATCAATTTATGTGGATACAAGGAGATGGGTATGGAGAGGAATTTATTAGAATTTTAGTAATGTAGGGAGGAATGTGCATTACATTTAAGATTCAGTAAAAAGAAGGGGAAAAATTTGTATCGAATAAATTGTGAATAAATTGGTAAGTGATGAGGGATGTGGGTATTGTTGTCGAACTAGATATATCGAAAAAAGATGTTATAAGCTGGTTGATGTTGTGACTTTTTCTGATGAAATTAGTTAAAACGAGAAAAAATTGTGGGTTGTGGGGTGTTGTGGATATTGTTGTCGAACTAGAGATACCGAAACGATGTTATAAGTGGGTTGTTGTTGTGACTTTTTCTGATGAAATTAGTTAAAACGAGAAAAAATTGTTGGTTGTCGGGTGATGTGGGTTGTGGGTGTTGTTGTCGAACTAGAGATACCGAAAAAGAAGTGAATCTATTATAAGTGTTCGTGTGTGTTTGGATTGTGTTCATGTTTTTTTTTTTGTTCACTCATGGTATATCTTAGTTGGAGGAGAGTGTACTCATAGAAATTGGTAATCGTCTTGGTTATAGTGATTTGAAGGGATTTGTGTGAAAATGGGTGTTAGTCTGTGATGTTGATCTTAGTTTATGGTGATTTTGGTGGTGTTTTGAGTGTATTCAGAGGTGTTTTAGTAGTATTCAGTGGTGTATTTGGGAGTACTCAAATGGTGTTTTTAGGTTGTTCAAAGGTGTTTTTGAAGGTGTTCAAATGATGTGCAAGAGTACTTATGAAGGTGTTCTGGAAGTATTCAGTGGTGATTTGGGGGTGTTCGAATGATGTTTTTGGAGTATTCAAAGGTAATTGATGGTGTTTTTGGTGTTGTTCAAAGTAAAGTGTTTGAGTTAGTTTTTGTGATAATGTTGTGAAGTCTGAAGACTGAGGGAGGAGTTTGGGGGATGAATTGTAATTTAATGAAATGTGTAGGTGCAGATAAATTAGAGATGTCAAATCTTATTTGGGAGTATTCAAAATGATATTTTGGAAGTGTTTTCGGTGTTGTTTGGAAATGTTCAAAGATGCTTTTGTGAGTTTTCAAATGATTTATGAGAGTGTTCGAAGTAATCTGGGGGTTGTTCTGTAGTGAGATGATAAAGGTTGTCGAAGAGAGAATATTTCTTTAGAGATATTGTGAAAAGTGTGTGTGTGTGTGTGTGTGTGTGTGTGTTGTGTGTGTGTGTGTGTGCGTACTAACTTCGTAATATGTAAAATTGTGACTAGTGAATTTATCGAAAAGTGGTTATAAGTTGTAAGTGTTGTGGTGACTTTTTCTGATGAAATAGTTAAAACGAGAAAATTATCTAGACTTGTGTTGTATTTTGTAAAGAAATTGTGAATTGTTGTGGGTATTAACGAAAAAATGTGGAATTATTTGGGTTATCCTGGGTTAAGAGTGAAAATGTTTTCCCTATGTTGTATATGAAATGTGTAATGCTGAGATGGAGATGACGAAGAAGATCCAGAACAAAAAATGCATAGAATTTCTTCAATTTTAGTCAATGAATTGTACCTTTTTTCAATGAATTTTTTTTGTTGGATGTATGTGAAATGCATTGGTTGTTATAATAATAGTGTTATCCTGCTTTTAAGTTAATGTCTGCTCGACAAGATTCACTGTGTGCAGAGGTCATCACGTGACGTCACTGACTAGGAGGGAGTCGACAAGATTCAGCTGTATGTGTGAGGTCATCATGTACGTCACTGACCGTCGAGTAAACACAGGGTGGTGACGTCACACTTGTTTAGATCTGTAGTAAGAGAAAGTACCATGACTCATAGGAGGAGTTCAATTGAAATGCTTACCCCCAGAGGGGAGAATCCAAAAACTTGATCCAAGGAGATGGAGTCTTTGTATTATCGAGAAAACCTTAATCCGAGGAGATGGAGCCTTCGTATTATCGAGAAAACCTTGATCCGAGGACATGGAGTCTTTGTATTATCAAGAAAACCTTGATCCAAGGAGATGGAGTCTTTGTATTATCGAGAAAAAAAAAATTGGGGTGAAAGTGGGAGTCCATTTTGAATGCTTACCCCCAGAGGGGGGAATCCAAAAAAACCTTGATCCAAGGAGATGGAGGAGAAATACTTGGACATAGAGGGTAGAAGTGGATGGTGGGGGAAACTTTATTATTGATACGAAAAAAATTTGATCCGAGGAGATGGACAAATATTTGGAGGAGAAATTTTGGGGAGGGGGGGTGAAAGGGGGTCCATTTTGAATGCTTCCCCCCCGGGGGGGAAACCAAAAAATTGACCCGAGGAGATCTAAGAAAATAAAATTTAAAAAAAAATCGAAAAAATTGGGGGATGGGAAAAGGGGGGAGGGGGAACCTCAAAAATTTTGACCAGTAGATGGAGAGCAAAAGAAAATAAATTCAAAAAGGAATTTGAAAAAAATCGGAGAAAAATTCGGGAGGGGGGGGCGACCCGGGACACACTCAAAAGGGTGGCAGAAGGCGTGGGGGGGCAAGGGAAACGGGCGCGAGGGCGGGGGGCGGGGGGCGGCGGGGGGGGGTGGTCGGCGCGAGGGGGGGTGGGGGGCGTGGGGAGGGCGGGTGGTCGAGGGCGAGGGGGTCGAGGGGGGGGTTTTGGGGCGGGGGGGTCTCGAGGGCGGGTGGTCCGGGGGGGGTGGTCTCGAGGGTGGGGTAAAGGTCATTAGCAAAAGGTGTAAAAAGGAGTCTGTAGAGGAGCCGTCCCGGGGGGCCCCGCCTGTAAAAGGGACCGTCGGGAAATGGACCGCTCGTAAAAAACACACTACATATATTTTTATATATTAAAATTTTATTAATATATATATTTATAATATATTATATATATATTATATAATATATATAATACACTCTCCTCGGTGCCCCTTTTGGGGTCCAATGCCATCGACTGATCCTAGGAAAAAAATTTCAGCCTCCGGACGATGGAAAGCAGGATGAAAGACATTGACCACCGATCCCTTTTCTACCTACTCACCGGGTGCCTGTCAACCCCAAAATTTACCTATTTTCTGAGATGCTCCCCACCTTCACAGTCCAAAAACTCAAGAAATGACTTCCCCCCTGAAGGCCATGCTAGAGAGTGTATTGAATTTTTCCCTTGACGAGGACGGGTTGAAACCCTTCATTTCCGGTAGGCTTGGGGGGCAGGAGTACCAGATCCCCCAAATTTTGCTCTACAGCTTTCCTACCTTTTCATTATCAAACGAGTTGATAAGACAAATTCTTCCTGACCCCCTCAGTACTCAGCAGGAATAGAAGACCCTAGCTATGTCAGTGCCTCACCGAATGGGAGACTCTTGCTGCTCCAGCACAAACCCCTAGGCAGCACTGGCTCACAAACAGTAAAGCGGGGATAGCCCAATTGCTAAAAAGGTGTTTGCCAACATGCTCAGGGCTGCAACATCAGAAGGGAGTTGCCCGTTCCAGGCTGTGAGTCACATAAAGGGGGGACTTCCCCCAAACATTTCCCAACGGCAAGGGGAACGCATCGACCCTAAGACCCTCCGTATTGCAGTGCTCTGCCCTTGCGCCCAATTTCACACAGAATAATGTGTATTTGCGGTGAAGTGAAAGCAACCAATACGGCTACATGGCTTAACTGTTCCAAAACCAAGGGCTGGATGCAAGACACAATGAGGGCAACGAATCATTAAAGAACCCCTTGCTACAGCTGATGCCTCCGAGGGGAGCCCGATCCTTGCAGCAAACAATACCCACAACCCCGCAAACCCCCCGACGGATCACCACATCCTTGAAGAATGCAAGCTCTTTGTGGGGGCCCAATACCTGTGTTCCCCACGTGAACCTATTCCATCACAGTGTGGGGCGACAGGGAGGGGCTGCTGACCACAGGAGGAGTACAAAAAGCAAGACGGGGCATAAGCCAACAGTTTAATTGTCCCCGTGGGATCAGAGACCTTTTTGGGTCGGGAAAAAATGCCACCAAAATTTCCTTTAAAAATTTGGGGTTTCCCGACTCATCGCCCCACCAGGGGCCCAAGGGCAGCCCTTTCATGTTTTCCGCGTCAGCGTGCCATCCGAGGGAAATGCTTGCTGCATACTTGGTCACGCCAGCCCCGGAGGGGCTGGAGGAAATTCATATCTTTATACATTGTGATTGTATTCATGTTGTTTTTTTCTGTCAAAGTATTTTGTTTATTAATAAATGTTCACATAGAATAAAAAAATATAGGGGGTGGGAGGGGAAGAAAATATTTAAACAGCTCCGGGGGGGGGAAACCCTTTGGTTTTCTCTGAGGTACTTTATTGTCTTCTCTGAGGATGGGGTTCCCATTCCAGCTATAGAGGTGGTACTTCTCTCTCTCTCTCTCTTTTCTCTCTCTCTCTCTCCTCTCTCTCTATATATATATATATATATAATAATAAATATATATATATATATATTTATATAATATATATTGCCCTTCGACTTGCCCCCCTATTCTCGCCGAACACAGGTGTATTGTGGCAGTGAAGAAAGCAGACCGATTCGTGTACCATGGTCTTGTGTGCCGTAAAACCCAAAGGGGAAAAGATCCCCAAAAATAGGAGGTTAATAACATTATCAAGAGGAGCCTCACAACAGCTGGATGCCCAGCAGTAAGGGAGCCACCCCAACTAGCAGATCTAAATGGCAGCCAAAAAGGGGTCCAGATGGTATAAACCCCTTAAAGCTGGACAGATGGGAAGCGGGTGGTGTGGGACTATACATGGGGCATCTACCTGGCTGATACCTATCTCCAATAAAACCAGGGAGGATGGAGGGGCAGCTGCCAGCTTAAAGGAGTCCCAAAAGCCCTAGAAAAAAAATGGAGAACTTGCCCATCATTATATGTTTGTTCCCATAGGCTCAGAGACCCTTGGCTCATGGGGAAAGAGTGCATCTAAATTCCTTAAGGAAGCGGGGAAAAAGACTCTCAGGGTAACGGGGATCCCGGGGCAGCTAGTTTTCTGTTCCAGCGGCTCAGTGCGGCTGTTCAAAGGGGTAATGCCTGCTGTATTTTGGGCACACGCCCCAGCTCTGAGGAGCTGGATGAGATTTTCACCTTATAATCGGTGATACACACGTAACAACATGTACCGTATAAAGCCACCTTTATATCAATAATGTATCCCTTTAAAACTTCTGTACCATATTATGTTTAAAAATATATATATATATATATATATATATATATATATATATATATAATATATATAATATATATATATATATATATTTAATATAGTGCCATGCTGTCATGGCAAAACGTGTGGCGAGTTAGATGGGGGATTTTCAATTATAACTCCTGATCAAGGGGGCTGACCAGGTCAAGACTGAACAGGAGTCAGTGTGAATATTCTGGAAAAATTCCAGTGCAGCGAGAAGACATTTCTGTACACGTTTCAATGTAAATATGGAAGTGGTGTGCAGTTTGTGAATGTTGGTGAGTGGTGGTAGCGAGGAAGAGGGGCCAGGGGGGAGGGGGGAAGAATAAGGCGTACACTGGGGCCAAACCAGCCCCTTGTGTCAGCTTCCATTTAACCCTAGAAATGTTTACGCGTTGATGCTTGGAAAATTAGGGGCACATTTTATGGAAAAATAATGTGGGTTTTTATGTTAACTGGGGAGTGCCCCGTCAGTGCCCCTCCCCACGCCACGGGTGGGGGGGAAGGGCGTGTGTGGGGTGGGGGGGTACCGGGGGTGCAGCATGCCATACCCATTCGACAGAGTACATGGAAACAAAAAATTGAAATGTGTATTTTAAGACTGGTAAACAATATATAGTGTGCCAGTTCATATGTATTGTACTCCCCTCACCCCCTCCCGGGGCTTCCCCCCCCAAAAACCCTGTGCCTCCCCCACCCACCACCAGGCCTCCCCCCCCACTACCAGATTCCCCACCCCTACCAGATTTCCCACCACCCACTACCAGAGTTCCCCACCCCTCCCAAGTCTCCCCACCCATACCAGAGTCCCCCCCCACCCATACCATCTCTTTCCCCACCCATATAGAGCCTCCCCCACCCACATCACCCTCCCCCCCCCACTCCAGAGTCTCCCCCCCCACTACCAAGTCCCCCCCACCCACTACCAGAGCCTCCCCCCCCCACTAACAGAGCCTCCCCCCCCCACACCAGGGCCCCCCACCCACTACCAGAGTCCCCCCCCCCCACCCCCGCCCCTTCCCCCACCCACTATCAGACTCCCCACCCCTATCGACCCTCCCCCACCCATACAACCCCCCCCCACCCACTAATATAGGTCAATCATATGTATTTACCCCCCTTCACCCCCCTCGGGGAAAACCCCCCCAAACAACCTTGCCCCCCCCCCACCACCAGAGTCCCCCACCCACTACCAGGTCTCCTCCCCCCCCTCCCATCTTTCCCCCACTACCAGAGTTTTCCCCCCACCCACTACCAGTCTCCCCCCACCCATACCAGAGCTCCCCCACCCCACCAGAGCCTCCCCCCCCCACTATACTTTGGTGCAATTCATATGTATTGTACTCCTTCGCCCCCTCTCCCGGGGCTACCCCACCCAACAACCGTGTCCCCCACCCACCACAGAGCCCCCCCACCCACTACCGGGGTTTTCCTCCACCCACTCCCAGTTTCCCCCCCCACCCACTACCAAGCCTCCTCCCCCATACCGACCCCTCCCCCACCCACTACCAGAGCCCCCCCACCCACACCAGAGCCCCCCCCCACTACCAACCCTCCCCCACCCACCACCGAGCCCCCCTTTCCCCACCACCAGAGCCTCCCCACCCCTCCCAAGCCCCCCCCCCCCACCACCAGCGCCTCCCCTACCCACTACCGAGCTTCCCCCACCCACCATCAGAGCCTCCCCATCCCCCACCAGAGCCTCCCCCACCACAATCAAGCCTCCCCCACCCACACCAAGCCTCACTATCAAGCCTCCCCCCCCCCCACTATAAGCCCCCCCCCACCCATCCCAGAGCCTCCCCCATCCACATATTAGTGTGAAATTTTCATATGTATTGTACTCCCTTCGCCCCTCTCCCCCGGGGGGCACCCCCACCCAAAAACCCCTGTGCCTCCCCCACCCACCCCCAGAACCTTTTTCCACCCCTCCAATCCCCTCCACCCACTACCAGCCTCCCCCACCCACTACCAACCTCCCCCAAACCCAACCAAGCCCCCCACCCACTACCAAGCCTCCCCACCCACTCCCAAAGCCCCCCCACCCACCCCCAAAAGCTTCCCCCACCCACCCCAAAAGGCCTCCCCCACCCCCACCAGCCCCTCCCCACCCATACCAAGCTTCCCCACCACCATCAAGCCTCCCCCCTCCACCACCAAGCCTCCCCCCCCCACCACCGCGCCTCCCCACCACCACCAGCGCCTCCCCCCCCCCCACTCCCAAGCTTCCCCCACCCACCTCAGAGCCTCCCCCCCCCACCCCCAAAAGGCCTTCTCCCCCCACTACCGAGCCTCCCCCACCCAAATTCCCAGCACAGTTTTCCCTTTCCCCTCCCGCCCCTCCCCACCCCCCTCACCACCCCTCAAACTCCACCGGCCACCACGGTCAATTTTATACCTTCCCGCACCTACCCCCCAGCAGTCATACCCACTCCTATTGTTAGTCTAGCAGTTGGGATGCCAAAACCGGAGGAAGCAAGCAGCCGGGGAAATGGCACTGGGGCATAGAGGAGAGGAAAGTGTCGGTCATCTTACAGTTTTCTTTGTCTCAACTCTAATGATTTCCTCCGCAAACAGGGTATTGCCCTGGTTCGGGATATCCCCTTGTGGAAAGTGTTATCCAACCCACCTCAGGCATCTGAACCCAACCCAAATTTTCCATCTCATCAGTATTTTGGGAAAAATTAAAGCAACAAACCAGGACACAAACAAAATTTTCCCCAAAGACCTTTTAACAGGGGCGCTCCCCCACCACAAGGCATGGCACAACCTGCTTTTTTTTTGGTAATGTCTGCTTGGCGTCCCAAAAAAGAAGGGAAAAGGGCAGCCTCAATGATCTTTAAAAAATTTTTAAAAGACTTCCTGAACTGAAACCAATTTCCCTTTTCCCTTTCAATACAAAAAGGGGAGAGGCAAAACCCCCACTCACTCCACTGACAATAAAAAGTCAGAGTGCAGGTGGCAAAAAATTTAAGAAGCAACACAGTGGGGGCAATCAGAATTATTACCATGAAAATACAGAGCCCCCCGGGATGCGACCGGCGGAAACACTTAGAGGAAAGCACCCTGCCCGGGGAAACAGGGGCACCCACATTCCAACACCTCTGTTCCCTGTGGAAAACCCTTGATTTTGGGAAGACTCGACGTTTACAAAGCATAAAATCGTTCCCATCTGGGTCTGGGGGTTACACTGGAAAAACGCCCCCAGGCTTAAAGGAAATGGTTAATCAGTTACTGGGAGATTGCAGAGACACTGCTTTCAGAGATCACAAGGTTCCCCAAAAGTTTTTTTTTGGTGAACAATTTTTGCACTTAAAAAGAAGGATGGAGAAAATTTGGGCCCATGCAGTAGGGAACACTTTTCGCCGCCCCCGTTTTTCCCAAAACTGCTGTCCAAAACTTTGCAAGAGGCAGCCATTGTGCTTCAGCCAAACCAGCTTGGGTTTTGGGGGCTCTCAAGGAAGTGAGGCATGGTTCTGCAAAAAGGGCGTAACAACAACCCGCCTGAGGACAATGCAGTTGAAAATTAGACTTCAAGAATGATTTAATCTCCTGAAAAAATATGTGGATTTGCACGGTAAAAACTTTCCCTGGTCTCTTCCCCTTTGTTTCGCTGGGAAAAAACAAGGGAAACAATGTTCCTGTTTGGGGGAGCTGAAAAACACTTTCAGAGGGTGTCCAGCAAGGGGATCCTCTTTCACCATTTCTCTTTTGTATAGAGTTAGGGAAATCACAGTCAACTGTCTATGATAAAATCTGGTTTTGGGTGACGGCCCAAAAAAGCAGGTACAAAGGAGTCCCCCCTTTGGGGAACTTACACAAGGATGACCGGGACGGGAAAAGGGTCTCATCCTGAATCCATCCAAATGTGAAAAACATTTCAGTCAACAAGTGATAAATGCAAAGAAAACCAAACTACCGGACATCAGCCAAAACCCCTACAAATAGCGTCTTCCTTGGGAAACGATGCCATTTTACCAACCTCAGGGAAAAAATTTAAAAAACTAGGAAAATGGAACAAAATGGCAAAATGGACACCCACATGCCTTGTACCTTCTCAAAAGTGCTTGGAATCTGCCCCGGTTGACATATTTCCTAAAGTGCATCTTTAAATATAACCCATCTGACGAACATGACAGCATCCTGATGAGGGTTTTTCAAAAGTACTTAACCTTACTTGAAGATGGGGAGGGAACCAAGCTACACTTCCATCAGACTAGGGGGACTGGGGCCGCAAATCATTTCAGATTGCACAAAACCCGCTTTTTTTTTGTCCTCATGCATTGCATCCCGGGGCTTATCGCAGCAATTTCCCCCGAATCTTAGGGGCAAAATTGGAGTCCAGGACCAAAAGTTCATTGTGGGGTCATGATTGGGGGGAATTTCAGGCCTGAAACCCGACCGCCCCCCCAACAACTACAAACGTCGCACTGGGATGGCCGATGTGGGGAAATGCCTCAACAAAGCTTCATGTGGGGTCAGGGAAGGTAGGCCCCCCTTCTGGGGAGGGGAGAGCTCCTCGTAGGGGACTTTTTGTTGGTGTTCCCCCAAAGCGGTTTTGACCCCCAGACCTTCCGCATTGGGTTTTCCCTTCGACTTGCCGCCCCTATTTTCGCCGAAACAGGGGTATTTTTGGGAGGAAAACAGCAGAAACCCTTCGGGTACCATGGGCTTGTGGCCGTAAATCCAGGAAAGTTCAAATATGAGGAGGTTTAATAACATTATCAAGAAGAGCCTACCAGTCGGGTCCCAGCATAAAAGGGAGCCACCTCAACTAGCAGACTGGACAGTGATAAGCAGGTGGTGTGGGACTACACATGTCATCTAACTTGGTGAAAACCTATCCCAATACACCAGGGAAGAAGAAGAAGGGGCAGCCGCCAGCTTCGGGAGTCCCAAAAGTCTAAAATATGGAGAATTTTTCCCATCATTTTATGTTTGTTCCATAGGCTCAATCCCTTTTCCCAGGTGAAAAAGTGCATTTAAAATTCCTAAGGAGCGAGACAAAAGACTCATCGGGTAAATAGGGGCCCAGGGCAGCATTTTTCTCCTCCAGCGACTCATGTGTGTTCGGGGGTAAAGCCTGCTGTTTTTTTGGGGAAAGCCCCCAGTTCTGAAAAGCTGGATGAGATTTTTCGCATTATAACAGTGACAAACTGTAACAAAGTACTAGAAAATTTTTTTTCTCCCTCATATACTGATATGCCATCTTATATCACCCCTGTATCTCTTAAAATTTTTGTACCATATTATGTAAAAAAAATTACCCATTGGGAAAAAAGAATGGAAAAAAATGGGGGGGTAGGGGGAAATGGAATATTTAAACGGCTTAAGAAGAAATCCAAAATTTATCCTTTAAAAACCTTTTTATCCCCCTTTTCCCCAGGGTATGGGTCCCACATTTACACCCGAGGTGGACCCCATCCTATATATAAATATAAATTAATATATAATATATAATATATTATATTTAAATATAATAAATATATATAAATATAAATATATTTTATATTATAATATATATATATAATTATAATAATATATAAATATATATATATATATTATAAAAAAAGGTAGTAGTTGGTAACAGAACCACCCAGGGGGGTACACCGCCTGCCAAATGAGTGTAAAACGAAACCTGTAATTGTTTTACTGTGGTAAGATTGCGGGCTTTTTTTGTCTCATAAATATGCAAGATTACAGTTCTCTTGCTACTTCTATTACACTTAGGGCACATACACATACAGTACATGTTTATTTTTCCACTCATCTAGTTTTCTTGGGTTTTTTCTTAATTTCTTGGGCTATTATTTTCCTTTTTTAAACCATGGGGGAAATGGAATAAGAAACTTTCCCCGAAGCCTGCGTGTTGTAAAACAAAAAATGCCGGGGAAAAATGGGCTAGAAAACCCCCTTTTCCTGTAAAGATTACTAAAAAGAATAAGAAGAAAAAATTGTCAAAGTGGGAAGCTGAATGTGCGTGGGGTTTTTCAAAAATAAGAAAGAGTGATTGTGGAGTTATAAAGAGAAGAAATGGATGTCCCGGCTTTAAGTGAAAAAAAGCTGAAAGGGTGGAGAGTTTCAATGGAGAGGAATAAATGGGATTTAATCAGGGGGTTTTAAATAAGTTTAGAGCTAAAGAAGGAGTAGCATAATGTTTAAGGATAAGCTATGGGAGGAAAGAGGGACTACAAAAGCTAAACAAGGTTATGTGGAGTAAAAAAAGATTGGATGGAAAAGTGGTTATATAAGCGTGTAGCCCTGGGGAAAGGAGAAGGAAAGGAAGAGATTCTGGGGAAAGTTGGGGAATGCGTGGGGGGTTTTGAATCAAGTGGAGAGAATGGTGGTTGGGGATTTCAAAGCTAAAGTGGGTAAAAAATTATGGGGGAGTAGAGGTAAATTTGGGGGCCAGGGGTAAAATTTTAAAGGGGGGCCTTTAATTTGGGTTTGGGGAGAAAGAAATTTGGTAAAAGTAATACATATTTTATGAAAAAGAGGGTAAAAAAATATACAAGGTAGAGGAACTAAAGAAAATATTTGTTAGTTATGATGGTGGGTAAAAGGTTATGGGGAGGCTCCGGGTGTAATGTTTATAGAGGGGGAATTTATACACAATCATTATTTATTGAGCTTAAATTTAAATAAGAGGTTAGGGGGAAAAAAGAAGGGGGCAAAAACAAGTAAGAGGGGGGTGAAATGAATAAACTAGGGGGGGGAAGTTTGGGGGAGATAAAGCGACTATTGGGAGAAGGTGGAAATGCAAGATGAGTAGTGGGGGGGGGGGTTGAAAGGTTGGGAAAAATTTTAAAAATCAGTATTAAAATGGGTAGAATTTTGGGGTTATAGGGGTGGGGGCGGGAGGAAAGAGGGTAAATTGGGGGAAATGAGAAGAAAAGGGGTGTGATAAAAGAGAAAAAGGTAGCTTACAAAGGTTTTTACAAAGCAAATGTATAAGAAGACAAGTATTGGAGAGTAAAAGAAAGGTGAAAGAGGGGGAGAGGTTTTCAAAGGGAAAACAGATGAAAGAGTGGGGGGGGGCACTGTCAAGAAATTTTAATGAAAAAAGAAAAAATTTTTTTAGTGAGTTAAACAATTAAGAAAGCCGGGAAAGTATGGATTTGTCAGTTAAAAAAAAGAGTAGGGGGGTTAGTAGATGGGGAAGGAGTATTAGGAAAGGGGAGAATATTTTGAGGGAAATTTTAAATGTTGAGGAAGAAAGGAGGGGTAATTTCATGCACTGGCCCGGGGGTATACCACTTTTAGGAGGAAGAAGAGCAGAATGTAAGTGTGGGGGGTACGTGAGGCATTACGTAGAATGAAAGGGGGTAAAGCACTGGAACTGATGGGATCATGACAGAATGTTTAAAAACAGGGGGGGTATAGGTTGGGGTGTTGGGACTTTTGTTTAAAAAGTATGAAAGAGGGGGAAGGGACCTAGGGATTGGCGAAGCGTTAAGTTCCTTTTTATAAAGGGAAAGGGGGCAAAAGAGATTGAAAAATTATAGAGGAAAATTTACTAGTATAGCAGGAAAATATACTGTAAGTTATAATGAAAAATTAGAGGTAAGACAGAATGTGAATGCGGATACAAGGAGGGTTTAGAGTAGGTAGGGGGTGTTAAAACAAGTGTTTACATTGAAACATATATGTGAACAGTATTTAGATAAAGGGGGGGAAAGTTTTATTGCTTTATGGATTTAGAAAAGGCATATGATAGAGTGGATAGAGGAACAATGTGGCAGATGTTGCAAGTTTATGGAATAGGTGGTAAGTTACTAAATGCTGTAAAGAGTTTTTAAATGAGGATAGTGAGGCTCAGGTTAGGGTGTATAGAAGAGAGGGAGACACTTCCCGGTTAAAAGTGGGTCTTAGACAGGGATGTAAATGTCACCATGGTTTTTTTAATTTTATTATAGATGGGGTTGTAAAAGAAGTAAATGCTAGGGTGTTCGGGAGAGGGGTGGGATTAAATTAAATGGGGAATCAATTCAAAATGGAATTGACACAGTTACTTTTTGCTGATGATACTGTGCTTATGGGAGATTCTAAAGAAAAATTGCAAAGGTTAGTGGATGATTTGAGAATGTGTGTAAAGTAGAAAGTTGAAAGTGAACAAGAAAAGAGTAAAGGTGATGAGGGTATCAAATGATTTAGATAAAGAAAAATTGGATATCAAATTGGGAGGGGGAGTATGGAAGAAGTGAATGTTTTCAGATACTTGGGAGTTGACGTGCGGCGGATGGATTTATGAAGGATGAGGTTAATCATTTGAATGATGAGGGGAAAAAAAGGGGAGTGGTGGTTGAGGTATATGTGGAGTCAAAAAACGTTTTCTATGAGGCAAAGAAGGGAATGTATGAAAGTATAGTAGTACCAACACTCTTATATGGATGTGAAGCTTGGGTGGTAAATGCAGCAGCGAGGAGACTGGTTGGAGGTCAGTGAGATGTCCTGTCTAAGGGCAATGTGTGGTGTAAATATTATGCAGAAAATCGGAGAGTGAAATGGAGAAGGTGTTGAGTTAAAAAAACCATTATCCATAGGCATGAAGAGGGGTTGTTGAGGTGGTTGGTCATTTAGAGAGAATGGATCAAGAAGAATTACATGTAAAGCATATAAATCTAAGGGAAGGAAGGAGGGTAGGGTCGTCCCTCGAAAGGGTTTGTAAAGAGGGGTAAAGGAGGTTTGTGCGAAGTGGCTTGGACTTCCAGCAAGCGTGCATGAGCTGGTAGAAAGGAGTGGAAATGGAACGAATGATATCTTGGGACCTGACGATCTGTTGGAGAGTGCGCAGGGTAATATTTAAGTGAAGGGATTCAGGAAACGGTTATTTTCTATAGTCCGGACTCAGTCCTGGAAATCGGAAGTACAATGCCTCCACTTTAAAGGAGAGGTTTGGGATATTGCAGTTTGAGGGATATGTTGTATAACTTTATACGTAGATGCCTTCTAAACTGTTGTATTCTGAGCACCTCTGCAAAAGCACTGATAATGTGTGAGTGTGGTGAAAAGTGTTGAATGATGATGAATAAGCATTTTCTTTTTCTTTTTGGGAATTTCTCTTTCTTTTTGGTCACCCTTCCTCGTTGAGACGACCAACTTTGTTGAAAATATATATAATATAATATATAAATAATATAATATCTAAAAATATATATATATATATATAAATATAAAATAAAAATTCATATAATATCTATAAAATATATAAAAGTCATCTATATAAATATAAATAAAAAAAAATATAAAAAATACCCACAACACACACATATATACACAGTGCTAGTAAGGCATTATGCCGCATCTCCCCAACTCAACGTATCCAAAGCACAAACACAGACCAAGAAAGATTATAATATGTATATTCGCACACTACCTTAGTTTAAATGCTTGGTGCTGCGTCCTTTACGGTAATCACGACCCTCAGCTTGGTTAGGAACTCCACGCAATTTCATAAGGGCAGGGAGACATTGTTCCAAGCTCAATAAGCAGCCTCAGCCACGGGATGGAACTGATATACTTCCCAGTACACTTCGTTTCTCTAAATGTCCAGAGTTTCTCAATAGGGTTGAGGTCTGGGAAGTTGCCTGCCATCATTAAAGAAACCTCAATCACAGTCCTTAAACCACGAACTGTATGGCGTGTATGACATGGTGCACTGACCTGCATAAAAAACCGTAGAGCCACCACACATGTTAAATGCCTTTAGGTAAATGTCACACAAACTCCAGTATTTATAGTGATTGATATACTGGTTTTTGGGAACACAATGAGTTCACCACACACCGAGCACTGAAACAAACCCCCAAACCATGTAGCTAGTCTGTGTTTAGTCCACAGGTGTGCATGGTTCTGGCGGGTCACACCTCAGGGCCGTACACATGTCCCCCCCCACGGTTACAAGTGACGGTGAAGGTTGCATCATCACTCCAAAGTACTTTCAGTGAAGATATTTCTTTGCATAATCCAACCTATAGCGTTTCTTTCTTCTGTGGCTTGAAGAGGATCGGTTTCTTATCCTGGGGCGGTGACGAACAGTAGCCCAGTTTCTGTCACACGTGTTTTAACAGTTTTATCAGACACCTCTGAAGGAAGATGTGGTTCTTTTCTTCATTTGTCTACAGTTATCTTAGGTGTACTCACTCTAACTGCTACTTTAACACAGTTAAAGGTACGAACAGATGTCTTCTTCCTAGGACCAGGCTAGGTTTGGCAGACGGTACTCGACACTGCCACCAGCCTTGAAATGCTGCACCCCATTCCTCACAGAAGCACACACACACACATTCCCCACTATTTCTTTCGTGTGGTGCCAGCTTATGTGAAGCCCTATGATTTGAGCTATAATTTCAGGTGTTAAAGACTTCACTTCATCCAAATCTAACTTTTACAGCTAATGTTTAGTTTACTTATGTTAGGCGGAGGTTAAGTTTTAGTTAGGTTAGGTTAGGGCGTAGGTTAAGTTTAGTTAGGGTTAGGTTAGGCGAGTTAAGTTTAGTAGTTAGGTTTAGGCGGAGTTAAGTTTTAGTTACGTTAGGTAGGCGGATGTTAAGTTAAGATAACGTTAGGTTTTCACTGGATGTCTTTTGAAAAGTTACCATAAAAAAGTATATATAACATTAAATAAACAATTTATAAAAGGAGCAGCGGATGCGCTGGACAACGAAATAAGGGGGGGGGGCCGGGGGACCCTTGGTTTTTCCCCCCCCCCTAGGATAACCTGTCCTAGGATAACCAGTTTCTAGGGATAACCTGTCTAGGATAACCTGTCAAGATACCTGGCCTAGATAACCTGTTCTAAGATAACCTGTCCCTAGGATAACCTGTCAAGGATAAACCTTTCTGGAGATAACCAGTCCAGGATAACTTTCCAGGATAACCTGTCCGAAAACTGTCCAGATAACCTGTCTAGGATAACCTGTCTAGTATAAACCTTCCTAGGATAACCTGGCTAGGATAACTCTGTCCAGGATAACCTGTCCAGGATAAACCTTTCTAGGATAACTGTCTAGGATAACCTGTCTAGGGATAACCTGTCCCCTAGGATAACCAGTCTAGGAATAGCCCTTTCTAGGATAACCTGTCTAGGATAACCTCTAAGGATAACCTGTCTAGGATAAACTGTCCAGGATAACCTGTCCAGGATAACATGTCCAGGATAGCCTCTAGGATAGCCTGTCTAAGGATAGCTTCCGTATAACCTGTCTCGGATAACCTGTCTCGATAACCTGTCTAGGATAACCTGTCTAGGATAACCTGTCTAAGGAATAACCTGTCTAGATAACACTGTCTAGGAGTAACCCTGTCTATGATAACCTGTCTCGGATAACTGAAAATGTAACACAAAGCTCAGAATGTAGCGGTTATCATAGTGACACGAGAAAATATACGTTTATTATTAGTGACACAAATATACGTTATCATTAGTGGACACGATAATTAACGGTTATATAGTGACACGAGAATATACGGTTATCTTAGTGACAACGAGAATATACGGTTATTATTAGTGAACACGAGAATATACGGTTATCATTAGTGACACGAGAATAAAGGTTATTATTAGTGAAACGAGAATATACGGTTATCATAGTGACACGAGAATATACGGTTATTACTAGTGACACAGAAAATACGGTTATTCACATGTTGACACGAGAATTGGCTTCATCTGCAGACGGGGGGGGGGGCGGAGGGGGAGATTCCTGCTTATAACGAATACCACAACACATCCACATTTTCAATTACTGTGATATATGGATGTATTTACTCGACTGCGCTCCAATGAGTACACGTCAAGTACTTTCCAAACGTTCCCAGTAGTTAAGGTTGTGGGGGAGGAACTATATTTTGCAGTAAAGGTTCTCTGTACGTTCGTACTTTCTACTAGATCAGTAATTTCATTCACGACTGCCTTAAATGGATATGTAATGTAACAGCAGTATTCCAGCCTAGAGCGAACAAGTGATTTAAAAAGGCTCATCAATGCTTGCATCTCTTGTCTTGAATGTTCTCATTATGCATCCAATCATTTTCCTCGCAGAAGTGATAGTGACACTGTTGAGATCCTTGAACGTGATATCCTTAACATTACCACTTCCAGGTCCATTCACATTACTTTTCCACTTATTGTGTTGATTGGAGTTTGTAGTAAAACTCAGTCCTGTTATTATTTCCTCCAGTTTATCATAAACGGAGTATTGGAATTTGTTCTTCATTGAACTTCATATTGTTTCTCTGTTACCCATTGGAAAACCTTGGTTTATATATCTTTCTCGGAGATTTGCCGTGTCCTCAAGGATGACACTCTCATGGCAGATCCTAGTATCGCCTGCCAAGGACTATACGGTGTCTATTGTTACATCTATGTCTGTCTGATACGAGGATGAGTAACAGGATAGTGGCGAGTACAGTGCCTTGTGGGACAGAGCTCTTCACTATGGCACTCTGATTTAACTCTGTTTACCATTACTCTTTGTGATTGATTTGTTAGAAAAGTTGAAGATCCATCTGCCTACTTTGCCCATTATCCTTTAGCACGCATTTGTGGTGCTAATTACTACGCATGATTCTCACTAGATCAACGGCTTTTGTAAACTCTATGTATACTACAATCTGCATTTCTGTATTGTATTCCAGTGCTGATCGACAATTTTATAAAAGAGATTTAGCTTCGGTTGCTCTGCTACTGTCCTTATCGTTTCAGTATATCAATTTTGTAATTCGTCCTGACTTATATGCTCTCAAGGACCCAGGCTCAGAAGAATCTCACCATTTGTTATGGGTTAAATTGTAATCAATCTTCATATATTCTGTTATTTTTTTTGTTAAGGCAAAGTGCCCCTAAGAGAAGAATATCTATATACGATTGTATAAGAGCTAGACATAGGGTGCGTGCCCAGCCTCAGTAGGTAAACACGTCCTGTATATAAAAGGAACTTTTAGCCTGGCAGTCGTTATACTACATTGTTTCCCATCAATTTTTCCTAACATGCTCCGAGTCAAGGGGATTCACAATATTTTACTGAAGATACTGAAGTGAATGGTTTCCCCCATTATACTGGGACATTAAAACTATATTTCCTTCTTGTAACTTTTCCTGTCAAAGTGTATGAGATGTTTGCCCCGAGGTGTAGTCATAGTTGTTGTCTATTACCGTTTGCTGCTGGACTCCTAGCTCTATTGGGTAATATATTAAGCTATTTCTTGTGAGTTGCTACAAACAACAGGCACTGTCGCCTATATAAAACAGAAGCTTTACACTTGAACTCTATGGTATGTCGTTACGTAATATAGAAACAGTATGGGACCCAGAATATTTTAAACCTTAGGAACCCCAAATGCTATGGGCAGGAGTTCTAAAGCTGTGTTGATGATCTTGACAATTTTCCCCTGTTTCCAAACCATTGAACCTATATCGATAGCTTTTAGTTTCTAATATTTTATGGTTGACCCTATCGAAGGTTTTTTGTAAGTCGAGGTCACCATACCTATGAGATTCCCTAACGATATTGAATTCTCAAAAGTCCATCAGATTAATTGGGGGGTGCGGCAGAGTAAGAGTTCCTAAAAACCTGATTGATAACTATGTTTTTGTCATTAAATATTTACCACTTGATATACACCGGCTTTTTCTAAAATTTTTTGACATCAAAACTGAGTATGCAAAAGGGCCTATAATGCTGACATCAGACATGTTTTTCTTAAATACGATTAACTCTGGCCTCCATGAACTCCTCCGGAAGTTACTTTTGGTGATGGACAAATTTTTATGGGTTACAGTTCAAGACCCCAAATGTTGAGAATTTGGAAGAGATGAATCGTCCCACTGCCTTTAGTTTGGATTCCTTACTTTTCTTTTGCACGTAGTCATAATATACTGTTAGTTAATAAGTGTTGGGTGACACATTTTTACTGTAGTAAGTTTTGAACTTATTGGAGTTTGTGTTGGGCAATAGTAGTAATAAATAGAATAGAAAGGGTAGAAAGTAGAAAGCAGAAATAGTGGGAAAGGAGTGGTAGTTTGTAGTAGTAATAAAGAGTGGATCAGTTAATAAAAATGGGGCAAAGAAAAAATCGAGCACCTCAGAGTGCTAAGGACCCACGTGGTTATGACAAAATCACAGGGATGGGGGAGAAAGCGAAGGACAAAAAAACACTAGCAAAAAATGGGGACACTGGCCGCTATCTTTTTGACAGACTTAAAGACACAAAAAATGTGTTAACTTCCGACTCCAAAAAAGCTATTTTTCTGTCATCCTACTGGCTGGTCCTCTGCCAAAACTGTCTATCCTACTTCTAGCCTTCACAACCGTCGTCATGTTGAAAACATCCCTTATTTAAAAACTTTCCTTTTTTGAATCTTAATCCTGACTTTGTCTCTTAGATGCTTTCCTTTTTTCCTTACATTGTCAAAAGATCCAGACTTCATAACACCCGGACTTCTCTCCGCTACCACTTCTCCTTTCATCTTTACCATATTTCTCTCATTTTTCATTTTTCTGGCTTAGTTGTTCTAGTATCCTTCAGATTTCCCCACCTTAGTGGGTCCCTTAGCTCCTCCTGTATGCTCCTTTTTCACTTGTCTTACTCTTTTACTACGACTCTACTACTACTACTACTACTACTACTGCTACTACTACTATGACTACCACTCTTTAACTATTATTTCTGTCTACTCTACTACTATTACTACTACTACTGCGCTACCCTTCATTCCATACTTTGTATTTCTTGGGTACAAATTACTTCCCACTTCTAACTTCACACCATCATTACCACTTCCATTACTCTCTTTTCACCTCTGCTTCCTCCCATCCCTGTCCTCGTCATATATTGGCTCAGGTTCTTCATATGTTTTTCTCTCTGCTGCTAGTGTGGGTTATCTGAATAGTGTTATAGCCCGGCGTCCGGCAGTCTTATAATGAAGTGATGCGAATAGTGAAGTTTAGAAAATACTTGTTCGATTAAAGAGAATTCTTCCTCATAATTCACTACTACAGATTTCAAGGTCTGAAGGAAGATGCTTATGAATAACTTACTTAGTTTTGTGGTTGGTGAGAGTAGAAGATGAAAAGATCCTGCTGGTTGGTACGGTTTCCACTAGACTTTTAAAACTAAGCTTTTAACAAACTTATGCTTAACCTCTTGCCAGGAAAATTTCTTCAACCTTGTCATAACTAGCAACAAACTTACAGGCTCATGTTAGGTAAGTGTTTCTCAACACCAACCTCTGCTGAGCAATCAACTTCAACATTCTCCACCTGACTCTTTATATCATGATGTTCCCCTATATGTAACTAAGTACTTGCTCAAAAAGATGTGTGTGACTTTGTGGGCGAAACGTTTGTCAATAAAAAATAACATTATGTTAGATGTGTGTCAACTTTCCATTGTGTCGTTATGTAATCATTATATCCCTGTTATGTTAATATCTAATTAACAAATGTAACATAATATTACATAATAAAATTATAATATGACAAAAATAAAACATAACATAACATAGCAGAAACATAATATAACCCTCTCCTACCAAGAAAAAAGAGGCAGCAATAAAAGAAGGTAGGAAGCTTGGTGGTCAAGTGATCATGCGGGAGTGTAAATTTGTTTGAGTCACCAGTCAAGTCTTCCTGAATCACTTCTAACTGTACATTTTTAATTGTATTTTTATTATCATTCAGGCCTGCTGTTATCTGCGTGAAATTAATCATACACAAATAACTCAATAGTTTTTGATGTATCTGTTAATACTATGAGATATAAAACCACAGTGTTGCATAAATTAAGAGTTTGCTCACCCACCTTGTGAGAAGTTCCTGAAGGGATACCTTAAGCTCTTAACGTAAAATATAACTGAGTCTTATCTTCCTCTTCTGAGGGCGTCAGTGCGCAATGATTGAAGTAATCTTATCAACAGAAATATTACACCACCTGGTGTGCAGAGTAAATTTTGTCAACTAGTCGTTAAATAATTTAAACATCGGAACGTTGATATCAGTTCACAACTAAAGAATTACTCTGTGATATATTCGACAACGATGTATGATGTCACTGAGTCTTAGATAGATGTTTGATGTCAGTGAGCCTTAGATAACGAGGGTGATGTCACTGAGTAATTAGAAAGTGATGTGTGAGTCATGGAAAACGATGTGTGATGTCACTGTGTGACTTAGATAACAATGTGTTATGTCACTGTGAATCTCAGATAAGGATGTGTGATGTCACTATGGTTTTATTACAAGAATGTGTGACAATCATACTTATGTAGAACAAAGGACACTGTATACAGAGCAAGTCCTCATATTTAGGCTAGGAAGGATCAGTTACGTAAGGAGAAGAGGGAATATAAATGAAAAAATTAAGGATAATGTGGATTAAAATAAAGCTCGAGTGCAAGAAAATCGGTCATAACGAGTATGTATGCGCCTGAAGAAGAGAGAAGTGTAGAGAAGAGAGAGAGATTTTGGGAGATATTAAGCGAGTGTGTAGGAACTTTTCTACCAAGTGAGAGAGTAATGTGTAGGGACCTAAATGCTGAAGTGGAGAAACGTTGAGAAGAGGGTTGATAGGTAAGTTTGGAGTGCCAGGTATAAATGATGATGATGGGAAAATGGTCGACCTTTGCATACAAAGGGGTTTGGTTATAGGTAATATACATTTTACGAAAAAAGGTAAAATAAGTATACAAGATGTGATACATATATGGCGAAATGACAGTAGTTTGTTGGATTATGTATTGACAGATAAAAGACTGTTGGGTGGACTTCAGGATGTACATGTTTATAGAGAGGCAACGGATATATAAGATCAAATTTTAGTAGTAGCTACAGTGAGAGTAAAAGGAAAATGGAAGTAGCAAGTAAGAGAGAGGTGAAAGGTTATAAACTAAAGAAGGAGGCAGTTAGGGTAAGATATAACAACTACTGGAGGATGGATGAGCTAGTGAGAGATTAGGCAATGATGTTGAAGATGAGTGGGATAGGTTTGAAGATGTAGTGTTAAGTGTTCAGCAGAAGTTTGCGGTACAGGAAAGCGGTGCGGGAGGTAAGAAGAGCAGATGATTGAATAATGAGGTAAAGAGAGTAATAGGAGAGAAAAATTTATCATATGAGAGGTTTTTGGCAAAGTAGAAGTGATACAAGGATGAAGAGGGAGAATGTGGAGAGGAAAACGAGAGGTAAAGAGAGTGGTGAAGGAATGTAATAATAGATATAATGAGAGAGTGGAGATATCAACAAATTTCGTTGAAATAAGAGAAAGAAAATTTGGAGCCTGAGTAAATAAGCTGAGAAAGTCTAGGGAACGAATTCAACTGATAGTTTAAAAGGAGAGGAGAAGTTATTACATGGAGAGTTAGAGGTATTGGTAGATGGAGGGAATATTTTGAGGAAATTGTAAATGTTGATTGAAGATAGGGAAGCTGTATTTCGTTTATAGGTCATAGGAGGAATATACATCTGTAGGAGTGAGGTAAGAGCCAGTGTGAGTGTGGGGGAAGTTCGTGAGGCAGTTAATAGAATGGAAGAGGGTAAGGCAGCTGGAATTGATTGGGATAAAGATAGAAAGGTTAAAAGGTCAGGTGAGGATTAGTTTTTGGAGTGGTTTATGATTTTTATTTAATAATGTATGGAAGAGAATAAGGTACCTAGGCAGGATTGGTTTTTTTTTTGAAGAGCATTCTTAATTCTTTCGTACCAAAGGCAAAGGGGCCCAAAAGAAGTGTATAAAGTAATAGGGGAATAAGTCTGCTTTAGTATACCTGTAAAGTGGTATGATAGAGTTATTATTGACCAGTATTATAATAAGACGGAGAGCAGGATAGCAATGAAAAGAAGCTATAGGAAGGGAAACGGGTGTGTAGACCAAGTGTTTATAGTGAACATATAGGTGAGCAGATTTAGATAAGGTAAAGGGGTTTTATGTCTCATTCAGTGGATTTGGAAAAGGCGTATAATAGTAGATGGAGGCGATTGGCAGATGTTGCATATGTGTGGAATAGTAGGATAGGAATTACTGAAAGCAGTGAAGAGCTTTTATGAGGATAGTGAGGCTCAGGTTAGAGTATGTAACGAGAGAGGGAAAATTATTTCCAGTAAAAGCAGGCTTAGGCAAGGATGGGTGATGTGTCACCATTGTTGTTCAATATATGTATAGATGGGGTTGTAAGAAATGTCGTGGTGTGGCATGAGGTGTGGGTTAAAAGACCAAAGAATGTAACACAAAATAGGTTGGTCACAGTTGCTCCTTTGCTGATGAACACTGCTTTGGGAGATTTTGAAGAGAAGTTACAGAGGTGTTGATGATTTTTTTGGTAGGTATTTAAAAAAGGAAATTAAAACTGAATATAGAAAAGAGTAAGGAAATGAGGATAACAAAAATTTTAGGTAACGAAAGACTGAATATCAAATTGGAGGGAGAGTATGGAGGAGATGAATGTATTCAGAATGTGTCAGCAGATTGGTCTATGAAAGGTGAGGTGAATCATAGAATTAACCAGGGGACTGAGGAGTCTGTGGAGATAAAGAACATTATCGATGGAAGCAAACAGGGGAAAGTATGAGAGTATAGTTATACCAACCCTCTTATCTGATCTTATCTTATCTTATGTGAGGCATGGGTAGTGAATCCTGGAAGCAGTGGAGATGTCATGTCTGAGGGCAATGCAGAGAATTCATTGTTTGGAAATTACAAGGAGGTGCGGGATTACCAAAACATGTAGAGAGGATTGAACGAAATACAATATTGGAGGGATGGCGGGGTCGGGGTTGGAGGCAGGGGATAAAAGAGGTTTGGTATGTGAGGGGCTTGGACTTCCAGCAAGTATGCGTGACTGTGTTAGATAAGAGCAAAATCAGAAAAATGGTTTTTAGAACTTGGCGAGCTGTTGGAGTGTGAGCAATGTAACATTTATGAAGGGCACCTAGGATTTGAGTCCTGGAGATGGGAAGTACACAGTCTGCACTCAGAAGGAGGGGTCTTAATGTTGCAATTTTATAACTGCAGTGTGAGTGCGTCTCTGGCAAGACAGTGATGGAGTGAATGATGATGATGAATATTTTTCTTTCTCGGGCCACCCTGTCTTGGTGGGAAACGGCCTGTGTGTGAAATAAAAAAAAAGAAAAAAACAGTAATAATAATTATCTCACATTTCTACAAGTGATAAAAGTAACTGATTACTACTAGGTGAAAAATTGATAACAATAACTACTTAATACTAGGTGAAAAATTTATAACAATAATTACTTACTACTAGGTGAACCAGAGATACCAATAACTACTTACTACTAGGTGAATCAGAGATACCAATAACTACTTACTACTAGGTGAACCAGAGATACCAATAACTACTTACTACTAGGTGAACAAATGATAACAATAACTACTTACTACTAGGTGAACAAGTGATAACAATAACTACTTACTACTAGGTGAACAAGAGATAACAATAACTTACTATTAGATGAATATGTTACCAGACCCTGCCACGTGTTGATGTGTATTGATGCTTTCCCCAGGTTCATGGGTCCAGGAGTCCATCTGTGTCCCCTCAGATATTCTCCCTTCCCCACATCCTAACCTACACTTCCTATCCTACACTCAGATTCATGGGTCCAGGAGTCCATCTGTGTCCCCTCAGATATTCTCCCTTCCCCACATCCTAACCTACACTTCCTATCCTACACTCAGGTTCATGGGTCCAGGAGTCCATCTGTGTCCCCTCAGATATTCTCCCTTCCCCACATCCTAACCTACACTTCCTATCCTACACTCAGGGTTTATGGGTCCAGGAGTCCATCTGTGTCCCTCAGATATTCTCCTTCCCCAACTTCCAACCTAGACTTCCTATCCTCACTCAGGCTCATGGGTCCAGGTCCATCTGTGTCCCTCAGATATTCTCCCTTCCCCACATCCTAACCTACACTTCCTATCCTACTCTCAGGTTCATGGGTCCAGGAGTCCATCTGTGTCCCCTCAGATATTCTCCCTTCCCCACATCCTAACCTACACTTCCTATCCTACACTCAGGTTCATGGGTCCAGGAGTCCATCTGTGTCCCCTCAGATATTCTCCCTTCCCCACTTCCTAACCTACACTTCCTATCCTACTCTCAGGTTCATGGGTCCAGGAGTCCATCTGTGTCCCCTCAGATATTCTCCCTTCCCCCCTTCCTAACCTAAAACTTCCTAAACCTACTCTCAGGTTCATGGGTCCAGGGGTCCATCGGTCCCCTCAGATATTCTCCTTCCCCCCATCCTAATCTACACTTCCTATCCTACACTCAGGTTCATGGGGACAGGGGTCCATCTGTTGGTCCCCTCAGATATTCTCCCTTCCCCACTTCGTATCTACATTCAGTAATCCCAACTTTTGGGATCAAAGCCTTTTCCCCCCGGGAAATTTTATCCGTGGACCCCCAGATGTCTTCCTTCCCTTCAAGTCGGGGGGGGGAA
>NC_069410.1:68686890-68734410 GCF_026875155.1 Cherax quadricarinatus
TCAAGTTTCCACGCCCCTAAATGCTGGTTTGGGTTTTCACAGCCTCAACTTCCCCCTTTAAATGCTGTGTTTGGGGTTCACAGCTCTCAAAGCCCCTCTCAAAGCTGTTTTTGGGTTCACAGCTCTAAACGTCCCTCTAAAGCTGTGTTTGGGTTCCACTCTCAACGCCCCTTCAATGCTGGTTTAGGTTCACCTTAAAGCCCCCCTTAAAGCTGTGTTGGGGGTTCACCTCCAACGTCCCCAAAAATGCTGTGTTTAGGGTTCACAGTTCAACGCCCCTCTAAAGCTTTGTTTGGGTTCCAGCTCTAACGTCCCCTAAATGCTGTTTTTTAGGGTTCACAGCTTCAAGTCCCCTAAAGTGTGTTGGTTCACGCTTCAAGTCCCTTAAATGCTGTTTTTAGGGTTACGTTCAACGCCCCTTTTAAATTGCTGGGGTTGGGGTTCACGCTCTAAAAGTCCCTTAAATGTGTGTTTAGGGTTCACGTTTCCAAGTCCCTAAAGCTGGTTTAGGGTTCACGCTCAACGTCCCCCTAAAGCTGGTTTAGGGTTCACAGCTCAAAAAGTCCTCTCAAATGCGGTTTGGGTTCACAGCTTAACGTCCTCTCAAAGCTGTTTTTGGGTTCCCAGTCCAACGCCCCTCTCAAATGCTGTGTTTGGGGTTCCAGCTCTAAACGCCCCCTTTTAAAGCTGTGTTAGGGTTCAAGCTCTCAAGTCCCTCTCAATGCTGTGTTTGGGGTTTCCCACAGCTCTAAACGCCCCTTAAAATGGGGTTTGAGGGTTCACAGTCTAAAACGTCCCTAAAGCGTGTTTTAGGTTCACAGCTTAAGCCCTTTTAATGTTTTGTGTTTGGGTTTCAAGCTCTAACGTCCCTCTAAAGGTGTTTAGGGTTCCAGTCTAACGTCCCTTAAATGCTGTGTTTGGGTTCACGCTTAAAAGCCCCCTCTAAAATGCTGTTTTGGGGGTTCCAGCCTCAAGTCCCCTAAATGCGGTTTAGGTTCACACTCTAACTCCCTTCAAATGGTGTTTGGGGTTACAGCTCTAACGTCCTCTCAATGCTGTGTTTGGGTTCACAGCTCCACCCCCCTTTAATGCTGTGTTTGGGTTCCAGCTCTCAAGCCCCTCTCAAAGCTGTTTTAGGGTTCACGCTCTCAACGCCCTCTAAATGCGTGTTTGGGTTCACAGCTTCAACGCCCCCCTTAAATGCTTGTTTGGGTTAAAAGTCTCAACGCCCCCCTTAAATGTGTGTTTGGGGTTTTTCACAGCTCCAAGTCTTTTCAAATGCGTGTTTGGGTTCCGCTTAAGTCCTTTCAATGCTGTTTTTTAGGGTTCACAGCTCTAAAACGTCCCTCTCAAATGCTGTGTTTGGGGTTCACAGCTTCAACGTCCCCCCAAAATGCGTGTTTAGGGTTCACACTCTAAACGCCCCTCTCAAAGCTGTGGGGGGGTTCAAGCTTAAACGCCCCCCTTTAAATGCTGTTTTTGGGTTACAGCTCTAACGCCCCCTAAATGCTGTGTTTGGGTTCACAGCTCCAACGTCCCTCTCAAATGCTGTGTTTAGGTTCACAGCTCTCAACGTCCCTCTAAAATGCTGTTTTTTTGGGTTCACAGCTCTCAACGTCCCTCTCAAATGCTGTGTTTGGGGTTCACAGCTCTCAACGTCCCCCTTTAAATGCTGTGTTTAGGGTTCACAGCTCTCAACGTCCCCTCTCAAAATGCTGTGTTTAGGGTTAAACAGCTTCAACGTCCCTCTCAATGCTGTGTTTAGGGTTCACAGCTCTCAACGTCCCCTTAAATGCTGTGTTTGGGGTTTCACAGTTTCTCAAGTCCCTCTCAAATGCTGTGTTTAGGGTTCACAGCTTCAACGCCCCATTTTAAAAATGCTGTGTTTAGGGTTCACAGCTTCAACGTCCTCTCAATGCGTGTTAGGGTTCACAGCTCTCAACGTCCCCTTAATGCTGTGTTTAGGGTTCACAGCTCTCAACGTCCCTCTCAATGCTGTGTTTTGGGGTTCACAGCTCTCAACGTCCCTCTAAATGCTGTGTTTGGGGTTCACAGCTCTCAACGCCCCTCTCAAATGCTGTGTTTGGGGTTTCACAGCTCTCAACGTCCTCTCAATGCTGTGTTTAGGGTTCACAGCTCCAACGTCCCTCTCAATGCTGTGTTTAGGGTTCACAGCTCTCAACGTCCTTCAAATGCTGTGTTTAGGGTTCACAGCTCTCAACGTCCCTCTCAAATGCTGTGTTTAGGGTTCACAGCTCTCAACGTCCCTCTCAAATGCTGTGTTTAGGGTTCACAGCTCTCAACGTCCCTCTCAAATGCTGTGTTTTAGGGTTCACAGCTCTCAACGTCCCCTTAAATGCTGTGTTTAGGGTCACAGCTCTCAACGTCCCCTCAAATGCTTGTGTTTAGGGTTCACAGCTCTCAAACGTCCCTTCAAATGCTGTGTTTTGGGGTTCACAGCTCTCAACGTCCCTCTCAAATGCTGTGTTTAGGGTTCACAGCTCTCACGTCCCTCTCAAATGCTGTGTTTGGGTTCACAGCTCTCAACGTCTCTCTCAAATGCTGTGTTTAGGGTTCACAGCTCTAAACGTCCCTCTCAAATGCTGTGTTTAGGGTTCACAGCTCTCAACGTCCCTCTCAAATGCTGTGTTTAGGGTTCACAGCTCTCAACGTCCCTCTCAAATGCTGTGTTTAGGGTTCACAGCTCTCAACGTCCCTCTCAAATGCTGTGTTTAGGGTTCACAGCTCTCAACGTCCCTCTCAAATGCTGTGTTTAGGGTTCACAGCTCTTCAACGTCCCCTTAAATCTGTGTTTAGGGTCCAAGCTCATCAAGTCCCCTCAAATGCTGTGTTTAGGGTTCACAGCTCTCAACGTCCCTCTCAAATGCTGTGTTTAGGGTTCACAGCTCTCAACGTCCCTCTCAAATGCTGTGTTTAGGGTTCACAGCTCTCAACGTCCCCCTTAAATGCTGTGTTTAGGGTTCACAGCTCTCAAGTCCCTCTCAAATGCTGTGTTTAGGGTTCACAGCTCTCAACGTCCTCTCAAATGCTGTGTTTAGGGTTCACAGCTCTAAACATCCCTCTCAAATGCTGTGTTTAGGGTTCACAGCTCTCAACGTCCTCCAAATGCTGTGTTTAGGGTTTCACAGCTCTCAACGTCCCCTCTCAAATGCTGTGTTTAGGGTTCACAGCTCTCAACGTCCCTCTAAAATGCTGTGTTTAGGTTCACAGCTCTCAACGTCCCTCTCAAATGCTGTGTTTAGGGTTCACAGCTCTCAACGTCCCTCTCAAATGCTGTGTTTAGGGTTCACAGCTCTCAACGTCCCTCTCAAATGCTGTGTTTAGGGTTCACAGCTCTCAACGTCCCTCTCAAATGCTGTGTTTAGGGTTCACAGCTCTCAACGTCCCCTTCAAATGCTGTGTTTAGGGTTCACAGCTCTCAAACGTCCTCTCAAATGCTGTGTTTAGGGTTCACAGCTCTCAACGTCCCTCTCAAATGCTGTGTTTAGGGTTCACAGCTCTCAACGTCCCCCTTAAATGCTGTGTTTAGGGTTCACAGCTCTCAACGTCCCTCTCAAATGCTGTGTTTAGGGTTCACAGCTCTCAACGTCCTCTCAAATGCTGTGTTTAGGGTTCACAGCTCTCAACGTCCCTCTCAAATGCTGTGTTTAGGGTTCACAGCTCTCAACGTCCCCCTTAAATGCTGTGTTTAGGGTTCACAGCTCTCAACGTCCCTCTCAAATGCTGTGTTTAGGGTTCACAGCTCTCAACGTCCTCTCAAATGCTGTGTTTAGGGTTCACAGCTCTCAACGTCCCTCTCAAATGCTGTGTTTAGGGTTCACAGCTCTCAACGTCCTCTCAAATGCTGGTTTAGGGTTCACAGCTCTCAACGTCCCCTTAAATGCTGTGTTTAGGGTTCACAGCTCTCAACGTCCCTCTCAAATGCTTGTTTAGGGTTCACAGTCTCAAGTCCCTCTCAAATGCTGTGTTTAGGGTTCACAGCTCTCAACGTCCCCCTTAAATGCTGTGTTTAGGGTTCACAGCTCTCAACGTCCCTCTCAAATGCTGTGTTTAGGGTTCACAGCTCTCAACGTCCCTCTTAAATGCTGTGTTTAGGGTTCACAGCTCTCAACGTCCCTCTCAAATGCTGTGTTTAGGGTTCACAGCTCTCAACGTCCCCCTTAAATGCTGTGTTTAGGGTTCACAGCTCTCAACGTCCCTCTCAAATGCTGTGTTTAGGGTTCACAGCTCTCAACGTCCCTCTCAAATGCTGTGTTTAGGGTTCACAGCTCTCAAGGTCCCTCTCAAATGCTGTGTTTAGGGTTCACAGCTCTCAACGTCCCTCAAATGCTGGTTTAGGTTCACAGCTCTCAACGTCCCCTTAAATGCTGTGTTTAGGGTTCACAGCTCTCATCGTCCCCCTCAAATGCTGTGTTTAGGGTTCACAGCTCTCAACGTCCCTCTCAAATGCTGTGTTTAGGGTTCACAGCTCTCAACGTCCCTCTCAAATGCTGTGTTTAGGGTTCACAGCTCTCAACGTCCCTCTCAAATGCTGTGTTTAGGGTTCACAGCTCTCAACGTCCCCCTTAAATGCTGTGTTTAGGGTTCACAGCTCTCAACGTCCCTCTCAAATGCTGTGTTTAGGGTTCACAGCTGTCAACGTCCCTCTCAAATGCTGTGTTTAGGGTTCACAGCTCTCAACGTCCCCCTTAAATGCTGTGTTTAGGGTTCACAGCTCTCAATGTCCCTCTCAAATGCTGTGTTTAGGGTTCACAGCTCTCAACGTCCCTCTTAAATGCTGTGTTTAGGGTTCACAGCTCTCAACGTCCCTCTCAAATGCTGTGTTTAGGGTTCACAGCTCTCAACGTCCCTCTCAAATGCTGTGTTTAGGTTCACAGCTCTCAACGTCCCCCTTAAATGCTGTGTTTAGGGTTCACAGCTCTCAACGTCCCTCTCAAATGCTGTGTTTAGGGTTCACAGCTCTCAACGTCCCTCTCAAATGCTGTGTTTAGGGTTCACAGCTCTCAACGTCCCTCTCAAATGCTGTGTTTAGGGTTCACAGCTCTCAACGTACCTCTCAAATGCTGTGTTTAGGGTTCACAGCTCTCAACGTCCCCCCTCAAATGCTGTGTTTAGGGTTTCACAGCTCTCAACGTCCCTCTAAATGCTGTGTTTAGGTTCACAGCTCTCACGCCCCCCTCTAAATGCTGTGTTTAGGGTTCACAGCTCTCAACGTCCCTCTCAAATGCTGTGTTTAGGGTTCACAGCTCTCAACGTCCCTCTCAAATGCTGTGTTTAGGGTTCACAGCTCTCAACGTCCCTCTCAAATGCTGTGTTTAGGGTTCACAGCTCTCAACGTCCCTCTCAAATGCTGTGTTTAGGGTTCACAGCTCTCAACGTCCCCCTTAAATGCTGTGTTTAGGGTTCACAGCTCTCAACGTCCCTCTCAAATGCTGTGTTTAGGGTTCACAGCTCTCAACGTCCCCTTAAATGCTGTGTTTAGGGTTCACAGCTCTCAACGTCCCTCTCAAATGCTGTGTTTAGGGTTCACAGCTCTCAACGTCTCTCAAATGCTGTGTTTAGGGTTCACAGCTCTAAACATCCCTCTCAAATGCTGTGTTATGGTTCACAGCTCTCAACGTCCCTCTCAAATGCTGTGTTTAGGTTCACAGTCTCAACTCCCCTCAAATGCTGGTTTAGGTTCACAGCTCTCAACGTCCCTCTCAAATGCTGTGTTTAGGGTTCACAGCTCTCACGTCCCTCTCAAATGCTGTGTTTAGGGTTCACACTCCAACGTCCTCTCAGCTGTGTATTAGGTTTTCACAGCTCTCACGTCCCTCTCAAATGCTGTTTTAGGGTTCACAGCTCTCAGTTCCCCTCAATGCTGTTTAGGTTCACAGCTCTAAGTCCTCTCAAATGCTGTGTTTAGGTTTCACAGCTCTCACGTCCCCCTAAATGCTTGTTTAGGTTCACAGCTCTCACGTCCCTCTCAAATGCTGTGTTTAGGGTTCACACACTCAACGTCCCTCTCAAATGCTGTGTTTTAGGGTTCACAGCTCTCAACGTCCCTCTCAAATGCTGTGTTTAAGGTTCACAGCTCCACGTCCCCCTTAAAATGCTGTGTTTAGGGTTCTTCACCAGCTCTCAAACGTGCCTAATGCTGTGTTTAGGGTTCACACTCTCATCGTCCCTCTCAAATGCTGTGTTTAGGGTTCACAGCTTCACGTCCTTCTCAATGCTGTGTTTTAGGGTTCAAGCTCTCAACGTCCCCTCAATGCTGTTTTATGGTGTTCACTAGCTCTCAACGTCCCTCTCAAATGCTGTGTTTTAGGGTTCACAGCTCGTCAACGTCCCTCTCAAATGCTGTGTTTAGGGTTCACAGCTCTCAACGTCCCCCTTAAATGCTGTGTTTAGGGTTCACAGCTCTCAATGTCCCTCTCAAATGCTGTGTTTAGGGTTCACAGCTCTCAACGTCCATCTTAAATGCTGTGTTTAGGGTTCACAGCTTTCAACGTCCTCTCAAATGCTGTGTTTAGGGTTCACAGCTCTCAACGTCCCTCTTAAGCTGTGTTTAGGGTTCACAGCTCTCAACGTCCCCCTTAAATGCTGTGTTTAGGGTTCACAGCTCTCAACGTCCTCTCAAATGCTGTGTTTAGGGTTCACAGCTCTCAACGTCCCTCTCAAATGCTGTGTTTAGGGTTCACAGCTCTCAACGTCCCTCTCAAATGCTGTGTTTAGGGTTCACAGCTCTCAACGTCCTCTCAAATGCTGTGTTTAGGGTTCACAAGCTCTCAACGTCCCTTAATGCTGTGTTTAGGGTTCACAGCTTAAGTTCCCTCTCAAATCGCTGTGTTATAGGTGTTCACAGCTCTCACAGTCCCCCTCAAATCTGTGTTTAGGGTTCACAGCTCTCAACGTCCCTCTCAAATGCTGTGTTTAGGGTTCACAGCTCTCAACGTCCCCTCAAATGCTGTGTTTAGGGTTCAAGCTCTAACGTCCCCTTAAATGCTGTGTTTAGGGTTTCACAGCTCTCAACGTCCCTCTCAAATGCTGTGTTTAGGGTTCACAGCTCTCACGTCCCTCTCTAAATGCTGTGTTTAGGGTTCACACTCCAACGTCCTCTCAAATGCTGTGTTTAGGGTTCACAGCTCTCAAACGTCCCTCTCAATGCTGTGTTTAGGGTTCACAGCTCTCAACGTCCCCTCTCAAATGCTGTTTAGGGTTCACAGCTCTCAACGTCCCTCTTAAATGCTGTGTTTAGGGTTCACAGCTCTCAACGTCCCTCTCAAATGCTGTGTTTAGGGTTCACAGCTCTCAACGTCCCTCTCAAATGCTGTGTTTAGGGTTCACAGCTCTCAACGTCTCTCAAATGCTGTGTTTAGGGTTCACAGCTCTCAACGTCCCTCTCAAATGCTGTGTTTAGGGTTCACAGCTCTCAACGTCCCTCTCAAATGCTGTGTTTAGGGTTCACAGCTCTCAACTCCCTTCAAATGCTGTGTTTAGGGTTCACAGCTCTCAACGTCCCCTTAAATGCTGTGTTTAGGGTTCAAGCTCTCAATCGTCCCTCTCAAATGCTGTGTTTAGGGTTCACAGCTCTCAACGTCCCTCTCAAATGTGTGTTTATGGGTTCACAGCTCTCAACGTCCCTCTATACTGGTTTAGGTTCAACAGCTTCATCGTCCCTCTCAACATGCTGTGTTTGGGTTCAGCTCTCACAGTCCCCTCTAAATGCAGTGTTTTAGGGTTCACAGCTCTCAACGTCCCTCTCAAATGCTGTGTTTAGGGTTCACAGCTCTCAACGTCCCTCTCAAATGCTGTGTTTAGGGTTCACAGCTCTCAACGTCCCCCTTAAATGCTGTGTTTAGGGTTCACAGCTCTCAACGTCCCTCTCAAATGCTGTGTTTAGGGTTCACAGCTCTCAACGTCCCTCTCAAATGCTGTGTTTAGGGTTCACAGCTCTCAACGTCCCCTCAAATGCTGTGTTTAGGGTTCACAGCTCTCAACGTCCCTTCAAATGCTGTGTTTTAGGGTTCACAGCTCTCAACGTCCCTCCTCAAATGCTGTGTTTAGGGTTCACAGCTCTCAACGTCCTCTCAAATGCTGTGTTTAGGGTTCACAGCTCAACGTCCCTCTCAAATGCTGTGTTTAGGGTTCACAGCTCTCACGTCCCCCTAAATGCTGTGTTTAGGGTTCACAGCTCTAACGTCCCTTTTAAATGCTGTGTTAGGGTTCCCCGCTCTCAAGTCCCCTCAAATGCTGTGTTTAGGGTTCAAGCTCTAAACGCCCCTCTAAATGCTGTGTTTAGGGTTCACAGCTCTCAACGTCCTCTCAAATGTTTGTTTTTAAGGTTTCCAGCCCCACGTCCCCCAAATGCGTTTGGTTCCAGCTCTCAACCGTCCCCTCAAATCTGTGTTTAGGGTTCACAGTTTCCAACGTCCTCTCAAATGCTGTTTTTAGGGTTCAAAGTCTCAAACGTCCCCTCAAATGCTGGTTTGGGGTTCACAAGCTTCAACGTCCCTCTAAATGCTGTGTTTAGGGTTCACAGCTCTCAACGCCCCTCTAAATGCTGTGTTTAGGGTTCACAGCTCTCAACGTCCCTCTAAATGCTGTGTTTAGGTTTCACAGCTTTCAACGTCCCTCTCAAATGCTGTGTTTAGGGTTCACAGCTCTCAACGTCCCTTAAATGCTGTGTTTAGGTTCACAGCTCTCAACGTCCCTCTAAATGCTGTGTTAGGGTTCACAGCTCTCAATGTCCTTTTAAATGCTGTTTTTAGGGTTCAAGCTCTCAACGCCCCTTCAAATGCTGTGTTTAGGGTTCCAGCTCTCAACGTCCCTTAAATGCTGTGTTTGGGTTCACAGCTCTAACGCCCCTTTTCAATGCTGTGTTTAGGGTTCACAGTCTCAACGTCCCCTTAAATGCTGTGTTTAGGGTTCACAGCTCTCAAGCCCCTTCAAATGCTGTGTTTTAGGGTTCACAGCTCTAAACGTCTTCTAAATGCTGTGTTTAGGGTTCACAGCTCTAAAACGTCCCCTAATAGCTGTGTTTAGGGTTCACGCTCTCAACGTCCCTCTAATGCTGGGGTTTAGGGTTCACAGCTTCAACGTCCCTTAAATGCTGTGTTTGGGTTCACAGCTCTAACGTCCCTCTCAAATGCTGTGTTTAGGGTTCACAGCTCTCAACGTCCTTAAATGCTGTGTTTTAGGGTTCACAGCCTTCAAGTCCCTTAAATGCTGTGTTTAGGGTTCACAGCTCTCAACGTCCCGACTCAAATGTGTGTTTAGGGATCACAGCTCTCAACGTCCCTACTCAAATGCTGTGTTTAGGGTTTAACAGCTCACAACGTCCTCTAAATGCTGTGTTTAGGTTCCAGCTCACAACGTAACCCTTAAATGCGTGTTTAGGGTTCACAGCACTCAATGTCCCTCTCAAATGCTGTTTTAGGGTCACATAGCACTCAACATCCCTCTCAACTGCTGTGTTTAGGTTCACAGCTCTCAACGTCCCCCTCTCAATGCTGTGTTTAGGTTCACTAGCTCTCAACGTCCCTCTCAAATGTTTTGTTTAGGGTTCACAGCTCTCAACGTCCCTCACAACAGCTGTGTTTAAAAAGGTTCACAGCTCTCACGTCCCCTCACTAAATGCTGTGTTTAGGGTTTCACAGCTCTCAACGTCCCTCTCAAATGCTGTTGTTTAGGGTTTCACAGCTCTCAACGTCCCCTCTCAAATGCTGTGTTAGGGTTTCACAGCTCTTCAAAGTAGTATATAACGTGGCGCTCCTAGAAAACACTGCCGGATAATGACCGAGAAAAGTAGATAAAAGGGTCTGCATGACCTTAGGCTGGCAGGGAATGAGTATAAAATGTTTAATCATCCCCCCAAGGATAGAGAGTCTTTATTTCCTATGCATTAACTAAGTAGGTACAGAAGTAGAACAAAGATTCAGTGTGGCAGGGTAGCAGATTCAGATAATGAGTGTGGAAAAGAAATTGTAAATGGGGGATCTGCAAAACCTCAGGGGCTGTCAGGGTACAAAGTTTAATATGTATAATCATCCCCCAAGGGATAGAGAGACTTTATTCTGTGTATTTACTATATAGAAGTAGGTAATGATCACTTCTGACCTCCCCAAAGTCCTATCATCTCTGATAGATGGAGAGGCAGTACAAAGGATTCAGGTGACTGGGTACAAGCTTGCCATCTCCGAGGGAGTCCCCCCCCCCCTTCCCGGGCTGCACTCACTGATGCGACTGTTTGCTACTTTCACAAGCCACTGCTGGGTTTAAAGACGCGGTAATGGATGGGTAGCTGGTCCCCGAGGAATGTTTCTCGTCGCCCCGCCCGTACCTCAGCAAAAAAAAAAGGTTCTTCCCGGTCACTATGGTACTGTTTATTCTTGCAGACTGCTAGATCTTTCCAGGTGGGGGGAGGCTTAAAGCAGTGAGAAAGGTCATCTAGGAACCTTTGTGCGATAGAGCTCTTATAGGACCTTTGACAATACATTTCCTCTTACTCACTCTCATAAGGGGAGAGGCTTAAGTGGTTGCGCTATTGTTTATATATATAATAAATATATCTAATATTAATAAAAGATATATTAATGGGGGGGTATTAGACTAGAGAAGATAGAAATATATTGTATAATGTAAATAAAAATCAGAGTTTATTGACACTATTTTAATTAATTCACATACAAAAGGGCCAAAGCTGTGCAAAGTTTTTTAGCACGAGCAAATGGGGCGAAAACTGTGCGAGTTTAACAGGATATGACTAATGACTGCGCTCCTCCTGTTCACTTTCGTCAAGATTGATAACCTCCCGCTCGAAAATGAATTTCACTTTTCAAGGTACATCATCATCAGCCTTTACTCCATCTGCTGTCTTTACTCCATCTGCTGTCCTTACCCATCTGCTGGCCTTTTTACTCCCATCTCCAGCATTTACTCTCCACGATTGGGTTTTCCCTTCCTTCTCTCCGACTGGCTGTCAGGAGCCGCTTCAAGGTCGCCAAGTTTGGTTCAGCACCTTCCTCGGCATGACCTCACCAGAGTCATCAGATTTGAGCATACGAGCGTAGAGAGGTCCACAACGAGTCATCAGACTGACATGAGGGAAGGCTCTGCGAGTTCATCGTGTCGAGATCTGGTTCATTCTTCATAGCTCCTCTATATCAGATGAACTATCCCATCTTCCACGGCTGTATTCATAAAGAGAAACATATTTATCACTTTCAAATAAAGGAGTGGGACCGTCTCTAATCTACCAGAGGGAAACTAGAAGACATACCCTTTCTGAGGAAGTCTATGTTATGGGCGTTTTCCTGCAATCAACACAATGACACCGCTTGTAGTTTGAAAGGCCGGGCGTGTTCCTTCCCATCCAATCTACCAGCCGAGATAAAATCAAAACATTAACAATTCTGACTGGCCAGTGAAAACTTTTGAAGAAAAAAGAGACACAACTTTACAAAATTGTAAGTCTCTTGCGCTCGTGTTCGTTAATATTCAAAGAGAGTATCCAATCACCATCCGATAAAATCAAAAACTTTACAAATCTGACTGGTCCAGTGAAAACTGTTGAAAAAGAGACTCAACTTTAAAATTATAAATAAAGTCACTTGCGCTCGTATTGTTTCGTTAATATTCAAGAGAAGTTTTAGCAAAATAACTGTCTCGCTTACCAGAATCGAGATGTCTGCTTCCTTTCACATGATGAGAGTAAAAGGCTAATGGAGAGTCAGCCTCTAGTTTCATTTGCGGGAAACAGCATCAGCGGGCTCTTATATACAGCACAGAGAGGGCTTACCGAGCCAGGAGGGGTATTTGGGGATACTCTCGTCAAGGTGACCTTCCTCACAGAGGGAAGCACAAATATAACCTTGAACTAACTTAGGCAAAATGTATTATCACAAGGAGTACCCACATTTTAAAATTCACTCTAGCATATGCCTATCACTAAACAGACAATTGATAAAAAGCGATTTTTCCGAGAAAATTTTTTCTAAAAAATACTAAAGCTCTTTCTAATCCCACAAGGCTTGCTTTATGAATAAACATCAAACATAAGACCGCAAGTGAGTGAAAAAACACTTTGTGTTCTGCCGGATAAACGATATAAATATTTAATTTTATTTAGTAAAAAAATTTTTTTAATTTATGCCAAAATTCTCTGGATTTTTTCCCGTAACTGTCAAAGAAGAAGGATAGACTATTTTTCTTGTCAAGAGAAGATGAACAAAAATGACCATTACTTTGAACTGACGAAGAAGAATATTACTTACAAGCACAATGGGCCTATCTGAGGATAGTCATCTAATCTTATTTGCTGAAGAGCTCTATAGTGAAACAGCCAATATATGTGACTTTTATATCCTATGCGGAAATTAAACTATTTATTTATTTCTGCGCAATTCATATTTTATTATTATGCACGCACATACAATGAAACAGATCTATTCTGTCGATGGATAAAACACCAGTGGTCAGAGCAAATAAAAAAAACTACCCTTATTATGCGGGGCGGGCTTGAGAACTGTAATTCTATTCCAAGTAACCCAGATTTCTCAATCGGAGAGCGTCTCCACTTGACTGTCCTGTTAAATTGAAAATATGGATGGTTTCGCCCGATGCGAATGATATCATAGAGAAATTAAATTTTCTTCGCGCAAAGCCCAGATAGTTAATTGCTTCATAATAAAATTTTACTATAATGATGGGAAATCACTGCTTATGCGATAAACTGTAGTTTAATTATAATACATTACAGATAACTGCATAATCCCAACGCCTCAAAATATAGACCATTCTCCTTATGTTTTTCTGCATAGGCTATCATGGCAAAATTACCATGAAAATTTTGGCGGGAAATTACATGACCCCATGGCTGATCTATTAGGGAGGCTCGTATTATTGTGACCTAGCACATAATTTTTACTTAGTGTGCGATTAAAGTATATATTATCGGCTTTGCGTCTAAGGCTAGAGACTTTTTTCAAGGCCATATAAGCTGATTATATGGTATACCCTATTAAGCCACACTTTGCGTAATTAAATGGCCTGGTATGTGCTGGCAACATCGTCCTGTTTTCAGAGATCCACGCATGCGGGGGATAAGTCCAGCCTAATTTTCAAATCCTATTGTCAAGCAGATATTGTCCAGAGAGGATATGTCCAGAGCCAAGGGAAAAAACACAGATTATGCCTGTTCTTTATCCATTCTTTTGTCAGTATCTGTGTTTCTTTCTTTTTTGCCCGATGTGCGGGCGAAAATAAGGCTGTATCGAACAATTTATTTATACCTTCTCCCTTTAAAGTCGGGCAAGAGATACCCCAGTCGGGCGATACCGAAACAACTGGCTTCGTTTCATACTGAGTTCTGGCAGAGTTTAATGATAGACCAGTATTAAAACTAGAATTTGTTTCCGTTATTTGCTCGCCCATGAAAACACTGTACACTATTAAATAACTTGTTGGAAAATTCCATTTAACGAGAGCGCTGATGCTTGTATATCCCCTATTGGACATTGCCTATCAGCCTCTGTTTAGAGTCACTCTAAATTCTATAACTATCTTGCCTAAATTCAGAAATGCTCCGGAATCTCCAGAATTCTAAATTCTAGAAAATTATCCCTTTTAGTTTTTGAGAGAGAGGAAGGTTTACGTAGAGTATCAAAACTCGGAGTGCGAGCTATGGAACTCTCAACTTGTCCTCAAGACTATGCGGTCGCGGGAATTGATTAATGACGCTTGAAGAATAATCATTTAACGGGACATTGAGTCCGTCTGTTTTCCAGCCACCGACACCCGCCATGGCTAATAACAACTGGTTTATACAGAGAGAAAACATCCGTTTTATAAGCAACTTGGCTTCGTCGGCGTTTTAATATTTAAACCTGCAATTATTTCACGTTATCACACACCTCGCTTTAGCAACCCTGTTTACACTGCCACCTGTAATAAAACCTTTTCTTTGCACTCTTTTAAAAAAAAAAATAAGCATCTATCCCTGAGATTTAAGAGCAGCTTTCATGACTGTTTTTTCCAGACTGATAATCATCGAAGCATATTAGAATCCAAATTCTACTGGCACTTGGCGCAGCCACTCTGAAAAGAAAGGAAAAGCACTTTTTAGCTAGATCCCGCCAAAAGCCAAAAATCACCCCACCTCGGACTCAGTAAGCGCGTGAAAAGTTTGTATATCCGCCCAGACCACTCCACATGGGAGGGTTTTAAGGGAGAATAATCTCCGAAATTCCTGCTCATAGGGCACTTTGAAAGGGTAGCACGAATGTTGCGGTTAGAAGAAACAATAACCATTTTTTACCGCAGAGTTGGTTCTTATTTATTTATCGGTCTTAACCATGTAACACGACGGGTAGTGACTGACCGCTTTTCAAAAGACAGATTACGACCAAACTGAGATCTGTCATTTTTGATTAGCAATTTTAACTAATTTAAGTTAACCATAGAGGTTTGACATCATAGATGAGCACCATTTGAAAATAACTCTCGCTGAAGAGGCGAAAGCATCCCAGAATATTGACTAACTGACTGCCGTATATTTGGCGGTTCCACAATAACACTATAATATTAAAACATAATCAACTCCGGCCCCCCCCCCCCCCCCAAAAAAGTTTTCGGGGATCAGTTTGAAAGGGCAATCACTGCTTGGAGGGAGGTCCCTCGGGCACGTCACTACGACATAAAAATAATATTTTTCAGCGCTGGCTAAGCCCAAGCACCCGATCTATTACTCGGTTTAAAATTGAGCTTTAAATAATAAAGTAGGCAGCATTGATTTTTTCCCGTAAAGGTTCGCGATCTCGTCGAACTAAAACCCTCCCAATTCCCGACAACATAATTAGAGTACTTTCCATTCCCTTTTCGGGAAATGTGGCAAATAATGATCTCTAAAGGCTTTTTATAAATCTGCGTTAGCAGCCTATTAAAAAACTTCAATAATATGGCTGGCATCTGTCGATAAACAACTTCATTTTTGGTAGAAAGAGTGGACTAATTGCTTCTGTACTTATTCCTGTTTCAGTAAAGTGATTTATGTATAAGAAATGTCAATACCTGCATTCGGCATCGTCTCTTGTTAGAACATTGAATTATTTTGGGATACAAAAACATTCAGCAAGGCCTAATCGATTCAAGGATGGAATTAAAGGCGATGCAGTAAATTTATAATTTGGAAAGGCCGAAGCTGTATTGTCGAAAATGTCAACATTTTTCTAACTGCTCAAATAGATATAATAGCCCCGGACCCCCTCCTGTCCTGTTGAGGGACAGAGATAGTATGAGGCAAATACAAAAATATAGACCATTAATATAATATTTTTTAAAGGGCTTAAAAAAAAAACTTTAGTTTGACGACTTTACATTTTTATTTTTTTTTATTAGTTACAGCATTTAGGAATAAAAAAATATCCACAATCACGTGCTGTCGTTTGTGTTTTCCACGTGAATTATTGCCCTCGACTCCATCAGGCTATGTCCATTTCACGCATGCCCACTGTTCGTATTAGTTTTCCAACCCACCGCCGCTGGTCCGACGTCAGCACCGTTGGCACCAAGAAACCGCTGCCGCTGCTGCTGCCAGGTTGCCGCTGCCCGCAACCGGCAAATGGCAGCCACCGCCGATGCTGCCAGTGCTTGCTTCTCCACAGACAGCAGTAGTATTTCCCGTTCTAGAGCTTCCGGGGGCGCCGCGTTCAAATTCCACCTCAACAAGGAATGATTTTTAGGTACTGCCAAGATGGGCTCACTGACGGTACGAGCAAGCATGTCTGAATTTCCCCGTTTCAGTAATAGTCATGAAATATTGTTAATGAGAGGGAGATATTCAGTGTGTCCATTCATCGCCTGTTTTTCTGCTCATGCAATGTACTGGGGTAAAAATTACCCTTTTGATTTGCCATTGGCTACACCGCCCGTCCCAGGGACACCAGACAGAATTTAAACCAAATTCGTCGATTCTGGTTGCGTGTCCTTGCTCAAACCGCGTACATAAGCGTGTCGACGACTACGCTCTAATTGCTTTGCGCAATTTCATTCCTTTTCAAGACAAGGAACCGCTGAGAACGTGCATATTAGTGCTGCAAGGTGCGGTATTAAAAAATCCTCTTGCCTGTCAACCGAGGGTGTTGGTGCATGGTGGGGGTGATTTATAGGAACAATATTTCCCCGGGTGTGCCCCGATCAGCAGCTATGGCACGGTTTCACCAGGATTAGTCGATATTCCACTCAATTTGGAAAAAGGATATTCTACTCCCAGATGAAAGAGCTGCTCGTAGGGACGAGCAGAAGTAGCGTTGTGGGGATACACGATACAATCCCCATATTCCCATGAATTCTTCCCGCCCGTTAATTCCCCCGACAATTACTGGAAATTTAAATTCCATTCACGTCAACAGTTGGGTTCCTTAGGTCCTCGCTGAGGGAGTGAGACGGAATAATGTTATCAGTATTCGGCGGCGGGTTTAATAATACCGCGCTGGGCTGTAGCCTCCCACTCCAGCGGGTGGGTTGGTAGGGGTTTGGGGTGCCTCACTCTATGTCGACATTCGTCTAAGGTGCATATAACAAGCTTTGGCCACCTTCAGAAAGCTTCAATCATATCGCCTGAAATCATGCGTAGCATATTCTAAGCGTCAGATTTCAGCCGTCAGTTGCTTTCTATTAAATTGTCATATAAGTTTTCATTTCATCAAAAGTCTTAGTAAATCTGTCATGGGCAATTGACTTTGAAAGGCATTCCGTAAGGTTTTGCCATAAACTATTGTACACACGAGCTTTGTAACACACTTGCAGATAAAATCTTTCGACTTGACGTTTAAAATGATGTAAAAATATCGCAAACTGGGGTCCTTTACTCCTTCTTCATTCAACGGGAAGGGATTAATTCTCTCGGAAAATAATATTTTAATTTTCTTTACCACGGATGTCTGTCCCCTTTTTTTTTTTTAAGAATGCACTTCGAGATGAACTTCCTTTGTCTCTAGCCTGTCCCGGTATTTACTAAAGCGGGCACAGCTCATCTCTCGACTTTATGAAAGCTTAAAAATTCAATAGGCTATGCCAGAGCGCTTTTTTTCCGCGGTCTTTTTAACATAAAAACACGCCTAATAATTTTTTTCTCGCCTTGTGGAATTTTTATAAATCTTGGCTCTAATCAAAAAAGGCTCACTAAAAATCCCCTACAACGGGCAAAAGTTTTTTTAATCGATGTTACGCTCGACTGCTTGTCAAAGATTTAATATTTGTATGATGTTTAGAAATTATGTATGGATGGAATAAAAAAACCTCCCTTAAACCCACCTGATAAAAGAATTATTCTTGATAATTCAGCATGATTTTCGCGTTATGGCAATTCTAATCTCTCGTGAAATACAGATCAATTATTTCATTTAAATTTGGGGAAGAGTCCCAGGCGAGAGAGAAAGACTTGTTGTTTTTTTCTGATATTAAAGATAAAAGTATTCCGCGGGAGTATTATTATCTGCCTATTATTATTTTCTGTTTCAGATTTTTTTTTTTTACTCTTACGACCTCGTCGCGGCAACTACACGCGGGCGCGCCCGCCACTGCAGCCGCCGCAGCCCCAGCCGCCCAACTGCCAGCCACTGGCGGCCGCCGACCCACCGCCACCGCCGCGGGCGCCAATACAGCGAGCGAGCTTATTTGTTTTTTTTTTTTATGGGGACTCACCCGTCTCAACAAAGAGCTCTTGGAACGGTTGCCCGCTCGTGGGAGGTGGTACTCGATAGCGGCAATAACCCTTATGAGGGCAGTTGCAACGCTGGGCAGGTGCTAGACCTTTCTCATCCTGCTTTGGGGGCTGGTTTCTACTTTCACTCTCGAGAGCTGGAAGATACCCTATCCTAACGCCCCATAGTGTTGGTTGCAGTGCTTCTGCCGAAGGCGGTGAAAAGGAGAATCGCGCTTATTATGAGTTGTGTAAGAAATTAAGTACATTTATTTAAAAAAAATGAAATTTTTCGGCGGTTTACCGAGGATGCGACAAAAACCTTTAACCACCATTTCTGATTATTTTTATACTTTAAAAAACTACTAATCAAAGCGAGAATACCAGAGGTAAAGAGTGTAGTTAAGATGGCTCCTCCACGCTTTCAAAGAAGAATAATATTTTTTTTTATAAAAGTTGAGTTCGTTTAACGGGCAACGGTGAAATGACTCCTCTAAACTTCTTTAAATTGCCTCAAAATATGTCGGGTTCTACTGTTAATATTTCTTAAAAAATTAGAAAATAACTCAGATATGCACTTACTTTCTCTTTTTTTTTAATTCCTAATAATACGATTGCGAGCTTTGCTGTAAGTATTGTTTAAAATCAAATTACTAACTCTCTTTGTAGCACTGCTAGGGGTCCTCCCCCTGTCTGACCATTTCATGTCCTTCTCGTGTCACGCCACAGGCCTATCTGCACATAGGGATAACCCACCCCGCTCACGGCAGATACTACTCCTACTGCCGTCAGTTTTTCTTCCCGTCTCTAAATATTTTAATGGGAAAAAAATCCAGGTAGAGATGTTTTTCTATAAATTCCTGAAGCGTAAAATTGCCCGAGTATTTTTTCCCCGCTCAGGTCGATAAGAGAATATTGGGGATTACTTGCGAATTATAAATCACCGATTGGATTTTAAAAAATTTCTTCGTGTTTGAAGGCCAATACCTCTTGTGAAATATCCCCCGGTGGGCTAGTTATCCGCAACATGCGCTCCAGGAGTCCAGTCCGTGGACTAAGACGAGGCTTGATGAGGACGTCATTTAAATACATTAATCCCAAACGCCGACAATTCCTCGAGAAGACCTCAGAGAATGCACTTGTTTGTGGAAGTTTTAACCTTTCTTGAGAGAGGTGTGAGGAGTTGATTGTACGTTTTCTACTATGGCTTGGTAATAACCGTCTATATATTTTAAAGAATTTTGTTTAAATCATATATCGGTAGGATTCTATGCTTACAGCGTGCGAATAGCTGCTCGTGTTCCGCATTGCAGCCTTAGTGTCCTAGAAGGTACTGGATAAAATTTTAATATTTTTTATTTTTAAGGTAATTCGAAGAGGACGATTATAAAACTGCGGTCCCTCTGTCCGTGAGGGTATACTTGAAATTCCACGGAAGTGGGGCTTTCTATCATATTTCCGTAAGACTGACAAGACGCTTTTTGAGTTTTTTCTGACTAGTCCTAACCGCCTTCATTAACCATGAAAACATCTAACATAACAAAATATATTTAATGCCGCCATTGTGGAATTATAATAAATCCAAGTCCGCCAAGTCCAGGTTGATATAATGGCTAGGGGCAGCGGCCTATGATTTTCCAATCTGGGAAATCGCAAGTCTGCAATTTATGCAAAGTTATAGGCCCTCAGAGAAGAGAGATAAGCTACTACGTCTTATAAGTAATAGAGGCCGTTTTTTTCCTCCCCTAGCTGCTCTAAAAAATTTGTTAAACATTTCCCAGTACAGCCCCCGGGGCCTATTGACTTCTCCTGTAATACTTTTTCTAGAATTTCATTTTTATGTGAAATGTTAAGGCCATTTTTGTTTTTAACCAGTGGGTATACAGTCCTATTTTCACCGTAGCCCTCTCGGTAATGAAAAGCCTTCGTAATGAATTTCCACTGTATCGGTTAAATCAACCAAAGATAGCCGTATTTTAACCGCAGTGGACGTGACGAAAATATCTCAACAATTCGGGCGAGATTTTTTACCATAAATTTGTCACGCCCCGAGACATTCCAACTGAGACCGATCTCGTTGTCTTAAATAAAATATATTGACTACAATTAAGCGTGATCGGGCGAGCGTTAGTTTTCCTTGTGGAAAAAAAATTTTGAGAGAAGAGAATTACGGAAATATTTTTTATATTTTTGCCTCGTGCCTTCCTCTAGTAAAAATATTACAATAATATCACTCTTAACAGCTTCATTAAAAAGGTCAGATCAATTATATACAGATAGCTATTGTCTGTCTCAAGGGGAATTTTGGTAATCCGCCGGGTTAAAATGGAGACCATTCACTAAAAATGATTTTCGTCACTAAGAGAGGTGATTTGTTTCAAAGGTGAGTTTAATCATGCCAAACTGAATGATTATACTCGCGAAAAGAACCGGCATATCTTCTGACATAAAAACCGCTCCACTAGAGAAATCCCTGCACTTGCCCTGCCGCCGCTAAAACCAGCAAACCAATATTTCCTTGCTGGCTCTCTGAAAATAATTCAACTCTTCCACTGTAAAGGTACAGACCCATGTCCATCTTACCCATCTCAAAAGGCTTTTTTGTGGAAGAATCATCTTTATATAAAAACATATCCATTTATAGTTCAAAGCAGATGGGAGGGGGGGAGTTTATCCCGGATATTACGATAACAAAGGCAGCATGTCCCTTCACCCTCCAGAGACCATAGAAAAAAAAGCCCGACCGACAGTGAAGGTCGTCTGGCTATACGCAGTTTTTCACTTCCTCGGGCGGGTGGGCCCTACGCCAGGTGGCGGTGGGTAGAATGGAGGTCACAGGATGACAAAAGAGAAGCAGGCATCCGCCCAACTATTCCCTGCCAGCTGAAGCCTATTATATATAATTTATTTTGGGGAAATATATATTATTAATATTATTATATTTAAAAGAATATTTAGTTTTAGGCGATGGACAGAATCCTTAAATTTAATCTTTCTCCCTCGCCTCGGCTTTATACAAATGGAGAAATTCACATGACTATGGTCAATTTACGTGATCCTGCCCTACTTGCCCGGTCCTAAAAGTTCCTTATTTTCTTTCGGTTCGGGAAAAGAGTTCTTTCCCCAGATTTTTATCCCTCTTATCATTATTGACAATAAAATCTTTTCTAGATTATATTTATAATATATAGACTTGCAGGATTTTTGTTTTAAAAAGATTCTCGTGAAAACTCGAGAGAGACTGATGTGAAAAAACGTACCAACTACTTTGGGAAAATTAAGCAACTTACTATCAACAATCTCCTAAGAAGATGAGCAATAAAATCCTCTCACCTTTACGTCCTCGGGCGAAAGGTGCCTTCCCGCTCACGTCCAGAAAGTTTACCAGCTTAGAATTAGAGCAGGTAAAAACTACTCTATCTATGTGAGAAAAAAAAATTATCTATAATTTACAATAAATTAAATGAAAAAAATATGATAGTGTTGTGTATTTACAGCTAGCTCGTCACCCAGCATCGCAGAATGCACCTATGGCGGCGATTATACCCTCAAGGATTGCAGCTCCTCACACATCCCCTGTAGTTTCTGCGGGGCTATCAGTGTGTTTCGCGAATGTCACAACAGCTTCATCCGGCAGGAGATGCGGACAGGTGAGAAATACCATGTTATTGCTCTTGAATTGATGTTTTCTAAAACTGCTAATTTCAGATAAAGAAATAATTCTTTAAGGGGGCTAATAAATAATATTTTTCCAACGGTTGGGGCGGTGGCAAACTCCAAGCAGAAGAACCGGGGGGCGGGCCAGGAAGAAAGAGGTCAGCGCTCTTTTTCATAATCAATTATTTTTTTTTTTGTTTTTTATATTTTTTTTTTTTTTTTTTTTTTTTTTTTTTTTTTTTTTTTTTTTTTTTATTTTTTTATTTTTTTTTTTTTTTTATGTAACATCCAACATTTTTTAAGATATGTTTATAAAGTATCTCACTTATACAAGAATAAAAATCATTTATAGAACATGCATATATTCCATAGAATTGCAACGTTAGTACATAGCTTCTCCCAGTTTATACTTTAACAGTAACATTTATTTAAAAGATTGATCGAGTCTAATTATCCTAGATATGACACTAAAACAAAATCATAAATAAATAACTTTCGCTAATCAATAAAGCAGATCACAGTCTGTGTCTTCCGATGAATTTCGACCCAGTATCACTCCCCCCAAGAGCAATCGAAGCCGATTGCCGGTCCCACGGAATGGAGACCACCGCCCACGTGACAGACCCTCATCCAAGATCATACTACTCTTTCTTGGGTTCCCGCCTCCCTGCTAAGCGAAGGATCACTTTCCAGGGTAAAAAAAATTTCGTTCAATGAGGAAGAGACTGAAAATGGGATGACGATTCCATTTCAGAGGAACCACACCATTACGAGTCAGTCAGAATGTATTTCAAAGGTCAACTTCTGTCCGAAACTATTCAATCCTGCCTCCATAAACACGACCCCATAAATATTTCTTCAGTCCTACGCAAACACATTTATGCAGCATATATAAAATTTTTTCACTGTTCTATCAGGACGACACTTATGAAAATGCTCTATAGGATTTATGCAGAACTGAGCCTTATTTTGCGCAGACAGTCGCTACAGGGAAGAGGATGACAAGTTAACCGTGTAGCATTATATAACATTTCCCGCGCAACTATATTACACGAGATGATAAAAATATCTCTTCGCTCTAACGTCAAGGAGGATTACCTTAGCACGCGATTAGAAAAACTGAAATTTCATCTGGGCGAGGGATACAGGCATCATAACTAGATTATATAAAAGGGTTTTCATATTGTCTATGCAAGAATGGAGTGCGTGGATACCTAGGAGACTATTATAGAAACTCCCACAATCATTAACGAGGGAAAAATCCATATTTACCCCGAGAGGATAAAAAATAGCTGATTTTTTTCAATGTCTGGCGGCCTTTTTACTGTCGTAGACTTGGCTGGGGCTGGTATAAAATCAACGATATTTATCTACATTGAAAGCCTTCAGAAATTTGTCAATTACTCGCGAAGTGACTCTCCCTGTCCAGTGAGAGTAACATCCACAAAACTCGAGTCCAGACAACCAAATAACAATATTTATTTATTGCTTAACTTCTACATGAAGGGCCTATCAGGCTACTTTTATATGTCGTAGGGGTAGTAATAAATATTCAACGTAGTGCCCTGTTATTTGTTGGGAAGACCACATGTAGCTTAATCAAACACATCCAGAAATATATGAGAATTTTCTCCCAGAACACATTCACGCATAACACTTTTGCTCTGAATTGTTTAAGTGAAAATAGTTACATTTTGCAACTTAAAAAAAACACATTTTCAATCATGCGACTAACCAACTAAAAGTTGATTTTTCCCCCAGCTGGAAAGCGTTTGAAAAATTCCAAAAAATACCACAAGGCTACTATGTCCCTCTCATAACTGCCTTTGTGGATTTAGAAGCTTACCTCGATACATCGTAAGCCAGAGGGGGGTAATAACAGCTAGACACGTAGTCAATAGCTTATGGCTATATATTGATAGACAAACATAACACTATAACATAGGATAGATAATATGTTCCCATCGGGGGTACAGTGTATTGATCATAATGTATGATAGACTTTCGTCCTTTATGGGATGGATAAAGATGACCACTCCCTGTTCCCACTTTCAATTATGACGCAGGGCGCAGCATATACATTTTGCCATATTAAACATAAGAAGTGCAACCTTCTGTCATCAGGACTATACTCTTACCAACACCAAAGTTGAGGCATCCTGACTCAAACTAATCCTAAGGCTAATTATTTAGGAGCACTCTGCAATAATTGCTATTTAAGGCAGAAAAAATCAGGTAAATCTTTGCCTGTTATTATTCAAAACCTATTCATAATGAAAAGGCATATGAAAATTATAGAACTAAGTGTTAAAGCCCCCATCAATGTTTTACTGAAACAGGGATATAAATTCCTAAAGGTAGAAATAGGAGCACTACGTTCCAGGATAGTCCTAGCCTACTTGTTCCGCTGGTATGGCTAGTTTTGGCTCAGGCGCAAACCCAAATAGCTTCAAAATCACCCCTAGAAAATTCACAGAGGCTATGAATAAGTCATCTACCCCCCGAAAGTAGGTGATGCTTATTACCCGGCAAACAAGTGTATTCCTTAATTAAATAATTGCAGCTCCCCCAGAAAGATCGAAGAGAAGTCTTTACCCCCAAAAAAGAGCTTTCTACAGTTCTCTGTCTAATAAGCATCTAAGCCAGAAGAAATCGATCATGCTCATCTGGTTTGGGAGAAAACAGCTTGTCAAACACTAGGGACTATCTCCTAGTAATAACTCAGCTGTGAAGTAGGACTTTTTCTGGCTGACATATTCACCTTGCATAGGCGGAGATTATTATACAACATCTAAAAAACTAGATGTTGTTCACAAGTTTCTCTCCCCGGCTTTGCCTATGATGCTTTCTTAAAAACCATGGAGTGGAATTAGAATTAATTACTGATCGACATTAAAACAACATACAGGTCTACTATAAAGGCGCTTCACAACTGCTGGTTAGGAGTTAGCTCATGCCAATAACCAGTTCATTAATCCCAATTAAAGATGAGAAAAAACTTAGTAAGTAAATTTTTGCTATACGGGATTTTAAATTCTCTTTATGGTTCTGCATGACTGAGGCGCTGCCCTACGCAAACATTCGAAAACCTCCACGCCGATAAAAAAAAAGGTGAGATTTTTCATCTCGCAAATGGTGGTCTTCTCCAGAAGAAATCCTTCATAGACCTATAAAAGGTAACTGGCATCTTATAGACCTCTAGTAATAGCCCCAGAATTAAGCACGCTACACGGATGACCTTTACCACTATGTCTCTATCACAAACAGATAACATTAGATGATCTATCTGAGTACAGCAAACAGCTATTGGCTATCAGTAATCAAAAAACTACCCGTAAAAATACTAAATTAGTGGGGGACCATCTCCCCAAACGAAACTACCTAATATCATTGCCTTTATTGCAGTTGTTCTTGGAGATAGGTCTACAAATTGAGAAAATTCATAGCATATATGAATTCTCACAAGGAAAATATCTGGCGGGCTTTGTTGAAACGAACGTGAGGCAACGTAATAGTAGCACTAGTAAAGACTGTCAGCGATTATTTAAATTGTTGACCAATTCTGTATTCGGCAAGACATTGTTTAATCCATCAAAATATGCCAACAAAACGAAGCTCATAACATCAGCAGGAGCATTTTTGCGAGAGGGGAGTAAGCCACTATTTAAGAAAGCCATAAAGCTTTCAGAAAACAAAGTATTGGTTACGACGGGGACGCCAGCCATAAAAACTCACTTACCCTAATTACATAGGTTACCAGATACTAGAACTTGCCAAATTTAAGCTGTACCATTTTTAGTATATGATTCTTAAGAAAACATACCAAGACAAAATAAAACTAATCTATTCAGATACCGATAGTGTCATCGCCTGTTTAGAGGGCATCAAAAACCTTACTGATGAAATCGGTAAGGAACCATTGAGGAAATGGATAGACACATCTAATTTCCCCACAGATCATCCTCTCTACAATGACTCAAGGAAGGGATCTCTAGGCTTACTTAAAAAGTGAGGTGGGGGACCGCCTTTTTTCAGAAATAGTCTGCATTAAACCCAAAATGTATAGCATCCTGCTAGCAGATAATAACAACACTATCGCGGCGAAAGGAGTTCCTCAGTCTGAACAACAATTATTAACTCATAATAACTTTAGAAGTGTGCTGGAAGACGGTTCTAAACATACCTTCCAATATAGTCAAATTAGAAATTTAAAAGGTCAGATGACCACTATCACCACTAGGAAACGAGGTCTTAGCTCATTTGATGATAAGCGCTTTTACTTAGATGCCTATCACTCTGTATCCTATGGTCATCCAGATGCCGGAGAAACAAAGTTTAAATTATTTAAAGATAAAACAGATGACAAAGTGGAGGAAGACGAAGAAGCTAATAGCAGTACTGAAGAAGGGAGTACAGAAGAAGAGGAACTAGAGATGAGAGACAGTTGCAATCTTTGGCGGGGAAGAGAAAAAACCGTAAGAGATTTTTTCCCCAGGGTCAAGCATCGACGCGAGAGAGGTAGATCTTCCGCCACTGCTCGTAGTTTCATGCTCTTAGAAGCTAGCTGTTCTGAGGGAGAGGAGGAGGAATAAAAACAATGTAAATGTTAACTAATAAATATATTTGCTAAGAGAGACTTTTTTGTTTTCACCCTTTGAAAAATTAGGTTATTATCCTTTTTTCACACAGATGCCCCGGATGTAGCCGGAGAGCGGGCGCAGGGCTGATAATCACACCCGATGACCTCCAAAGAAGCAGGCTGGCTGCAACACTCCATCAGAGACCCCACCCAATTATTAAGTCGTACCCAGTCACCTGAATCCTTTGTACTGCCTCTCCCATCTATCAGAGTGATTGAGTTTGGGGAGTCAGAAGTGATCATTACCTACCTTCTTATACTTAGTAATTACACAGAAATAAGTCTCTCTATCCCCTTGGGGGATGATTAAACATATTAAACTTGTACCCCTGACAGCACCTGAGCTTATGCAGACCCCCCATTATCACATTCTTTTCCACACTCATTATCATGGAATCTGCCACCTGCACACCTGAATCCTTTGTTCTACTTATGTACCTACTTATTAACGCATAGGAATAAGACTCTCTATCCCCTTGGGGGATGATTAAACATATTAAACTCATACCCTGTCAGCCCTAAGGTCATGCAGACCCCCTCATTATCTCATTTTCCATGGTCATTATCCGGCAGTGTTTCTAGATCGACCAACTTATACTACTGGTGTAGTCATAGTTTGTTTTCTATTAACCGTTTGCTGCTAGACTCTAGCTCTAGTGATAGTATATTAGCTATTTCTTGTGAGTCTCTACCTGAGACTAACAGAGCACTGTCGCCTATATAAAACAGAAGCTTACACTTGACTCTGATGGGTATGTCGTTTACGTAATATAGAAACAGTATGGGACCCAGAATATTACCTTAAGGAACCCCAAATGCTATCGGCAGGAGTTCTGAGTCTGTGTTGATGATCTTGACAATGTTTCCTTTTCCTCAGGTCGGACTTAAACCAGTTTACAGAACCTATATCGATAGCTTTTAGTTTCTATATAATATTTTACGGTTAACCCTATCGAAGGTCTTTTGTAAGTCGAGGGTCACCATACCTATGAGATTCCCTAACGATATTTGAATTCTCAGATAGTCCATCAGATTAATTAGGGAGGCGTCGGCAGAGTAAGAGTTCCTGAAACCTGATTGATAACTATGTTTTTGTCATTAAGATATTTACCTACTTGATAGTACACCGCTTTTTCTGAAATTTTTTGACATCACACTGAGTATGCTAACAGGCCTATAGATGCTGACATCAGACATGTTTTTCTTAAATATCGGATTAACTCTGGCCTCCATGAACTCCTACGGAAGTTACTGTTGGTGATGGACAAATTTATTATGGGGATTGACAGTTCAAAGACACCATGTTTGAGGAATTTGGCAGAGATGAATCTGTCCCACTGCTTTTAGTTAGGATTCACTTACTTAGTTCTTTTCGCACGTAATCATAAGGTATACCTGTTAGTTAATTAGTGTTTGGGGTGACACATTTATTACTGTAGTAAGATTTGAACTTATTGGAGTTTGTGTTGGAGGCAATAGTAGTAATAATAGTAGTAGAAAAAGTAGAAAGTAGAAGCAGAAATAGTAGTAAAGGAGTGGTAGTCGTAGTAGTAGCAAAGGAGTGGTAATCGTAGTAGTAGTATAAGAAGTGGGATCAGTCTAATGACAAGAAAATCGAGCACCTCAGGAGTGCTAAGGACCCACGTGGGGTATGACCAAAATCACAGGGGATGGGGGAGAAAGCTGAAGGACAGAAAACACTAGGCAGAGAAATGGAGACACTGGCCGCTATCTTTCTGACGGACTTAAAGAGCACAAAAAATGTGTTAGACTTGCCGACTCCAATAATGCTATTTTCTGTCATCCTACTGGCTGGTCCTCTGCCAAAACTGTCTATCCTACTTCTAGCCTTCACAACCGTCGTCATGTTGAATCAACCCTTATAAACAACTTTCCTTGTGTGAATCTTAATCCTGACTTTGTCTCTGTAGATGCTTTCCTTTCTCTTTACATTGTCAAATGCTCCAGACTTCATAACACTCGTGACTTCTCTCCCTACCACTTCTCCTTTCATCTTTACCATATTTCTCTCAGTGTTTTTAATTTTTCTGCTTTAGTTTGTTCTATCCTTCAGTTTCCTCACCTTGTGGGTCCTTAGCTCTCCTGTAGTGCTCCTTTTTCTTGTCTTACTCTTTTACTACTACTACTACTACTACTACTACTACTACTACTACTACTACTGCTATGACTGCCACTCCTTTACTATTATTTCTGTCTACTCTATTACTATTACTACTACTACTACTCCCTCCCTTCATTCCCCTTTCTATCTTTTGTGGCACAAATTACTCCCACTTCTACTTCCACCACCATCATTACCACTTCCATTACTTCTCTTTTCTGCTTCTCCATCCCTGTCCTCGTCTATATATTGGGTCACGTTCTTCATAAGTTTTTCTCTCTGCTATGTGTGGGTTATCTGAGTATGTTATATGCCCGGCGTCACCAGTCTATAATGAAGTGATGAGAATAGTCAAGTTTAGAAAATACTTCATCGATGAAAGAGAATTCTTCCTCAAGTAATTCACTACTACAGATTTCAAGGTCATGAAGGAAGAAGCTTATGATAACGTTACGTTTAGTTTTGGTGTTGTGGTGAGAGTAGAAGTGGAGAAGATCCTGCTGGTTGGTCGGTTTTCACTAGACTTTAAAACGTAGCTTTTACAACTTAACTGAACCTCTTGCCAGGAAATTTCTTCAACCTTGTCATAATTAGCAACAAACTTACAGACTCATGCTAGGTAAGTGTTTCTCAACACCAACCTCTGCTGAGCAATCAACTTCAACATTCTCCACCTGACTCTTCATATCATGATGTTCCCTATATGTACTAATGTACCTGCTCAGGAAGATCTGTGTGTGACTTGTGGGCGAAACGTTGTCAATAAAAAATAACATTATGTTAGATGTGTGTCAACTTTTCCATTGTGTCGGTAATGTATATCATTTATATCCCTGTTATGTTAATAGCTTATTAACATAATGTAACATAATATTACATAATAAAATATAATATGACAAAATAAAACATAACATAACATAGCAAAACATAATATAACCCTCTCTACCAAGAAAAAAGAACAGCATAAAAGAAGGTAGGAAGCTTGGTGGCCAAGTTGGATCACTGGGAAGTAAAGTTTGTTGAGTCACCAGGTCAAGTTTGTTGAGTCACCAGGTCAAGTTTGTTGAGTCACCAGGTCAAGTTTGTTGGTCACCAGGTCAAGTTTGTTGAGTCACCAGGTCAAGTTTGTTGAGTCACCAGGTCAAGTTTGTTGAGTCACCAGGTCAAGTTTGTTGAGTCACCAGGTCAAGTTTGTTGAGTCACCAGGTCAAGTCTTCCTGGAATACTTCTAACTTATATTTTTATTGTATTTTTATTATCATTCAGGCTGCTGTTATCTGCGTGAAATTAATCATACACAATAAACTCAATAGTTTTGATGTATGCTGTTAATGCTATGAGATATAAAACCACAGTACTGCATAAATTAAGAGTTTGCGACCACTGTTAGTCTCAGAGTTTGTTCTGAGTTACCAGACTCGGCCACCTGGAGGTCAGTGGTTCATCTTTACGGTTCACTCACCCACTTTGTGAGAAGTTCCTGAAGGGATACCTTTAAGCTCTTTAACGTTAAATATAACTGAGTCTTCCTCTTCTGAAGGGCGTCAGTGCGTAATGATTGAAGTATCTTACAGACAGAATATTATCCACCTGTGTGCAGGTAAATTTGTCACTATCGTAAAATAATTTAAACAACGGGAATCGTTGATATTAGTTCCACAAGTAAAGAATTACTCTTGTGATATATTTAGACAACGATGTATGACGTCACTGAGTCTTAGATATGATGCTTGATGTCAGCGAGCCTTAGATAACGATGTGTGATGTCACTGAGTGTTAGAAAGTGATATGTGAGTAATGGAAAACGATGTGTGATGTCACTGTGTGACTTAGATAACAATGCGCGATGTCACGACGATTCTTAGATAGTGTGTGAGGTCACTGTGAGTCTTAGATAACAATGTGTGATGCCACTGTGAATCTCAGATAAGAATGTGTGATGTCACTATCGGTTTTATACAAGAATGTGTGACGTCACTTACGTTTGAACAAAGGACACTGTATACAGAGCAACTCCTCATATATAGGCCAGGAAGGATCAGTTACGGAAGGAGAAGAGGGAATATAAATGAAAAAATTTAAGGATAATATGGATTAAAATAAAGTTCGAGTGCAAGAAAGTCGGTCATAATGAGTATGTATGAACCTGAAGAAGAGAGAAATGTAGAGAAGAGAGAGAGATTTTGGGAGATATTAAGCGAGTGTGTAGGAACTTTTCTACCAAGTGAGAGAGTAATTGTGGTAGGGGACCTAAATGCTGAAGTGGGAGAAACGTTGAGAGAGGGTGTGATAGGTAAGTTTGGAGTGCCAGGTATAAATGATGATGGGGGGACATTGATCGAACTTTGCATACAAAGGGGTTTGGTTATAGGTAATATACATTTTAAGAAAAAAGGATAAATAAGTATACAAGATGTGATATATATATGGCGAAATGACAGTAGTTTGTTGGATTATGTATTGATAGATAAAAGACTGTTGGGTGGACTTCAGGATGTACATGTTTATAGCGGGGCAACGGATATATAAGATCATATTTTAGTAGTAGCTACAGTGAAAGTAAAAGGAAAATGGAAGTAGCAAGTAAGAGAGAGGTGAAAGGTTATAAGCTAAAGAATGAGGCAGTTAGGGTAAGATATAACAGTTACTGGAGGATGGATGGGCTAGTGAGAGATTAGGCAATGATGTTGAAGATGTATGGGGTAGGTTTAAGAATGTAGTGTTAAGTGTTCAGCAGAGTTTGTGGTTACAGGAAAGTGGGTGAGGGAGGGAAGAAGAGCGATTGATGGAATAATGAGGTAAAGAGAGTAATAAGAGAGAAAAAAGTTATCATATGAGAGGTTTTTGCAAAGTAGAAGTGATACAAGGATGAAGGAGAATGTGGAGAGAAAAACGAGAGGTAAAGAGAGTGGTGAAGGAATGTAATAAGAGAGCAAATGAGAGAGTGGGAGAGATATCAACAAATTTCGTTGAAAATAAGAATAAATTTTGGGAGCGTGAGTAATAAGCTGAGAAAGTCAAGGGAACGAATTCAATTGATAGTTTAAAATATGAGAGGAGAGTTATTACATGGAGAGTTAGAGGTATTGGGAAGATGGAGGGAATATTTTGAGGAATTGTTAAATGTTGATGAAGATAGGAAAGCTGTGATTTCGTTTATAGATCAAGGAGGAATAACATCTTGTAGGAGTGAGGAAGAGCCAGTGTGTGAGTGTGGGGGAAGTTCGTGAGGCAGTTGATAGAATGGAAGATGGTAAGGCAGCTGGAATTGATGGGATAAAGATAGAAATGTTAAAAGCAGGTGGGGATATAGTTTTGGAGTGGTTAATGATTTTATTTAATAAATGTATGGAAGAGAATAAGGTACCTAGGGATTGGTTGAGAGCATTCATAATTCTTTCGTACAAAGGCAAAGGGGCCAAAAGAGAGTGCATAAAGTATAGGGGAATAAGTCTGTTTAGTATACCTGGTAAAGTGTATGATAGAGTTATTATTGATAGAATTAAAAGTAAGTCGGAGAGCAGGATAGCAGATGAACAAGGAAGCTTTAGGAAGGGAAACGGGTGTGTAGACCAAGTGTTTACAGTGAAACATATAGGTGAGCAGTATTTAGATAAGGGTAAAGGGGTTTTTGTCTCATTTATGGATTTGGAAAAGGCGTATAATAGGGTAGATGGGAGGCGATTGGCAGATGTTGCATATGTGTGGAATAGTAGGAAGGTTACTGAAAGCGGTGAAGAGCTTTTATGAGGATAGTGAGGCTCAGGTTAGAGTATGTACGAGAGAGGGAAATTATTTCCCAGTAAAAGCAGGCTTTAGGCAAGAATGGGTGATGTCACCATTGTTGTTCAATATATGTATAGATGGAGTTGTAAGAATGCGTGGGCGTTGGCATGAGGTGTGGCATGTGCTTTTGGGAGATTTTGAAGAGAAGTTACAGAGGTTGGTTGATGATTTTGGTAGGATATTTTAAAAAAGGAAATTAAAAGTGAATATAGGAAAGAGTAAGGAAATGAGGATAACAAAAATTTTAGATAACGAAAGACTGAATATCAAATTGGAGGGAGAGCATGGAGGAGGTGAATGTATTCAGAATGTGTCAGCAGATTGGTCTATGAAAAGTGAAGTGAATCATAGAATTAACGAGGGGAATAATGTGAGTGGTGACTGAGGAGTCTGTGGAGATTAAGAACATTATTTATGGAAGCAAACAGGGGAATGTATGAGAGTATAGTTATACCAACCCTCTTATCTGAGTGTGAGGCATGGGTGGTGAACGTTGGAGGCAGTGGAGATGTCATGTCTGAGGGCAATGCAGAGAGTCTATTGTTTGGAAATTACAAGGAGGTGCGGGATTACCAAAACATGTAGAGAAGATTGAACGAAATACAATATTGGAGGGATGGCGGGGTTGGGGTTGGAGGCAGGGGATAAAAGTGGTTTGGTGTGTGAGGGGCTTGGACTTCCAGCAAGCATGCGTGACTCTGTTAGATAAGAGCAAAAGGAGAAAAATGTTTTTTAGAACTTGACGAGCTGCTTGGAGTGTGAAGTACACAGAGTCCTGGAGATGGGAAGTACACAGTCTGCACTCAGAAGGAGGGATCTTAATGTTGCAATTTTATAACTGTAGTGTGAGTGCGCCTCTGGCAAGACAGTGATGGAGTGAATGATGATGATGTTTTTTTTTTTTTTTTTTCTCGGGGCCACGCCCTGGCCTGCTTGGTGGGCCACCCTGCCATGGTGGGCCACCCTGCCTTAGTGGGCCACCCTGCCTTGGTGGGCCACCCTGCCTTGGTGGGCCACCCTGCCTTGGTGGGAAACGGCCGATGTGTGAAATAAAAAATATAAAAAACAGTAATAATAATTATCTCACATTTCTACAAGTGATAAAAATAACTGATTACTACTAGGTGAAAAATTGATAACAATAACTATTTAATACTAGGTGAAAAATTGATAACAATAACTACTTAATACTAGGTGAAAAATTGATAACAATAACTACTTAATACTAGGTGAAAAATTGATAACAATAACTACTTAATACTAGGTGAAAAATTGATAACAATAACTACTTAATACTAGGTGAAAAATTGATAACAATAACTACTTAATACTAGGTGAAAAATTGATAACAATAACTACTTAATACTAGGTGAAAAATTGATAACAATAACTGCTTAATACTAGGTGAAAAATTTATAACAATAACTACTTAATACTAGGTGAACAAGAGTTAAAATAACTACTTACTACTAGGTGAACAAGTGATAACAATAACTACTTACTACTAGGTGAACAAGTGATAACAATAACTACTTACTACTAGGTGAACTAGTGATAACAATAACTACTTACTACTAGGTGAACTAGTGATAACAATAACTACTTACTACTAGGTGAACTAGTGATAACAATAACTACTTACTACTAGGTGAACTAGTGATAACAATAACTACTTACTACTAGGTGAACTAGTGATAACAATAACTACTTACTACTAGGTGAACTAGTGATAACAATAGCTACTTACTACTAGGTGATCTAGTGATAACAATAACTACTTACTACTAGGTGAACTAGTGATAACAATAACTACTTACTACTAGGTGAACAAGAGATAACAATAACTACTTACTGCTAGGTGAACAAGAGATAACAATAACTTACTACTAGATGAATATGTTACCAGACGCTGCCACGTGTTGATGTGTATTGATGCTTTCCCCAGGTTCATGGGTCCAGGAGTCCATCTGTGTCCCCTCAGATATTCTCCCTTCCCCACATCCTAACCTACACTTCCTATCCTACACTCAGGTTCATGGGTCCAGGAGTCCATCTGTGTCCCCTCAGATATTCTCCCTTCCCCACATCCTAACCTACACTTCCTATCCTACACTCAGGTTCATGGGTCCAGGAGTCCATCTGTGTCCCTCAGATATTCTCCCTTCCCCACATCCTAACCTACACTTCCTATCCTACACTCAGGTTCATGGGTCCAGGAGTCCATCTGTGTCCCCTCAGATATTCTCCCTTCCCCACATCCTAACCTACACTTCCTATCCTACACTCAGGTTCGTGGGTCCAGGAGTCCATCTGTGTCCCCTCAGATATTCTCCCTTCCCCACATCCTAACCTACACTTCCTATCCTACACTCAGGTTCGTGGGTCCAGGAGTCCATCTGTCGTCCCCTCAGATATTCTCCCTTCCCACATCCTAACCTACACTTCCTATCCTACACTCAGGTTCGTGGGTCCAGGAGTCCATCTGCGTCCCCTCAGATATTCTCCCTTCCCCACATCCTAACCTACACTTCCTATCCTACACTCAGGTTCGTGGGTCCAGGAGTCCATCTGTGTCCCCTCAGATATTCTCCCTTCCCACATCCTAACCTACACTTCCTATCCTACACTCAGGTTCGTGGGTCCAGGAGTCCATCTGTGTCCCCTCAGATATTCTCCCTTCCCTACATCCTAACCTACACTTCCTATCCTACTCTCAGGTACATGGGTCCAGGAGTCCATCTGTGTTCCCTCAGATATTCTCCCTTCCCCACATCCTAACCTACACTTCCTATCCTACACTCAGGTTCATGGGTACAGGAGTCCATCTGTGTCCCCTCAGATATTCTCCCTTCCTCACTTCCTAACCTACACTTCCTATCCTACCCTCAGGTTCAAGGGTCCAGGAGTCCATCTGTGTCCCCTCAGATATTCTCCCTTCCCCACTTCCTAACCTACACTTCCTATCCTACTCTATGGTTCATGGGTCCAGGAGTCCATCTGTGTCCCCTCAGATATTCTCCCTTCCCCACTTCGTATCCTACATTCAGTAATCCCAACTTTTGCATCAAAGCCTTCCCCGGGAATTCATCCGTGGACCCCCAGATGTCTTCCCTTCCCTTCAAGTCTGTGTGATGCATTACCCAGTCCTACCCACGGTCCGTGGTCATCAGTCCCACCCCAGGTCTGTGGTTCCAGGTATTGCACCTTTCCATACTTTCCTGAGGTCAGCAATCCCACCCCAGGTCCGTGGTTCCAGGTATTCACCTTTCACCACTTCACTGAGGTCAGCAAGTCCCACCCCAGGTCCCTGGTTCCAGATATTCACCCTTCACCACTTCCCTGAGGTCAGCAGTCCCACCCCAGGTCCGTGGGTCCAGGAACATACCCTTCACCACTTCCCTGAGGTCAGCAAGTCCCACCCCAGGTCCGTGGATCCAGGTACATACCCTTCACCACTTCCCTGAGGTCAGCAAGTCCCACCCCAGGTCCGTGGCTCCAGGTATTCACCTTTCACCACTTCCCTGAGGTTAGCAAGTCCCACCCCAGGTCCCTGGTTCCAGGTATTAACCCTTCACCACTTCCCTGAGGTCAGCAGTCCCACCCCAGGTCCGTGGATCCAGGTACATACCCTTCACCACTTCCCTGAGGTCAGCAAGTCCCACCCCAGGTCCGTGGATCCAGGTACATACCCTTCACCACTTCCCTGAGGTCAGCAAGTCCCACCCCAGGTCCGTGGATCCAGGTACATACACTTCACCACTTCCCTGAGGTCAGCAAGTCCCACCCCAGGTTCGTGGATCCAGGTACATACCCTTCACCACTTCCCTGAGGTCAGCAAGTCCCACCCCAGGTCCGTGGATCCAGGCATTCACCCCTCACCACTTCCCTGAGGTCAGCAAGTCCCACCCAGGTCCGTGGATCCAGGTATTCACCCTTCACCACTTCCCTGAGGTCAGCAAGTCCCACCCCAGGTCCGTGGATCCAGGTATACACCCTTCACCACTTCCCTGAGGTCAGCAAGTCCCACCCCAGGTTCGTGGATCCAGGTATTCACCCTTCACCACTTCCCTGAGGTCAGCAAGTCCCACCCCAGGTCCGTGGATCCAGGTATTCACCCTTCACCACTTCCCTGAGGTCAGCAGTCCCACCCCAGGTCCGTGGATCCAGGTATTCACCCTTCACGACTTCCCTGAGGTCAGCAAGTCCCACCCCAGGTCCGTGGATCCAGGTATTCACCCTTCACCACTTCCCTGAGGTCAGCAAGTCCCACCCCATGTCCGTGGATCCAGGTATACACCCTTCACCACTTCCCTGAGGTCAGCAAGTCCCACCCCAGGTCCGTGGATCCAGGTATTCACCCTTCACCACTTCCCTGAGGTCAGCAGTTTCAGCCAGCCTTGAAGCACTGTCCATATATGATATTACTACACAAGTGTATTAATATCAGTATACGAAGGTAGATGTTATTACAGAGGAGGACACGCAGATAATCTGCGCTCTGTAATAACATCCTCCTGGACAGACTCGAACGTCGACTACCTGAGACATGAGAGATCTCTATCACAGTTCGTCCACCAAGAACTGGCCACTAGTGAAAATCTGGAACATATATTTATATTTAATATTGTTCCTAAGTCAGTTATTAGCTTCTTCAATTATTTATTTGTATAAGTGTATTTGTGAACGTTTCTATGTGCGTCGATTAGTGTGGGTGTGTGAACCTTTGTGTTCCTTGTATGGTAACTGTAATTAATTGTTAGCAGTTACCTTTCTTCCCTCGTTATTAATCTTTATTTTCATGGTACGCCAAAGTTCTCAAGGGAGCACTTGTAAATATACGTTCCGCTCCTGTATCGTTTATTCTATTTGAGTTTGTCTTAATAAGAGCTTCTCTCTTATTTAGGGCTGTAAACTTGTGTTTATTCCTGCTTTGCTTTGAATTTAAAGTAATTTTTTTAATCCTATTTCTTTTAAAGGTCATACTCCTGTCGTATGAGTGATTTAGCGAGCAGATTGTAACTGGATTTATATTCTTCATTTTTAAGCTGACTGTCGGCAGTGGAGTCATGTGGACAGAAGGCAGAGGTTTTCCAGGTTAAGATAGAGGCACAGGATCTAGCATTGCTCAGAGCATTGAACTAGCTAAATTACCTACGATCAAAAGCAACCTTCTACACTTAACCGATCACTCTTCAGCAGCTATAACCACAGAACTACCTATGTATACTTACGTGTCTATTCCGGCTGACTCAACACCTCTGGGTGATTACAGTGGCTATCAACGGCTTTCAACGCTGGATAAGGATAAGTTCACCTCTTGGCAGAATCGTATTGTGGAAACCGTCGTTCGAGTCACGAACAAACGACTTTGGAGGTTGCGACTACCACTCAAAGTTCTGCGTCAGGAACATCGCCACAAACGCAAACCTGTGTAGAAATTAGCTTTGTGATATCACCTAGTATTATGTATTTCATTTTATTTTTTCCTTCAAGTAGGACATAAACTCTCATGTTTTAATTGCCTTCTACATTTTCGCATCAATTCTCTATGTGTTTATTCTTTGTATGTTATTATTATAGTTTCCATTTACTTGTTCCAGCCTTGTTATATACTGACCTAATATCTGGACAGGACTGAGAAAGTCTTCAATATATTATTTTATTATACTCATTTTGTGTTTCCCTGTGTCAGTTAGTGTCCAAAGTTCATGAAAAAGTTCTCATAAGGTTTTATATCATTCATGTGTAAAGTTGCTATCACCCTCCAGGAACAACATTATATGTTCACTATGATGAATGAACACTTACAAGAAAACATTAATGGTTTCATATTGATGAATGAACACTTTACAAGCAACAAAAATTCATGTTCACTATGATGACATGAACACATACAGAACAACATTACTGTTCAATATGATGAATGAACACTTACTAAGAACACATTAATGTTCACTATGAAGAATGAACAATAAAAGAAAAACATAGGTGTATTCACCTTTACATTTAATAATGAATAACTCTTGGTTGTTTCCCTTCAAAATAATAGTCAGTGTTGTATTTGTGCAACAACACTCACTTGAACAACACTGTGACAGGACAGTGACAGGAACAACACTGACAGGAACAAGTGACCGGAACAAACACTGGACAGATCATGTGACGGGAACAACAATGACATGAACAACACTGACAGAATAAATGACAGGATACACACTGACAGTGAACAACACTGACAGAATAAGAATGACAGGAACAACCTGACATGAAACACAATGACAGGACAAACAGAACAAGTGACCTGAAATCATCACTGACAGGAACAAGTGACAGGAGTCAAACACTGACAGGTAAAAGTGACAGGGAAACAACTCTAACATTGTGTAACATGACATGAACAACACTGACAGGAAACAAGTGCAGGAACAACACTGACAGGAAACAAGTGACAGGTAACACACTGACAGTGAACAAGTGACAGGACAACACTGACAGAACAAGTGACGGGAACAAAACACTAACATGAGCTAACACGTGACATGAACAAACATGACAGGAACAAGTGACAGGAACTACACTGACAGGAACAACACTGAACATCTAACGACACACTGTACAGGAACTCAAGTGACAGGAACCGCACGGACAGGAACAAGTGTGAGGACAAACACTGAAAGAACACACTGAATGAACAACTACTGACAGGAACAAATGACAGGAACAACACTGACAACAGGAAAAGTGACAGGATAAACACTGGAAGGAAACAAGTGACAAGAACAACACTGACAGGAAACAACACTGACATGAACAATCTAACCAGAACAACACTACATGAGCAACACTGACAGGATCAACACTGACAGCAACAAACAATAACAGGGAAAACAATTGACATAATCAAGATTAACTTGTGAATGTAGACAAACAAAAACACTGACATGACTCTTAAGTTTGTCATCTATATTGCAAAATTAAAATTGTTTTTACAGTGGTTGAGTAATAAGCTCCTGGACCCGCTTCGTAACTTTTTTTTACCGGTCTTTGTTGACTTTCCTAATGGTAATCAGCGGCCTGATCATATCCATTCTTAAAGCTTTGATGTATATTGTTTGTCTCCATCACCACCACAAAACTTGACCTGGTACAGTCTCACTTTGCACCAACACTTGAAATGCAACAGTTCTCTTACTCCACCAACACTTGAACTCTCTTGGCGACAGTTACACTTACCACCAAAAAAACTTGACCGCTGGTACAGTTCACTTTACCACCAACACTTGACCTGGTACAGTTCACATACCACCAACACTTGACTGGTACAGTTCATTACAATTACCACCAACAATTGACCTAGTACAGTTGCACTTAACCAATCACTTGACCTGGTACAGTTTCACTTACACCAACTATTGACTACCAGTACATTTCACATACACCAACACTTGTCCTGGTAACAGTCCATTAGCACAGAACACTTGACCTGGTAGCGTTCACTACCCACCAAAACTTGACCTGTTTACAGTTACTTACCACCTACCCATTGTCCTAGTACAGTTCTACTTACCACCAACACATTGATGGTCAGTTCACTACCTCACCAACACTTGGCCTACTAAAGTCCACTTTAGCAACCAACAACTTGTATCTGGTACAGTTCACTTACTACCAACACTTGACCTGGGTACAGTTCACTTACACTAACACTTGACCTAGTACAGATCACTTACCACCAACATTGACCTGGTACAGTGCACTTACCACCAACACTTGACTATGTAAGTTCACTTTACCACCAACACTTGTCCATCGTAAAGTCCTTTAGCATCAAACAATTGACCTGAGGACAGTTCACTTACCACCAACACTTGACCTGGTACAGTTCACTTACCACAAACACTTGACTAGTACAGTTCACTTACTCACCAAGCCAATTCGATCCTCGGTCAGATCACTTACCACAACACTTGACCTGGTCAATAAGTCCACTAAGCACCTAACACTTGATCTGGTACAGTTCATTTCACAACACTTGAACCCTGGGGTACTGTTCACTTTAACACCAAAAAACCACTTGACTAGTACAAGATCACTTACCACATCACTTGAAATGGTTCCAGTTCACTTACCACCCTCACTTGACTGGTACAGTTCAGACTTACCATCAACACTTGACCTCCTCGGGTACAGTTACTTACCCCCAACACGTGTGCCTGGTTTACAAGTTCTCTCTTACCATCCAACACTTGGACTTAGTTACAGTGCACTTTCCACAACACTTGACCTGGTTACAGTTCACTTACACAAACTACTTGTACCTGGTTACCAGGTTCACTTACCACACACACTTGACCTAAGTTACAGTTGCTCTTACTCCACAACACTTGTCCTGGTAAAGTTCGCTACATAGCACCATACACTTGAACCTGGTACAGGATTCACTTACCACAACAACTTGACCTGGTACAGATTCTCTTACACCAAACACTTGACATGTGACAGTTCACGTACCACAACACTTGACTGCGTACAGTTCACTTACACCAACATTGACTGGGTACAGTTCACTTACCACCTTCCACTTGACATCGGTACAGACACACTTACCACCAATCAAATAGACCTAAGTACGGTTCACTTACACCAGTGTGTTTGACTGGTACAGTTCACTTACCACCAACACTTGATCTGCGTACTGTTCACTTACCACCCAACACTTTACCTAGTACATTTCACTTTCCACCAACACTGACATGGTACAGTTCAGTACCACCAACAAACTGACCTGAAGTACAGTTCATTACACAACACTTGACCTGGTACAGTCATACCACCAAAAAACTTGACCTAGTACAATTCAACTTACCACCAACACTTGTCCTTTGGTAAAGTCACGCTTAGCACAACAGTTGACCTGGTACCAGTTCTACTTAGACAACACTTGACCTGGTCAGTTCACTTACCACAACACTTGACCTCAGTACAGTTCACTTCCAGACCAACACTTGTACTGGTACAGTTCACTGACACCAACACTTGACCTGGTATAATCACTTAGCACGTAACACTTGATCTGTACAGTTCAATTACCACCAACACTTGACTTGGTACAGTTCATTACCACCCAACCATTGACATAGTACTGATCATCTTACCACCAACACTTGACTGGTACGTTCACTTACCACCTAACGTCTTGACCTGGTACAGATTACTTACCGCCCACACTTGACCTGGATACGTTCACTTACCCACCAACACTTAGAACCTAAGCACAGTTCTACTTACCACAACACTTGACCTGGTACAGTTTCAACTTACCACCAACACTTGTCCTGGTAAAGTCCACTAGTAACCAACGACTTGACCTGTTTCAGTTCACTTACCACCAACACTTGACTTGGATACAGTCACTTACCACCAAATACTTGACCTAGTACGTTCACTTACACCAACACTTGACCTTGTACCAGTTTCACTTGGTACCACACACTTGACCTGGTAACGTCCACTTCAGCACAACACCTTGACTGGTACAGTTCATTACCACCAATCCACTTGACCTGGTACAGTTCTCTTTACACCAAACTGGACCTAGTGCAGATCACTTACACCAACACTCTGATACCTTGGTACAGTTCAACTTACCACCATCACTTGACCTACCAGTACAGTTCACTTACCTACCAACACTTGATGGCTACCAGTTCACTTTACCTCCAACACTTGACTGGTACAGGTTCATCTTACCACCAATATTTGATCTTGTGACAGTTCAACTTACCTCCAAACTCTTGACCTGGTACAGTTCACTTACCACCAACACTTGACTTGGTACAGTTCAACTTGCACACCAACACTTTACCTGGTACAGTTCCACTTTTACCACCATATCACTTGACTGTACAGTTCACTTACCACAACATTGGATCTGGTACGCAGTTTCATTACCACACACACTTGATACTGGTACTAGTTTTCACCTTACCACAGCACTTGACCTGGTACAGTTCACTTATCCTCAGATGCTTGACCTGGTACAGTTAACTTACCACAAAACACTTGACCTGGTACAGTTCACTTCCTCAACACTTGACCTAGTATAGTCACTTTCCACCAATCACTTGACCTAGTTAGATATAGTCCACTCTCCACAAGACACGTGACATAAGTACTCAGTACCATTCCTAGACCTCCACTTGACTGTATAGCTCACTTTACTACCAACAATTGACCTAGTACAATTCAACTACCAACAAAACTTGACCTAGTAACCAATCCACTTAACAGCAAACACTTGACCTGAGTACAAGTTCACTTACCACCACCACTTGTAGTTACAGTCCACTTACACACCAGTTCACACAGTACACTCCACTTGCGCCCTTAACCTGGAAAAGTGAAAAATATGATCTGATATGCAAAGGTGCCTTTTAAAACATGTTAAATCACAATTGCATAAGGCACCACCGTGAGAAATCACAGATTTTCCTTACATATAGAGTATCTCACAATCTCAACTTCTATACCACTGGCCACACGTATACAACAATACTAAACATAGAATTTCCTATACACTCGCCACACGTATACAACCATACTTAATATACAACTTCTATTCCACTGACAACGTATACAACCACTACTAATATACAACTTCTATACCACTGACACCGCGTATACAGCCACTACTAATATACACACACATGTGTTATCACATTCTCATACGTACGTTTATAATTTTTTAATACAGCTGCTAAACTGAATTATATTGCAAAATCAACGAAAAGAGGATAAATAAAGAAAATCTTAAGATTATTTTTCTTTAGAATCCTGGATAAAACAAAATAAAGAAAGTTATTATACAGTATTTTCAAGATTTCAATAACGAGAATGTGATGATATGAAATAAGTGGTCAAGAATGAGAGACGTTTGTCTTTGTATTGGACTAAAAGAGTAACACTTGTTTTGGTGAGAAGAGAAACACTTGTTTTGATGAAAGAGGAGAAATTTGTTATTGGATGAGAGACACTCTGTATTGGATGGAGTAAGAATTGTTTAGAAAAATAATTAACAGTTAAAGGTTTCTCATTTTTCACTTTATCACGGCTTTTATTGATTTAATCTCCTTTAAAGTAATAGAAAATATAAACACCACGCACACACACACGCACCACACACACACACATACACCGCACACACACACAACACACACCACACACACACACAAACACACACACCACACACAACACCCCCCAACCCCCATTATGCAAAGGTTTGCGACAAGGTTAGTTCACAGGTCAGGGAAAATGTCTATGAGAAGGTTAAGGGAATCGGATGAGACACTCTAGCACAGGAGGTTAGGGGAGACATGGATAACGACATAAAATACTGTGTGGGAAGACTAGGTTGGGAAAAGGAGACTGGATGATTCCAAAGAGGGGACCCATAGAAGAACATGGCGGGTCACAATTGGCCTAATCCCCCTGACCCAGATGAGACAGAGGATGTTGGGAAGTATTTTCTTCAGGCAAAGGACGAGTGGGGAAGTGGAATGGCCTGAGCAAGTGAGTGTAGGGAGGCAGGAAAACCATACATAGGCTTTAAGATAAGGCATGATAAAAGCTTCATGGAGCAAGGAGAGAGAGATAACCTTAGTAACTCTCGGTCGAAGGACAGGGCAGGAGCCTGACTCTAGACCCCTGCAACCACTATTATGCTGGAGTACACACACAACACACACACAACACCACACAACACACACACTGCGGTATGGAAGACAGCAAATGTAAGTCCCAATTTTTAAAAAAGGGACAGACACTCGACGCACAAAAACTTTTAGACAGTGTCACTGACATACATTGTATGCAAAGTTATGGAGAAAGATTATCAGGATGAAGAGTGGTGGAACACCTAGGAAGAAGGAATGATCTTATCAACAACAGCCAAACCACGGTTTGCTCACCGACGGAATAATCCTGTGTCACATACTACTGTGGAGTTCTAATGATAAGGGTGACAGCTGTAGACAAGAGAGAGAGGGGGTGGGTATGTTGCTTTTCATGAACTGTAAGCACGGCGTTTTTACACCGGGACAGTTCCACACAAGAGTATTAGTGCAAAACTTGAGGAAAAGCAGGGTAACAAGGAAGGCACTACCATATCAGGGGAATAATTTCAGGGAAGACAGCAGTGAGTAATGGTAGTGCTAGATGTCAGGAGTGTGGCACTGTGACGGGGCAACACACTTGGGGGGGGGTCCCCTTTTGGGAATGGGCCAGGTTCCAATAGGGGTCAGTCCAAGACCGGTGCTGTTTTTGGTATTTGTGAACGGACATGATGGATGGAATAGTACTCCGAAGTGTCCCTGTTTGCAGACGATGTGACGTTGATGAGAAAGAATTCAATTGGGACGGGGGACAGGAAAAGCTAAATGGGATCTGGAAGGTGCAGGGCCTGAGTCCTGCAATTGGCTTGGAGTTTCATACCCCACCAAGTACAAAGTCACGACGTTGGGAGAGGTGGCAAAGAGACCGCGACGGGAGTACAGTCTAGAAGGACTCCAGAGACTACAAATCATCACTCACGAAAAAGATCTAGGAGAGTATAACACCAGGCACATTCCGGAGGCGCACATCAACCAAATGTTAACTGCTGCCAGCATAAGGGCGTCCTAGCAAACCTCCGAACAGCATTCTACATCTTAATAAGGAATCGTTAGGTCTCTGTACACCGTGGTACGTTAGGCCCATTTTGGAGTATGCGGCACAGTTTGGAACCACACCTAGCAGCACGTAAGAAACTAGAGAAAGTGCCAAAGGGTTTGCAATACAAGATTAGTCCCAGAGCTAAGGACTACGAGGAAGAGATACCCGTCCTCGACCTGATGCACACTGGGGACAGGAGAGTTAGGGGGGACATGATAAAGACTGCATATAAAATTACCGGAGAGGAATTGAAAGGTGGACAGGACAGAATGTCTATAGAGATTGGACACAGTAACAAGGGGACACAGTTGAAAGTTGAAGGCTCAGATGAATCACAGGGATGTTAGGAAGTATTTCTTCAGTCACAGAGTAGTCAGGAAGTGGAATTGTCTGGGAAGTGATGTAGTGAAGGCAAGATCCATTCATAGCTTTAAGCAGAGGTATGATAAAGCTCGTGGTGCAGGGAGAGTGACCCAGTAGCGGCCAGTGAAGAGGCGGGACCAGGAGCTATGACTCGACCTCTGCAACCACAACTAAGTGAGTACACACAGGCACACAGACACACAGACACAGACACACAGACACACACACACACACACACACACACACACACACACACACACACACACACACACACACACACACACACAAGAAATGATCGTGAAGTATGTGAGGAACTCAACAAGAGATTCCAAGAAGTGTTCACAGAGGAGACAGAAGGGGCTCCAGAAAGACGGAGAGGTGGGGCACACCACCATGTGCTGGACACAGTGCACACAACCGAGGAAGAAGTGAAGAGGCTTCTGAGTGAGCTAGATATCTCAAAGGCAATGGGGCCAGATAACATCTCCCCATGGGTATTGAGAGAGGGAGCAGAGGCGCTATGTGTACCCTTAACAACAATATTCAATACATCTATGGAAACAGGGAGATTGCCAGAGACATGGAAGACAGCAAATGTAGTTCCAATCTTTAAAAAAGGAGATAGACATGAAGCATTAAACTACAGACCAGTGTCACTGACATGTAAAGTATGCAAAATCATGGAGAAGATTATCAGGAGAAGAGTGGTGGAACACCTAGAAAGGAATGATCTCATCAACAGCAGCCAACATGGTTTCAGGGACAGGAAATCCTGTGTCACAAACGTACTGGAGTTCTATGACATGGTGACAGCAGTAAGACAAGAGAGAGAGAGGGGTGGGTGGATTCCATATTCTTGGACTGCAAGAAGGCATTTGACACAGTTCCACACAAGAGATTGGTGCAAAAACTGGAGGACCAAGCAGGGATAACAGGGAAGGCACTACAATGGATCAGGGAATACTTGTCTGGAAGACAGCAGCGAGTCATGGTACGTGGCGAGGTGTCAGAGTGGGCACCTGTGACCAGCGGGGTCTCACAGGGGTCAGTCCTAGGACCAGTGCTGTTTCTGGTATTTGTGAACGACATGACGGAAGGAATAGACTCTGAGGTGTCCCTGTTTGCAGATGACATGAAGTTGATGAGAAGAATTCACTCGATCGAAGACCAGGCAGAACTACAAAGGGATCTGGACAGGCTGCAGACCTGGTCCAGCAATTGGCTCCTGGAGTTCAACCCCACCAAGTGCAAAGTCATGAAGATTGGGGAAGGGCAAAGAAGACCGCAGACGGAGTACCGTCTAGGGGGCCAGAGACTACAAACCTCACTCAAGGAAAAAGATCTTGGGGTGAGTATAACACCAGGCACATCTTAAGCGCACATCAACCAAATAACTGCTGCAGCATATGGGCGCCTAGCAAACCTCAGAACAGCATTCCGACATCTTAATAAGGAATCGTTCAGGACCCTGTACTCCGTGTACGTTAGACCCATATTGGAGTATGCGGCACCAGTTTGGAACCCACACCTAGCCAAGCACGTAAAGAAACTAGAGAAAGTGCACAGGTTTGCAACAAGACTAGTCCCAGAGTTAAGAGGTATGTCCTACGAGGAGAGGTTAAGGGAAATCAACCTGACGACACGGGAGGACAGGAGTGATAGGGGGGACATGATAACGACATACAAAATACTGAGAGGAATTGACAAGGTGGACAAAGACAGGATGTTCCAGAGATTGGACACAGTAACAAGGGGACACAGTTGGAAGTTGAAGACACAGATGAATCACAGTGATGTTAGGAAGTATTTCTTCAGCCATAGAGTAGTCAGGAAGTGGAATAGTTTGGGAAGCGATGTAGTGGAGGCAGGATCCATACATAGCTTTAAGCAGAGGTATGATAAAGCTCACGGTTCAGGGAGAGTGACCTAGTAGCGATCAGTGAAGAGCCGGGGCCAGGAGCTCGGACTCGACCCCCGCAACCTCAACTAGGTGAGTACAACTGAGTACACACACACACACACACACACACACAGCAGCCTGTCTTATAACTTAGCTGGCTGGTCTTTTTATTAATTAATGTGTCTAGCGCCGTTCTTCTACTTTCTAGTATGTTCCTCTACTCTACTGAATTGTTATTGTATGAAGTTGTACGGTACTTGAGTGTTTCTGTATTGTTCTGTGTTACTTGTGTGTTACTGTATTGTTCTGTGTTACTTGTGTGTTACTGTATTGTTCTGTATTACTTGTGTGTTACTGTATTGTTCAGTGTTACTTGTGTGTTACTGTATTGTTCTGTGTTACTTGTGTGTTACTGTATTGTTCTGTATTACTTGTGTGTTACTGTATTGTTCAGTGTTACTTGTGTGTTACTGTATTGTTCTGTGTTACTTGTGTGTTTCTGTATTGTTCTGTGTTACTTGTGTGTTACTGTATTTTGTTTACTGTGTTAGCATTGTACGTGGTTCCTGTATTGTTCCTGTGTTATTGTGTGTTACCCGTATTGTTCTGTGTTACTTGTGTGATACACTTCCACGTCAGTC
>NC_069410.1:68734910-68750977 GCF_026875155.1 Cherax quadricarinatus
TGGGGTGGTGAGGGTAATATTGGAACCCCAAACCCGGGGGTGGGACTTGCTGACCTCAGGAAGTGGTAAAAGGGTGAAACGGGATCCAGGGACCTGAGGTGGGACTTTTTTGAGGGGTTGGGAGTGGGTGGCATCATAGATTAAAAAAAGAATTTCCAAACTTCGGGGAAAAGGGGATACCCGGGGGCCCACGGATGGATTCTTGGAGTGTGGGAAATGGGCGTGGAGAGGGAAATATGGGAGGGACAAAAAATTTACCCCTGACACATGAACCTGGGGAAGGTAAGACTACTGAGTGTAGGAGGGAAGGGGGGAAGGGAAAATATCTGAAGGGACACAGATGGACCCGGGACACAGAACCTGGGGAAGTAAATATGAGTTAGGTGGGCAGGGGAAGGAGAGTATCGGGGGGGGGGGGGAACAGATGGACCCCGGGACACATGAACCTGGGGAAGGAAAGATTAGAGTGAAGGAAGGAAGGGGGGAAAGGGAAAATCGAGGGCACAGACTCCTAGACATGAACCGGGGGGAAGTAAGTTCTGATGTAGGTTGGGAAAGGGGGAAGGGAGAGAATATCTGAAGGGACACAATGGCTCCGGACACTGAACGGGGAAGGTAAGATTACTGATGGGGATAGGCAGAGGGGAAGGGAGAGAAAATTTGAGGGGAAAACAGAGGACCCTGGCACATGGACCTTGGAAGTTTTAATGCAATATTACTGAGTGTAAGATGGAAGTAGGGGGGAAATTTATATAATTTTAAACTGAGGGTGGGGTAAAAAAGTGTAGACTGGAAGTGTTGGATGGGAAGGGAACCAGGGACCCGGGAAGCTTCGATGCAAGATTACCGATGCAGGAAGGCGGGGGGGAAAGGGGAGAATAACGAGATAGAACTTTATTACCACTGTTCTTGAAAGACTGTTTCTGAACTTACATTTGATTTGGTGAAGTAGAGACCATGTCAGCACTTTTTCTTGTCATTTAAAGAGGTCTCGGGGAAAAAGGCTTCCTCGGTTATTGTTGCAATGATGGAATTTTAGGGAAATTTTCATACCGGTGCTGTATTTTAATTTTAAATATAAAGTTGAAAGATATGTTTGTGGAGGGGTGAGTATGTTCCTTTTCATTCGTCATATATTGAAAACCACTGTATTGGGCTTCGATATTGTTTGCTTGTCATTGTTATATTCTTTGTTGCTTTCTTCAAATCGGGAAATTTTAATATAATAAAAAGTGTGATTTCTGTATTAAATAGATATGATAACTTGTTGGAAAAGTTAATTTATTAGGTCTAAAAAAAGTAAAAAAAAATAACCAGATGAGCTTGATAAGGGTAACTAACTTTCCCAAAACAAATGCAAAAATAATGGAATGTTATGAATGGACAGGTAGTAAATTGCATTATTTTGCTAATTTTTTAAAAGATTGAGTGATATATTTCTGTCAAGGTCTTCACTATAAAATATTTAATCCAGGTTCGGAGTCGCTTATTGTTTGGGAAGGAATATTAAATCTAATAAAGCCCCTATTTTTCAAAATGAAAAAATATTTTGTTTTGTCCACGATGCTGGATTGATTTGGCTTTATTTTCGTTTCCTAAATAATGTGACTGATGATCGAAGACAAAAAAAAGGGCTCAACCAGCGATACATTTTTTGTCATTGTGATATTTTTGGAAATAAAATAATAACAGCGCGTTAGGAGTCCAAAATTCAGATTGGCAATACCTGGAGGGTTACCTGGAGGTTATTCCGGGGATCAACGCCCCCGCGGCCCGGTCCACGACCAGGCCTCCCGATGGGATCAGGGCCTGATCAACTGGGCTGTTACTGCTGGCCGCACGCAGTCCGAGTACGAGCCACAGCCCGGCTGATCCGGCACCGACTTTAGGTATCTGTCCAGCTCTCTTTTTGAAGGCAGCCGGGGGTTTTTTGGCAATTTCCCCTAATGCTTGATGGGAGGCTGTTGAAACAGTCTTGGGCCCCGGACACTTATGGTGTTTTCTTTAGTGTACCATGGCGCCCCTATTTTTTTATTGGGGCATTTTGCATCGCCTGCCCAGTCTTTTACTTTCGTAGGGATGATTTCTGTGTGCAGATTTGGGACCATTCCTTCCAAGATTTTCCAATTTGTAGTTATGATATATCTCTCCCTCCTGCGTTCCAACGAGTACAAGTCAAGTGCTTCCAAGCGTTCCCAGTAGTTAAGGTGCTTGACAGAACTTATACGTGCAGTAAAGGATCTCTGTACACTCTCTAGATCCCGCGATTTCACCTGCTTTGTATGGAGATGTTAATGTAAAAGCCCGTATTCCAGCCTAGAGAGAACAAGTGATTTGAAAAAGGGGCATCATGGGCTTGGCATCTCTCGTTTTGAAAGTTCTCATTATCCATCCTATCATTTTCTTTGCCGTGCGATCGTGGCACTGTTGTGATCCTTGAAAGTGAGATCCTCAGACATTACTACTCCAGGGCCTTACATTATTTTTCCGCTCTATTGTATGGCCCGGGGTCAGTAGTATACTCTGTTCTAGTTATTATCTTTCCAGTTTTCCTAACGGAGGTAGTTGGGGAATTTGTCCTCATTGAACCCTCATATTGTTTTCACCGTTGCCCACTGGAAAACTTTGTTTATATCTTCTTGGAGGTTAACCGCGTCCCCAGCAGATGACAGCCTCATGCAGATCCCAGTATCATCCGCAAAGGAAAGATACGGTGCTGTGGTGTATATCTCTGTTTTATGTCTGATATAGGATAAGGAATAAGATGGGGGCGAGTACTGTGCCTTGTGGAACAGAGCTCTTCACTATGGCAGCCTCCGATTTTAACTCTGTTGACCACTACCCTTTGTGTTCGATTTGTTAGGAAGTTGAAGATCCATCTCCCCACTTTCCCAGTTATTTCCTTTAGCACGTATTTTATGGGCTATTAAGCCATGATCGCATTTGTCAAATGCTTTTGCAAAGTCTGTGTATAATTACATCTGCATTCTGATTTTCTTCCAGTGCATCCAAGGCCATGTCATAGTGATCCAGTAGTTGTGAGAGGCAGGAGCGACCTGCCTTGAACCCATGTTGCCCTGGATTTTTGCATAATTTTTTGGGGAAACCCGGGGGATTTGCAATCCTGCTCTTAGCACTCTTTCAAAGATTTTTTGATGTGGGATGTCAGAGCTATTGGTTCTAGTTCTTAGCTAATGCTTTGCTGCCACCTTTATGGAGTGGGGCTATATTCCGTTGTTTTAAGTGACTGGGAATTTCACCCATGTCCAAGCTCCTCCTCCATAGTGTACTTAGGGCACGCGAGAGGGGGTTTCTTGCAGTTCTTAATGAAAAACAGAGTTCCACGGTCTGGGCCCGGGGCCTGATGCATAGGCTTTGTTGTAATGGCTTTTTCGAAATCTATCGGAGTTTGGGTAATGTCGGAAATCTGGATACATTTATGGAGTTTTGAGGCTCATTCATGAAAAAATTCATTTGGGTCGCGATCCTCAGACCGATTAGTGGTTCACTAAACCAGAGTCGTACGGGGATTTCAATATTTCACTCTTTTTCCTTGTTGTCGTCTGTGTAAGTCCCATCCTGTCTGAGTAAGGGCCCGATACTAGATGTGGTTTTTCCCTTTGGGTTTTTTGGCATATGAAAAGAATATTTTTTTGGAATTTCTTTTTCAATTTCACTAATAGTTTTAAGCTCCTCCTGCCTCTCCTGGTTCCTGTAAGAGTCATTTAGCTTAAGTTCGATAGTTTCCACTTCCCTGGTCAGCGCCTCCCTTCGTGTATCAGATTTCTAGCACTCCCGAGGAGCTCAGTGCTCTTCGGTCTTCTGTAGAGGGAGCGTCTTTTTTTTTCCAGTTTACTCCTGCTCTTCTCTTTCTTAGGGGAATATGCCTAGAACATGCTTCGGGTACCAGGCAGTTGATCCTTTCAAGGCACTGGTTTGGGTCCTTGTCATTTTAAGACATCTTCCCCAACATGTTTCGTTTTGGACATGGTTTACCTGGTCCCAGTTGATGGGTTTTTGTTGTTGAAATTGTATTTTTGTGAAGAACACCTTCCAGGTACATGCATTCTGTTGTTCAGGACCCCTATGCATGTACGTCTGGACTTCGATTAGATTTGTGATCGGAATTAGTTGTTTTTGAATTCTTATGTCTCTTTTTCAGGTCCTCATTATTTGTGAAGATAAGGTCAAGTGTGTTTTTAGTCTTGTTGGCTCCACTATCTGCTGGCTTAAGGGGGTGTTTTTTCGCAGAACTTTGTTAGCTCATGTGTGGTGTGACCTTTCATCTGCGCTACCTCTGGGATTGTTTCAGCTATAACATTATTTGCTACATTCTTCCATTTTGTATGCTTAGGTTGAAATCACCAAGCAGTAAGATGTTTGGGGATGGAGCTGGAAGGTTTTCCAAACAGTAATCGATTTTCAGTAGCTGTTCCTTGAACTGTTGGGAGGTTGCATCTGGTGGTTTGTATACAACCACAATGACTAGGTTTTGGTTCTCGATCTTTATTGATAGAACTTCAACTACCTCATTTGTGGTGTTCAGCAACTCCGTGCAGATAAGGGACTCTTTGACATACAGGCCAACCCCCCCTTGTTGCCTTTTTTTTTCTGTCGCATCTAAAAAGGTTGTAACCACTTATCCATATTTCACTGTCAAAGTGATCTTTTGTGTGAGTCTCTGTGAAGGCTGCAAACATTGCATTAGACTCCACTAGAAGTCCACTGATAAAAGGTATTTTGTTGTTGGTGGATGGCTTAAGGCCTGTATATTAGCAAATATGAACGAGGTTGTATTCTGTGTTTTTTGGGGGGGATTTTGTTATTGGCATCAGTAGTTGTAATAATTCTGGAGGGCCATGGGTGGCTGGGTGGCCACTGGCTGCGCCTCCAGTCCAACAAGGCTCCAAGGTGGTGAAAATATTTTTGTTATTTCCTTCCATTTTCTTTTTTCGTTTCCTGCCACTAAAAAATCACCTGGAGTTGGGTTGTCGTAGCTACTATTGTTTGTCTTGTGGGGTCTGTGCCTCCTGGTCCCTTTTAGATGGTATGCAGGGCATTCGATGTTGTAACACTGCTTCTGGAGGACCGAGGAGTGGCACATTTTTTGGGTGAAAGAAAGTACAGGAAGAAGAACGACACACTCCTTTAGACAGGAGGTCGCTACATTTTTTGGGATGGTCAAAGTAGCATGTCCCATTTTTTTCCCCTGTTATTCCATGCTTACAGATGCCCCAAGCATAATATTTGCACAAATTCACCTTTGGTTGAGAATTGTTGGGAGGTGTGTTGTCAATTTCTGCAGGTTCTGGGACTGCACTATAATCCTCAGTATCCAAGCCAGGGCCACCCCTGTAGAGGAAGGAGGAGACTCCTCTCCAACATCTGTACTGTGGGCCACGGTCTTGTGCAATGATGGTTGTGAGTGGTGACTGAGGAGTCTGTGGAGATAAAGAACATTATCCATGGAAGCAAACAGGGGAATGTATGAGAGTATAGTTATACCAACCCACTTATCTGAGTGTGAGGCATGGCTGGTGAATGTTGGAGGCAGTGGAGATGTCATGTCTGAGGGCAATGCAGAGAATCCATTGTTTGGAAATTACAAGGAGGTGCGGGATTACCAAAACATGTAGAGAGGAGTGAACGAAATACAATATTGGAGGGATGGCGGGGTTGGGGTTGGAGGCAGGGGATAAAAGAGGTTTGGTGTGTGAGGGGCTTGGACTTCCAGCAAGCATGCGTGACTGTGTTAGATAAGAGCAAAAGGAGAAAAATGGTTTTTAGAACTTGACGAGCTGTTGGAGTGTGAGCAATGTAACATTTATGAAGGGCACCTAGGATTTGAGTCCTGGAGATGGGAAGTACACAGTCTGTACTCAGAAGGAGGGGTCTTAATGTTGCAATTTTATAACTGTAGTGTGAGTGCGTCTCTGGCAAGACAGTGATGGAGTGAATGATGATAAATGTTTTTCTTTCTCGGGCCACCCTGCCTTGGTGGGCCACCCTGCCTTGGTGGGCCACCCTGCCTTAGTGCGAAACGGCCGATGTGTGAAATAAAAAAATATAAAAAACAGTAATAATAATTATCTCATTTCTACAAGTGATAAAAATAACTGATTACTACTAGGTGAACAAGTGATAACAATAACTACTTACTACTAGGTGAACAAGTGATAACAATAACTACTTACTACTAGGTGAACAAGTGATAACAATAACTACTTACTACTAGGTGAACAAGTGATAACAATAACTACTTACTACTAGGTGAACAAGTGATAACAATAACTACTTACTACTAGGTGAACAAGTGATAACAATAACTACTTACTACTAGGTGAACAAGTGATAACAATAACTACTTACTACTAGGTGAACAAGAGATAACAATATCTTACTAATAGATGAATATGTTACCAGACGCTGCCACGTGTTGTGTATTGATGCTTTCCCCAGGTTCATGGGTCCAGGAGTTCATCTATGTCCCCTCAGATATTCTCCCTTCCCCACATCCTAACCTACACTTCCTATCCTATACTCAGGTTCATGGGTACAGGAGTCCATCTGTGTCCCCTCAGATATTCTCCCATCCCCACATCCTCACCTATACTTCCTATCCTACTCTCAGGTTCATGGGTACAGGAGTTCATCTGTGTCCCCTCAGATATTCTCCCTTCCCCACATCCTAACCTACACTTCCTATCCTACACTCAGGTTCATGGGTACAGGAGTCCATCTGTGTCCCCTCAGATATTCTCCCTTCCCGACATCCTCACCTATACTTCCTATTCTACTCTCAGTTTCATGGGTCCAGGAGTCCATCTCTGTCCCCTCAGATATTCTCCCTTCCCCACATCCTCACCTATACTTCCTATTCTACTCTCAGTTTCATGGGTCCAGGAGTCCATCTGTGCCCCCTCAGATATTCTCCCTTCCCCACATTCTAACCTACACTTCCTATCCTACTCTCAAGTTCATGGATCCAGGAGTCCATCTGTGTCCCCTCAGATATTCTCACTTCCCCACATCCTCACCTATACTTCCTATCCTACTCTCAGGTTCATGGGTCCAGGAGTCCATCTGTGTCCCCTCAGATATTGTCCCTTCCCCACATCCTCACCTATACTTCCTATCCTACTCTCAGGTTTATGGGTCCAGAAGTCCATCTGTGTCCCCTCAGATATTGACCCTTCCCCACATCCTCACCTTTACTTCCTATCCTACTTTCAGTTTCATGGGTCCAGGAGTCATCTGTGTCCCCTCAGATATTCTCCCTTCCCCACATCCTAACCTACACTTCTTATCCTACTCTCGGGTTCATGGGTCCAGGAGTCCATCTGTGTCCCATCAGATATTCTCCCTTCCCCACATCCTAACCTACACTTTCTATCCTACTCTCAGGTTCATGGGTCCAGGAGTCCATCTGTGTCCCATCAGATATTCTCCCTTCCCCACATCCTAACCTACACTTCCTATCCTACTCTCAGTTTCATGGGTCCAGGAGTCCATCTGTGTCCGCTCAGATATTCTCCCTTCCCCACATCCTAACCTACACTTCCTATCCTACTCTCAGGTTCATGGGTCCAGGAGTCCATCTGTGTCCCCTCAGATATTATCCCTTCCCCACATCCTAACCTACACTTTCTATCCTACTCTCAGGTTCATGGGTCCAGGAGTCCATCTGTGTCCCCTCAGATATTGTCCCTTCCCCACTTCGTATCCTACATTCAGTAATCCCAACTTTTGCATCAAAGCCTTCCCCGGGAATTTATCCGGGGACCCCCGGATGTCTTCCCTTCCCTTCAAGTCTGGGTGATGCCTTAGCCAGTCCTATCCACGGTCCGTCGTGGTCAGCAGTCCCACCCCAGGTCTGTGGTTCCAGGTATTGCACCCTTCCACACTTTCCTGAGGTCAGCAAGTCCCACCCCAGATCCGTGGTTCCAGGTATTCACCTTTCACCACTTCCCTGAGGTCAGCAAGTCCCACCCCAGGTCCGTGGTTCCAGGTATTCACCTTTCACCACTTCCCTGAGGTCAGCAAGTCCCACCCCAGGTCCGTGGATCCAGGTACATACCCTTCACCACTTCCCTGAGGTCAGCAGTCCCACCCCAGGTCCGTGGATCCAGGTACATACCCTTCACCACTTCCCTGAGGTCAGCAAGTCCCACCTCAGGTCCGTGGTTCCAGGTATTCACCCTTCACCACTTCCCTGAGGTCAGCAAGTCCCACCCCAGGTCCGTGGATCCAGGTATTTACCCTTCACCACTTCCATGAGGTCAGCAAGTCCCACCCCAGGTCCCTGGTTCCAGGTATTCACCCTTCACCACTTCCCTGAGGTCAGCAGTTTTAACCAGCCTTGAAGCACTGTCCATATATGATATTACTACACAAGTGTATTAATATCAGTATACGAAGGTAGATGTTATTACAGAGGAGGACACGCAGATAATCTGCGCTCTGTAATAACATCCTCCTGGACAGACTCGAACGTCGACTACCTGAGACAAGAGAGATCTCTATCACAGTTCGTCCACCAAGAACTGGCCACTAGTGAAAATTTGGAACATATATTTATATTTAATATTGTTCCTATGTCAGTTATTAGCTTCTTCAATTATTTATTTGTATAAGTGTATTTGTGAACGTTTCTATGTGCGTCGATTAGTGTGGGTGTGTGAACCTTTGTGTTCCCTGTATGGTAACTGTAATTGTTAGCAATTATCTTTCTTCCCTCGTTATTAATCTTTATTTTCATGGTACGCCAAAGTTCTCAAGCGAGCACTTGAAAATATACGTTCCACTCCTGTATCATTTATTCTATTTGAGTTTGTCTTAATAAGAGCTTCTCTCTTATTTAGGGCTGTACACTTGTGTTTATTCCTGCTTTGCTTTGAATTTAAAGTAATTTTTTTAATCCTCACCATTTCTTTTAAAGGTCATACTCCTGTCGTATGAGTGATTTAGCGAGCAGATTGTAACTGTATTTATTTCTTCATTTTAGCCTTGACTTGTCGGCGTGGGTCATGTGACAGAGGCGAGGTTACGATAAGGACAGCAGGGATCTGGCATAGATCCAGAGCATTGAACTAGCCTAAAATACCTACGATCCAAGAGCAACCTTCTACACTTAACCGATCACCTCAGCCAGCTATACACCCAGCTACCAAGTGTAACTACGTGTCTTGTCGGGCTACTCAACACTCTGGTGATAACAGTGGCTATCCACCGTCTTCAACACTGGATAAGGATAGGTTCACCTCTTGGCAGAATCGTGTTATGGAAACCGTCGTTCGAGACACGAACAACGGCATTGAGTTCCGACACCACTCAAAGTTCTGCGTCATGAACATCGCCACAACACGCAAAACCTGAGTATAAATTAACTTTGAAATCACGTATTATTTATGTATTTCACTTTTCATTTTTTCTTTCAAGTAGGACAAATTCTCATGTTTAATTGCTTTACATTTTCGCATCAATTCTGATGTGTTTATCTTTGTATGTTGTTATTATAGTTTCCATTTACTTTTCCAGTCTTGTTAAATACTGACCTAATATCTGACAGGACTGAGAAAGTCTTCACATATATTATCATTATTATCAACATTTTGTTTCCCTGAGTCAGTTAATCATCCAAGTTCCACTGAAAAAGTTCTCATAAGGTTTATTCATTCTTGTAAAAGTGGCTATCACCACCAGGAACAGGATTATTGTTCACTATGATGAATGAACACTTACAAGAGCAACATTATTGTTCACTATGATGAATGAACACTTACAAGAGCAACATTATTGTTCTCTATGATGAATGAACACTTACTAGAACAACATTATTGTTCCCTATGATGAATGAACACTTACAAGAACAACATTATTGTTCCCTATGATGAATGAACACTTACAAGAGCAACATTATTGTTCCCTATGATGAATGAACACTTACTAGAACAACATTATTGTTCCCTATGATGAATGAACACATACAAGAACAACATTAATGTTCACTATGATGAACGAAAACATACAAGAAAAACATAGGTGTTCACCTTTACATTAATAATGAATAACACTGGTGTTTCCCTTCAAAATAATAGTCAGTGTTGTATGTGAACAACACTGACATGAACAACACTGACATGAACAACACTGACATGAACAAGTGACAGGAGCAACACTGACATGAACAACACTAACATGAACAACACTGAGAGGAACAACACTAACATGAGCAACACTGACATGAACAACACTAACATGAACAACACTGAGAGGAACAACACTAACATGAGCAACACTGACAGGAACAACACTAACATGAGCAACACTGACAGGAACAACACTAACAGGAACAACACTGACAGGAACAACACTAACATGAGCAACACTGACAGGAACAACACTAACATGAGCAACACTGACAGGAACAACACTGACAAGAACAACACTAACATGAGCAACACTGACAGGAACAACACTAACATGAGCAACACTGACCGGAACAACACTAACATGAGCAACACTGACAGGAACAACACTAACATGAGCAACACTGACAGGAACAACACTGACAGGAACAACACTGACAGGAACAACACTGACAGGAACAACACTGACAGGAACAACACTGACAGGAACAACACTAACATGAACAACACTAACATGAACAACACTAACATGAACAACGCTAACATGAACAACGCTAACATGAACAACGCTAACATGAACAACACTAACATGAACAACACTAACATGAACAACGCTAACATGAACAACGCTAACATGAACAACGCTAACATGAACAACGCTAACATGAACAACACTAACATGAACAACGCTAACATGAACAACGCTAACATGAACAACGCTAACATGAACAACACTAACATGAACAACACTAACATGAACAACACTAACATGAACAACGCTAACATGAAACAACGCTAACATGACAACGCTAACATGAACAACGCTAACATGAACAACACTAACATGAACAACGCTAACATGAACAACGCTAACATGAACAACGCTAACATGAACAACGCTAACATGAACAACACTAACATGAACAACACTAACATGAACAACACTAACATGAACAACACTGACAGGAACAACACTAACATGAACAACACTGACAGGAACAACACTAACATAAACAATACTGACAGGAAAAAACACTAACAGGAACAACACTGACAGAAACAACACTAACATGACAACACTAACAGGAACAACACTAACAGGAACAACACTGACAGAAACAACACTAACATGACCAACACTAACAGGAACAACACTAACAGGAACAACACTGACAGAAACAACACTAACATGACCAACACTAACAGGAACAACACTAACAGGAACAACACTGACAGAAACAACACTAACATGAGCAACACTAACAGGAACAACACTAACAGGAACAACACTGACAGAAACAACACTAACATGAGCAACACTGACAGGAACAACACTGACAGGAACAACACTAACAGCAACAACACTGACAGAAACAACACTAACATGAGCAACACTGACAGGAACAACACTAACATGAGCAAACACTGACAGGAACAACACTGACAGAAACAACACTAACATGACCACACTAACAGGAACAACACTAACAGGAACAACACTGACAGGAACAACACTGACAGAAACAACACTAACATGAGCAACACTGACAGGAACAACACTAACAGGAACAACACTAACAGGAACAACACTAACATGACCAACACTAACAGGAAACAACACTAACAGAAACAACACTAACATGACCAAACACTAACAGGAACAACACTAACAGAAAACAACACTAACATGAGCACACTGACAGGAACAACACTAACAGGAACACACACTAACAGGAACAACACTAACATGACCAAACACTAACAGGAACAACAACTAACAGGAACAACACTAACAGGAACAACACTAACATGAGCAACACTAACAGGAACAACACTAACAGAAACAACACTAACATGAGCAACACTGACAGGAACAACACTAACAGGAACAACACTGACAGGAACAACACTGACAGGAACAACACTAACATGAGCAACACTGACTGGAACAACACTAACAGGAACAACACTGACACGAACAACACAAACATGAACAACATTGACAGGAACAACACTGACAGGAACAACACTAACATGAGCAACACTAACAGGAACAACACTAACAGGAACAACACTGACAGAAACAACACTAACATGAGCAACACTGACAGGAACAACACTAACAGGAACAACACTGACAGAAACAACACTAACATGAGCAACACTGACAGGAACAACGCTAACAGAAACAACACTGACAGAAACAACACTAACATGAACAACACTGACAGGAACAACACTGACAGCAACAACACTAACATGAGCAACACTGACAGGAACAACACTAACATGAACAACACTGACAGAAACAACACTAACATGAGCAACACTGACAGGAACAACGCTAACAGAAACAACACTGACAGAAACAACACTAACATGAACAACACTGACAGGAACAACGCTAACAGAAACAACACTGACAGAAACAACACTAACAGGAACAACACTGACAGGAACAACACTGACAGCAACAACACTAACATGAGCAACACTGACAGGAACAACACTAACATGAACAACACTGACAGGAACAACACTAACATGAGCAACACTGACAGGAACAACACTAACATGAACAACACTAACATGAGCAACACTGACAGAAACAACATTAACATGAGCAACACTGACAGGAACAACACTAACATGAACAACACTAACAGGAACAACACTAACATGAACAACACTAACATGAGCAACACTGACAGAAACAACATTAACATGAGCAACACTGGCAGGAACAACACTGACAGGAACAACACTAACATGAACAACATTGACAGGAACAACACTAACAGGAACAACACTGACAGGAACAACACTAACATGAACAACACTGACAGGAACAACACTGTGTGTTGTTCCTGTCCTGCATGTCAGGACATGGGGTTGATATCTAGGCTTGGAGGTTCCACTACTTGGGCCTGTTGTAACAAGACTTTGTCGCCAATACAAAGAAAGACTGAGAGCACTTAGATTTGTGGCTGGGTTTCACCCCAGGTATGGTGCTAATGTTAAAATTGTGAAAATGATGTATCTTGCTTATATTAGATCATTGGTTGATTATGCTGCGTCACTACTTGCTCTTGTGTCTGACTGGAAGCTTGATGGAGGGCTGGAAAAACTGCTAAACGAAGCAATGAGGATCATTTTAGGATGCCCTCGTACTGTCAAAATTTTAAATAGGCAAAAAGAACTTGATATTCCAAGTATCAGAGATCGTGTTACTGAAAGAAATATCCTAATTGGGGTTAATATGCTCAGGCAAGCCCATTCAAACCCCTGCACAGAAGCCATCCAAACTTTCCTCACCACTGGCGAACACTCCTCCAGATGGATCGAAAAAACTGGAACCGACCTCCGCATGAATCAGATACATGATCTATGTCAAGTAAGGCAAGAGCAGCACTTTTCCGCTCCATGGGATATTACCCCATTCCAAACACCCATTCCTCCATTTCCCCCCAAACTACTTCTTAAATTTATTTATTTATTTTATTTATTTAGAAATTTTAGCATACAAACAGAGGTACAAAAAATACAGGTAAGAGCAGCATGCCAAAGCCACTTATATGCATAGCATTACGGGCTGGCTTAAAATTAACTTAAGATTAACTAAGCAATGATGAAATCAGTGATAAGATATTATTGTAAACAGATAACTATAAAATACAAATGAGTATTACAAAGACAGGTCATATGGTTGCATGCATTGCTGTTCATTCAGTAGAATGGAGTATTCTGTTAGGTAGTGTATTTAAAAAAAATAAAGTTAGGTTTAACATTTGTGTGATATAATTGTGAGTAACATTTAGGATATACAATTTATATGGTTCAGTTATTCAGTATTTATTTGGTTTTGAGTGAGTTCACAACCAAAACTTTGCCTTGAAGCCAAACATGATGCCTTAAGCTGTATTGATAACTTAGTCACACAGCACACACTCTCGCAAATTATTTACGCTGATGGTTCTGTTCACCAATCCACTGGTGCAGCTGGTAGTGCTGCTGTCGTACAGAGTGATGGCTCTCTTAAAGAAATTGGAGCACGCATCAATAATTTTGCCTCTACCCTTCAGACAGAACTGTTTGCCATACTCCTTGCACTGAAATGCATCTATGTATCTAAGATTGACAGTTTAATTGTAACTGATTCTCTGTCATCCATAAATGCTCTCAACTCATTAAGGATAAATTGTGGCATGCTTGTGTCAGAAGCCAGACACAGGTATGGTAAGATTGTGGACAGTGGAGTCAGAGTGCACATGCTGTGGATTCCATCTCACATTGGTCTTCAGATGCATGATATAACTAATAAACTGGCTAAGCTATATGCTTTCAAAGAGGGAGTAGATTACAATCTTGGCTTGTCAGGTAGTAGTTTGAGAACAATAATACGAAAAGAACTTCAAATGAATTTTATTGACTTAAGACTGAGGGAGACTGACACCAGTCAGTCCATCTATCACGATTCTATCATGCAGGAGGAGCCATATGTCTATGGTGCATCCAACAAATAAGAAGACTCTTGGATGTAACTACTGCCCGGCTCCGGCTGGGTTACAAGTATCTATGGCAGGTTAAATCACCACCACCAAATGTAGACCAAACGAAATGTAAACTTTGCCAGATGGACTATTGTCACACCTTGCGTCATTATGTACTGGAGTGCGATAAAATTAATTTAGAGCAACTCACTCAGAAATGTTCAAGAAAGACAATAGTATTTTATCCACAGTGGTATATTACAGACCATTCTGGAGAAATACCCTGACTTTGCTAGCTGTAATTAAAGCATTACCACGTGTGTGATGTGTATGTGTGTGTGTGTGTGTGATGTGTGTGTGTGTGTGTGTGTGTGTGTGTGTGTGTGCTTGTGTGTGTGTGTGTTTGTGTTTGTGTGTGTGTGTTTGTGTGTGCGTGTGTGTGTGAGTGTACTCACCAAGTTGAGGTTGCAGGGGTCGAGTCCAAGCTCATAGTGTGTGTGTACTCACCTAATTGTGGTTGCAGGGGTCGATACTCAGCTCCTGGCCCGTGTCTGTGTGTGTGTGTGTTGTGTTTGTGTGTGTGTGTGTGTGTGTTTGTGTGGTGCGTGTGTGTGTGTGTGTGTGTGTGTGTGTGTGTGTGACTCAACAAGCAATATTTGCACCAATAACTCATTTCAGTTGTGATCGGGTGTGGAAGTGTGAATTGCTCATTACTCTATAATTTGTTAATGACTGTAGCCATGTATAAACGTAAGTAACCATTCTTACAGGATTCATTACCTTTGTAACTTGTGAGTTCATTACCTTTGTACCTAGTTCAGCTATCAAAACTTTGGGGACCCAGTCCCTGGACCCAATACGTATCTTCGTAACTTGTCATGATTGTGACCCGACCTACCTGGAGCTCACTACCTTTAAAAATTGTGAGATCATTACCTCTGCAACTTTCTCAGCTATCAAAACTTTTGAGTCCAGTCCCTGGACCAATTATGTACCTCTGTAATCTTTTGACTACCGCCCACAGGATGGGTATGGGGTGCATAATATACATATTAAACTAACTTAAACTAACACTGGTTTTTAAACATTTTGACCACTGTTATTTAGATGCTCTGAAAACTTATTTAAACACTCTGAACACTATTATTTAATCAGTCTGAACAATGTTTTTAAACACTTTTGAGCACTCTTTATTAAACACTGTTAAAGTTCCACAACTCTATGGCGGAAACCTGAGGTACTTAATTATTGGTTAATCTAGGGAATAGTGACTTTCCTGGCGTTCACGAGGCACATGATTATAGTTGTGGAAAATGTTTTCAATGCAACAGAAACCTGTTTTACACATTAAAAAGGAAAAAATTTAATAAACACAAAAGTTCTATAATGAAACTTTTGTGTCCTTCCATAACGAAAATTTTGTGTTGAA
>NC_069410.1:68751477-68774043 GCF_026875155.1 Cherax quadricarinatus
GACTGACCACCTCAAAACTTTAAGGGTGATGGACTGTTACATCGTCTTCAAGTATCTTCTGCTTCTATCAACTTTTCTGTACTTGACTGAAGAAGCCTACTGTGTAGGCGAAACGTTTCAAAATAAAGATACCTAACTGTTGATATGTGCCCTTACCTAACAATCTGTCGGTATTTATACCATTTTAATGTTCATTCTGTCAGACACTGCAACACAAGGGTATTTTGGGTTTAAGACCATCTACTTCGAAAACCCAAAATACTAGTGAGAACGGCTGGGGTTGAGAAGGACCTGCCCTCCCAAATCAACCTACGTCTCACCTCCTGGGACTATATAAGGCCCGATTCTGTCACTTCAACTTCATATTGTTTCAGACAAGGGAACAATGCTCTTCTCCAGACTGAGGGACTGACCACCTCAAAACTTTAAGGGTGATGGACTGATTACATCGTCTTCAAGTATCTTCTGCTTCTATCAATTTTCTGTACTTGACTGAAGAAGCCTACTGTGTAGGCGAAACGTTTCAAAAATAAAGATACCTAACTGTTGCTTTATGTGTCTTACCTAACAATCTGTCGTATTTTATACATTTTAATGTCATTCTGTCAGACACGGGCAACACAGGTTATCTTGGTACAGACCTCTACTTCGACAACCAAATTTACTAGTGAGACGGTGGGGTTTGAGAGGACCTGCCCTCCCAAATCAACCTAGGGTCTACCTCTGGGACAATAAGGCCCAAATTCTGTCACTTCAACTTCATTTGTTTCGGGAACAACGGAACAATGCTCTTCCCAGACTGAGGGACTGACCACCTCAAAACTTTAAGGGTGATGGGACTGATTAATGTCTTCAAGTATCTTTGCTTCTATCAACTTTTCTGTATTGCGAAGAAGCCTAAGTGTAGGAAACGTTCAAAATAAAGATACCTAACTGTTGCATATGTGTCTACCTACAACGAGGTGTGGGGGTTAAAAGAAAAAGAATCAAACACAAAATGGAAGGTATCACAGTTGTTTTGCTGATGACACTGTTCTTTTTGGGAGATTTGAAGAGAAGTTACAGAGTTTGGTGATGATTTTGGTAGGGTTTTTAAAAAAAGGGAAAATTTAAAGTGAATATAGGAAAGAGTAAGGAAATGAGGATACAAAAAAATTTTAGGTAATAAAGACTAATACAAATTGGAAAGGAGAGTATGGAGGGGTGATGTTTTCAGATTGTGTCAGCAGATTGGTCTATGAAAGAGAAGTGAATCATAGATTTAACGAGGGGATAATGTGAGTGGTGATGAGGAGTCGTGGAGATAAGAACATTATCAGGGAAAGCAAAAAGGGGAATGTAATGAAGTATAGTTATACCAACCCTCTTATCTGAGTGTGAGGCATGGTTGAAGTTGGGGGCAGTGGAGATTCATGTCTGAGGGCAATGCGAGAACCCTTTGTTGGAAATTACAAGGAGGAGTGGGATTACAAAACATGTAGAAGAGTGAACGAAATACAATATTGAGGATGGGGGGGTCGGGTTGGGAGCAGGGATAAAAAAGGTTTGGTGTGTGAGGGTTTGGGACTTCCGCAAGCATGCGGGGACTGTTAGATAAGAGCAAAAAGGAGAAAAATGGTTTTTTGAACTTGAGCTGTTTGAGTGTGAGAAATGAACATTTAGAAGGACACCTGGATCTGAGTCCTGGAATGGACGACACAGTCGTACTCAAAAGGACGGGTTTAATGTTGCAATTTTATAACGTAGAAGGCCCTCGGGCCCAAGCAGTGTGGAGTGAATGATGATGATTGTTTTTCTTTCTCGGGCCACCCTGCCTTGGTGGGCCACACTGCCTTGGTGGGCCACACTGCCTTGGTGGGCCACCCTGCCATGAGGGGCCACCCTGTCTTGGTGGGAAACGGCCGATGTGTGAAATAAAAAATATAAAAACAGTAATAATAATTATCTCATTTCTACAAGTGATAAAAATAACTGATTACTACTAGGTGAAAAATTGATAACAATAATTACTGAATACTAGGTGAACAAGATATAACAATAACTACTTACTACTAGGTGAACAAGATATAACAATAACTACTTACTACTACTAGGTGAACAAGATATAACAATAACTACTTACTACTAGGTGAACAAGTGATAACAATAACTACTTACTACTAGGTGAACAAGTGATAACAATAACTACTTACTACTAGGTGAACAAGTGATAACAATAACTACTTACTACTAGGTGAACAAGTGATAACAATAACTACTTACTACTAGGTGAACAAGTGATAACAATAACTACTTACTACTAGGTGAACAAGTGTATTCTCCCTTCCCCACATCCTAACCTACACTTCCTATCCTACTCTCAGGTTCATGGGTCCAGGAGTCCATCTCTGTCCCCTCAGATATTCTCCCTTCCCCACATCCTCAATTATACTTCCTATTCTACTCTCAGTTTCAAGGGTCCAGGAGTCCATCTGTGTCCCCTCAGATATTCTCCCTTCCCCACATCCTCACTTATACTTCCTATCCTACTCTCAGTTTCATGGGTCCAGGAGTCCATCTGTGCCCCCTCAGATATTCTCCCTTCCCAACATCCTAACCTACACTTCCTATCCTACTCTCAAGTTCATGGGTCCAGGAGTCCATCTGTGTCCCCTCAGATATTCTTACTTCCCCACATCCTCACCTATACTTCCTATCCTACTCTCAGGTTCATGGGTCCAGGAGTCCACCTGTGTCCCCTCAGATATTGTCCCTTCCCCACATCCTCACCTATACTTCCTATCCTACTCTCAGGTTTATGGGTCCAGGAGTCCATCTGTGTCCCCTCAGATATTGTCCCTTCCCCACATCCTCACCTATACTTCCTATCCTACTCTCAGGTTCATGGGTCCGGGAAAGCCCAAACCTGTGTCCCTCAGATATTGTCCCTTCCCACATCCTCACCTTTTACTTCCTATCCTACTCTCAGGTTTATGGTCCAGGGTCCATCTGTGCCCCCCTAGATATTCTCCCTTTCCCACATCCTAACCTACACTTCTTATCCTACTCTCGGGTTCATGGGTCCAGGAGTCCATCTGTGTCCCCTCAGATATTCTCCCTTCCCCACATCCTAACCTACTCTTTCTATCCTACTCTCAGGTTCATGGGTCCAGGAGTCCATCTGTGTCCCCTCAGATATTCTCCCTTTCCCCCACATCCTAACCTACACTTCCTATCCTACTCTCAGGTTCATTGGTCCAGGAGTCCATCTGTGTCCCCTCAGATATTCTCCCTTCCCCACATCCTCACCTATACTTCCTATCCTACTCTCAGTTTCATGGGTCCAGGAGTCTATCTGTGTCCCCTCAGATATTGTCCCTTCCCCACATCCTAACCTACACTTCCTATCCTACTCTCAGTTTCATGGGTCCAGGAGTCCATCTGTGTCCCCTCAGATATTCTCCCTTCCCCACATCCTAACCTACACTTCCTATCCTACTCTCAGTTTCATGGGTCCAGGAGTCCATCTGTGTCCCCTCAGATATTCTCCCTTCCCCACATCCTCACCTATATTTCCTATCCTACTCTCAGTTTCATGGGTCCAGGAGTCCATCTGTGTCCCCTCAGATATTCTCCCTTCCCCACATCCTCACCTATACTTCCTATCCTACTCTCAGTTTCATGGGTCCAGGAGTCCATCTGTGTCCCCTCAGATATTCTCCCTTCCCCACATCCTCACCTATACTTCCTATCCTACTCTCAGGTTCATGGGTTCAGGAGTCCATCTGTGTCCCCTCAGATATTGTCCCTTCTCCACATCCTCACCTATACTTCCTATCCTACTCTCAGGTTCATGGGTCCAGGAGTCCATCTGTGTCCCCTCAGATATTGTCCCTTCCCCACTTCTTATCCTACATTCAGTAATCCCAACTTTTGCATCAAAGCCTTCCCCGTGAATTCATCCGGGGACCCCCGGACGTCTTCCCTTCCCTTCAAGTCTGGGTGAGCCATTACCAGTCCTACCCAGGGTTTCCGTGGTCAGCAGTCCCACCCCAGGTCTGTGGTTCCAGGTATTGCCCCCTTCCACATTTTCCCTGGGGTTTCAGCAGTCCCACCCCAGATCCGTGGTTCCAGGTATTCACCTTTCACCACTTCCCTGAGGTCAGCAAGTCCCACCCCAGGTCCGTGGTTCCAGGTATTCACCTTTCACCACTTCCCTGAGGTCAGCAAGTCCCACCCCAGGTCCGTGGTTCCAGGTATTCACCCTTCACCACTTCCCCTGAGTCTAAGCAGTCCCACCCCAGGTCCGTGGTCCAGGTACATACCCTTCCCCACTTCCCTGAGGTCAGCAAGTCCCACCCTAGGTCCGTGGATCCAGTTACATTAACCCTTCACACTTCCCTGAGGTCAGCAAGCCCCCACCCCAGTCCGTGGTTCCAGGTATTCACCTTTCACCACTTCCTGAGGTCAGCAAGTCCCACCCCAGGTCCGTGGTTCCAGGTATTCACCCTTCACCACTTCCCTGAGGTCAGCAAGTCCCACCCCAGGTCCGTGGTTCCAGGTATTCACCCTTCACCACTTCCCTGAGGTCAGCAAGCCCCAAACCCCCGGTCCGTGATCCAGGTTCACCCTTCACCCTCCCTGAGGTCGCAAGTCCCACCCCGGTCCGTGGATCCAGTATCCCCCTCACCACTTCCTGAGGCCCAGCAAGTCCCACTCCAGGCCCGGGTGGATCCAGGTATTCATCTTCACCACTTCCCTGAGGTCAGCAGTTTCAGCCACCCTTGAAGCACTGTCCTATATGATATTACTACACAAGTGAATTAATTTCAGTATACGAAGGTAGATGTTATTACAGAGGAGGACACGCAGATAATCTGCGCTCTGTAAAAACCCTCCTCCTGGACAGACTCGAACGTCGACTCCTGAGACAAGAGAGATCTCTATCACAGTTCGTCCACCAAGAACTGGCCACTAGTGAAAATCTGGAAACATATTTTTTATATTTATATTGTTCCTATGTCAGTTATTAGCTTCTTCAATTATTTATTTGTATAAGTGTTTTTGTGAACGTTTCTATTGTGCGTCGATTAGTGTGGGTGTGTGAACCTTTGTTTTTCCCTGTATGGTAACTGTAATTAATTGTTAGCGTTATCTTTTTTTCCCTCGTTATTAATCTTTATTTTCATGGTACGCCAAAGTTCTCAAGCGAGCACTTGTAAATATACGTTCCACTCCTGTATCATTTATTCTATTTGAGTTTGTCTTAATAAGCGCTTCTCTCTTATTTAGGGCTGTACACTTGTGTTTATTCCTGCTTTCCTTTGAATTTAAAGTAATGTTTTTAATCCTCACCATTTCTTTTAAAGGTCATACTCCTATCGTATGAGTGATTTAGCGAGCAGATTGTAACTGTATTTATTTCTTCATTTTAGCCTTGACTTGTCGGCGTGGGTCATGTGACACAGGCGAGGTTACGATAAGGACAGCAGGGATCTGGCATAGATCCAGAGCATTGAACTAGCCTAAAATACCTACGATCCAAGAGCAACCTTCTACACTTAACCGATCACCTCAGCCAGCTATACACCCAGCTACCCAGTGTAACTACGTGTCTTGTCGGGCTACTCAACACTCTGGTGATAACAGTGGCTATCCACCGTCTTCAACACTGGTTCACCTCTTGGCAGAATCGTATTATGGAAATCGGCGTTCGAGTCACGAAGAACGGCTATGAGTTCCGACACCACTCAGAGTTCTGCGTCATGAACATCGCCACAACACGCAAAACCTGTGTATAAATTAGCTTTGAAATCACGTATTATTTATGTATTTTATTTTTCATTTTTTTTTTTCAAGTAGAACAAATTCTCATGTTTAATTGCTTTACATTTTGGCATCAATTCTGATGTGTTTACCTTTGTGTGTTATTATTATAGTTTCCATTTACTTTTCCAGCCTTGTTAAATACTGACATAATATCTGACGTGACTGAGAAAATCTTCACATATATTATCATTATTATCAACATTTTGTGTTTCCCTGTGTCAGTTAATCATCCAAGTTACACTGAAAAAGTCCTCATAAGGTTTATTCGTTCATGGACAGGAACAAGTGACATGAACAACACTAACTTGAGCAACACTGACAGGGACAGCACTAACATGAGCAACACTGACATGAACAACACTGACAGGAACAACACTGACATGAACAACACTGATAGGAACAACACTAACATGAGCAACACTGACAGGAACAACACTAACATGAGCAACACTGACAGGAGCAACACTGACAGGAACAACACTGACAGGAACAACACTAACATGAGCAACACTGACAGGAACAACACTGACAGGAACAACACTGACAGGAACAACACTGACAGGAACAACACTGACAGGAAGAACACTGACAGGAACAACACTGACAGGAACAACACTAACATGAACAACACTGACAGGAACAACACTGACAGGAACAACACTAACATGAGCAACACTGACAGGAACAACACTGACAGGAACAACACTGACAGGAACAACACTGACAGGAACAACACTAACATGAGCAACACTGACAGGAACAACACTGACAGGAACAACACTGACAGGAACAACACTGACAGGAACAACACTGACAGGAACAACACTAACATGAGCAACACTGACAGGAACAACACTGACAGGAACAACACTAACATGAACAACACTGACAGGAACAACACTGACAGGAACAACACTGACAGGAACAACACTGACAGGAACAACACTAACATGAACAACGCTGACAGGAAAAAACACTGACAGGAACAACAATGAAAAGGGAAAAACACTAACATGAGCAACACTGACAGGAACAACACTGACAGAAACAACACTGACAGGAACAACACTGACAGGAACAACACTGACAGGAACAACACTAACATGAGCAACACTGACAGGAACAACACTGACAGGAACAACACTGACAGGAACAACACTGACCGGAACAACACTGACAGGAACAACACTGACAGGAAAAACACTGACAGAAACAACACTGACAGGAACAACACTGACAGGAACAACACTGACAGGAACAACACTGACAGGAACAACACTAACATGAGCAACACTGACAGGAACAACACTGACAGGAACAACACTAACATGAACAACACTGACAGGAACAACACTAACATGAGCAACACTGACAGGAACAACACTGACAGGAACAACACTGACAGGAACAACACTGACAGGAACAACACTGACAGGAACAACACTAACATGAGCAACACTGACAGGAACAATACTGACAGGAACAACACTAACATGAACAACACTGACAGGAACAACACTGACAGGAACAACACTGACAGGAACAACACTGACAGGAACAACACTAACATGAGCAACACTGACAGGAACAACACTGACAGGAACAACACTAACATGAGCAACACTGACAGGAACAACACTGACAGAAACAACACTGACAGGAACAACACTGACAGGAACAACACTGACAGGAACAACACTAACATGAGCAACACTGACAGGAACAACACTGACAGAAACAACACTGACAGGAACAACACTGACAGGAACAACACTGACAGGAACAACACTGACAGGAACAACACTGACAGGAACAACACTGACAGGAACAACACTGACAGGAAAAACACTGACAGGAACAACACTGACAGGAACAACACTGACAGAAACAACACTGACAGGAACAACACTGACAGGAACAACACTGACAGGAACAACACTGACAGGAACAACACTAACATGAGCAACACTGACAGGGAAAAACACTGACAGGAACAACACTGACAGGAACCACTGACAGGAACAACACTGACAGGAACAACACTGACAGGAACAACACTGACAGGAACAACACTGACAGGAACAACACTGACAGGAACAACACTGACAGGAACAACACTGACAGGAACAACACTAACATGAGCAACACTGACAGGAACAACACTGACAGGAACAGCACTAGCATGACCAACACTGACAGGGAAAAACACTGGGCAGGAACAACACTGACAGGAACAACACTGACAGGAACAACACTGACAGGAACAGCACTAACATGACCAACACTGACAGGAACAACACTGACAGGAACAACACTGACAGGAACAACACTGACAGGAACAACACTGACAGGAACAACACTGACAGGAACAACACTGCAGGAACAAAAACCCGACAGGAACAACACTGACAGGAACAACACTGACAGGAACAACACTGACAGGAACAACACTGACAGGAACAACACTGACCGGAATAACACTGACATGAGCAACATTGATATATAAAAGTCATCTCTAGTGAGTGAAGACAAACAAAAACACAGACAAAACTCTTAAGTTGCCATCTAATTGCAAAATAAAATTGTTTTTACAATGGTTGATTCATAGCTCCAGGACCCGCTTCGTAACTTTTTTACCGGTTTTTGTTGATTTTTTGGTCTTCAGGGACTGATTATATCCATTCTTAAAGTGTGTATTTTGTTTGCCTCCATCACCAACACCCACTTGACTAGTACAATCCACTTACCAGCAACACTTGACCTAGTACAGTCCACTTACTACCAACACTTGACCTAGTACAATCCACTTACCACAACACTTGCCTTGTACAATCCACTTACCACAACCACTTGACCTAGTACAGTCCACTTCCTACCAACACTTGACCTGTACAATCCCCTTTACAGCAACCCCTTGACCTAGTACATCACTTACACAACCACTTGACCCATACAGTCCACTACCACACAGTTCACTAGTCACTCCCCTTGCCGCCTAAAACGGAAGAAATGAAAAATGTTCTGATTGCAATAGGTGCCATTAAACAGGTTAAATCACATTATCCAAAAGCGATCACTGAGAAATCACAGATTTTCCTTTCATATAGAGTATCTCAAAATCCAAACCCTTTGTACCACGCCACCGTATACAAACCCCTACTAATATACACTTCTGTACCACACTTACTAATACAAACTTCTATACCATTTTAACACGTATACAACACTGCTAATATAACAATTTATATCACTGACACACGTATACCAACCATACTAATTCAACTTCTATACCACTGACACACGTTTTAAAAACCACTACTATATACAACTTTTTACCACTGACACACGTATACAACCCCTTACTAATATACACTTCTATACCACCCCTACTTTTACACAACTTCTTAACCAAGAACACTTATACAACCACTGTATTTTAAAACCTCTTACCCCTGCCACAGTATACAACCACTACTAAATATACACTTTTTACCACTGACACACGTATACAACCATCTAATATACAACTTCTATACCACTGAAAACACGTTATACAACCACTACTAATATACAATTCTATACCACTGACACACGTATACAACCACTACTAATATACAACTCTATACCACTGCCCCACGTATACAACCACTACTAATATACAACTTTCTATTTCCACTGACCAACGTATTCAACCATACTAATTACCCCAACTTCTATACCACTGACACACTTATACAACCACTGCTAATATACAACCTCTATACCACTGCCACACGTATACAACCACTGCTAATATACAACCTCTATACCACTGACCCCAGTATACAACCACTACTAATATACAACTTCTATACCATGACACACGTATTTCAACCACTACTAATATACAACTTCTATACCAACTGCACACGTATACAACACTACATATACAATTTTATACCACTGAAACCCTATACAACCATACTAAATATACAAATTTTTATACCATGACAACTTATACAACATACTAATATACAACTTCTATACCACTGACACACGTTACAACCACTACAATATACACAATGTGTACACTTTCATACGTACGTTTTATAATTTTCTTTCACGCGCTAACCTGAATTTTTTTGCAAAGTCAAAAAGAGAAAAAAAGGGAAAAATTTTAAAGAATACTTTTTTAGAATCCTGGAAACCAAATAAAGAAAGTTCTTACACGTATTTTTAAAGTATAATAATAAAAATTGTGTTAAATTTTGTAAAATGAGAAATTGTTGGATGAAATGAGAGAACTTGTTTGGGGAGGGAAGGAACCTTGTTTTGGTTGAGAGAAAACACTTTTTTTTGGGGGAAAAGAAAAAAAATTTTTGTATTGGTAGAGACACTTGTATTGGATGAGAGATTTTTTTTTATGGATGAAGACACTTTTTTGGTGAGAGACACTTTATTGGATGAGAAAATTGAAAAAGACATTGATTGGTGGGGGGCACTTGTTTTGGATGAAGCACTTGTATTGGTAAAGGACATTGTATTGGATGGGACACTTGTTTTGGTTGGGGACACTTGTAGGGAGGGGAAAAACTTGTATTGGATGGATATTGTATTGGATGAGAGCTTGTTTGGGGATGAGGCACTTGTTGGATGGGCATTGTATTGGAATGGGGGCCCCTTTTTTGGGAGAGAGAAAACTTTTTGGGGGTAAAGGTAAAAAAATGTTAAAAAAAAATAATTAAATTAAAAGGCTTTCTCTTTTTACTTATTTATTTAATTTCCTTTTAAAAGTAAAAAAAAAATTTTAACCCGTACCCCAAACACACCACACACACCCCAACACACCACAAACCCCACACACCCACCCACAACACACACAAAACCACCCCCCAACACACACAAAAACCCACCCCAACACCCCCAAAAAAAAACCCCCACACCCCACACACACACACACACACAAACACACCACACACCCACAACACACACAACACACACACCCCCCACAACCCCACACACACACAAACACACACACACCCACCCACCAAAACACACACACCACACACCACCACACACACACACAACACACACACCAACCACCACACCACCCCACACACACACACACACACACCAACAACACACACCCCACAACCACACACACACAACACAACAACAAAACACCACACAAACACACAAAAACCACCACACACACACCACACACACAAACACAACCACACACACAACACCACACACACACACACACAACAAAAACACACACCACACACACCACCCCACACACACACACACCCACACCACACACACAACACACACACACAACCACACACACAAACACACACACCCCAACACCACCCCCACACAAAGGGTGCAAAGGTTTGCGACAAGGTTATTTCCCAGAGCAAAGGGGGAAATGTCCTAGAAAAAAGGAAAAGGGGAACTCGGCTGCGACACGGGAGCACAGGAGGGTTGGGGGGAACTGAAAAACGACATTCAAATACTGTGTGGAATAGAAGGGGACAAGACGGGGTTCCAAAAGAGGGGAACAGGAAAGGGGGGCCCAAATTGGAAGTTAAAGACCCAGTTGAGCCAGAGGGAATGTTAGGAAGATTTTTTCAGTAAAAGAGTGTGGGGAAGGGGAAAAATGGCCTAGAAAGTGGGGTAGGGGAGGCAGGGAACCTACATAGCTTTAAGATGAGCATGAAAAAGTCGGGAGCAAGGGAGAGGGGGCCCTATAGCCAGGGTGAAGAGACGGGGCCAGGATGAGTCGACCCCGAAACCCAAAATTAGGTGAAAACACACACACACACAAAACACCACCCCAAAAAAACACACCCACACTGAGGTTTGAAGAAGCAAAATGTTAGTCCCAAAATTTTTTTTAAAAAAAAGGAGAGGACAGACGCCAAAACTATAGAATTCATGAAAAATTGAAAAGCGGGAAAGGGGTAGGGGGAAAAGGGGGGTAAAACCAGGGAATACTTTAAAAACACCCAAGGTTTCCCCGGGCCCTGTGTCAAAATTTTGGGCGGGGGTACAGGAAAAAAGGGGAGAAGGGGTGGTTTTTTTTTTGACGAAAAAGGGTTGCCCCAAAGTTTCCTAAAAGAAAAGTAAAAAATGGGAGGAAAGGGGGGAAACAAAAAAAAGCAAAAAATGGAACAGGGCTTGTAAAGAAGGCCCCCGGAGAAAAAAAGGGGGCAAGGTTCCGAGTGGGGGGAGGGGAAAGGGGGCATAAGGAGGTGCGTTTTTAGGGAAGACTACAAAAATAACCCCAAGGGAAAGGGAAGGGGAAAAAGAGAAAAAAGGAAGGAAGGAAAAAAAAAGGGGGAAGGGGGGGGGAAAAGAACCCAAGAAAAAAAAAAAGAGGGGGAAAGAAAAAAAAAAAAAAAAAAAAAGGGGGGGAAAAAGAAAAAAAAAAAAAAAGGGGGGGAAAAAAAAGATCTTAAAGATCCAGATTTTGCATTTTGTCTAAATTTTCATAATGTCTGGTTAAAATAAATTATCCACCCACATCGTTCTTAAAACTCTTAATTTTATGGCTGCTGCGACTCCCTGCAAGCCTTTCGATTTTTGGTCATTGTAATCTAAAAATTTTTTCATATGACCCCCCTTTTAAAATATTATAAATGTATATTTGTATAAATGGTTTAAATGCCCAAATTGGGAAAACCCCATCGTCATTTTCACATTAATATTCGATATTACTCACTTCATGTGTCAGTGAACCTTCAATGTTTTAAACTTTTTCTTATTAAAATTTTTTTAAGATTTAGGCGAATCTCAAAATTTAATAATTACCAGCACAGGTTTCTGTTTAACAGGCCTAGTCCCAAAATTTTAGATTCAGTTGAACCAGTTAATACGAAATTTAAAAGGATTCGGGAAAAAGGGTTATCACCAATTGTTAGCTTTTGAATTTTTTTTTTTTAAAATTTCATGTGAAATTTTTGTCCCTTTTACTTGTGTTGCTATACAGTGTCACCTATACGTGTACATTGAAAAATGCACACTTATACAGTGTACACTCTAAACAGGTACATCTAACAGAAATTTAACAAATACCACATTTCCTGTGAGTTGTGGTTAGCAGATCGAAAATATAATCCCTACAACACAGTTTCGAATCTTACAGGGACAGCCTGGGCTTGAACTGTAGGTCCCAACGGTCCCTTTTACAAGGTGCCTACCCCGGTGCACCCCTCCTCACCCTGGGCCCGCTGGCCTACATAGAGGTGGCATTACTACACAGATGAATGGTGCTCCACCACCCTTCCATAAACTAAAATTTTTAAACCCGTTTTTTAAAGGTCTGATGGATTATGGGTACAGGATGCACTTTAAAAAATAATAACGTCCGCTGCATATGCTACGTTAAGCAGTCACTGTATACACACAACCATTTTACATAACTGTGGATTTTTGATTTGCTTTTCTGATGCATAGTTTAATTTAGTGCCCAATGACCAATTTTTGGGACCAGAAATATGAAAAAAAAAATTTATGGGCAATGCTGGAGGGGAAAAGAATAAAAAAGCGAAGTGAGAAGACATAAATAAATTTAAACAAACTTTGCAAAACTCAACGAAACGAAAAAATTTTCACAGTGTTCTGGCGGATGAAGTGAGGCAGGATGAGAGTCGGAGGAGAGAGTGAGGGGAGGATGAGAGTGGGCAGGATAGTGAGGCAGTAGATAGTGGGAAGGAGATATGAGGCACAAAAACTTCCTTTAAAGCAACAGCTGCTTTATTCTGTACTCTTTATTGGGGGAACTGGAACTCCCTCCTATTTTTGGATTAAATTAATTTGTCCCCTTTCCCCTCAATAAGTGATCTTACAATTTCGGCCTGAATAAAAGTTTTTACGATGACTAATATTTAGTTGAAGAAAAGGTCTTGTGTTTTTTGACTGTACTGGTCTTGTGTGGTATGTACTTACTGGGGCTTCTGGATTTAGCTCTTTTTTGGGTTTTTTGGTTTTTGTACTGTACGGGGCTTCAGCGTTTTTTGTACTTTTCTGGTCTTTTGAGTTTCTGTGCCGTATGGGCCTCTGTGTTACTGTACTGCTGCGGGTATGTTCATTTTACTGTTTGTCTTCTGGTTATTTACTGTGTTGGGTACTGTGCTGGTCGCCTTTTTTCTGTCCGTACTAGTCCCTTTTGTTAAGTACTGCGCTGGGTATTTGTGTATTGTTCTGTCGTTTTGTGTTATGAACCCGTACTGGTTTTTGTGTTATTTTACTTAGGTCTTCGTGTTATGTACTGTATGGTCTTTTGGGTTTGACGTTTGGTCCCCCGCTTATTGTACTGTACCGGGTTTTTTGGTTTTTGTATGTAGGTTTTTTTTGGGGATTTACGTTGGGGCCCTGTTTTGTCGTACCCCTCTTCTGTTTATTGTTCTGTACTGTATTCTGTATTTCTGGCTGGTCTTGTTTATTTTACTGTATGGTCTTCTGTGTTACTGCCTGACTGGTCTTTTTTGTTACTTTTTCTGGTCTTTTGTTATTTTACTGACGGGCTTTTTTTGGGTTTTTTACGTACTCACTTTTCTTTTTAGATAATTTTTGGGGTACAGTTGTGTTTAATGTCTATATGTTCATCTGTGTATAAATTTTGTACTGGTCTTCCCTGTTATTGTACATTCTGGTTTTTCTGTGTTTTGTACTGACTGGGTTTTTTTTGATTTAAATGCACTTCTTTTCTGTGTTTTTTTTCTGCACTGCTTTTTTTTGTTATTACTGTCTGGTCTTTTGTTTTCTCTACCGTAGTTCTCTTGGTTACTGTACTGTTCGATGTTTTTGTGTGTATTGCACTGTACTGGTCCTGTGTGTTTTTGTACTGTGTTGGTGTTTGTGTTTGTGTATGCGTTTTTTTATGTGTTACTGTAACGTTTTGACCCGTGTTTTAAAGTCTGTACTGGAATTCTGTGTATTGTTCTTTTTGGGTTTTGTGTTGTTTTTGTCTGGTATCTGTGTTTCTGTATGTACTGGGTTTTTTGTTCTTGTAAAAGTACTGGTTTCCGTGTTATTTTTTCTGTCGGCTTTTTGTTACTGTGCTGTCTGGGCTTTTTTGGTTTGGACTGTTGGGGTTTTCTTGTTTTTGACTGTGCTGGTCTTCTTGTTACTTACCGTACTGGTCCCCTTCTTTCTGTACTGCACTGCACGGTACTGTGTGATTAATTGTATGGTTTTCTGTGTTATTGTACTTTATGCCCTTTTTGTTAGGGTTTCGTGCTGGTTTCTGCGTACTGTGCCGTACTGGGTTATACTGTTCTGGTTTTTTTGTTATTTTTTTACTGGGCTTTTGGTTATTTTACTGTACTGGTCTTCTGTGTTATTGTATGTACTGGCTTCTGTGTTATTGTACTGTACTGGTCTTCTGTGTTATTTTCACTGTATGGTCTTCTGGTTTTTTTCGTACTGGGTTTTTGTGTTATTGTACTGTACTGGTCTTCTTTTTTTGTACTGTACTGGTTTCTGTGTTTTGTACTGTTCGGCCGGTTTTGTCTGACTGGGGTTTCTGTGTTATTGTACTCTTTTTTGGTTTTTACTGTGCTGGCCCCCCCCCTGTGTTCTGTACCGAACTAGTCCTCTTGGTTTAATGTATGCTGGTATTCTGTGTATTGTTCTGTACTTGCTTAAAGTGTTTGAACCGTTCTGGTCTTTGTGTTATTGTAAGTAGGTTTGGTTTTTTTTACTGTATTGTCTTCTTGTTTTTTATTTGTCATCCCCCTATGGTTAACCCTTTCCCTTTTAATATTACATTGCGGTCATTTCCTTTAAAGCTAAATTGGAAATGAACTCCCTTGAAAATTTTTAATTTTAATTATTTAACTTATTAAAATTTATGTAACATGGCCATGATAATTTTAATTGGATTTTATGTAACCTCCCTCCGCCGGTGTGCCGGTTTGTAGTTAGCCTGATTTTTCGATGGTTATCCCCCCCCTTTCCCCCCCCCTTTTAAATTTCAACTACTCTAGATTGTTGGGTGATCACGCAGACCCATTTTCCGTAGTAAAGGTTGGGGACGAGCAGTGAAAAGTAGCAGCAACAGAACACTCCTGCTCGTCTCTGGTAACGGGCCAAGGTTTATTAGCCGGGCCTTTTGAAAATTTCTGTTTTATTCTGACTCCTTCCAATTGGGAAAAAAGTTTTAAATTTTAAAAGTAACCCAAAAAGAACAGGATTCTCTAATCGTTGTTTTTAAAGCCTTTGTTATTTGGGATATACAAAAAAAAGGGATTCAACTTATTACATAATTCGATATTTAAAGGGCTTTTGATATTTAAATATTTAATTTAAAATGGTTTTTCCGGGGGATCTTAAACCCCTAAACCTTTAAAAAATTGTTTGCCAAAAAGGAAAAGGGTTAAAATATTGGGTGGGGGGGTGTGGGGTAAAGAATTTCCAAAAGAAGAGAAAGGAAAGGGGAAAAGATAAAAAAGGGGAAATTAAAAATTTTTTGAAGCTTCATCTTGTTGGCAATTACACGAAGCTTGGGCTTTTAAAAATACGACAGGCTTTTCACTGCCCAGACAATCAGATTTTATGATACAAAAAGTCCTTTTTCCAGATGAGCAAAAAATCCGAGACTGGAAAGAGAAAGATACCCTTCCTTTTTTTAAATTTCTTTTTTACAGACCCCCCGACCCGGGAAAAACTACGACCTAAAAACCCCTACTGGAGACGACGGACATGAATTCCGATACTGGGAAACGCTCGTGAAAACGACCCCAAAGGGACTATAGGGGAACGAACCCATCAACTAAAGAAAGGATCCGGGGTAAACCATTTACAGATGTTTTTGAAACAGAACAAGAAGCCCTTTTGGAAAAAAACACGTTCCACCTCAAATCTTTTACCCCTTTTGACTAATTCAATCTAAGGAGAAATTTGAACGTCTAAAAAACGTTTTTATGCTTCAAACCTCCTTTGTAGAACCCAAAGGAAAGTTTAAAAAGGGGAGAATTTTGAACGTGAATTTTTGCTTTATGAAGGGGAATTTATGGGGAAGAAAAGAAAAAACTGTAATGATACAATCCCTTCTTTGCCCTTTGGAAAGCAGCCTCTTTGTGCCAAAATTAGGAGGAAAATTTTTGATTCTTTTTGAACATTCAAAAAATCAGGCGAAGGTAATGCAAGGGCCCCTCCAAAATTTTTGGGTGTTTTAATACATTCATTTTAAAAAGGGAAAAAAAGCCAAACCTAACCCCAATTACCTTTTGAACAATATTCTGATTATACCAGGTAAAAGTTTGTCTTCTGAAAGTTTGATTTTTTCCCGTCAGTTATTTGAAGTGTTTAGAACTTGAAGAAATATCTCAGCATCGGGGGTGGACTTGCCAGGAAAAACTCTCTGTTTTGGCGTTGGCGTAGGGGCTGCGGGAGCCGCCTCGTCGGTCATTTTCCCCAGCTGATGTTGCATGAAGACCTTTTTAAAAATTTTTTCCAGAGAGGGTGAAAACTTATCTTTTGCTTTCCCCCCCAAAATTTTTAGATATGTGCCCAGCAGACATTTTGAAATTTCCCATGCTATAACCACAGAATGTCAAAGGCCCCCCGGGAAAAGAAATCTACCTCCCAAGGTTTTTTATTAAGATTGAGGCTAGAAAGCTCCAGCTGGCAAACCCTTTTTGAAGGGAAATTAACAAAAAACAGGGGGACAAAGGTCTTTCCCCAGACAGTATTAAAAGACAATTTTACCACTGTCCCTTTTTTTGTAAAAAGTTGGTCTAGAAGTCCCAGTTTTGGCATAAACAGGGGGAATTTTAAAACCAACCAAGGGGAGATACCACCAGGTAATAAATTCCTCCGGAAGTAGGAAAAACTTGGATGAGAAACCCTTTCCCTTTTTTTCAGGCCTCATCCGACCGTTAATAGATGACTTTCCCACGCCCAGTGCTTCAAAAGAAAAGGTCAGTAGCAGGAAACCCTCTTTTCCCGGGAAAATTTTCGGCTTTTAAAAAGAGGGGTTTAGTAAATTCATACCTTTCGAGATTGGCGGGCAACTCCTTTTTAAAAAAAACCTGGTAATTTCCCTACTAGTAGTGAACCCCAGCTAGACGTATTATTAAGGTTAAAGGAAAAGGCACAATAAAAAGGTCCCTTTATAAGGATTTTGTAAAAAACTCCCTGGATATGGGCGGTCTGTGGGCTTTCAGATTTTTTCCCCATTGCCGGCGTGGATCTATTAATGGGGGACAAATTTTGTAAATTTGGGATCCCCAAGAGCCTCTGGTTTTAGATAATCCTTGGATGTAAATTAGCTTTAAAGCCTCGAGGCGGGCCTAGATTTATTTCCCCTTAATGTGGCCCAGAGCCATGGCTAAGAACTCTAACAATTTAAATATTCAACACCCTTTTAGAAAGTCCGATGAATTGGGTTTTAATTCCCTTTTTTAGCGAAGCAATTCAGTCAAGACCCACAGGTGACAAATTTTACCTGCCCCTGGGGCCCGTGACAAGAAAAAGAAGAATTTCTTATGCTCAAAAGGACGTAAAATTTTAAACCAATAAGGAAAAAAGGGGGAAAGGTTTACCTTTTAGATGAAGACGGTTTTCTTTGGGGAAGGAAATAATGATAATGATTTGAGTAAAAAGGGAAATTGTTAGTGGTGCCTCGTCCTTAGTAATAGGTATTTAAACTGCCATGTTAATCCACGGGAGGCATTTAGGATCTCGTAAGACAGAGAAAAAGATAAGGAAATTTTTTTTTTTGGCCTCAGATGAGGATTTTATTTTTGCTGACAAACTACGGAAATGCCACGTTTGTCAAATAATAAAAAAAACGGCGCACAACCCCGGTCGCCCCTTTACTTCCAAAAAAATTCCTGAAAAACCCTTTTTGAAAGATTATTATTGTTGTGTGGACCGTTGCCCCCAAAAAAGGGGAACCGTAAATCTTCACTATATAATAGGGCAATCGGTTCCGGCTATCCCAAGTCCAAAATTAATTCCCCAAAATATAGTAAGAGTTTAATACGCTTCTTTGTCCAAAAGGGGATACCCCGTGAAATTCAAAAGACCAAGGTTTATTTTACGTCTAAAGGTTTTTAAAGAGGCTATTTCGATTAGGAGTAAGACAGTCCTCTCACGCATTCATCCCCGTCACAAGGAGTGTAGAAAGTTCCACCAAAACCCTTTTAATTTACTTTACGTACTTCTGTGAGCAATATTTCGGGAATACGAAGGTTTACCCCCTTTTTCTCTTTGCCCCCCTGAAGTGAACAAGAAAGTACTAAAAAACCTCCATTTGACTTGATTTTTGGACTCAGGGGCGAGGGCCCCCACCAAAATTTCGGATTCTTGGATTTGGGAAGAGAGGACCCTTTCCCAGTCCTTTTACTTTGGAAAGAAAAACCCCTCCCAAATAAAAAGCTTAGCTGCCCTTTAAACTGTAGAAGCTAAGCCAAAAAGAAGAAATCTTTGACCAAAAAAGGGTAAATTGTTCATTTTCTCCGAATGAATTAGTGTTGGTTAAAAAATTAAATTCCCGGCTTTTTTTAAAAAACCCAGATATTTTTGGGGCCTATGAAAAAGTAGACAAAAAAAATGAGTGAATTTTCTGGGCCGTGAACCAGGACGTCGTAAGAAAATTAAGAGGATAATAGATAAAATTAAAGAAGACGAGTCACCTTCTCCCTTCTATTATTACTTTTCAAACCCAATCCCCCGAAATAAGGAAAGACACTATAAGGGAAGTAAGAGAAAATTTTAATACATAATTCTGAAGTTTTAAAACAACTAGACCATTTCCCGGGGAAATTTTTCCTACCCCCCAAAAAAACTCAAATCGAAGAGTTAAACCTAAATATAACTCCCTTTAAAGATATTCCACTCCTTGGAAATTTGGGGTTTTCCCCGATATTGTTTTTTAGAAAATAGTCCAATAAAGCAATCCCCTTTCCGGGTCTTCCTGTAACAAAAATTTAACAACAAGAAATAAATACATTACTGGGAAAATAATTTGATAGAACCCCGTTGGACACCTTGGGCTTCCCTGTTTTTTGGTCCCAAAACCCCATGGTAGTACGCCTATGCACGGATTACCCCAAAGTAATTCAATCCCAAACCGATGGGTTTTCCCTTACCCAGGATTAGATTTTTTGATGCTGTAGCCGGGGCCAACTTTGTGACCCGATTAGACTTGTGAGAGGGTATTACCGGTGCCGTTAAAAATCAGGGCCCAAAGATTTCCGGGTTCGTAGTTAAAAACGGACTATTTACGTATAAGGTTAGCCCTTTTGCTTGTTAAAGCCGCCTCCCCTTTCCCCCAAATTATGAACATTTTTGTCCACCCTTTGAAGGTTTAGAGGCATCTTAGGGCGCCGGTGGTTTTTTTGTGATGACGGCAGTCTCATTTAGAAGATTGAGCAACTCTGAAGCATTGCAGAAAACAATTTCCTGAAAATTTTCAAAAATGTGACTTTGGGAAAGGGCCCGTTTTAAAAACTCGGTTTTAAAAAAGGGGAAGGGGCTAGTACCCCCGACCAATTTAAAAGGCCAAGCTTTTTAAATTTTTTCCCCTCCTAAACAGGAAAGCCCTCCCAACGATTTTTGGGAATGGCTATTATTACGGGGTTTTGCCCAAATTTTCCAAGTTGCCCCCCCCTGACTAGATTGACCGTCCAAAATTAAAAATTTAATTGGGACGGGAAATTGTAAAAAGCTTTTTTAAAAGTTTAAAAGTTTCCTTTCCTCTGCCCGTATTGCGTGCACCCAATTTTCCCAAAATTTCCCTTTTTACCCCCATGTTATGCCATTTAGGGAGCAATAGGTCTGTCTTTTTGCAAACCTTCCAAAACGGTAATATTTACATCCAATATGTTATTTTCCTATAAATTTAAAAAAAATCAAAGATCTTATTCAACCATAGAAAAAAAAAGCCCCGGCTTTATTTTTTCCTTTTGAACATTTGACGTTTTCCTCGGTTAACTCCTCATGTGATAAATATTTTTTTCAGACCATAATCCCCCTAACTTTTATAAAATTTATGAAATCAAAAAAAGTTTGTATTAGCTGGGGTTTAAGGATCCAACCTTACCGGTCTCCATTTTTTCCTTTAAAAGGGTTCGAGCAAGTGTTAGCCGTGTCTCCTCGCTCCCAATATGGCTTAAACGGAAATTCTTTGCATCAAGCAGTTTTTGGGGCCCTTTTAGCAAGTGGATGACTAACCTTGGGAATGATGTACCTCCATCCCCATACCGCTGGTTTGGTTTTTTCTACTCCATCAGCATCTTAAAAAGCGAGATATTTGCTTGGGGCCGGGGTGTCATGCCCCTTGGTTAACCCTTTCCCTTTTTATTACATTGCGGCATTTCCCTTTTAAAAGAAATTTTGGGAAATGAAGTCCTTGTAATATTAAGATTTAAATTTTATTAACAATTTTATAATTTTTGAACATGGCCAGATAAGTTTAATTGGAGGTATAGTAACCTGCCTGCCGCCCCCTGTGCCGGTGTGAGTTAGCCGGAGTTCGATGGGTTTTACCCCCCCTTTCCCCCCCCCCTTTTGTTCAACTACTCTCTGAGGTTGGTGGTCACGTCACGTTACCCCCCTTTTCCTGTATGTCAAGGGTTTAGGGACGAGCGTGAAGAAGTAGCAGCCAACGAGAACACTCCTCTCGTCTCTGGTAACTGGCCAAAAGGGTTTTTTAGCCGGCCCCGGGCTTTCTGTTTTATTTGATGCTTCCCAATGGGAAAAAAAGACTTTTAAAGTTAAATAATCTCCATTTTTATTTAGTTATATCTGGATCTCCTCCTAAAGTCTGTTTTGAAAGCCTTTTGTATATGTTGGATTACAGAAAAAACAAGTATTCTTAACTTATAACGATAATTCGTTTTTTATAACTGGCTTTTGTTATATTTTGAATAATTAAAAAAATTTTGGGATTTCCGGGGGGATCATTATTATTACCCTAACCTCTTTCCAAAATTTTATCTTAAAAAGGAAAAGTTGTTCAAAACGGGTGTAACAGTAATAATGGTCTTCTGTTTATTGTACTGTAGGGCTTATGTGTTATTGTACTGTACTGGTTTCTGTGTTTTTGTCTGTATGGTTTATGTGTTTTGTACTGTAGGTCTTTTTTGGTATTGACTGTATGGGCCTTGTTTATTGTACTGTACCCTCTTCTGGTTATTGTTCTGCATGGCTTCTGGTTTTTACTGTACCCTTTTTCTGTGTTTTTGTACTGTACTGGTTTTTCTGTATTTTTGTCTGTACTGGTCTTCTGTTTTAGAAGGTATTGCTTCGTGTTATAGTACTGCCCGGTCTTTTGTGTTTCTTTACTTTTGGTCTTTTGTGTTATTATACTGTCTGGGCTTCTGTGTAACTGTTTTGTTTCGCTTTTGTTCTGTACTAGCCCGCTTACTGTACAGTGCTAGTCCTCGTGTTAGTACGTACGGGTTCTTTGTTATGTACGTCTGGTCACTGTGTTTCTGAAATGTACTCGATTTTGTTATTTTACTCCTTTTCTGTGTTCTATATTTGCCCGGGTTTTGAGTTCTATGCTGCACGGTCTTCTGGTTACTTACTGCACTGGTTTCTGGTTACTGTACTGACAGTCTCTTTTACTGCACGACTGGTTTTTGTGTTCGTACTGGTCTTGTTTGTTTTAATTACTGTACGGACTTCTGTGTTTTGTTTGTAATGGTCTTCTTGTTACTGTACGTACTGTTTTCTGTGTTATTTACTGTATGGTTTTTTGTGTTATTTTACTGTACCCACTTGTCTTCGAGTATTGTCTGTACTAGTCCTGTGTTTTTT
>NC_069410.1:68774543-68792931 GCF_026875155.1 Cherax quadricarinatus
GAAAAATGAGGTAAAGAGAGTAATAAGAGAAAAAGTTTTCATTGAGGGGTTTTTGCAAAGTAAATTTTAAAAAAGGAGGGGGGAAAATTTGGAGAGAAAACGGAGGTAAAGAGGTGGTAAAGGGAAATTTAAAAAGAGAGTAAAAGAAGTGGGGAGATATCAAAAAATTTCGTTGAAAATAGAAAAAATTTTTGGGGAGCGTGAAAATAAGCGAAAAAGTTAGGGAACAAATTTAAATTTGTGTTTAAAATGGGAAGGAGAGTTATTACAGGAAATTAAAGGGTATTCGAAGATGGAGGGAAAAATTTTTGAGGAATTTTAAATTTGTGAAGATAAAAACTGTGATTTCGTTTATAGGTCAAGGAGGAAAAACATCTTGTAGGAGTGAGGAAAACCCAGTTGGTGGGGGGGAAAAATTCGTGAGGCATTTGTTAAATGAAAAAGGGTAAGGCAGCTGGAATTGATGGGATAAAGATAGAAATGTTAAAAGCAGGTGGAGATAAAGTTTTGGAGTGGTTAATGTTTTTATTTAATAAATGTATGGAAGAGAATAAGGTACCTAGGGATTGGTTGGGGCATTCATAGTTCTTTCATACAAAGGCAAAGGGGACAAAAGAGAGTGCATAAAGTATAGGGGAATAAGTCTGTTTAGTATACCTGGTAAAGTGTATGATAGAGTTATTATTGACAGAATTAAAAGTAAGACGGAGAGCAGGATAGCAGATGAACAAGGAAAAGATTTAGGAAGGGAAACGGGTGTGTAGACCAAGTCTTTACGGGAAAAACACATAGGTGACCAGTATTTAGTTTAAGGGTATAGGGTTTTTGTGTCATTTATGGATTTGGAAAAAGGGCATATAATAGGGTAGATGGGGGCGATTGGCAGATGTTGCATATGTGTGGAATAGTAGGAAGGTTACTGAAAGCGGTGAGAGGCTTTTATGGGATAGTGAGGTCAGGTTAGAGTAAGTACGAGAGAGGAAATTTTTTCCCAGTAAAAGCAGGCTTTTGGCAGGGATGGGTGATGTCACCATATGTTGTTCAATATATGTATAGATGGGGTTGTAAGAATGCTGGATTTGGCAGAGGTTGGGGGTTTAAAAGAAAAAGAATCTAACACAAAAAGGAAGGTGTCACAGTTGCTCTTTGCTGATGACACTGTTCTTTGGGAGATTTTGAAAAGAAGTTAAAAGAGTTTTGGTTGATGATTGTGGCAATGTTGCAAGTGTATGGTGTAGGAGGTAGGGTTACTGAAAGCAGTGAAAGTTTTTACAGGAAGTGAGGCTCGTTAGAGTAGTAGAAAGGGGGAAAATTTTTTTTTCCCATAAAAGTGGGCCTTTAGACAAGGATGTGGTTTCCCCCCGGGTTGTTTAAAAATTTTTATGATGGGGTTGAAAAGGAAAAGAAAAATGCGGGGGTTTTTGGGAAAGAGCTGGAGTTAAAAAAAAAGAATCACCCAAAAAGTGGGATTTTCACAGCGCTCTTTGCTGATGACCGTGCTTTTGGGGGAGTTCTGAAAGAAGTTTGCAAAATTTGGGGGATAAATTTTGGTGGGTGGCAAAAGAAAAAAATTAAAGGTGAATACGGGAAAGAAAAGGTTAGAGGAAAAAAAAAAAGATTAGGTATGAAAGATTGAATATCAGATTGGGGGGAGAGAGATGGAGGAGGTGAAGTACAGATTTTTGGAGTGGACTGTCAGGGATGGGTCTATGAAAGTTGAGGTGAACATAAAATTGATGAGGGAAAAAAGTGAGGGTGCACTTGGGGTTGTGGAGAAAAAGAATTTTTGCCTTGGGGGCAAAGGGGGAATTTTGAGAGTATATTTTACCAACGCTCAATGGGGGGAAAGCTGGGTGATGAATGTTGCAGCGAGGGAAGCTGGGGGCAGTGGAGATGTCATGCTGGGGGCAAGGGGTGTAAATAAAATGCAAAAAATTCGTATTTGGAATTAGGGGAGGGGCGGATTCCAAAACGTTGTCCAAGGGGTGAGGAAGGGTTGTTGAGGTGGTTCGGACATGTGAAAATGGGCGAAACAAATGACTTCAAGAGGGTTTAGTCGATGGAAGGAAGGCGGGGGAGGGGGCGGCCCAGGAAGGGGTTGAGGGGGGGGTAAGGGGGTTTTGTGGCGAGGCTTGACTCCCGCAGGGATGCTTGAGGGTTTGATAGAGTGAATGGGGACAAATGGTTTTTAATATTGACGTGCTTTTGGAGTTGAGCAAAGAACTTTTTTTGAAGGGTTCAGGAAACCCAGGCCGGACTTGAGTCCTGGAGTGGAAGTAATCCTGCCTCTGAAGGAGGGTTTAATGTTGCAGTTTAAAAACTGAGTATAAGACCCTTCTGGCAAGACAGTTGGGGTGAAGATGGGAAAGTTTTTCTTTTTGGGCCCCCCGCTTGGTGGGAACGGCCGGTGTGAAAAATTTAAAAAAGGAAAAATTTAAAAATGAATAAGGAAAGAGTAAGGAAATGAGGAAACAAAAATTTTAGGGGAACGAAAAGCGAATATCAAATTGGAGGGGGAAATATGGAGGAGGTGAATGTATTTAGATTTTGTCAGCAGATTGGTCATGAAAGGAAGGGTGAATCAAAAAAATTAACGAGGGAAAAAATGTGATGGTGACTGAGGAGTCTGTGGAGAAAAGAACTTTATCCATGAAGCAAACGGGGAAATGTATGGATATTTTTAACCAACCCTCTTATCGGTGTGGGGCAGGGCGGGGTAAATTTTTGGGCATGAGTGTCATGTCTGGGGGCAAGCAGAAAATCCATTTTGGGAAAAATTAAAAAGGAGGTGGGGGTTCCCAAAAAAAGTAGAAGGAGTGAACGAATAAAATTTTGGGGGGGAGGGCGGGGTTGGGTTGGAGGCGGGGGATAAAAGATTTTGGTGTGTAGGGGCTTGGATTCGCAAGCATGCGTGCTGTGTTAGATAAGTGCAAAAGGAGAAAAATTTTTTTTAGAATTTTGACGAACTGTTGGAGGTGAGCAATGTAACATTTGTGAAGGGTACCAAATTTGAGCCCCCCCTGGAAGGGAAGTAACGTCTGTACTCAAAAGGGGGGGTTTTAATGTTGCAATTTTATAACTGGTATGATTCGCCCGGCCAAAACAGTGAAAAACTGATTTTCTAGCGAAAAATTGATAAAAATAATTTTTTCTACTAAGTGAACAAGAGATAACAATAAAACTTACTATAGGTGAACAATATAACAATAACTACTTATACTAGGGAAAAAAATATAAAATAAATACTTACAAATAGGGGAACAAGTGATAAAAATACTATTTAACTAGGGGAACAAGGATAACAATAAAACTTACTACTAGGGGGGGGGGGGGGGAAAAAGTGATAACAATAACTACTTACTAAAGGGAAACGTGAAACAAAACACTTACTACAGGGGAACAAGTAAACAATAACTACTTACTACTAGGGAAAATTTATAAAAATAATACTTCTACTAGGGGAACAAAGTGTAACAAAACACTTACACTTGGTGAACAAATGATAACCAATAACTACTTTCAAAAAGGTGAACAATGATAACAATAATATTACACTGGGAACAAGTATAAAAAAAATCTTTTCTACAGGGGAACAAGTGATAACAATAAAACTTTCACAGGGGAACAAGTGATAACAATAAATACTTTCTACTAGGGGAACAAGTGATAACAATACTACTTACCGGTGAAAAAATGATAACAATACTACTTACTACTAGGTGAACAAGTGATAATAACTACTTACTACTAGGTGAACAAGTGATAACAATAACTACTTACTGTTATCCTGCATAACACCCCCACCCCCAGACCATAGGTCTCACTCTGCTAGCGGGGGTCCCAAAACGGACACCGTAGGCAAAAAGAAAAATAAAAGAAAATAAGCCCCACATTAAGGTCTGAGGCAACTGGCAAAATGATAACTGGGGAATAACCACCATACAATCAGGGTCTTTTGGTACTACAAATAAGCAATATAAACAAACTGAGGTACTAGAGTGCAGACAATGAAACTCGCTAACTTTGAAAGTGATCAAGTTCTATCCCCCAACAAGCTCACAGTCACACTCTTAGACAGCTGTTTTAGGAAAAGGCACCATTACAACACAACGCTGGCCAGGCGCTGGCGTTGATGCTTTTTTACCTAAATTACATCAAGCAAACGTATAAACGAGCAAGTAAACTTTGTACAAAAGTCCCCCTGAGGAATGCGGTTTTATGAAGTAACCCCAAAAGTTCAGTATGTTGCAAGGCAGACCAAACTGTAGGTGCCACCAAAAAAAAGTTTTAAACAGTAAGTACATTTTCCAGGAGTTCAAAGAAAAGAAAAACAGATGTTACAGGGTTAAAATTTCCCCTGAGAAACAACATCACATTATCACTCCCATCTCACAGCAATCTTTAGTAAACAAAACTGGTTCCTCATGACACACCTCTGCGAGAATCAGGAGAGCACAGGAGAGGGGAAAATATCAGGCCCCCAAAAACAACGGGTGGATAGGCACATAAATCTTTTTGGGTGGGACGGGCGGCCGAAAAACCCCTGGAGTCTTCACTGAAGACCCCCAAAAGGTGGACCTCCCAGGCCGTCACCTAGGACCCTGGAGTCACCCCAACGGTGATCCAAAAAGGAAAAATTTAAAAAAGAGTCTTGGAGAACCAAAACACCTCGGATCAAAAGACATGACCCAAACGGGGAGGGCCATTCACCGCCAGCCCCAAAATTCACTAAAACGTTAGGTCCAACAGTCCCTATACCAACATAAAACAGAGGCGAGGCATTCCAGCCAACACCTAAAAAAACGTAGCATACCTTACCTAGGCATGGCCTTTGATGTGACTACCCCCCTAAATACACACACACTAGGGAATCCTGATACCTCCAGCTCCAGCTCAACCTGCCCTTCTCCTTTGGGTGGTCCAGGGTTCCATCTACTCGTCTACCCCAAATCACTGCAAAATAAGAATAGATAAGTGATCTATACACTACATTGTGCACTTTAAACACGAGACAAGGTATCAACAACCACATTCTCCGCTCCCTTCACATAATGAATCACCAGATTAAGAGGTTGGAGAAACAAGGCCCACCTCGTAAGTCTCTGATTGTGGTTCCTCATTAAGTGAAGGAAACATAAATGATTATGGTCACTATACACAGTTATAGGGTAAACTGATGATGATATATACACCTCAAAATGTTGCACTGCCAACACTAAAGCAAGAGCCTCCTTTTCTATGGTGGCATAGTGCTGCTGGTGTTTCTTCAGTTTTGCCGAAAAGTAGCTGACTGACAACAACTGTCCCTCTACTTCTTGCAGTAGTACAGCCACAACACCAGTATCACTGGCATCTATTTGCAGAGAAAATGGTAATGTGAAATTAGGACTAGCCAGCACAGGAGCACTTGTAAACAAAGCTTTTACATGTTCAAATGCCCTCTGACACTTCATATCCCACACAAATGTACACTTGGGGCTAGTCAGGTCAGTGAGTGGAGAGATCACCTTTGACAAATTTGGACAGAACTTTCTATAAAATGTTACCATGCCCACAAAACGCATAACCTCCTTCCGGGTCTTTGGTACAGGATAATTGTCTGTAGCCTCCACCTTGGCATTCACTGGGGCCACCTTATCCTGGCCAATAACATGTCCTAGAAAAGGTACCTGGGCTTCCCCGAAAACACTCTTTGCCAAATTAACTGTGAGCTGAGCACCAGTGAGCCTAGAGAAAAGCTCTCTAAGCTGCCTTACATGCTCTGACCAACAGTCGCTAAAAATAACCAGGTCATCAATATAACACCTCACGCCCTTTAAGCCACGTATAACCTCCTGCATTCTGCGTTGAAAACAGGAGGGTGCATTACGAAGCCCAAAGGGAAGAACTTTGTACTGAAAAAGCCCATCTGGCGTTACAAAAGCAGAGATGTCACTGGCACGTGGGGTTAAAGGTATCTGGCAATAACCCTTCAACAGGTCTAACTTACTTACATATTTAGCTCCCCCCACTGCATCAATGACATCATCCATTCTGGGAAGAGGAAAACAATCAGCCTTACTTATTAAATTAACCTTACAGTAGTCAGTGCACATCCTCATGGTGCCATCTGGTTTGGGAACCATCAGACAGGGGGATGCCCACTCACTCTCGCTTGGTATTATTAAATCATTGTCAAGTAAAAATTTCACCTCCTTCTCCATACTTTTTCTCTTTTGTGGGTTCATTCTGTAAGGGACCTGCCGAATTGGTTCAAGGGGCTTTAGCTTGCTTACACGAGGGATATCCCCAAACAAATCCTCAAAATTCCAGAGAAGCTGAACCATCTCAGCAACCCTTTCCTTGAACATTAAAATGGTATAAAATACCTAACAACCCTTTCCTTACTAAGACCTAACATACATTGTGAAGGATCTTTTAACAATGCCCTGTTACTAAGGTGTACATCTGTGGCCCCCTGTGCATCAGTGTTCACCCCTGGGTCACCTACTATATTTACACATGCCACACCTCTTTGGTGGTACCTTTTCAGCCTGTTTATATGTACCACCCGTTCAGACTTCCGTCGCCCAGGTGTGTGAATTCTGTAATTTTGATCTGTGACCTTTTCCACGACCTTGTACGGCCCACTGAACTTTGCTTTTAAGGCATTACCAGGCACCGGCTCCAATGCTAGTACCTCCTCTCCTACTTCAAAGGTACGAGGCACGGCCTTGCGGTCAAATTGTGTCTTCATCTTGGTTTGGCTGATGTGCAGGTTCGCAGCAGCCAGATGCTTCATGTGAGCCAAACGGTCTCTGAAAGCGAGAAAATCCTCCGAGGGGGCAGCCTCACAATCTTCACCAAGCCAGTAATCCTTCAAAATCATCAGTGGTCCCCGTACCTGGTGACCATAGATCAGTTCGAAGGGACTATAGCGTAATGAATCCTGAGTGCTGTCCCGCACGGCAAATAAAAGGAGGGGGATACCCTCATCCCAGTCCCTCTGGTACTGGGCACAATAAGCCCGCAGCATAGTTTTGAGAGACTGGTGAAACCACTCCACTGCCTATCACTCTCTGGGTGATAGGCAGTGGAGGTCGTCATTTTAATATTAAACTCCCCCAAAACCGTGCGAAAATGTTTAGATGTAAAATTTGACCCCTGATCTGTTTGAATTTCCTTAGGGATCCCGACCTGCATAAAAAATTTCACCAGTGCTCTCAAGACCACACGTGTTGTAATCTTACGTAGTGGAATGGCCTCCGGAAACCTGGTAGGGGAACAAATAATAGTAAGTACTGGTTTCCCATCTTGGTCCTGGGTAGCGGCCCCACACAATCCACCACCAGCCTGCTAAAAGGTTCTCCGGCGAATGTAATAGGGTTAAGAGGGGCAGGTTTAATTCCCTGATTAGGTTTTCCTACCCTTTAGCAAACTGGGCATGATTCTACATACTTACCCACTGATTCCCATACCTGGGGCCAGTAAAAATGTTTAGAAATCTTGCCCATAGTCTTTTTAACACCTAAATGTCCTCCCATGGGAACATCGTGGGCCAAACACAAAACCTGATATCTAAATGGTTCCGGCACCACCACTTGGTAGAGTGCCTGCCGTGCTCCGTCATTAGATGTCGCATCCGATAAGGTCTTTCGCATTAAAATACCTTCTGCAAAAAAGAAACATTTAGTTAGTTGAGAGGCCTCTTCCTCGGTAACAGCAGATGACCGAATAGCTTTTAGGGTTTCGTCACACCCCTGGGCCTCGATCAACTGCTCTCGAGTAGGAGTCCCCCCCCTATACCAGCTCCAAGACCCCCACTCAAACAGGGTCTTGCCTGGGATGGTTCATCACAACCCCGAGCCAACTGCAGGCTAGGCTCGAGGAATAGATTTCCCAAACCCAAATCATCCCCAGGATCTAACGAGTCACAGAGAGAGACTGCCCTCTTATCTTTTGACATTTTCCTGGTTACTGCACACACCGGAAATAACTCGGGCAAGGTAGCCCTAGCTTTTTCCTCCCAACTCTGTGAGGCTGGGTCCCTCCAAACCAGAGGTTCCTCACTTTCAAGACAACCCATGACATTATTGCCTAAGAGTAGGTCAACCCCTGCACAAGGTATATCCTCTGTGATACCTACAGCTAAGTAACCACACGGGGTATGCAGACTCCACCCATACGTGTGCACTGGAGTCTTGACAGGGCATCCTGTAATTCCTTTGAGCAAAACGTCCAACCCAGTGTATGTGTCATCCGACACTGGCAGTATGCCCTTACGAAGCAAAGTGTACGTGCTACCAGTGTCCCTCAAAGACATAACACCTGTTACCCTACCTTCATTTTGGTGTAAGGCCACGGTGGACTTGCTTGTTAAGACCTTCATCCGAGGGTCCAAACCTGCTGAGTTACCTGATATACCCAGAGGTGGTGCTTCAATATTAGCTACTGTGTGGGTACCTGGTGTATCTACCTGAGAAACTCCAGCAAGCGCCTGATCTCTACGCATCTTCTTGCAATACGGCTGCAGATGGCCCTGTTTATGACAATAAGTACAGTAATATAATTTAAAGGCCCCCTGCCCTTTTGACCTAGGTTGGATCCCTTGGTTCTGGGGAACTGGGCTCGTCCCACCTGTTCCTTGTAGTCCTGGACCTGTGACAGCTGACTTAAAACCTCCTCGAGTGGGTACTGGTAAATTAGAGTTATTAAAACTCTTGTGGTTATTAGGCTGATAAATGGGTGGCTTAAACTTCTGAAATTTCTTATTCCTATTGGTGGGTGGAGAAAACTTACCATTATTAGTATGTGGGGTGTGGTAACTACTACCAAATTTTTGGTTAGCTAAAAATCTGTCACCCAGCTCTAAAGCATTATTAAAATCATCAAGATCCTTCTCCTCAAGATATGCCTTAAGGTCAGGAGGAACATTTCCCAAAAGATCCTCTAACAAAATTAAGGTAATTACACCTTCATAATTGCCTACCACCCCCTTTGAGCGACACCACCTATTTAGAAGTGACATCTTCTCCTTACCATATTCCACCAAAGACAGCCCTGACTGAAACTTTAGTCCTCTGAATTTCTGCCGGTACCTTTCCGGCAACATTTGATAAGCCAGTAAAACTACCTCTTTTAGCTTATGATAATCAGAAAAGGCAGATCCTTCTAAAGAACTAATAGCCTGTAACCCTTTACCAACTAATTGGGCTCTTGCTAATGTCACCCATTCCTTTTCCGGCCAAACTTGAGATTTGGCCGTACTTTCAAATAACAGAAAAAACTGGTCTGGGTCTTTCTCTAGGAATTTGGGCACAAATTTTATGGTTTTATCCAAATGAAAAACATCTACCCTTGTGTCTGTGTCTGGGTGAGAAGCAAGCTGCCTCTCTTTAGCTCTTTCTTGAGCCCTAAGCTCCTCTAAGGCTCTCTGTTCCTGGATCTTTGTGCGCTCAATCCTTAACTGTTCCTTTTCTTCTGCAACTAGGGCTAATTTCATTTGTAAAATTACTACTTCCTTATCCAGGTCCCTATCATGGGATTTGATTCAATGTCACCTTCCAAATGCATGTCATCCTCAGAATTTTCACCAGTGTCAGCCATTTTGAGAAATAATAGCACCAAATCTTACTACCAGCCACAGAACTTACTGATATAAAATAATAAAGCACACAGCAAGGTACATATACTGAAGTAGTATATTCACAAGGAGTTGTCATGTGACTCCCTCAAATTAAACAGGATTGCACACAAAAAGAAAACCATGGCAGAAAAAAAATAAGAGCTACTGCACCTGCAAAGGTAAATTATTTCCAGAAATTTAGGTAAGCATAACCCCCTAAAAATCAGCAAGATTGTACCTGCAAGGGTTAATTATGCACAAAATATCAAGTATTAATAACACCCTAAAAATCAACAATATGGTACAGAAAGGTAAATGATTTATAGAGTATTAATTAATAATAACACCCTAAAACCAGCAATATTATACAGAAAGGTAAATTATTTACAGGGTATTAATTAATAATAACACCCTAAAACCAGCAATATTATACAGAAAGGTAAATTATTCACAGGGTATTAATTAATAATAACACCCTAAAAACTAGCAATGTTGCACACAAAAGTAAATTATTATTTTAGTGTGAGTGTTATAGTGAATGCTTCCTCTGACCAACCCAGTAAAGAATGATTATTGACTTTCCAGGTTGCAAACTTTAATTACCACATAAAATTTGATAATTCTCCCATATACAGGCCCCCATGTTATGCAAAAATGTGGGATAGCTGGGGGCTTGAGCCTGGTCTAAGGGCAAAGGTAAAGGTTACACACATCTCAAGCCCAAACCGGCCACCCAGGGCTATCCCAGTCAAAACAGAAAGCGCTAAACTGGTATGTGTACTTCAAAGGGTTGGGTAACAGAGGGTTAGGCAAAAATCCCAATTAGGAAAATATATCTATTTAATCACCATAACATAACATAACAGAAAAACCTTAATCCTAAACGCCCAAATGAGGGTACACAAGCAACAGCTGGCTGGAGGTTCAGCCACCATAACCACCAGGCCTCGTCAGCGTCAGGCCGTCACAACACTACAAACCCCATTTCTTATTTCCTCACTCATCCCACAGCACCCTGACCATGTCAGAGCCTGGGTGAACATACAGGTAAGCCATATGAGAGCCTATGGCTTGAGTTGGATAAACAAAATGAGTGCACAACTACAAACTTATCTTAAATACACAGCATCTCCGACGCCAGCCTCTACACACCATGCTAACGTCACGTGACTCCCCCAAACCACGCTTACTCCGCGTACCCAAACATCCTTGGAAAATAAATCATTAACAGAATTTCTATATAATTACAGTTAAAGTACTTTACAGTACCCCCAAATGCACATTATCAATTAAAAATTATTTTTTTACAACTATAATATTCATATTATTAGGCCCCTTTCTCCACTATATGAACTTACGATGTCATGCGAACCTGCAAAAACACTTTACAGGTGAAAAGTAATAACAATAACACTTACTGCTAAGTGAACAATGATAACAAAAACACATATACTAGGTGAACAAATGTAACAATAAACTTACTACTGGGTGAACAAGTGATAACAATAACTAAACCCCCAGGTGAACTATGAAAACAATAACACTATATAGGTGAACAAGAGATAACAATAATTTTTACTAAGATATTTTCCCCAAGACCCCCTGCCACGTTTGTGTTTTGATTTTTTCCCCGGGTTTTCGTGGGTCAGGAGTCATCTGTGTCTTCTCAGATTTTTCCCCCTTCCCCCATCCTACCTACCTTCCTACCCTACACACAGGTAGGGTCAGGAGCCCACGTGTCCCCTCAGTTCCCCCTTCCCCCAATCCAACCTTACACTTCCTACCCTACTCTCGGGTTTCTGGGTCCGGGAGTCTCTGTGCCCCTCGAATTCTCCCTTCCCCACACCCTAACCTAACTTCCCTATTCACTTCAGTGCTGGTCCAGGTCCATCTGTGTCCCCTCAATATTTCCCTTCCCACACCTCACCATATTCCTTTTCCACTCTCGGTTTCATGGTCCAGGAGTCCATCTGTGCCCTTCAAAATTTTCTCCCTTCCCTCTCCTAACCTACATTCCCTTTCCCACTGTCAGTTCGGGGTCTAGGTCCATCTGTTCCCCTCAGAAATTCTCCTTCCCCCCACATCCCACCTATATTTCCCTATCCTCCCCCTGAGGTTTTATGGGCCAGGATCCATCTGGTCCCCTCAGATTTTGCCCCTTCCCCCATCCTCACCTATTTTCCCTATCCACTTCCTTTCAGGGGGTCCGGAGTCATCTTGCCCCTCAATTTTCTCCCTTGCCCCATCTAACCACATTTCTTATCCTCTCCGGGTTCGGGGGCCCGGGAGTCCATCTGTGTCCCCCAGTTTCCCCCTTCCCCACATCCAACCAACACCTACCTACTCTCGGGTTCAGGGGGCCAGGAGTCCCTGTGTCCCCTCAGATATTGTCCCTTCCCCAATCCTCACCATATTTCCCTATCCTACCTCATTTCAGGGGCCCGGGGAGTTTCTGTGTCCCTGAGTATTGTCCCCCCCCACACCCTAACCACACTTCCTATCCTACTCTCAGTTTCATGGGTCCGGGGTCCTTCTGTTTTCCCCGATATTCTCCCTTCCCCCCCGTTCCTACATTCAGTAATCCCAACTTTGCAAAACCCTTCCCCGGGAATTCTCCGGGCCCCCGAGTCTCCTTCCCTTCAAGTCGGGGTGAATCCTCCCCCAGTCCTACCCACTCCCGGGTCAGCGTCCCACCCCAGGTCGTGTTTCCAGGAAATGCACCTTCCCACACTTTCCTGAGGACAGCAAGTCCCACCCAGATCCGTGGATCCAGGTATTCACCTTTCACCACTTCCCTGAGGTCAGAAAGTCCAACCCCGGGTCGTGTTCCAGGTATTCACCTTTCATCACTTCCCTGAGGTCAGCAAGTCCCCCCCCGGCCCCTGGTTCCAGGTTTTCACCCTTCACCACTTCCCTGAGGTCAGCAGTCCCACCCCAGGTCCGTAAATTTCCCAGGTACTTACCCCTTCCCAACCACTTCCTGAGGTCAGCAATCCACCCCAGGTCCGGGGTTCCAGGTACATACCCTTCACTCACTTCCCTGAGGTCACAAGTCCCACCCCAGGTCTGGGGTTCCAGGTATTCACCCTTCACCACTTCCCTGAGTCACAAGTCCCCACCCCAGGTCCGTGGTTCCAGGTATTCACCCTCACCATTCCCTGAGGTCAGCAAGTCCCACCCGGTCTGGGGTTCCAGGTATTGAAACCCTTCCACACTTTCCTGGGACAGAAAGTCCCACCCCAATCCGTGGTTCCAGGTATTCACCCTTCACCACTTCCCTGAGGTCAGCAAGTCCCACCCCAGGTCTGTGGTTCCAGGTATTGCACCCTTCCACACTTTCCTGAGGACAGCAGTCCCACCCCAAAGATCCGGGGGTTCCAGGTATTCACCTTCACCACTTCCCTGAGGTCAGCAAGTCCCCACCCCAGGTCCCTGGTTCCAGGTATTCACCCTTCACCCACTTCCCTGGGGCAGCAGTCCACCCCGGCCTGGTCCAGGTACATACCCTTCACCCACTTCCCTGAGGTCAGAAAGTCCCCACCCCAGGTCCGGGATCCAGGTACATCCCCTTTTCACCACTTCCCTGAGGTCAGCAAGTCCCACCCCAGGTCCGTGGTTCCGGGTATTCACCCTTCACCAATTCTCTGAGGTCAGCAAGTCCCACCCCGGGTCCGTGGTTCCAGATTCCCCTTCACAACTTCCTGAGGTCGCAAGTCCCACCCCAGTCCGTGTTTCCAGGTTTACAACCTCACCACTTCCATGAGGTCAGCAAGTCCCACCCCAGGTCCGGGGAAATCCAGGTTATTCACCTTCACCACTTCCCTGAGGTCAGCAAGTCCACCCAGGTCCGTGGATCCAGGGTTTTCACCCTTCAACCACTTCCCTGAGGTCAGCATTTTAACCAGCCTTGAAGCACTGTCCATAAAATGATATTACTACACAAGTGTTTAATATCAGTATACGAAGGTAGATGTTATTACAGAGGAGGACACGCAGTTTAATCTGCGCTCTGTAATAACGTCCTCCTGGACAGACTCGAACGTCGACTACCTGAGACAAGAGAGATCTCTATCACAGTTCGTCCACCAAGAACTGGCCACTAGTGAAAATCTGGAACATATATTTATATTTATATTGTTCTAATGTCAGTTATTAGCTTCTTCAATTATTTATTTTGTATAAGTGTATTTGTGAACTTTTCTATGTGCGTCGATTAGTGTGGGTGTGTGAACCTGTGTGTTCCCTGTATGGTAACTGTAATTAATTGTTAGCAGTTACCTTTCTTCCCTCGTTATTAATCTTTTTTCATGGTACGCCAAAGTTCTCAAGCGAGCACTTGTAAATATACGTTCCGCTCCTGTATCATTTAATTCAATTTGAGTTTGTCTTAATAAGAGCTTCTCTCTTTTTTTATGGCTGAACACTTGTGTTTATTCCTGCTTTGCTTGAATTTTAAAGTAATTTTTTTTAATCCTCACCATTTCTTTTAAAGGTCATGCTCCTATTGTATGAGTGATTTAGCGAGCAGATTGTAACTATTTATTTTTTCTTTTAGCCTTGAGTTGTCGGCTGGGTCATCTGACACAGGCGAGGTTACGAAAAGGGACAACAGGGATCTGGCATAGATCCAGAGCATTGAACTAGCCTAAAATACCACGAATCCAAGAGCAACCTTCTACACTTAACCGATCACCTCAGCCAGCTACCCAGTGTAACTACGTGTCTTGTGGGGCTACTCAACACTCTGGTGATAACAGTGGCTATCCAACGTCTTCAACACTGGATAAGGAAAAGTTCACCTCTTGGCAGAATCGTATTATGGAAACCGTCGTTCGAGTCAACGAACAACGGCTTTGAGTTGCGAACACCACTAAAGTTCTGCGTCATGAACACGCCACAACACGAAAAACCTGTGTATAAATTAGCTTGAAATCACGTATTATTCATGTATTTCATTTTTCTTTTTTTCCCTTTCAAGTGGGACAAATTCTCATGTTCAATTGCTTTACTTTTTCGCATAAATTCTTATGTGTTTATCTTTGTATGTTATTATTATAGTTTCCATTTACTTTTCCAGCCTTGTTAAATCTGACCTAATATCTGACGGGACTGAAAAAGTCTTCACATATTTTATCATTATTATCAACATTTTGTTTTTCCCCTGTGTCAGTTAATTTTCCAAGTTCCACTGAAAAGTCCTCATAAGGTTTACGCATTCATGTGAAAGTGGTTATCACTACCAGGAACAACATTAATGTTCACTATGATGAATGACACATACAAGAACAACATTAACGTTCATTATGATGAATGAACACATACAAGAACAACATTAACGTTCATTATGATGAATGGAACACTTTCAAGAACATTAATGTTCACTAGATGAATGAACACATACAACAAAAACATTAATGTTTACTATGATGAACGAAAACATACAAGAAAAACATAGTATCACCTTTACATAATAATGAATGACACTGGTGTTTCCCTTCAAAAAAATAGTCAGTGTTTATGTGAACAACATTGACATTTACCAACACTGCAGGAACAAATGACAGGAACAATACGAACAATGACAGAAAAACACTGACAGGAACAAGTGACAGGAACAACACTGACAGGGAAAAACCCCTGCATGAGCAACACTGACAGGAACAAGTGACAGGGAAAAACACTGACAAAGGAACAACAACTGACAGGAAAAACAACACTGACATGAACAACACTGACATGAGCCAACATACACTGACAGAACAAGTGACAGGAACAACACCGATATGAGCAAACTGACAGGAACAATGACAGCAACAACACTGACAGGAACAACACTGACAGAAACAACACTGGCATGAACAACACTGAGGGAAAAACACTACAGAAAAAACACTAACATGAAAAACAGAACAACATACAGAAACAACACTAACAGACAACCCCTAAAAGGAACAACACTAAAAGAAAAAACACTAAAAGAAACAAAACTACTAACAAAGATAACAACACTAACAGAAACAACACTAACAGAAACAACACTAACAGAAACAACCTAACAGAAACAACACTAACAGAAACAACACTAACAGAAACAACATAAAGAAACACACTAGCAGAAACAACACTAACAGAAACAACAAAGAAACAAACCTACAGAAACAACATAACAAAAACACTAACGAAACAACACTAACAAAACAACTGTAATTTTCACCTTTTTTTGTTTGGAAGACCCCAAAACAAAAAACCCCAACCCAACCCAAACTTCCTAGTTGTCCCCTTATTCAAAAAATTGTAACCATTCACCTTTTGTTATTTCCTTTCAACCACCCCTTACCTATAAAGTCCCTTTTAATTTGCCTCCCTCCACCACACCAACACTTGACCTAGTCATCCACTTACACCAACACTTTACCTAGAATCCACTTACCCCCAAAAACTTGACCAGTACGTCCCCTTCCACCACACTTGACCTAGTACAGTCCACTTTCCACCACCATTACCTAGTACATCCACTTCCCCCAAAACTAAATGACCTAAGCAAATCCATTAAAAAAGGAACACGACAAGCAACCACTTAACACAGACCTTACTATAAGTTCACTTCCACCTCATTACCACGCCACTTAAACAAACCCCTTCTAATATACATCCACTTTCCTAACAAAATTAAAAATTCTATAATGCAATAAAGGTGCAAAAACAATTTTTATCACAAAGAAACAACCACCAAAATACAATTTTCCCCTTAAAGTATAAAATATTATAATCCCAAATTTTATACCACTGCACCGATACAACCACTACTAATATTCAAATTTTATACCACTGACACTATACAACCACTATTATATACAACTTCTATACCACTGAAAACGTAACAACCCCCTCTAATATACAATTTTATACCACTGAAACACGTTACAACCACTACTAATATAAAAACTTCTATACCACTGAACACGTATACAACCACTATTTAAAATACAAACTTCTATACCCCTGACACACGTATACAACCACTACTTATACACACTCTATACCACTGAAAACGTATACAACCACATTAATATACAACTTTTTATACCACTGACACACGTATACACCCCCTACTAAAATACAAATTTTATACCACTGAACACGTTTACAACCACTACTAATATACCACACTTACCACTCATAGTAGTCAAATTTTTTATAATTTTACAAATTATACCCCGACAAAAGGGAAAAAAAACTTTAAGAAATTTTTAAAACCTATAAAAAAATGAAAGTCTATACAACCAAATACTAATAAAAATTTATACCAAATGGACACACATACAACCATTAATTATAACAAGGTCACTTTATATGAAGAAATTTTTTATAAAAAAGTGCTAAACACTTGTATATTGAAAGAAAGAAGAGAAAAAAAAAACATTAAAAAATATTTTTTTCCTTATAAAGGGTTTTTTAACAAATTCCTTAAAGTATTTTAAATATCAATAATGAAATGTATGATAAAAAAAACAAAAAACAAAAGAAAAAATCACTTGTATTGGAAAAAGAGGAAACATGGGATAAAGGAGAAGGAAAATTTGGGTATTGGAGAAAAAGACACTTGTATTTGGGAAGGGTAAGATTTTAGAAAACTAATTAACCAGTAAGGCTTTTCATTTTTCACATACGGAATAATCTAATTCCCTTTCAAAGTAATATGAAAAATACACACGACAAGACCCACAGAACACAAACACACCACACCCCACAACACCATTTAATCCACCACAAACAAGAGATTGGGGAAAAAGAGGCCGCAGGGATAACAGGGAAAAGGACTACAATATTTAAAGGGAATCTTGGGGAGGAAAACCCGCACATTCCTGAGGGCAATTTAACACCCGTGCCCGCGGGGTCCCCAGGGGCATCCAACCCTCTTTTTAAAAGGAACGCAGGACCGGAACCGATAACTTAGGCCCTTTTGGAGATGCGGAAGTTTTTGGGAAAAATACCGACGAAAAAAACCAGGAGAATCAAAGGGTTGAAAAAGCTGCCCCGACTGGAGGATTCCCCGGTGAGGGTTAAAAAATCAACTAGAAATGGGAAGGAAAGAAGGGGGCAGGACGGAATACATCTAGGGGGCAGGGGGACAAAACATTTTCCCAAAAAGGAAAAGACGGGGTTGAGTAAACACAAGCACAATTTGGGAAAACGCACACAACAAATAATGTTTGAAACATATGGGCGGCCCAAGCAACCTAGAAAGCTCCGGCCTCAAAGGAATCGTTTAGGGACCCGGTACCACCGAACTAAATAGTAGTCAATATTGGGGTACCACCAAACCCACCACCACCAACACAAAAAAACAAACAACAAAGGTTTGCAAAAGGTTAGTCCGAGCTAAGGGAAAATTTTCCCAGAAGAAGGTTAAGGGAATCAACCCGACGAAAACTGGAGGACAGGAGAGTTTGGGGGACATGTAACGACATACAAAATACTGGGGAATGACAAGGTGGAAAAAAGACAGGATGTTCCAAAGAGGGACACAGAACAAGGGGCACAATTGGAAGTGAAGCACAGATAATCAAGGGATGTTAGGAAGTATTTCTTCAGCCCCAAAGTAGCGAAGTGGAAATTTGAAGGAGGGAGTGGAGGGAGGACCATACATACTTTAAAAGAGGATGATAAAGCTCACGGGGAGAGGACCTAGTACACAGGGGAAGAGGCGGGGCCAAAGGGGCTGGACTCGACCCCGCAACCCATAGGAAGTACAAAAAAACCCACACACACACACACACACCC
>NC_069410.1:68793431-68822203 GCF_026875155.1 Cherax quadricarinatus
AGAGAGAGCAAGAGAAAGCAAGAGAGAGAGAAAAGAGAAGAGAGAAAGAGAAGAGAGAGAAGAGAGAGAGAGAGCAAGAGAGAGAGAGAGCGGAGAGAGAGAGAGCAAGAGAGAGAGCAAGATAAGAGAGAGCAAGAGGGGAAAAGAGAGCAAGAGAGAGAGAGAGCAAGAGAGAGAGAGAGCAAGAGAGAGAGAGAGCAAGAGAGAGAGAAGAGCAAGAGAGAGAGCAAGAGAGAGAGAGAGCAAGAGAGAGAGAGAGCAAGAGAGAGAGCAAGAGAGAGAGAGAGCAAAGAGAGAGAGCAAGAGAGAAGAAGAGAGCAAGAGAGAGAGAGAGAGAAAAGAGAGAAGAGAAGAGAGAGAAGAGAGGGGAGAGAGAGAGAGGAGAGAGAGAGAGAGAAAAGGGGAGAGAGAGAAGAGGAGAGGGGGGAGGAGGGAGAAAAGGGAAGGCAAAGAGGGGGAGAAGGGGGAAAGAGGGGGGGGATGGAAGAGCGAGAGGGGAGGAGGCAGGGGGGGGGAGGAGATGGATGGGTGGGAGGAGGTGGGAAAGGGAGAGGAGAAATAAGGGAGGGGACAGATGTTAAGGGGGAGTGTTAGAGGGGGGAGGTGTTAGAGGTTTAAGAGTTTAGAGGGAAAGGATGGGAGAGGAATAGAGGAGAGAGATAGGTAGGAGGTGATAGGTAGAGAGAGAGATATAGGTAAAAGTGAGGAGAGGTAAGGGTAGGTTACTTATGTTAGAAAGAGGTGGGGGGGAGAGAGAAAGGTTCAGATGGTCAGTCAAAAGGATGGTGGAAAAACCTGTGTAGTGTGTTTGCGTGTGTACTACAGCTTACAAGTGCTTGTTCCGTGTGTGTATGTGTTGTGTTATGTGTGTATTGTGTATGTGTGTGTGTGGGGTGTGTATGTGGGTGTGGGTGTGTATGGGGTTGTGTGTGTGTGTATGTGTGTGGTGTGGTATGTGGGGTGTAAGTGTGTGTGTGTGTGTTTTGTGTATGTGTGTGTGCGTGTGTGTGTGTGGGGTGTGTGTGTGTGTGTGGGGTGTGGTGTGTGTGTGTGTTGTGTGTGTGTGTGCCCCCACTTCTAAGTATTCATACTGCTAATAAATACCGGTAGATACCAGTAATTCTAAGCTTACCAATACTTGTAACACTTATCGATTCCCACTTCAAAAAATTCAGAAAGTAGCTAGGTTAAAAATTTAGCTTGTCTCAGCTTAAGTGTGTATGTGTATGTGTGTGTGTGTATGTGTGTGTGTGTGTGTGTGTGTGTGGTGTGTGTTGGGGTGTGTGTGTGTGTGTGGTGTGGGGTGTGTGTGTGTGTGTGTGTGTGTGTGTGTGTGTGTGTGTGTGTGTGTGGTTGTGTGTATGTGTTAACTTTTCTTTAAAAGATTAAAAAATGCCTAATAAAAATGAGAATACCCTTTAAATTTAAAAATTTTTTTAAAAACTTTTTTCACCATCATTCTTTTATAAAACCCAAAAATTTATTTTAAAAAAGTTTCTACTCCTAAAAGGGTTTCTTTTTTCACCCTCACTGCTTCCCCTCCTACTGCTCCTTCCTTTATAACTCCACTTTCCCTTATTTTTTAAATCTTAAAAATTCTCTTCTAATTTTTTTATGGGTTCAAAAATTTTTTGACCTTATCTCCCTGATTTTCAATAATTCAGAAGCCCCAAAAAAAACCCCAAAACATGAGGGGTTACAAAGTGGATATGGATGAAAGTTGCCAGTGGTATAAAAGTTTTATATTATTTTGAAATCTTCCGGGGTGATTTATTATAGTTTGTATAAGTGTGTCAGTGTATTATGATAAGAAATTTAACTTTATGGAATAAACTTCAATTCGGTTTTTAAACTTTCAGGGGTAAAAAATGTAAATTTTGGGTTGATACGTTTCAGGGTATGCACCTTATTTATATTTTATTTTTCTTTAAATTGCTTATTATTTTTTTTACTTTCAGGGGAAATTGAAATTATTTTGGGGTTATAAATTTCAATTTTAAAGTTTATTATTTGTATTTGAATCGTGTGCAAAGAAGCCTATATATAGGTTTGAACTTTGTATTAAAGACAGTTTCTTATTTGTTTTAACTTTCTTTTTTAAAATTCAATTTTGTAGGGTTGTTACGGGGCATTTGGTATAGGGGGATTATGTGGAGTATGTTGCAGTTAAAAACTAAAGTTGGTTTAACGTTGCTGATAAAAGTTGTTTTTTGGTTGTTGTGTGTAGGTGGGTGTGTTGTGGGTGTGGTTTTATAGTGTGTGTGTTGGTTGTTTGTGGGGTTTGTGTTTGGGGTCCGTGTTGGTTTTGTTTTGTGGGGTGTTGTGTGTGTGTGTGTTGTTTGTATGGTTGTTGTGTGTGTGTGTTTTTGTTTAGCAGTGGTGTGTTAGTGTGTCGTGGTTGACAGTTTTTGGGGGTTGTTGTGTGTAGTGGTTTGGTTGTGTTGTGTGGTTGTTTGTGTGTGGTGGTGAATTGTTAATATTTTTATACTTTTAAATGAGAATTAAAAAATTAAAGGTTGAAAAGGGGGAAAAAGAGAAAGTTTAAAGGGTTTTATTTTTTGGGGTAAAATTTTATTTCAGGGATACTGTGTCTGTATAAATATAAAAATTTTTCTTTCTCCAAAAGTGTATATTGTTTTTCTTTCTTGTCTAATCAATAGGGGTTTTCTTTCATTAATAAATTTGTTTGTAATTTTATAACTTTTCCCCAGTTATGAATTTATTTATTAATCACTTTTCATTATAGAAGTTGAAAGTAGGGTTGAACTTTCATTTTTTGGGTTTTATTAGGTTTATAAAAATTTCATTAAAAATTTTTATTTTTTTTTACTTTGCAATATAAATTTATTTAGAGTGAGAAAGGGGAAATTATAAAGTAACATATGGGAATGTGTCAGGGGTGGGGTTGTATATTAGTAGTGGTTGTATACGTGTGTCAGTGGTATAGAAGTTGTATATTAGTAGGGGTTGTATACTTTGTCTGTAAAAAGTGGTTATTAGAAAGTTGTATATTTAGGTATAGGTTGTTTTAATTTTTGGTCAGTGGTATAGAAGTTGTATATTAGTAGTGGTTGTATACGTGTGTCAGTGGTATAGAAGTTGTATATTAGTAGTGGTTGTATACGTGTGTCAGGGGTTATAGAAGTTGTATATTAGTAGTGGTTGTATACGTGTGTCAGTGGTATAAAAGGGTTGTATATTAAGTGGTTTGATACGGTGTCAGTGGTATAGAAGTTGTATATTAGTAGTGGTTGTATACGTGTGTCAGTGGTATAGAAGTTGTATATTAGAGTGGTTGTATACTGTGTCAGTGGTATAGAAGTTGTATATTAGTAGGGGTTTTGTATACGTGTGTCAGTGGTATAGAAGTTGTATACTAGTAGTGGTGTATACGTGTGTCAGTGGTATTGAAGTTGGTATTAGTATGGTTGTATACGTGTGTCAGTGGTATAGAAGTTGTATATTAGTAGTGGTTGTATACGTGTGTCAGGGGGTATAGAAGTTGTATATTAGCAGTGGTTGTATACGTGTTCAGTGGTATAGAAGTTGTATATTAGTAGTGGTTGTATACGTGTGTCAGTGGTATAGAAGTTGTGTATTAGTATTTGGTTGTATACGTTGTGCCCAGTGGTTTTGAAGTTGTATATTAGTAGTGGTTGTATACGTGTGTCAGTGTATAGAATTGTGTATTAGTATTGGTTGTATACGTGTGTCAGTGGTATAGAAGTTGTATATTAGCAGTGGTTGTATACGTGTGTCAGTGGTATAGAAGTTGTATATTAGCAGTGGTTGTATACGTGTGTCAGTGGTATAGAAGTTGTGTATTAGTAGTGGTTGTATACGTGTGTCAGTGGTGTAGAAGTTGTGTATTAGTAGTGGTTGTATACGTGTGGCAATGGTATAGAAGTTCTATAATTGTATTGGTTGTATACGTGTGGCAGTGGTATAGAAGTTGTGTATTAGTAGTGGTTGTATACGTGTGGCAATGGTATAGAAGTTCTATATTAGTAGTGGTTGTATACGTGTGGCAATGGCATAGAAGTTCTATATTAATATTGGTTGTATACGTGTGGCAGTGGTATAAGGGTTGGATTGTGAGATACTCTTTTAAGTAAGGAAAATCTGTGATTTCTCACAGTGGTTGCTTTGCACATTGTGATTTAACCTGTTTAAAGGCACCTTATTTCTTATCAGAACATATTTTCACTCTTCCAGTTTTAGGGCGGCAAGTGAAGTGTACTATGTGAACTGGTGTGGTAAGTGGACTGTACTAGGTCCCAAATGGTGGGGGTTTAAATGGAACTGTACTAGGTCAAGGGTGGTGGGTAAGTGGACTGTACTAGGTCAAGGGGGGGTTGGGTTGGGTGGTTGGAATGGAGACAAACAATATACACAAGTTTATAGAAAAAAATTGGAATGGAGATCAGTCCCTGAAGACCAGAAATCAACAAAACCGGGAAAAAGTTACGAAGCGGATCCAGGAGCTATGAATCAACCATTGTAAAAAAAAAATTTTATTTTGCAATTAGATGACACCTTAAGAGTCTTGTCTGTGTGTTTGTTTTTTTCTTCATTCACCAAGAACTTTTTATGTCAATGTTTGTTCATCTCAGTGTTTTTTTTCTGTCAGTGTTGTTCCTGTCAGTGTTGTTTTCTGTCAGTGTTGTTCCTGTCCAATGTTGTTCCTGTCAGTGTTGTTCCTGTCAGTGTTTTTCCTGTCAGGTTGTTCCTGTCAGTGTTTGCTTTCCTGTTAGGTTTTTTTTTGTTCCTGTCATTTTTGTTCCTGTCAAATTTTTGTTCCTGTCAGTGTTGCTCATGTTAGTGTTGTTTCTGTCAGTGTTGTTCCTGCATTGTTGTTCCCTTTTTCATTGTTGTTCCCTGTCAGTGTTGCTCATGTTAGTGTTGTTTCTGTCATGTTGTTCCTGTCATTTTTTGCTCCTGTTAGTGTTGTTTCTCATGTTTTTGCTGGTTCCTGTCAGTGTTGTTCCTGTCAGTGTTTTCTCATGTTAGTGTTGTTTCTGTCAGTGTTGTTCCTGTCAGTGTTCCTTTAGTTTGTATGTTGGCTTTCCCGCAGTGTTGTTCCTTTTCATGTTAGGTTTTCCCGTCAGTGTTGTTCCTGTCATTTTTGTTCCTGTCAGTGTTGCTCATGTTAGTGCTGTTCCTGTCATGTTGTTCCTGTCATTGGGTTCCTGTTAGTGTTGTTCCCGTCAGTGTTGTTCCGTCATTTTGTTTCCTGTTAGTGTTGTTTCTGTCAGTTTGTTCCTGTCATGTTGTTCCTGTCATTTTGTTCCTGTCAGTGTTGTTCCTGTTAGTGTTGTTTCCCGTCAGTGTTGTTCCTGTCATTTTTGTTCCTGTCAGTGTTTTGTTCCTGTCAGTGTTGTTTCCTGTCAGTGTTGTTTTGTAGTGTTGTTCTGTCAGTGTTGTTCCTGTCAGTGTTTTTTCATTTAGTGTTGTTTCTGACAGTGTTGTTCCTGTCAGGTTGTTCCTGTCATGTTGTTCCTGTCAGTGTTGTTCCTGTCAGTTTGTTCCTGTCAGTGTTGTTCCTGTCAGTGTTGTTCCTGTCAATTTTTTCCTGTCAGTGTTGTTCCTGTCAGTTTGTTTCACTTTTTCCAGTGTTGTTCCTGTCAGTTTGTTCCTGTCAGTGTTGTTTCCTGTCAGTGTTGTTTCCTGTCATGTTGTTCTGTCAGTGTTGTTCCTGTCAGTGTTGTTCCTGTCCCCTTGTTTTCCCGTCAGTGTTGTTCCTGTCAGTGTTGTTCCTGTCAGTGTTGTTCCTGTCAGTTTTGTTCCTGTCATGTTGTTCCTGTCAGTGTTGTTCCTGTCATTGTTCCTGTCAGTGTTGTTCCTGTCAGTGTTGTTCTGTCAGTGTTGTTCTGCAGTGTTGTTTCCTGTCAGTGTTGTTTATGTCAGTGTTGTTCATGTCAGTGTTGTTCCTGTCAGTGTTGTTCCTGTCATTTTTGTTCCTGTCAGTGTTTTTCATGTCATGTTGTTCCTGTTTATGGGTTTTTCCTGTCAGTGTTGTTCCTGTCAGTTTGTTCCTGTCAGTGTTGTTCCTGTCAGTGTTGTTCCTGTCAGTGTTGTTCCTGTCAGTGTTGTTCTGTCATGTTGTTTCCTGTCAGTGTTGTTCCTGTCATGGTTGTTCCTGTCAGTGTTGTTCCTGTCAGTGTTTCTGTCAGTGTTGTTCCTGTCAGTGTTGTTCTTTCAGTGTTGTTCCTGTCAGTGTTGTTCCTGTCAGTGTTGTTCCTGTCAGTGTTGTTCCTGTCAGTGTTGTTCCTGTCAGTGTTGTTCCTGTCAGTGTTGTTCTGTCAGTGTTGTTTTCCCGTCAGTGTTGTTCATGTCAGTGTTGTTCTGTTTAGTGTTGTTCATGTCAGTGTTGTTCCCGTCAATGTTGTTTACATACGACACTAACTGTTATTTTTGAAGGGAACCACCAATGTTATTTTATTATTAATGTAAAGGTGAATACCTATGTTGTTCTTGTACGTTTTCGTTAATCATAGTGAACATTAATGTTGTTCTTGTAAGTGTTCATTCATCATAGAGAACGTTAATGTTGTTCTTGTATGTGTTCATTCATCATAGTGAACGTTAATGTTGTTCTTGTAAGTGTTCATTCATCATAGTGACGTTAATTTTGTTCTTGTATGTTTTCAAATTCATCATAGTGAACGTTAATGTTGTTCTTGTATGTGTTTTATTCATCATAGTGAACATGAATGTTGTTCTTGTATGTGTTCATTTATCATAGTGAACATGAATGTTGTTCTTGTATGTGTTCATTCATCATAGTGAACGTTAATGTTGTTCTTGTATGTGTTCATTCATCATAGTGAACGTTAATGTTGTTCTTGTATGTGTTCATTCATCATAGTGAACGTTAATGTTGTTCTTGTATGTGTTCATTCATCATAGTGAACGTTAATGTTGTTCCCTTTTTGTGTTCCCTTCATCATAGTGAACGTTAATGTTGTTCTTGTATGTGTTCATTCATCATAGTGAACATTAACTAATATTTTTAATTTATCTCTTCAAACAGGTGTAGTGTCTGATATGTGGAAGATGGCTAATGTAATTCCTATTTTTAAAACAGGGGACAAGTCGTTACCGCCAAATTACCGCCCAATAAGCCTGACCTCAATTGTAGGCAAATTACTAGAGTCAATTATAGCTGAGATTATAAGAAACCATCTCGATAAGCATAGCTTGATTAATGATACTCAGCATGGATTCACAAGAGGCCGGTCTTGTCTAACTAATTTATTAACTTTCTTCAGTAAAGCTTTTGAGGCTGTTGACCACGATAAAGAATTTGATATTATTTACTTAGATTTTAGTAAGGCTTTTGATAGAGTTCCGCACCATAGGCTGTTAAAGAAAGTGGCAGCTCATGGCATTGGGGGAAAAGTGCTCTCGTGGATCGAGTCATGGCTCACTGACAGGAAGCAGAGAGTGTCCATAAATGGGGTTAAATCCGAGTGGGGATCTGTAACAAGTGGCGTTCCACAGGGATCAGTCTTGGGCCCGTTGTTGTTTATAATGTATATCAAGGATCTTGATGAGGGAATTACTAGTGATATGAGCAAATTCGCCGATGACACAAAGATAGGTAGGATAATTGATTCAAACGTAGATGTTATGGAACTTCAGGAGGATTTAAACAAACTCTATTCTTGGTCAGAAAAGTGGCAGATGCAGTTCAATGTAGATAAATGCAAGGTTCTGAAGCTTGGGAGTGCCCATAACCCTAGTACTTATAAGTTAAATGATGTAGAACTTAGTCATACAGATTGCGAAAAGGACTTGGGGGTTATGGTGAGCAGCAACCTTAAATAAAAACCAAGACAGCAATGCCTAAGCGTACGTAATAAGGCAAATAGATTACTGGGATTTATATCAAGAAGTGTAAACAACAGAAGTCCAGAGGTCATACTGCAGCTTTATACATCATTAGTAAGGCTTCACCTAGATTATGCAGCTCAGTTCTGGTCTCCATATTACAGAATGGACATAAATTCGTTAGAAAACATTCAGCGTAGGATGACTAAATTAATACATAGCATTAGAAATCTTCCTTATGAAGAAAGATTGAAGACTCTTAAGTTACATTCACTTGTTAGACGAAGAATGAGGGGAAACCTGATCGAAGTGTATAAGTGGAAGATAGGTATTAATAAAGCGGATATTAATAAGGTCTTGAGGATGTCTCTCCAAGAGAGAACCCGCAGTAATGGATTTAAATTAGATAAGTTTAGATTTAGAAAGGACATAGGAAAGTATTGGTTTGGAAATAGGGTAGTTGATGAGTGGAACAGTCTACCTAGTTGGGTTATTGAGGCTGTGACTTTGGGTAGTTTCAAATTTAGGTTGGATAAGTACATGAGTGGGAGGGGTTGGATTTGAGTGGGACTTTCACATCAGAGCTTATTTCTTGGGCAGCATTGAAAACTGGGTTGGGCAAATGTTTTGTTAGTGCGATGAATTGTAAAGGACCTGCCTAGCATGGGCCAACAGGCCTCCTGCAGTGTTCCTCCTTTCTTATGTTCTTATTAATGTTGTTCTTGTATGTGTTCATTCATCATAGTGAACGTTAATGTTGTTCTTGGTTTAGACAGACACGTAAGCAAACACTATGACATATTTATTAGAAAACGTTTCGGTCCTGGGACCTTGATCACTTCTAACATACAGAGGTAGAAAGACATTATATATATAGGCGGAGAGTGAGGTGTGACGCACGTGACCTGAGGAATGTCATAAGAATATAAAAACATAATAATGGAGGAACACTGTAGAAGGCCTATTGGCCCATGCGAGGCAGGTCCTTATCAAAACAACCTCTGCCTATGATGAGGACGGGTAGACGTTGAAATCATGTGACTCCTGTGTTGTTGGGTTGGTGGTGCTTAAGTATTATGTATGCCAATGTTTTTGAAATTTTGTAGTTTCCAGTGTTGCGTTCTATAGTGTCGGTGACGGCGATTAGTGAGGCTTCTAGGCACCGTTGGCGTCTGAGGTCTGGTTCGGTGAGAACCAGTTGTACCTCATTCCAGTTCATCAAATGTCCCGTGGAGTCTCTGTGGATGACACAGGCGTACCTTACATCGTCTCTGTTAGAGGCATTTCGATGCTCATTCAAGCGGACTGCAAGATCTCTGCCTGTCTCGCCTACATATTTCTTGGGACAGAACCCACAGGGGATAGTGTAGACGCCTGCTGTTGAAGTTAGAGGTGTGGGGCTGCGTTTCGTAGTGAGGTCTTTGATAGATGATGTGTTTATGGTGGAAACGTTGATGCTACTCACAGCAAGTGCCCTGCGAGTATTCGTGGCAACATCACCACATGGGAGTACTATGAACTGCTTAGGGGGCTGTTCCATGGGCGGTTTGTTGAGAATAGCTTGTGCCTTAAGTCTGCAATCTCGGATGAAGAAAGATGGGAACTGAAGACGTATAAAGGCTTGTGTTATATAAGTGCATTCTTCTTCTAGAAAACAAGGGCTGGAGATGCGAAGAGCTCTCAAGAAGAAGCCAATGAGGACTCCTCTCTTAGTGCGGGTGTCTTGGTGTGAATAAAAGTGTATAAGATCGTCCTTGTTGGTAGGTTTTCTATACACTTTGAAGAGAAGTTTGTCACTGTCGGGAGATCTGCACAGTAGAACGTCGAGGAAAGGAAGTTTGCCATCATTTTCGAGTTCAAGTGTAAACTTTATTGATGGTTCAACTGCATTGATCTTGTTGAGAAGGGCCTGGATATTGAGACGTCTCGGATAGAAAACCAATACATCATCAACGTATCTTAGCCAGGTAACGGTGTTGGGAATGAGGGTGCTGAATTTCTCTGTCTCCAGGTTTTCCATGAAGAGGTTGGCAAGCACAGCACTGAGCGGGCTGCCCATTGCCATCCCAAAGCACTGTTTGTAACAGTTGTCCTGATACTTGAAGAAGCTGATATTATGTAAAGTAAAAGGACACAAGTGCAACTAATGTGACATTTATTGTGGCAACGTTTCGCTCTCCAGGAGCTTTATCAAGCCATTTCAAACAATACATGGACACAGAGGGTATATAAAGGCTCTGAGTGAGGTGCAATACTAGTGAGGTAACATTTCGATGTTCACTAGTGGTGGTAGTAGTAGTAGTAGTAGTAGTAGTAGTAGTAACAAAAATAATACAATAAGGAAGAGCAATTAATTCGTACATGAGTAAAAGGATATAAAAGCTATTACCTGGGTAACATAAAAATAGGTTGGACAAATATAGACTGGAAAGAGGCAAGTTTTTTTCAGTGTTCACTCTCTGTAATGTGCTTGTGTAGTATAACAGGAGAGACTATGTGATGGCAGGGTTTACTGTTTTCAGGAGGATTCTTGCTAAGACTTCGGAGATGGTGAAGCTGCCGTTGTTTTGTTTAATTGTATTCGAAACAGCGATCAGTGCTGATTCAAGGCACTTGCGTCTGCGGAAATTAGTTTCTTTGATCAATAATTGGGCGTCTCTGAATTTCATGAGATGATTGGTGGAATTTCGGTGTTGTACACAGGCGTTGTTTAAGTTGTCGGTCCTACATGCGTAAATGTGTTCATTGAGGCGGGTGTCGAGGTTTCTTGCTGTTTCACCTACGTAGATCTTGTCACAGCCTCCACAGGGTATAGTGTAAACTCCTGCATTGACTGGTTCGTTGTGCTTGGGTTTTGTCCAGGTTAGATCCTTTATTGAAGTGGTAGAAGCGATGGCGACTCTGGTGTTAGCTTGTGAAAGTACTTTTGAGACGTTTAGTGCAACCTGGCTGTTGGGAAGAATTATAACTTTGTTGGGAGCGGTGTTGATGCGTGGAGAATCGATGATCTGCAGAGCTCTTTTCTTGCAGTCTTTGATGAAAAAAGAAGGAAATTGTAACTCAGTGAATGTTTGGTGAATGTAAGTGCATTCCTCGTCAAGAAACTCAGGACTACAAATTCGGTATGCTCTTAGGAAAAACCCGATGATGATGCCTCTTTTGGTCTTGGTATCTTGACTGGAATAGAAGTGTGAGAGATCATTTTTATTGGTGGGCTTCCGATAAACTTGAAATCTTAGGTTGTTGTCTACTTTGTGAATGAGGACGTCGAGGAAAGATAGCTATCTTTCCTCGACGATGATGCCTCTTTTGGTCTTGGTATCTTGACTGGAATAGAAGTGTGTGAGATCATTTTTATTGGTGGGCTTCCGATAAACTTGAAATCTTAGGTTGTTGTCTACTTTGTGAATGAGGACGTCGAGGAAAGATAGCTATCTTTCCTCGACGTCCTCATTCACAAAGTAGACAACAACCTAAGATTTCAAGTTTATCGGAAGCCCACCAATAAAAATGATCTCACACACTTCTATTCCAGTCAAGATACCAAGACCAAAAGAGGCATCATCATCGGGTTTTTCTTAAGAGCATACCGAATTTGTAGTCCTGAGTTTCTTGACGAGGAATGCACTTACATTCACCAAACATTCACTGAGTTACAATTTCCTTCTTTTTTCATCAAAGACTGCAAGAAAAGAGCTCTGCAGATCATCAATTCTCCACGCATCAACACCGCTCCCAACAAAGTTATAATTCTTCCCAACAGCCAGGTTGCACTAAACGTCTCAAAAGTACTTTCACAAGCTAACACCAGAGTCGCCATCGCTTCTACCACTTCAATAAAGGATCTAACCTGGACAAAACCCAAGCACCACGAACCAGTCAATGCAGGAGTTTACACTATACCCTGTAGAGGCTGTGACAAGATCTACGTAGGTGAAACAGCAAGAAACCTCGAAAACCCGCCTCAAGAACACATTTACGCATGTAGGAACGACAACTTAAAAACAACGCCTGTGTACAACACCGAAATTCCACCAATCATCTCATGAAATTCAGAGACGCCCAATTATTGATCAAAGAAACTAATTTCCGCAGACGCAAGTGCCTTGAATCAGCACTGATCGCTGTTTCGAATACAATTAAACAAAACAACGGCAGCTTCACCATCTCCGAAGTCTTAGCAAGAATCCTCCTGAAAACAGTAAACCCTGCCATCACATAGTCTCCCTGTTATACTACACAAGCACATTACAGAGAGTGAACACTGAAAAAAACTTGCCTCTTTCCAGTCTATATTTGTCCAACCTATTTTTATGTTACCCAAGTAATAGCTTTTATATCCTTTTACTCATGTACGAATTAATTGCTCTTCCTTATTGTATTATTTTTGTTACTACTACTACTACTACTACTACTACTACTACCACCACTAGTGAACATCGAAATGTTACCTCACTAGTATTGCACCTCACTCAGAGCCTTTATATACCCTCTGTGTCCATGTATTGTTTGTAATGGCTTGATAAAGCTCCTGGAGAGCGAAACGTTGCCACATTAAATGTCACATTAGTTGCACTTGTGTCCTTTTACTTTACATATTGTCGGTAAATCTACCAACTTTATTACAAGTTGAAATTAACACAAAGTTCCACTAGATTGATGAAGTCTAGAAGAGGTAAAGGGAGGTCGTGGTTTTCAGTGAGCCTCTGTCTAAGAATGTTGATTGCAGCGTCAAAAACAAAAGCATGGCTTCCTTCGATGTCACAGCCCTCTTCACCAACGTTCCTACTGACGCTGCAATCAACATTCTTAGACAGAGGCTCACTGAAAACCACGACCTCCCTTTACCTCTTCTAGACTTCATCAATCTAGTGGAACTTTGTGTTAATTTCAACTTCTTCAAGTATCAGGACAACTGTTGCAAACAGTGCTTTGGGATGGCAATGGGCAGCCCGCTCAGTGCTGTGCTTGCCAACCTCTTCCTGGAAGACCTGGAGACAGAGAAATTCAGCACCCTCATTCCCAACACCGTTACCTGGCTAAGATACGTTGATGATGTATTGGTTTTCTATCCGAGACGTCTCAATATCCAGGCCCTTCTCAACAAGATCAATGCAGTTGAACCATCAATAAAGTTTACACTTGAACTCGAAAATGATGGCAAACTTCCTTTCCTCGACGTTCTACTGTGCAGATCTCCCGACAGTGACAAACTTCTCTTCAAAGTGTATAGAAAACCTACCAACAAGGACGATCTTATACACTTTTATTCACATCAAGACACCCGCACTAAGAGAGGAGTCCTCATTGGCTTCTTCTTGAGAGCTTTTCGCATCTCCAGCCCTTGTTTTCTAGAAGAAGAATGCACTTACATAACACAAGCCTTTACACGTCTTCAGTTCCCATCTTTCTTCATCCGAGATTGCAGACTTAAGGCACAAGCTATTCTCAACAAACCGCCCATGGAACAGCCCCCTAAGCAGTTCATAGTACTCCCATGTGGTGATGTTGCCACGAATACTCGTAGGGCACTTGCTATGAGTAGCATCAACGTTTCCACCATAAACACATCATCTATCAAAGACCTCACTACGAAACGCAGCCCCACACCTCTAACTTCAACAGCAGGCGTCTACCCCTATCCCCTGTGGGTTCTGTCCCAAGAAATATGTAGGCGAGACAGGCAGAGATCTTGCAGTCCGCCTTGAATGGAAAAAAGAAAGGGCCTCTAACAGAGACGTTTGAAAGGGTACCCCCTGTGTCATCCACAGAACCCCCCGGGACATTTGATGAACTGGAATGAGGTACAACGGGTTTCCCCCGAACCAGACCCCCCCCCCCCAGACGCCGACGGTCCCTAGAAGCCCACTAATCGCCGTCACCGACCCTAAAGAACCAACACTGGAAACTAAAAAAAATTTCAAAAACATTGGAAATACATAATCCCAAAAGAAACCCCCAAACCCCCAACAACACGGGGTTCACTTTTTCAACGTCTCCCCGTCCCTCATAGGCAGGGGGGATTTTGAAAGGGAAACCCTCCTTTCCGAAATGGGCCGGGAAAGGCCCCTTCTCCCAGTGTTCCTCCATTTTTATGTTCTTATTTTCTTAGCTTTCCCTCAGGTCACGTGCGTCACACCTCACTCTCCCCCAATTATAATAATGTCTTTCTCCCCTTGTTGTTAGAAGTGTCAAGGTCCCGGCCCCAAAACTTTTTTCAAAAAAAATTATGTCATAGTTTTTGGGCCTTTCGTGTTTTTCAAAAACCAATTTGTCGGTTTTATTACCCACTTTTTTATACCATTGTTGTTTTTTGTAAGTTGTTCTTTTCATCACACCCGAACAATAATGTTGTTCTTGTAAGTGTTCATTCATCATAGTGAACATTAATGTTGTTCCTGGTGGTGATAGCAACTTTTACATGAATGAATAAACCTTATGAGGACTTTTTCAGTGGAACTTGGATGATTAACTGACACAGGGAAACACAAAATGTTGATAATAATGATAATATGTGTGAAGACTTTCTCAGCCCTATCAGATATTAGGTCAGTATTTAACAAGGCTGGAAAAGTAAATGGAAACTATAATAATAACATACAAAGATAAACACATAAGAATTGATGCGAAAATGTAAAGCAATTGAACATGAGAATTTGTCCTACTTGAAAGAAAAAAATGAAAAATGAAATACATAAATAATACGTGATTTCAAAGCTAATTTATACATAGGTTTTGCGTGTTGTGGCGATGTTCATGACGCAGAACTTTGAGTGGTGTCGCAACTCAAAGCCGTTGTTCGTGACTCGAACGACGGTTTCCATAATACGATTCTGCCAAGAGGTGAACTTATCCTTATCCAGTGTTGAAGAGGGTGGATAGCCACTGTTATCACCAGAGTGTTGAGTAGCCCGACAAGACACGTAGTTACACTGGGTAGCTGGGTGTATAGCTGGCTGAGGTGATCGGTTAAGTGTAGAAGGTTGCTCTTGGATCGTAGGTATTTTAGGCTAGTTCATTGCTCTGGATCTATGCCAGATCCCTGCTGTCCTTATCGTAACCTCGCCTGTGTCAGATGACCCACGCCGACAAGTCAAGGCTAAAATGAAGAAATAAATACAGTTACAATCTGCTCGCTAAATCACTCATACGATAGGAGTATGACCTTTAAAAGAAATGGTGAGGATTAAAAAAATTACTTTAAATTCAAAGCAAAGCAGGAATAAACACAAGTGTACAGCCCTAAATAAGAGAGAAGCTCTTATTAAGACAAACTTAAATATAATAAATGATACAGGAGTGGAACGTATATTTACAAGTGCTCGCTTGAGAACTTTGGCGTACCATGAAAATAAAGATTAATTACGAGGGAAAAAAGATAACTGCCAACAATTAATTACAGTTACTATACAGGGAACACAAAGGTTCACACACCCACACTAATCGACGCACATAGAAACGTTCACAAATACACTTATACAAATAAATAATTGAAGAAGCTAATAACTGACATAGGAACAATATTAAATATAAATATATGTTCCAGATTTTCACTAGTGGCCAGTTCTTGGTGGACGAACTGTGATAGAGATCTCTCTTGTCTCAGGAAGTCGACGTTCGAGTCTGTCCAGGAGGATGTTATTACAGAGCGCAGATTATCTGCGTGTCCTCCTCTGTAATAACATCTACCTTCGTATACTGATATTAATACACTTGTGTAGTAATATCGTATATGGACAGTGCTTCAAGGCTGGTTAAAACTGCTGACCTCAGGGATGTGGTGAAGGGTGAATACCTGGATCCACGGACCTGGGGTGGGACTTGCTGACCTCAGGGAAGTGGTGAAGGGTGAATACCTGGATCCACGGACCTGGGGTGGGACTGCTGACCTCAGGGAAGTGGTGAAGGGTGAATACCTGGATCCACGGACCTGGGGTGGGACTTGCTGACCTCATGGAAGTGGTGAAGGGTGTAGACCTGGAACCACGGACCTGGGGTGGGACTTGCTGACCTCAGGGAAGTGGTGAAGGGTGAATACCTGGAACCACGGACCTGGGGTGGGACTTGCTGACCTCAGGGAAGTGGTGAAGGGTGAATACCTGGAACCACGGACCTGGGGTGGGACTTGCTGACCTCAGGGAAGTGGTGAAGGGTATGTACCTGGATCCACGGACCTGGGGTGGGACTTGCTGACCTCAGGGAAGTGGTGAAGGGTATGTACCTGGATCCACGGACCTGGGGTGGGACTGCTGACCTCAGGGAAGTGGTGAAGAGTGAATACCTGGAACCAGGGACCTGGGGTGGGACTTGCTGACCTCAGGGAAGTGGTGAAAGGTGAATACCTGGAACCACGGACCTGGGGTGGGACTTGCTGACCTCAGGGAAGTGGTGAAAGGTGAATACCTGGAACCACGGACCTGGGGTGGGACTTGCTGACCTCAGGGAAGTGGTGAAAGATGAATACCTGGAACCACGGATCTGGGGTGGGACTTGCTTACCTCAGGAAAGTGTGGAAAGGTGCAATACCTGGAACCACAGACCTGGGGTGGGACTGCTGACCACGGACCGTGGGTAGGACTGGGTAAGGCATCACCCAGACTTGAAGGGAAGGGAAGACATCCGGGGGTCCCCGGATGAATTCCCGGGGAAGGCTTTGATGCGAAAGTTGGGATTACTGAATGTAGGATACGAGGTGGGGAAGGGACAATATCTGAGGGGACACAGATGGACTCCTGGGCCCATGAAGAGAGTAGGAGAATTGGACAGGTTGGGGGGAATTCCCCAGGGAGAGGGAATGAATCCTGGAACCAGACCCGGGGTGGGATTGAAAAGGAAATGGGAAAGGGGGGAAAAACTTGAAAAGGAAATGGGGGGGATTTTTTTACCCGGGAAAATGTTTAAAAGGGGTATGGGAAATAGGTTTCTTGCTGTTTACCTACGTAATCTTGTCACAGCCTCCACAGGGTATAGTGTAAACTCCTGCATTGACTGGTTCGTTGCTGCTTGGGTTTTGTCCAGGTAGAGTTCCTTTAATTGAAGTGGTAGAAGCGATGGCGACTCTGGTGTTGCTTTGGTGAAAGTACTTTTGAGACGTTAGTGCAACCTTGCTGTGGGAAGAATTTATAACTTTGTTGGGAGCGCGGGTTGATGGCGTGGAGAATCGATGATCTGCGCGCCTCTGTGTTCCTTTGCAGTCTTTTGATGAAAAAAGAAGGAAATTGTAACTCAGTGAATGTTTTGGTGAATGTAAGTGCATTCCTCGTCAAGAAACTCAGGACTACAAATTCGGTATGCTCTTAGGAAAAACCCGATGATGAGCCTCTTTGGTCTTGGTATCTTTACTGGAATAGAAGTGTGAGAGATCATTTTTATTGGTGGGCTGTTCCGATAAACTTGAAATCTTAGTTGTTGTCTACTTTGTGAATGATGACGTCAGGAAAGATAGCTACTTCACTCGACGGATGATGCCTCTTTTGGTCTTGGATCTTGACTGAATAGAATGTGTGAGATCATTTTTATTGGTGGCTTCCGATAAACTTGAAATCTTAGTTGTTGTCTACTTTGTGAATGAGGACGTCGAGGAAAGATAGCTATCTTTCCTCGACGTCCTCATTCACAAAGTAAGACAACAACCTAAGATTTCAGTTTATCGGAAGCCCACCAATAAAAAAGATCTCACACCTTCTATCCAGTCAAATACCAAGACAAAAGAGGCATCATCATCGGTTTTTCTTAAGAGCAACCGAAGTTGTAGTCCTGAGTTTCTTACGAGGAATGCACTACATTCACCAAACATTCACTGAGTTACAATTCCTTCTTTTTCATCAAAGACTGCAAGAAAAGAGCTCTGCAGATCATCAATTCTCCACGCATCAACAACCGCATCCGACAAGGTAGTTTATAATTCTTCCCAACAGCCAGTGCACTAAACGTCTCAAAAGTACTTTCACAAGCTTAACCCCGAGAGTCGCCATCGCTCTACCACTTCAATAAAGGATTCTAACCTGGACATAACCCAAGCACCACGAACCAGTCAATCCAGGAGTTTCACTATACCCCTGAGAGGCTGTGACAAGATCTACGAAGGTGAAACAGCAAGAAACCTCGACACCCAGCCTCAATGAACACGATTTACGCATGTAGGAACGACAACTTAAACAACGCCTGTGTACAACACCAAAAATTTTTCACCAATCATTCTCATGAAATTCAGAGACCCCAATTATTGATCAAAGAAACTAATTTCTTCCGCAGACGCAATGCCTGAATCAGCACTGATCGCTGTTTCGAATACAATTAAACTAAAAAAACGGCAGCTTCACCATCTCCGAAGTCCTTAGCAAGAATCCTCCTGAAAACAGTAAACCTGCCATCACATTGTCTCTCCTGTTATACTACACAAGCACATTACAGAGGAGTGCAACCACGGAAAAAAACTTGCCTCTGTCCAGTCTATATTAGTCCAACCTATTTTTTATGTTACCCAAGTATAGCTTTTATATCCTTTTACTCATGAACGAATTAATTGCTCTTACCTTATTGTATTATTTTTTGTTACTACTACTACACAACTACTACTACTACTACCACCACTAGTGAACATCGAAATGTACCTCAACTAGTATTGCCACCTACTCAGAAGCCTTTATATACCCTCTGTGTCCATGTATTGTTTGTAATGCTTGATTAAAGCTCCCTGGAGAGCGAACGTTGCACATTAAATGTCACCATTAGTATGGAAACACTTTGTCCTTTACTTCTTAACATATTGTCTGGAAATCTACCACTATTATTACAAGTTGAAATACACAAAAGTTCCACTAGATTGATGAACAGTCTAAGAAGAGGTACAAAGGAGGTCGTGGTTTTCAGTGATGCCTCTTGGTCTAAGAATGTAGCATTGCCAGACGTCAAAACAAACAGCATGCGCTTCTTCGTATGGTCACAAGCCCTCGTCACCAACGTTCCTGACTGAACTGCAATCAACATTTTTCCTTAGACAGAGGCACACTGAATACCACGAGACCTCCCTTTAACCTCTTCTAGACTTCACAATCATGAAACTTTGTGTTAATTTCAACTCTTCAAGTATCAGAACAACTGTAGCAAAAACAGATGCTTTGGGATGGCAATGGCAGACCCGCTCAGTGCATGTGCTTGCCAACGCTCTCCTGGAAGACAGCTTGGAGACAGAGAATTCAGCACCCTCATTCCCCAACACCGTTACCGGCTAAGATATGCTATTTGATGATGATTGGTGTTTATCTATCCGAAGACGTCACCAATATCCAGGCCCTTCTCACAAGATCAATGCAGTTGACATCCAATAAAGCTTACACTTGAACTCGAAAATCTGATGGCAAACTTCCTTTCCTCGACGTTCTACTGTGGCAGATCTCCCGAACAGTGACAAACTTCTCTTCAAAGTGTATAGAAAACCAACCAACAAACGAAATCATAAACACTTTTTATCACTATCAAGACACCCGCATTAAAAAAAAAAAAATCTAAGAGAGGAGTCCTCATTGGCTTCTTCTTGAGAGTCTTTTTCGCATCTCCAGCCCTTGTTTTCAGAAGAAGATGCACTTACATAACACAGCCTTTACACTCTTTCAGTTCCATCTTTCTTCATCCGTGATTGCAGACTTAAGGCACAAGCTATTCTCAACAAACCGCCCATGGAACAGCCCCCTAAGGCAGTCATAGTACTCCATGTGGTGATGTAGCCACGAATACACGAGTAGGGCACTTTGCTAGAGTAGCAATCAACGTTTCCCACCATAAACACATCATCAATCAAAGACCTCACTACGAACGCAGTCCCCACACCTCTAACTTCAACAGCAGCGTCTACACTATCCCCTGTGGGTTCTTGTCCGCAAGATATAAGTAGCGAGACAGGCAGAGATCGTTGCAGTCCTCTTGAATGAGCACGAAATGCCTCCTAACAGAGACATGTAAGGTACGCCTGTGCCATCCACAAGAGACTCCACGGGACATTTGAGAACTGGAATGAGGTACAACCAGGTTCTCCACCGAACCAACCACAGACGCCGACGGTGCCTAGAAGCCTCAATAATCGCCGTCCACCCGAGACACTAAGAACGCAACACTGGAAACTCACAAAAATTCAAAAAACATGGCATACATATACTTAAGCACCACCAACCCAACAACACAGGAGTCACATGTTTTCAATCGTCTACCCGTCTCATCATAGGCAGAGGGGTGTTTTGATAAGGACCTGCCCTCGCATGGGCCAGTAGGAGCATCTAACAGTGTTCCTCCATTATAGTTTACTAATATTCTTATACATTTCCTCAGGTCAACGTGCGATCACACCTCACTCTCCGCCATATATATAATGGTCTTTCTACCTCTGTATGTTATAAGTGTCAAGGTCCCAGAACCGAAACGTTTTTCTAATAAATATGTCATAGTGTTAGCTTACTGTCTTTCAAAACCAACTTGTCGGGATTTATTACCACTGTTTATACAATGTTTATCTTGTAAAGTGTTCATTCATCACATCGAACAATAATGTTTGTTCTGAAAGTGTTCATTCATCATAGTGAAACATTAATTTTTGTTTCCCTGGTGGTGGATAGCAACTTATTAACAGAATGAATAAAAACCTTATGAGGAACATTTTCAGTGGAACTTGGATGATTAAACTGACACAGGGAAACACAAAAATGTTGTGATATAATTTGATAATATGTGTGAAGACTTTCCTCAGCCCTATCTGATATAGGTCATATTTAACAAGGCTGGAAAAGTAAATGAAACTATAATAATAACATACAAAGAAATAACACATAAAGAATTGATGCGAAAATGTAAAGCAATTGAACATGGGAGAATTTGTCCTACTTGAAAGAAAAAAAAATGAAAAATGAAATACATAAATATACGTGATTTCAAAGCTAATTTATACATAGGTTTTGGCGTAGTTGTGGCGAGTTCAAGCTGAGACGCAAAACTTTGGAGTGGTGTCCGCAACTCAAAGCCGTTGTTCGTGACTCGAACGACGGTTTCCATAAAACGATTCTGCCAAGAGGTGACTTATCCTTATCCAGTGGTTGTAAGAGGGTGGATAGCCACTGTTATCACCAGAGTGTTGAGTAAGCCCGACAAGACACGTATTACACTGGGTAGCTGGGTGTATAGCTGGCTGAGGATGATCGTTAATGTAGAAGGTTGCTCTTGATCGTAGGTATTTTAGGCTAGTTTCATTGCTCAGGATCTATGCCAGATCCCTGCTGTCCCTTTATCGTAACCTCGCCTGTGACAGATGATCCCACGCCGACAATCAAGCTAAAATGAAGAAATAAATACAGTTACAATCTGCTGCGCTAAATCACTCATACGATAGGAAGTATGACCATTAAAAGAAATGGTGAGGATTAAAAAAATTACTTTAAATTCAAGCAAAGCAGGAATAAACACAAGTTACAGCCCAAAATAAGAGAGAAGCTTCTTATTAAGACAAACATAAATATAATGAAATGATACAGGAGTGAACGTAATATTTACAAGTGCTGCGCTTGAGATCTTGGCGTACCAGAAAAAAAAGATTAATTACATGGAAAAAAGATAACTGCCAAACAATTAATTACAGTTAAAGATAACAGGGAACACAAAGGTCACAACACCCACACTAATCGACGCACATAAGAGAAACGTTCAGCAAATACACATTTATACAAATAAATAATTTGAAGAAGCTATAACTGACATAGGAACAATATAAATATTAAATATAATGTTCCAGAGATTTATCACTAGTGGCCAGTTCTTGGTGACGAACTGTGATAGAGATTCTCTCAGGACTCAGGAAGTTCGACGTTCGAGTCTGTCCAGGAGGATGTTATTACAGAGCACAGATTATCTGTGAGTCCTCCTCCTGTAATAACATCTCCTTCGTATACTGAATATTAATACTCCTTGTGTAGTAATATCGTATATGGATCAGTGCTTCAAGGCTTGTATAAAAATCTGTGACCTCAGGGTATGTGTGAAGGGTGAATACCTGGATCCACGGACCTGGTGGGACTTGCTGACCTCTAGGGAAGTGGTGATGGTGAATACCTGGATCCACGGACCTGGGGTGGGACTTCTGACCCTCAGGGAAAGTGGAGAAGTGGTGAATACCTGATCCACGGACCTGGGGTGGGAACTTGCTGACCTCATGGAAGTGGTGAATGTGTCTAAGACCTGGACCACGGACCTGGGGTGGGACTTGCTGACCTCAGGAAGTGGTGAAGGGTGAATACCTGGATCCACGGACCTGGGGTGGGACTTGCTGTACTCAGGAAGTGGTGAAGGGTGAAATACCGGGAAACCACGGAACCCTGGGGTGGGGGACTTAGCTGACCTCAGGGAAGGTGGTGAAGGGTATGTACCTGATCCACGGACCTGGGGTGGGACTTGCTGAACCTCAGGAAGTGGGTGAAAGGGTATGTAACCTGGGTTCCACGGACCTGGGGTGGGACTGCTGACACTCAGGAAGTGGTGAAGAGTGAATACCTGGAACCAGGAGCCTGGGGTGGGACTTGCTGACCTCAGGGAAGTGGTGAAAGGTGAATACCTGGAACCACGGACCTGGGGTGGGACTTGCTGACCTCAGGAAGTGGTGAAAGGTGAATACCTGGAACCACGGACCTTGGGTGGGACTGCTGACCTCAGGGAAGTGGTAGATAGATATAGCGATGAATACCTGGAACCACGATCATGGGGTGGGACTTGCTTACCTCAGGAAAGTGGGAAAGGTGCAATAACCTGAACCACTTCCTGGGGTGGGACTGCTGACCCACGGACCGTGGGTAGGACTGGTAGGCATCACCCAGACTTGAAGGGAAGGGAAGACAAGTCCGGGGTACCCCGGATGAATTCCCGGGGAAGGACTTTATGAGATGCGCTAAAGTTGGATTACTGGAATGTAGGATACGAGGTGGCAGGGTGCAAGGGACAATATCTGAAGGGACACAATGACTCCTGGACCCATGAAACTGGAGTAGGATAGGAAGTGTAGGTTAGGATGTGGCGAAGCGGGACAATACTGAGGTGACACAGATAGACTCCTGGACCCATGAAACTGAGAGTAGGCTATAGGAAGTATAGGCGTGAAGATGTGGGGAAGGGACAATATCTGAGGGACACAGATAGACTCCCTGGACCCATGAAACCTTGAGAAGATAGGAAGTGAAAGGGTTGGGGGGAAGGATGGGGGAAGGGACAATATCTGAGGGGACACAGATAGACCCCTGGACCCATGAACTTGAGAGTAGGATAGGAAGTATAGGGGTGAGGATGTGGGAAGGGACAATATTCTGAGGGGACACAGATGGGACTTCCTGACCCATGAAACTGAAGTAGATAGGAAGTTTAGGTGAGGATGTGGGGAAGGGACAATATCTGAGAGGACACAGATAGACTCCCGGACCCATGAAACATGAGAGCACGGATAGGAAGTGTAGTTAGGATGTGCGAAGGGATGATATCTGAGGGGATCTCAGATGGACTCCTGGACCCACGAACCTGAGAGTAGGATAAGGAAGTTAGGTTAGGATGTGGGGAAGGGACAATACCTGAGGGACACAGATGGACTCCTGGACCCATGAACCTGAGAGTAGATAGGAAGTGGTAGGTTAGGATGTGGGGAAGGGACAATATCTGAGGGGACACAGATGGACATACCTGGGACCCCATGAACCGAAGAGTAGGATAGAAGTGAGTAGTTACGGAATGTGGGGAAGGGAGAATATATCTGAGGTGACACAGATGGACTCCTAGACCCATGAACCTTGAGAGTAGGATAGATAAGTGTAAGGTTAGTAGTGGGGAAGGACAATATCTGAGGGGCACAGATGGACTCCTGGACCCCATGAAACCTGAGAGTAGGATAGAAGTATAGGTGAGGATGTGGGGAAAGGGAGAATATCTGTGGGGACACAGATGGACTCCTGTACCCATGAACCTGAGAGTAGAATAGGAAGTGTAGGTTAGGATGTGGTAAGGGACCAATACCTGAGGGACACAGATGGACTCCTGGACCCCATGAAACCTGAGGTAAGGATAGGAATTGTAGGTTAGGAGTGGGAAGGGAGAAATATCTAGGGGACACAGATGGACTTTCCTGGACCCATGAAACCTGAGAGTAGGATAGGAAGTTTAGTAAGGAGTGGGGAAGGAAATATCTGAGGGACACAGATGGACTCCCTGTACCCATGAATCTGAGTGTATGATAGGAATTAGGTTAGACGTGAGAAGGGAGAATATCTCAGAAGACACAGATGAACTCTGTAACCCACGAACCTGGGGAAAGCCATCAATACACACACGTGGCAGGGTCTGGTAACATATTCATCAGTAGTAAAGTTATAGTTATCCTCTTGTTCACCTAGTAATATGCAGTTATTGTTATCACTTGTTCCCCTAGTAGTATGTATTATGTTATCACTTGTTCACCTGTAGTATGTAGTTTATTGTTATCACTTTTCACCTAGTAGTATGTAGTTATTGTATATCACTTGTTCACACTAGTAGTATGTAAGTTATTGTTATCACTTGGATCACCTAGTAGTAAGTAGTTATTGTTATCTCTTGTTCACCTAGTAGTAAGTAGTTATTGTTATCTCTTGTTCACCTAGTAGTAAGTAGTTATTGTTATCTCTTGTTCACCTAGTAGTAAGTAGTTATTGTTATCTCTTGTTCACCTAGTAGTAATCAGTTATTTTTATCACTTGTAGAAATGAGATAATTATTATTACTGTTTTTTATATTTTTTATTTCACACATCGGCCGTTTCGCACCAAGGCAGGGTGGCCCGAGAAAGAAAAAGATTCATCATCATTCACTCCATCACTGTCTTGCCAGAGGCGCACTCATACTACAGTTATAAAATTGCAACATTAAAACCCTCCTTCTGAGTACAACCTGTGTACATCTTCCCATCTCCAGGACTCAAATCCTAGGTACCCTTCATAAATGTTACATTGCTCACACTCCAACAGCTCGTCAAGTTCTAAAAACCGTTTTTCTCCTTTTGCTCTTATCTAACACAGTCACGCATGCTTGCTGGAAGTCCAAGCCCCTCACACACCAAACCTCTTTTATCCCCTGCCTCCAACCCCAACACCGCGCCATCCCCCAATAATGTATTTTCGTTCACTCCTCTCTAACATGTTTGGTAATCCCCTCCAGCACCTCCTTGTAATTTTCCAAACAAGGATTCTCGCATTGCCTCTCAACATGACATCTCACTGTCTCCAACATTCACCACGCCATGCCTTCACACTCAGATAAGTGGGTTGGTATAACATACTCTCATAACATTCCCATGTTTGCTTCCATGTATATGTTCTTTATCTCCACAAGACTCCTCATTCACCACTCACATTATTCCCCCTCGTTAATTCTATGAATTCCACCTTTACCTTTCATAGAACAATCTGCTGACACAATCTGAATACATTCACCTACTCCATACTGCTCCCCTCCAATTTGATATTCAGTCTTTCGTTACCTAAAATTATGTTAACCCATTTCCTTTTAAACTCTTTCTATATTCGCTTTTAATTTCCTTTTTTAAATACCCTACCTACCAAAATCAACAACCAAACTCTTGTAACTTCTCTCAAATCTCCCATAAGAACAGTGTCATCAGCAAAGAGCAACTGTTGACACCTTCCATTTTGTGTTAGATTCTTTTTCTTTTAACCCCACAACTCATGCCAACATCCACGCATTCATTACAACCCCCATCTATAACATATATTGAACAACAATGGTGACATCACCCATCCGCCTAAAGCCTACTTTTACTGGGAAAATAATTTCCCTCTCCTCGTACATACTCTAACCTGAGCCTCACAATCCTCATAAAGCTCTTCATCGCTTTCAGTAACCTTCCTACTATTCCACACATAACAAACATCTGCCGAAAAAAATAAAATATCAAAAAAAAAAATCGCTCCCATCTACCCTATTATATGCCTATTCCAAATCCATAAATGACACAAAAAACCCCTTTACCCTTATCTAAAACTGCTCACCTATGTGTTTCACTGTAAACTCTTGGTCTACACCACCCGTTCCCTTCCTAAACTTCCTTGTTCATCTGCTATTCCCTGCATGCTCCGTCTTACTTTTAATTCTATCAATAATAACTACCTATATACACTTTACCAGGTATAACTAACAGACCTTATTACCCCTTATTACTTATGCACTCGGTCTTTTGCCCCTTTGCCTTTGTACGAAGAAACTATGAATGCTCTCAACCAATCCCTAGGTACCTTATTCTCTTCCTACATATTAATAAATAAAATCATTAACCTATCCAAAACTAAATCTCTACCTGCTTTTAACATTTTCAATCTTTATCCCATCAATTCCAGCTGCCCCTACCACTTTTTCATTTCTAACAACTCCTCACGACTTCCCCCACACTCACAAACTTGGCTTTTTCCTCACTCCTACAAGATTTTATTCCTCCTTGACCTATAAACGAAATTACAGCTTTTCTATCTTCACATCACATTTAACAATTCCTCAAAATATTCCCTCCATCTTCGCAATACCTCTAATTCCTCCCAGTAATAACTCTCCTCTCCTATTAAACTCTATCAATTCAATTTCGTTACCTAACTTTCTCAGCTTATTACTCACGCTCCAAAATTTATTCTTATTTCCAACGAAATTTGTTGATATCCTCTCCCACTCTCTCATTTACTCTCTTTATTACATTCCTTCACCACCCTCTTACCTCCGTTTTCCTCATCCATCCGTGTATCACTTCTTTCTACTTTTGGGCAAAAAACACTCTCATATGATAACTTTTTCTCTCTTATTACTCTCTTTACCTCATTATTCCATCCAATCGCTCTTCTTCCCTCCCTCACTCCACTTTCCTGTTAACCACAAACTTCTGCTGAACACTTAACACAACTTCTTAACCTACCCACATACATCTTCAACATCATTGCCTAATCTCTCACTTAGCCCATCCATCCCTCCAGTAGTTGTTATAATCCCCCCCCCTACCTAACTGCGTCTTCTTTTAGTTTATAACCTTTCATTTCACCTCTCTCCTTACTTGCTACTTCCATTTTTTTCCTTTTACTTTCAACTCTTGCTACTACTAAAATTTGATCATATATATCCGTTGCCCCCTCTATAAACATGTACATCCTGAAGTCCACCCAACCTCTTTTATTATCATACATAGTCCAACAAACTACTGTCATTTCCCATATATTATCATAACTTGTATACTTATTTATCCTTTTTTTTCTTAAAATGTAGTGTGATAAGGTAAGACACATATGCAACAGTTAGGTATCTTTATTTCGAAACGTTTCTCCTACACAGTAGGCTTTTTCAGTCGAGTACATAAAAGTTGATAGAAGCAGAAGATACTTGAGGACGATGTTATGTTGGATAATGTCCATAACCTATAAACCAAACACCTTGTATGCAAAGTTCGATCAATGTCCCCCCCCATCATCCTTTTTACCTGGCACTCCAAACTTACCTATCACAGCCCTCTCTTCAACGTTTCTCCCCGAATTCAGCATTTAGGTCCCTTACCACAATTATTCTCTCACTTGGTAGAAAAGTTCCTACACACTCGCTTAATATCTCCCAAAATCTCTCTCTTCTCTACACTTCTCTCTTCTTCAGGTGCATGCATACTCATTATGACCGACTTTCTTGCACTCGAACTTTATTTTAATCCACATTATACTAAATTTATTCATTTATATTCCCTCTTCTCCTTCCGTAACAACTGATCCTTCATAGCGTAATACATGAGAGTTGCTCTGTATACAGGTGGATAATATTCTGTCCCCTGTAAGACACACATCAATCATTACGCACTGAAGCCCTTTCAGAAGAGGAAGTCTCAGTTTATATTTAACGTAAAAAAACGCATAAAGGTATCCCTTCAGGAACTTCTCACAGAGTAAGTGGGAGAGTGAACCGTAAAGATGAACCACTGACCTCCAGGTGCCCGGGTCTGGTAACTCAGAACAAACTCTTAATTTATGCAGTACTTGTGGTTTTATATCTCAAGTATTAACAGCATACATCAAAACTATTGAGTTTTAATGTGTATGATAAAATTTCACGCAGATACAGCGCCTGAATGACAAAAAAACTACAATAAAAATGTAAGTTAGAAAGTATTCCAGGAAGACTTGCCTGGTGACTCAACAAACTTTACCTCCCAGTGATCCAACTTGGCCACCAAGCTTCCTACCCTCCTTTTATGCTGTTCTTTATTTCTTGCTGGAGAGGGTTATATTATGTATTGCTATGGATATGTAATGTTTTTATTTGTCCATATTATTTTATTATGTAATTATTATGTACATAAAGTTAATAACTTTTAGCATAACAGGATATAAATGATATTCATTACCGACACAATGGAAAAGTTGACACACAGCTAACATAATGTTATTTTTTAATTGACAACGTTTTCGCCCACAAGTCACACACAGATTTTCCCTAGCAGATACATTAGTATATTATAGGAACAATCATGATATGAAGGAGTCAGTGGAGAATGATGAAGTGATTGCTCACAGAGGTTGGTGTTTGAGATAACACTTAACCTAGCATGAGTCCTGTAAGTTTGTTGCTAATTAAGACAAGGTTGAAGAAATTTCCCTAGAAAGAGGTTTCAGCTAAGTTGTAAAATGCTTCGTTTTAAGTCTAGTGAAAACGACCAAACCATCAGGGATCTTCTCCACTTCTACTCACACCACAACACACAAAACTAAACGTAACGTTAATACATAAGCTTCTTCCTTCAAGACCTTGAAATCTGAAGTATGAATTACTTGAGGAAGAATTCTCATCATCGATGAAGTATTTTCTTTCTAAAACATTGACTATTTCCTCATCACTTCATTATAGACTGCTGACGC
>NC_069410.1:68822703-68839215 GCF_026875155.1 Cherax quadricarinatus
TTTTTTTATTTTTTTTTTTATTTTTCTTCGGCTGCTGTTATTACGTGAAAATTAATCGTACACAATAAACTCAATAGTTTTGATGATGCTTTTAAATCTATGAGATATAAAACCCACAGTATGATAAATTAAGAGTTTGTTCTGAGTTACCAGCCCCGGGGCCCTGGAGGTCGTGGTTCCTTTACGGTTCACTCCCATTTACTCGTGAGAAGGTCCTGAAGGGTTTCCTTCAAGGTTTTAACGTTAAATTAACTGGTCTTCCTCTTCTAAAGGGCGTCGTGCGTAATGTTTTGAGTATCTTCAGAAGATTTGTCCCCCTGTTACAGAAAACTCCTCTGTATAGGTATGAAGGTAGTTACGGAAGGAGAAGAGGGAATTAAATGAATAAATTTAAGGATAATGTGGTTAAAATAAAGTGGAGTGCAAAAAAGTGGTCATAAAGGTATGTAGACCTGAAGAAGGAGAAGAAGTGAAAAGGAGAAGAGGGATTTTGGGTTGTTTAAAGGGTGTGTAGGAACTTTTACCAAGTGAGAGAATAATTGTGGTAGGGGCCTAATGGAAGTGGGGAGAAACGTTGAGGAGGGTTTTTGTAGGTAAGTTTGGAGGCCGGTAAAAATGTGATGGGGGGGGAATTGATCGAAATTTGTTTAAAAGGGGTTTGGTTTGGTGATGGACTGTTACATCGCCTCAAGTATCTTCTGTTCTTCAACTTTTTGTACTCGACTAAGAAGCCTACTGTGTAGGCGAAAAAGTTTCGAAATAAAGATACCCCCATTTCAACTAATTTTAAAAAAAAAGGTAAATAAGTTTCGATATGATACTTATGGCAAAATGCAGTAGTTTTTTTGGGTATGTACTGATAGAAAAAAGATGTTGGGTGGATTTTCCAGGATGTACTTTTTTTAAAAGGGGGCAACAGATTTATAAGTTTCAAAATTTTAGTAGTAGCAACAGGGGAAAAAAAAAGGAAAAGGGGAAGTAGCAATTTAAGAAGAGGGTTAAAAAAGGTTTTAAAAACTAAAGGAAGGAGGCATTTTAGGGTAAGTTATAACAAAAAGGGGAGGATGGTTGGGCTATTTGAAAAAGATTAGGCAATGATGTTGAAGATGTATGGGGGAAAGTTTGGAATTTTTAGTTTTTAAAGTGTTCAGCAGAATTTTTGTGGTTTACAAAAAAAGGGGGGAGAGGGAGGGAAAAAGAGCGTTTGAGGGGAATTTAAGGGGGTTTTAAAGAGAGTATTAAGGGGGAAAAAGTTTTTCTATAAAGGGGTTTTTTTTGAAAAGTAGAAGTAAATAAAAGGGTTTTTGGAGGGGAATTGGAGGGGAAAACGGGGGAGGTAAAGAGGGGGGTTGAAGGAATGTTTCAGGGGAGTAAATGAGGAGGGGGGGAGAGATATCAAAAAAATTTTTTTAAAAATAAGAAAAAAATTTTTGGAGCGTGAGAAATTAAGCGAGAAATTAGGAACGAATTGAATTGATATTTTAAAAAATTTAGGGAAAAGGAGAGTTTTTAAAAGGGAGTTAGGGTATTGCGAAGGTTGGGGGGGAATTTTTTGGGGGAATTTTTTAAATGTTGATGAAAGATAAAAAAAGCTGTGTTTTTTCGTTTATAGGTCAAGGGGGAATAACATTTTTTGGGGAGTGAGGGGAAAACCCCAGTTGTGAGTGTGGGGGGAAAGTTCGTGAGGGAGTTGTTTAAAATTAAAAAAAGGGGTTAAGGCAGGGGAATTGTGGGAAAAAAAGATAGAAATGTTTAAAAAGGTGGGATTTGTTTTGGGAAAAGTGGTTAATGATTTTATTTAATAAATGTATGGGAAGAAAATTTAAGGGTACCTAGGGTTTGGGTTGAGAGCTTTTCATAGTTCTTTTAAAAAAAAAGGGGGGGGGGAAAAAAAAAATTTTGGGGAAAATTTTTTTTTTTTGTTTTTTTTTTTTGGGGCGAAATTAAAAGTAAAAGGGGGGCAGGAAAAAGATGAAAAAGGAAAATTTTTGGGGGGGGGGGGGAAAAAACCTTTAAAAAAAAAATTTTTTTTTTAAGGGTTTTTTTTTTTTTTTTTAAAAATTTTTTTTTAAAGGGGGGGGGGGTTTTAAATTTTTAAAAAAGGGAAAAAAGGGGGGTTTTGGGGTTTTTGGGAAAAAATTTTGGAAAGGGGGAAAAATTTTTTTTTTAAAAAAGGGGGGGGAAGGGGGGGGTTTTTTTTTTTTTTTAAAGGGGGGGGAAAAAGGGGGTTTTTGGGGGGGGGGGGGAAAAAAAAAAAAAAAAAAAGGGGTTTTCCCCCTTTTTTCCTTTTTTTGGGTTTTTTGGGGGAATTTTAAAAGGGTTTTTGGGTTTTTTTTTGGGGAAGGGGTTTTTTAAAAAGGAAAAAAAGGGAAAAGGGAAAAAGGGGAAAAAGGGGAAAAAAAAAGGTAAAAAAAAAAATTTTTTTTTTTTGGGGGGAAAAAAATTTTGTTGGGGTTGGTTTTTAAAATTTTTGGTTTTTTTAAAAAAAGGGGGTTTTTGGGGGGGGGGAAAAAAAAAAAAAAAACAAATTTGGGGGTTTTTGGGAAAAATTTTTTTTTCCCAAAAAGGGGGGGGGGGGTTTTTTTTTTTTGGAAAAAAATTAAAATTGGGGGGAAAAAAGGGAAAATTTTAAAAAAAAGGGGTGGGGAAAAAAAATTTTAGGGGAAAAAAAAAAGGGGAAAGGGGGGGGGGGAAAAGGGGGGGGTTTTAAAAAAAAAGGGTGGAAAAAATTTTTTGGGAAAAAGGGGGGGGAAATTTTGGGTTTTAAAAAAAAAAATTTTTTGGGCGGGGGGAAAAGGGGTTTGAGGTTTTTTTTTTGGGTTTTAAAAGGGGGGGGGGGGGCCGGGGGGGGGAAAGGGGGGTTTTTTTTTTTTGGGGAAAATTTCCCAAAGGGTTTTTTTTTAAAAAAGGGGGGTTTTTTTTGGGAAAAAAAAAATTTTTTTGGGGGGGAAAAAAAGGGGTTTAAAAAAAAAAAGGGCCCCCCCAAAACCCCCAAAAATTTTTTTTGGGGGGGAAAAAAAAAAAAAAGGGGGGGGGGGGGGGGGGGGGGGGGGGGGGGGGGGGAAAAAAAAAAAAGGGGGAAAAATAATTTACAAAAAGGGGGAAAAAAAAAATTTAAAATTTTTAAAAAAGGGGGGGCCCAAAAAAAAAAAGGGGGGGGGTTTTTTAAAAAAAAAGGTTGCAATTTAAAAAGGGGTGTATAAAGCTAATTTGGCAAGAGGTGGGGGTTAAAAAAAGAATAAAAAAGGGGGTGAAAGTTTTTCTTTGGGGCACTGCTTGGGAGGGAATTCGGGGTTGTGTTTTATATTTTTAAAAAAGGAAATTAAAAGTGAATATGGGGAAAGAGTAAGGAAATGAGGATAACAAAAATTTTAGGTAACGAAAAGTGAATATCAAATTGGAGGGAGAGTATGGAGGAGGTGAATGTATTCAGTTTTGTGTCAGCAGATTGGTCTATGAAAGGTAAGGTGAATCATAGAATTAACGGGGAATAATGTGAGTGGTGACTGAGGAGTCTGTGGAGATAAAGAACATATCCATAGAAGCAAACAGGGAAATGTATGAGAGTATAGTTATACCAACCCTCTTATTGAGTGTGAGGCAGGGGCTGGTAAATGTTGGGGGCAGTGGAGATGTCATGTCTGAGGGCAATGCAGAGAATCCTTTTTTTGGAAATTACAAGGAGGTGCGGGATTACCAAAAATGTAGAGAGGAGTGAACGAAATACAATATTGGAGGGATGGCGGGGTTGGGGTTGGAGGCAGGGGATAAAAGAGGTTTGGTGTGTGAGGGGCTTGGACTTCAGCAAGGGATGCGTGACTGTGTTAGATAAGTGCAAAAGGAGGAAAAAAGGTTTTTAGAACTTGACGAACTGTTGGAGTGTGAGCAATGTAACACTTGTGAAGGGTACCTAGGATTTGAGTCCTGGAGATGGGAAGTACACAGTCTGTACTCAGAAGGAGGGGTCTTAATGTTGCAATTTTATAACTGTAGTATGAGTGCGCCTCTGGCAAGACAGTGATAAACTGATTTCTACTAGGCGAAAAATTGATAACAATAATTACTTACTACTAAGTGAACAAGAGATTAACAATAACTATTACTACTAGGGTGAAAAGTGATAACAATAACTACTTACTACTAGGTGAACAAATGATAACAATAACTACTTACTACTAGGTGAACAAGTGATAACAATAACTATTTACTACTAGGTGAACAAGTGATAACAATAACTACTTACTACTAGGTGAACAAGTGATAACAATAACTACTTACTACTAGGTGAACACGTTGATAACCCAAAAACTACTTACTACTAGGTGAACAAGTGATAACAATAACTACTTTTCTACTAGGTGAGAATTGATAACAATAACTACTTACTACTAGGTGAACAAGTGATAACAATAACTACTTACTACTAGGTGAACAAATGATAACAATAACTACTTACTACTAGGTGAACAAGTGATAACAATAACTACTTACTACTAGGTGAACAAGTGATAACAATAACTACTTACTACTAGGTGAACAAGTGATAACAATAACTACTTACTACTAGGTGAACAAGTGATAACAATAACTACTTACTACTAGGTGAACAAGTGATAACAATAACTACTTACTACTAGGTGAAAAATGATAACAATAACTACTTACTACTAGGTGAACAAGTGATAATAACTATTACTTACTAGGTGAACAAGTGATAACAATAACTACTTTACTGTTATCCTGCAATAACACCCCCACCCCCAGACCATAGGTCTCACTCTGCTAGCGGGGGTCCCAACGGACACCGCCCAGGCAAAAAAGAAAAATAAAAGAAAATAAACCCCACATTAAGGTCTGAGGCAACTGGCAAAATTTATAAATGGGGAATAACCACCATACAATCACGGGCTTTTGGTTTCTACAAATATGCAATATTAACAAAACTGAGGTACTAGAGTGCAGACATATGAAACTCGCTGAACATGAAAGTGGGTCAAGTTCTATTTCCCAACAAGCTCACAGTCACACTCTTAGACAGCTGTTTTGGGAAAAGGCCCCATTAAACACAACGCTGGCCAGGCGCTGGGTTGATGCATTTTCCCAAAATTACATAAAGCAAACGTAAAAACCAAAAGTAAATTTTACAAAAGTGCCCTGAGGAATGCTGTTTTATGAAGTAACCCCCAAAGTTCAGTATGTTGAAAGGGCAGACCAAACGTAGGTGCCCCCAAAAAAAAATTTTTAAAAGTAAAAGACATTTTCCAGGGGTTTAAAGAAAGAAAAACGATGTTACATGTTAAATTCTCCTGAGAAAACAAATCAATTATCATCCCATCTCACGCAATCTTTAGTAAAAAAAAATGGTTTCCCCATGACACACCTCTGCGAGAACAGGAGAGCACAGGAGAGGGGAAAAAAATAGGCCCCCAAAAAACAAGGGTGGTAGGCACATAAATCTTGTTGGGGGGCTGCGGCCCCTTAAAACCTGGATCATCACTGAAGCCCCCAAAAGGTGGTCCCAGGCCGTCACCTAGGACCCTGGAGTCACCCCAACGGTGACCCAAAAAAAGGAAAAATTTAAAAAAGAGTCTTGGAGAACCAAAACACCTCGGATCAAAAGACATGACCCAAACAGGGGGAGGGCATCACCGCCACCCCCACATTCACTAAAACTTTTGGGTCCAACAGTCCCTATACCAACATAAACAGGGCGAGGCATTCAGCCAACACCTAAAAAACTTTACCCTTACCTTACCTAGGCATGGCCTTGATGTGACTACCCCCTAATAACACACATAGGAAATCCTGATACCTCAGCTCCAGCTCAACCTGCCCTTCTCCTTTGGGGGGCCCAGGGTTCCTCTATCGTCTACCCAAATCACTGCAAAATAAGAATAGATAAGTGATCTATACACTACATTGTGCACTTAAACACGAGACAAGAGTATCAACAACCACATTCCCGCTCCCTTCACATAATGAATCACCAGATTAAGAGGTTGAGAAACAAGGCCCACCTCGTAAGTCTCTGATTGTGGTTCCTCATTAAGTGAAGGAAACATAAATGGATTATTGGTCACTATACACAGTTATAGGGTAAACTGATGATGATATTATACACCTCAAAATGTTGCACTGCCAAACTAAAGCAAGAGCCCCCTTTTCTATGGTGGCATAGTGCTGCTGGGTGTTTCTTTAGTTTTGCCGAAAAGTAGCTGAATGACAACAACTGTCCCTACTTCTTGCAGTAGTACAGCCACAACACCAGTTTTCACTGGCATCCCATTTGCAGAGAAAATGGTAATGTGAAAATTAAGGACTAGCCAGCACAGGAGCACTTGTAAACAAAGCTTTTACATGTTCAAATGCCCCTGACACTTCATATCCCCACAAATGTACACTTGGGGCTAGTCAGTCAGTGAGTGGAGAGATCACCTTTGACAAAATTTTGGGCAGAACTTTCTATAAATGTTACCATGCCCACAAAAAGCATAACCTCCTTCCGGGTCTTTGGTACAGGGTAATTGTCTGTAGCCTCCACCTTGGCATTCACTGGGGGCACCTTTCCTGGCCCCAAAAACATGTCCTAGAAAAGGTACCTGGGCTTCCCGAAAACACTCTTTGCCAAATTAACTGTGAGCTGAGCACCAGTGAGCCTAGAGAAAAGCTCTCTAAGCTGCCCTTACATGCTCTGACCAACAGTCGCTAAAAATAACCAGGTCATCAATATAAACCCTCACCCTTTAAGCCACGTATAACCTCGCATTTGCTGAAACAGGAGGGTTTCATTTCGAAAACCCAAAGGGAGAACTTTGTACTGAAAAAGCCCATCTGGCGTTACAAAAACAGGTTCATGGCACGGGGGTTTAAAAGGGATCTGGAATAACCTTCAAAGGGCTACTTACTTAAAATTTTGCTCCCCCCACTGTCAATGACATATCCATTCTGGGGAAAAGGAAAAAAATCAGCCTTACTTATTAAATTAACCTTACAGTAGTCAGTGCACATCCTCATGGTGCCATCGGGTTTTGGGGAACCATCGGGACGGGGGGAAATGCCCACTCAACTCCCGCTTGGTTTTAAATTAAATCTTTGTCAAGTAAAAATTTCACCTCCTTTTTCCATACTTTTTCTTTTTGGGGGTTCTTCTTTTGGGGAAACCTGCCGAATTGGTTCAAAGGGGCTTTGTTGCTTACACGAGGGATACCCCCAAACAAACCCTAAAAAATTCCAGAGAACCCGGGAAACCCTCTCAAAAAACCCCTTTCCCCTTTAAAAATTTAAAAATGGTATAAAATCCCAAAAACCCAACCCTTTCCTTACTAAGACCAAAACATACTTTGTGAAGGATTTTTTAAAAAAATTGCCCTGTTACTAAGGTGTACATTGGGGCCCCCCCTGTGCTCAGTGTTCACCCCTGGGTCCCCTACTATATTTACACAGCCACACCTTTTGGGGTTTACCTTTTGGCCTCGTTTTATATGTACCCCCCTTTTTCAGACTTCCGTCGCCCCCAGGTGTGGGGAATTCTGTAATTTTGATCTGTACGGCCCACCTTTTCCCCAAATGAACTTTGCTTTTAAAGGGATTCCCGGCACCGGCTCCAATGCTAGTTTCCTCTTTTTCCTACTTCAAAGGTACGGGCACGGCCCTTTCGGTTTAAATTGTGTCTTCATCTTGGTTTGGCTGATGTGCAGGTTTGCAGAGCCAGATTTCTTCATGTGAAACCCAAAAAGGCCGTTTAAAGCGAGAAAAAACCCGAGGGGGCCCGCCCCCACAATCTTCACCAAGCCCGTAATCCCTTTTAAAAACATCAGTGGTCCCCCTAAAAAGGTGACCATTTTTGATTTAGTTCGAAGGGGACTATAGGGGTAATGAATCCTGAGTGCTGCCCCCACGGCAAAAAAAAGGAGGGGGGTTAAACCCCCCCTCCCCGTCCCCCTGGGTTTCTGGGCCAAATAAGCCCGCAGCATAGTTTTGAGGGGGCTGGTGTAAAACCCCCTCCACTCCTTCCCCTCTCTGGGTGATAGGCCCCCGTGGAGGTCGTCATTTTAATTTTAAAACCCCCCCCAAAACCGTGCGAAAATGTTTAGATGAAAAATTTGCCCCCTGATCTTTTTTTAAATTTTCCTTTAGGGATCCCGCCTGCATAAAAAATTTCCCCAGTGCTCTCAAAAAACCAACGTGTTGTAATCTTCCCGTAGTGGAAGGGCCCCCGGGAAAACCCTTTTAAGGGGAAACCCAAATAATAGTAAGTACGGGTTTTTCCCATCTTGGTCCTGGGTTTAGGGGCCCCACACAATCCACCACCAGCCTCCCTTAAAAAGGTTTCTCCGGCGAATGTAATAGGGTTAAGAGGGGCGGGTTTTTTAATTTCCCCTGTTTAGGTTTTTTACCCTTTAGCAAATTTGGGATGATTTCTACATACTTCCCCAACTGTTTCCCCCTTTCCCGGGGGCCCCGGGTAAAAAGTTTAGAAATCTTCCCCCATAGTCTTTTTAACCCCCTAAATGTCCCCCTGGGAACATCGTGGGCCAAACCCCAAAACCTGATATCTTTTTTGGTTCCGGCCCCACCACTTGGTTAGAGGGGCCGGGCCTGCTCCGTCATTAGATTTTCGCATCCGAAAAGGTCTTTCGCAATTAAAAATTCCTTCTGCAAAAAAAGAAACTTTTGGGGGTTAGTTGAGAGGCCCTTTTCCCTGGGTTAAACAGCAGATAAACCAAATTTAGCTTTTTAAGGGTTTCGTAAAACCCCTGGGCCTCGATCAATGCTCTCGAGTAGGGTCCCCCCCTATACCAGCCCCCAAGACCCCCCTCAAACGGGGTTTCTTGCCTGGGAGGTTCATCACAAACCCGACCCCAACGAAAGGTTTGGTCGAGGAATAAAATTTTCCCCAAAACCCAAATCATCCCCAGGTTCTAACGAGTCACAGAGAGAGATGCCCTCTTATTTTTTGGACTTTTTTCCGGGGTTACTGCCAACCCCGGAAAAAACCCGGGTGGCAAGGTACCCCTTTACCCCTTTTTTTCCCTCCCAACTCTTTTGGGGCTGGGGTCCCCCAAAAACCAGGGGGTTCCTCACTTTCAAGAAAAAACCAAAGACATTTTTTCCCAAAGGAGTAGGTAAACCCCTCCCACAAGGTAAATCCTTTTTTGGGTTTGATACCTACAGCTAAGAAAACCAACACTGGTATGCAGATTTCCACCCTTTACGTTTTGCACGGGGAGTCTTGACAGGGCATCCTGAAATTCCTTGAGCAAAACGCCAAAACCATTTATGGTACCCGACACTGGCGGTTTGCCCTTACGAAGAAAAAGGTGTACGTGCTACCAGGCCCCTCAAAGACATAAACCTGTTACCCAAACCTTCATTTTTTTTGGAAGGCCACGGGGGAAACTTGCTTGTTAAAGACCTTCTCCGGGGTTTTTCCAAAAACCGGGCCTGATTTTACCTGAAATACCCAGAGGGGGTTTGCTTCAATATTAGTACTGTGTGGGGTACTGGTGTATTTTTCCTGGAAACTCCAGCAAAGCGCCTGACCTCTAGCTTTTCTTGCTAGGGGTGCGATGGCCTGTTTAGGGAAAATAAGTACGAAATTAAAATTTTTAAAGGCCCCCTGCCCTTTTAAACCTGGGTTTTGGATCCCTTGGTTCTGGGGAACTGGGCTCGTCCCACCTTTTCCCTTTGTATTTCCTTTGGACCTGTGAAGCTGACTTAAAACCTCCTCGAGGGGAAATGGTAAATTAGAGTTTTTAAAAACTCTTGGGGGTTATTGGGTGAAAAAATGGGGGGCCTTAAACTTCTGAAAATTTCTTTTCCTATTGGTGGGTGGAGAAAATTACCATTTTTTGGGATGTGGGGTGTGGTAACTATCCCAAAAATTTTTTTGGTTAGCAAAAAATCTGTCCCCAGCTAAAAATAAAGCATTTTTAAAAAATCATCAAAAACCTTCCCTAAGATATCCCTTAAAGGTAGGGGGAAACATTCCCAAAAGTTCCTCTAAAAAAAATTAAGGTAATTACCCTTCAAATTCCCTACCCCCCCCTTTTTGAGCGACCCCCTTTATTTAGAAGTGACATTTCTCCTTCCCATATTCCCCCAAAGACAGCCCTGACTGAAATTTTAGCCCTTGGGAATTTTCTGCCGGAAACCTTTTCCGGCAAAATTTGATAAGCCATTTTAAAACTCCCTCTTTTAGCTTATGATAATCGGGAAAAAAGGGCAGATCCTTCAAAAAGAACTAATAGCCTGTAAACCCTTTCCCCAACAAATTTGGGCTTTGCTAATTCACCCATTCCTTTTAGGGCCCCAAATTTGAGATTTGGGGGTTATTTTAAAAATTAACAGAAAAAACTGGTCTGGGTTTTTTCTCTAGGAATTTGGGCACAAATTTTAGGGGTTTTTATCCAAAGGGAAAAAATTTTTCCCCTTGGTTGTGTCTGGGGGGAGAAGCAAGCTGCCTTCTTTAGCTCTTTCTTGACCCCTTAAGCTCCTCTAAGGCTCTCTTTTCCCGGATCTTTGTGCGCTCAACCCTTTTAACTTTTTCCTTTTCTTCTGCAACTAGGGCTTTAAATTTTATTTGTAAAATTACTACTTCCTTTTCCAGGTCCCTATCATTGGGGGTTTGATTCAATGTCACCTTCCAAATGCATTCATCCTCAGAAATTTTTACCCTTTTTCAACCATTTTGAGAAAAAAATAGCACCAAATTTACTACCAGCCACAGAAAAATTACTGATATAAAAAAAATTTTAAAACACACAGCAAGGGAAAATTTTACTGAAATAGTATTTTTTACAAGGAGTTGTCATGTGACTCCCTCAAATTAAACAGGGTTGCACACAAAAAGAAAAAACCCTGGCAGAAAAAAAAAAAAGAGCTATGCACCTGGCCCCAAAGGGAAAATTTTTTCCAGAAATTTTGGTTTAAACATTTAACCCCCCAAAAATCAGCAAGATTGTTTCCTTTCAAGGGTTAATTATGCACAAAATATCAAATATTAAAAACACCCTAAAAATCAACAATATGGTACAGAAAGGTAAATGATTTTTTAGAGTATTAAATTTTTAAAAATAACACCCTAAAAAAGGCCCAAAATTTACAGAAAAAGGGAAATTATTTACAGGGTATTAATTTTAAAAATTTAAAACCCCAAAACCCGCCAAAAAAATTTTAAGAAAGGGAAATTTATTCCACGGGTTTTTTAAATTAAAAAATAACACCCCCAAAAACAGCAATGTTGCAACCCCAAAAAGTAAAATTATTTTTTTTGGGGGTGAATGTTATTGTGAATGCTTCTCTGGGCCCCAACCCCGGGAAAGAATGATTTTTGACTTCCAGGTTTCAAACTTTAATTACCACATAAAAATTTTATAATTTTTCCCCTATAAGGCCCCCCCTGTTATGCCAAAAAAAGTGGGTTTGTGGGGGGGTTGAGGGCCCGGTCTAAGGGCAAAGGGTAAAGGGTTTTCAACATTTTCAAGCCCAAAAAACCCGGCCCCCCAGGGCTATCCCAGTTCCCAAAAAAGAAAGCGCTAAACGGGATTGTGTTTCTTCCCAAAAGGGTTTGGGGAACAGAGGGTTAGGCAAAAATCCCAATTAGGGAAAAAAATATCTATTTAAACACCCCTAACATAACATTTAAAAGAAAAACCTTAATCCCAAAAAGCCCCCAAAAGAGGGGGGACACAAGCAAAAAGCTGGCTGGAAAGGGTTTAGGGGCCCCCATAAAACCCCCAGGGGTCTTAAACGTCAAAGGGCCCTCACAAAAATACAAAACCCCCTTTTTATTTCCTCACTCATCCCCCAGCACCCTTTACCAAAGTCAGGCCTGGCCGTGAAAATACAGGTAAGCCAATAGAGCCTTGGCTTGATTGGGTAAACCCAAAATGAGGGGCACAACTACAAAAATTTTCTTAAAAACACAGCATCTCCCACGCCAGCCTCTACACACCCTGCTAACGTCACGTGACTCCCCCCAAACCACGCTTTTCCCCGTACCCAAACTCCTTGGAAAATAAATCAAATTTCAGAATTTCTATATTTAAATTTCAGTTAAAATTTTTACAGTACCCCCCCCAAAAGCACATTATCAAAATTTTAAAAATTATTCTTTACAACTATAAATTCTTTTTATTATGGCCCCCACTTCTCCCCTATATGTACATTACGATGTCATGCAGAACCCTGCATAACACTTCTACTAGGTGAAAAAAGTTTAATTTAAAAATAAATACTTATGCTAAGTTTAACAAGTGGGTAACAATAAAATTCATACTTTTGGGTGAACAAATGATTTAAAAATAACTAAATTTCTACTAGGGGAAAAATGATAACAAATAAAATACATTACTACCAGGTGAACTATTTATAAAAATAAACTAATACTACCCAGGTGAACAAAAGATAACAATAAAATTATACTAGATGAATTTTGTTTCCGACCCTGCCACGTGTTGTGTATTGAGCTTTCCCAGGGGTTTGTGGGGACAGGAATTTTATCTGTGTCTTCTAGATATTCTCCCCTTTCCCCCCCCTCCTTAAACCCACACTTTTCCCATCCTACACACAGGGGTTTATGGGGTACAGGGGTCCTTTTGTTTTCCCCCCAGATATTCTCCCTTCCCCACCCCTTTTCCCAACCTACCCCTTCCCATCCTACTTCAGGTTTTATGGGTCCCGGGGGCAAAACTGTGTCCCCCTCAGATATTCTCCCTTCCCCACCCTAACCTATACTTTCCTATTCTACTTCAGTGTCTAGGGTCCAGGAGTCCATCGTGTCCCCCCAGATATTCTCCCTTCCCCACATCCTCACCTAATTTTCCCATTTCCCACCCTCAGGTTCATGGGTCCAGGAGTTTCCCTCTGTTCCCTTTTCAGATTTTCTCCCTTCCCCCCCCTCCCAACCCAAACTTTCCTTTTCCTACTGTCAAGGTTTATGGGTCTAGGAAATTTCCCTCGGTTTTCCCCTCAGATTTTTTCCCTTCCCCACATCCTCCCCCTAAAAACTTCCCATCCTACCCCGAGGGTTAAAGGGGCCAGGGAGTCCATTGTGTCCCTCAGATATTGTCCCTTCCCCACATCCTCACCTATACTTCCTATCCTACTTTCAGTTTCATGGGTCCAGGAGTCATCTGTGTCCCCTCAGATATTCTCCCTTCCCCACATCCTAACCTACACTTCTTATCCTACTCTCGGGTTCATGGGTCCAGGAGTCCATCTGTGTCCCCTCAGATATTCTCCCTTCCCCACATCCTAACCTACACTTCCTATCCTACTCTCAGGTTCATGGGTCCAGGAGTCCATCTGTGTCCCCTCAGATATTGTCCCTTCCCCACATCCTCACCTATACTTCCTATCCTACTCTCAGTTTCATGGGTCCAGGAGTCTATCTGTGTCCCCTCAGATATTGTCCCTTCCCCACATCCTAACCTACACTTCCTATCCTACTCTCAGTTTCATGGGTCCAGGAGTCCATCTGTGTCCCCTCAGATATTCTCCCTTCCCCACCTCGTATCCTACATTCAGTAATCCCAACTTTTGCATCAAAGCCTTCCCCGGGAATTCATCCGGGGACCCCCGGATGTCTTCCCTTCCCTTCAAGTCTGGGTGATGCCTTACCCAGTCCTACCCACGGTCCGTGGTCAGCAGTCCCACCCCAGGTCTGTGGTTCCAGGTATTGCACCCTTCCACACTTTCCTGAGGACAGCAAGTCCCACCCCAGATCCGTGGATCCAGGTATTCACCTTTCACCACTTCCCTGAGGTCAGCAAGTCCCACCCCAGGTCCGTGGTTCCAGGTATTCACCTTTCACCACTTCCCTGAGGTCAGCAAGTCCCACCCCAGGTCCCTGGTTCCAGGTATTCACCCTTCACCACTTCCCTGAGGTCAGCAGTCCCACCCCAGGTCCGTGAATTCAGGTACATACCCTTCACCACTTCCCTGAGGTCAGCAATCCCACCCCAGGTCCGTGGATCCAGGTACATACCCTTCACCACTTCCCTGAGGTCAGCAAGTCCCACCCCAGGTCTGTGGTTCCAGGTATTCACCCTTCACCACTTCCCTGAGGTCAGCAAGTCCCACCCCAGGTCCGTGGTTCCAGGTATTCACCCTTCACCACTTCCCTGAGGTCAGCAAGTCCCACCCCAGGTCTGTGGTTCCAGGTATTGCACCCTTCCACACTTTCCTGAGGACAGCAAGTCCCACCCCAGATCCGTGGTTCCAGGTATTCACCCTTCACCACTTCCCTGAGGTCAGCAAGTCCCACCCCAGGTCTGTGGTTCCAGGTATTGCACCCTTCCACACTTTCCTGAGGTCAGCAAGTCCCACCCCAGATCCGTGGTTCCAGGTATTCACCCTTCACCACTTCCCTGAGGTCAGCAAGTCCCACCCCAGGTCCCTGGTTCCAGGTATTCACCCTTCACCACTTCCCTGAGGTCAGCAGTCCCACCCCAGGTCCGTGGATCCAGGTACATACCCTTCACCACTTCCCTGAGGTCAGCAAGTCCCACCCCAGGTCCGTGGATCCAGGTACATACCCTTCACCACTTCCCTGAGGTCAGCAAGTCCCACCCCAGGTCCGTGGTTCCAGGTATTCACCCTTCACCACTTCTCTGAGGTCAGCAAGTCCCACCCCAGGTCCGTGGTTCCAGGTATTCACCCTTCACCACTTCCCTGAGGTCAGCAAGTCCCACCCCCAGGTCCGTGGTTCCAGGTATACACCCTTCACCACTTCCATGAGGTCAGCAAGTCCCACCCCAGGTCCGTGGATCCAGGTATTCACCCTTCACCACTTCCCTGAGGTCAGCAAGTCCCACCCCAGGTCCGTGGATCCAGGTATTCACCCTTCACCACTTCCCTGAGGTCAGCAGTTTTAACCAGCCTTGAAGCACTGTCCATATATGATATTACTACACAAGTGTATTAATATCAGTATACGAAGGTAGATGTTATTACAGAGGAGGACACGCAGATAATCTGCGCTCTGTAATAACGTCCTCCTGGACAGACTCGAACGTCGACTACCTGAGACAAGAGAGATCTCTATCACAGTTCGTCCACCAAGAACTGGCCACTAGTGAAAATCTGGAACATATATTTATATTTAATATTGTTCTAATGTCAGTTATTAGCTTCTTCAATTATTTATTTGTATAAGTGTATTTGTGAACGTTTCTATGTGCGTCGATTAGTGTGGATGTGTGAACCTTTGTGTTCCCTGTATGGTAACTTATTAATTGTTAGCAGTTACCTTTCTTCCCTCGTTATTAATCTTTATTTTCATGGTACGCCAAAGTTCTCAAGCGAGCACTTGTAAATATACGTTCCGCTCCTGTATCATTTATTCTATTTGAGTTTGTCTTAATAAGAGCTTCTCTCTTATTTATGGCTGTACACTTGTGTTTATTCCTGCTTTGCTTTGAATTTAAAGTAATTTTTTTTAATCCTCACCATTTCTTTTAAAGGTCAAACTCCTATTGTATGAGTGATTTAGCGAGCAGATTGTAACTATTTATTTCTTCATTTTAGCCTTGAGTTGTCGGCGTGGGTCATCTGACACAGGCGAGGTTACGATAAGGACAGCAGGGATCTGGCATAGATCCAGAGCATTGAACTAGCCTAAAATACCTACGATCCAAGAGCAACCTTCTACACTTAACCGATCACCTCAGCCAGCTACCCAGTGTAACTACGTGTCTTGTCGGGCTACTCAACACTCTGGTGATAACAGTGGCTATCCAACGTCTTCAACACTGGATAAGGATAAGTTCACCTCTTGGCAGAATCGTATTATGGAAACCGTCGTTCGAGTCACGAACAACGGCTTTGAGTTGCGACACCACTCAAAGTTCTGCGTCATGAACATCGCCACAACACGCAAAACCTGTGTATAAATTAGCTTTGAAATCACGTATTATTTATGTATTTCATTTTTCATTTTTTCTTTCAAGTAGGACAAATTCTCATGTTCAATTGCTTTACATTTTCGCATCAATTCTTATGTGTTTATCTTTGTATGTTATTATTATAGTTTCCATTTACTTTTCCAGCCTTGTTAAATACTGACCTAATATCTGACAGGACTGAGAAAGTCTTCACATATATTATCATTATTATCAACATTTTGTGTTTCCCTGTGTCAGTTAATTATCCAAGTTCCACTGAAAAAGTCCTCATAAGGTTTACGCATTCATGTGAAAGTGGTTATCACTACCAGGAACAACATTAATGTTCACTATGATGAATGAACACATACAAGAACAACATTAATGTTCACTATGATGAATGAACACATACAAGAACAACATTAATGTTCACTATGATGAATGAACACTTACAAGAACATTAATGTTCACTATGATGAATGAACACATACAACAATAACATTAATGTTCACTATGATGAACGAAAACATACAAGAAAAACATAGGTATTCACCTTTACATTAATAATGAATAACACTGGTGTTTCCCTTCAAAATAATAGTCAGTGTTGTATGTGAACAACATT
>NC_069410.1:68839715-68859879 GCF_026875155.1 Cherax quadricarinatus
GACTGCCCCCCTCTTCACTATCGCTACAGGCACTCTCCCTGAGCCGTGACTTTATCATACCTCTGCTTAAAGCTATGTATGGATCCTGCCTCCACTACATCGCTTCCCAAACTATTCCACTTACTGACTACTCTGTGGCTGAAGAAATACTTCCTAACATCCCTGTGATTCATCTGTGTCTTCAGCTCCAACTGTGTCCCCTTGTTACTGTGTCCAATCTCTGGAACATCCTGTCTTTGTCCACCTTGTCAATTCCCCTCAGTATTTTGTATGTCGTTACCATGTCCCCCCTATCTCTCCTGTCCTCCAGTGTCGTCAGGTTGATTTCCCTTAACATCTCCTCGTAGGACATACCTCTTAGCTCTGGGACTAGTCTTGTTGCAAACCTTTGCACTTTCTCTAGTTTCTTTACGTGCTTGGCTAGGTGTGGGTTCCAAACTGGTGCCGCATACTCCAATATGGGCCTAACGTATACGGTGTACAAGGTCCTGAACGATTCCTTATTAAGATGTCGGAATGCTGTTCTGAGGTTTGCTAGGCGCCCATATGCTGCAGCAGTTATTTGGTTGATGTGCGCTTCAGGAGATGTGCCTGGTGTTATACTCACCCCAAGATCTTTTTCCTTGAATGAGGTTTGTAGTCTCTGACCCCCTAGACTGTACTCCGTCTGCGGCCTTCTTTGCCCTTCCCCAATCTTCATGACTTTGCACTTGGTGGGATTGAACTCCAGGAGCCAATTGCTGGACCAGGTCTGCAGCCTGTCCAGATCCCTTTGTAGTTCTGCCTGGTCTTCGATCGAGTGTATTCTTCTCATCAACTTCACGTCATCTGCAAACAGGGACACCTCAGAGTCTATTCCTTCCGTCATGTCGTTCACAAATACCAGAAACAGCACTGGTCCTAGGACTGACCCCTGCGGGACCCCGCTGGTCACAGGTGCCCACTCTGACACCTCGCCACGTACCATGACTCGCTGCTGTCTTCCTGACAAGTATTCCCTGATCCATTGTAGTGCCTTCCCTGTTATCCCTGCTTGGTCCTCCAGTTTTTGCACCAATCTCTTGTGTGTGTGTGTGTGTGTGTGTGTGTGTGTGTGTGTGTGTGTGTGTGTGTGTGTGTGCGTGTGTGTGCGTGTGCGTGTGTTAATATTTTCTATTACTTTAAAGGAGATTAGATAAATAAAGCCGTGATAAGTGAAAAATGAGAGAGCCTTTAACTGTTAATTATTTTTTCTAACAATTCTTTACCTTTCACCCAATACAAGTGTCTCTCATCCAATACAAATTTCTCTCTTTCATCCAAAACAAGTGTTTCTCTCTCATCCAATACAAGTGTCTCTCATTTTCATCCAATACAAATGTCTCTCATTTGACACTTATTTATATCATCACATTTCTCATTATTGATATCTTGAAAATACTGTATAAGAACTTTCTTCATTTGCTTTATCCAGGATTCTATAAAAAATATTCTTAAGATTTTCCTTACTTTCTCTTCTTGTCTTTGCAATATAATTTCAGTTTAGCAGCTGTATAAGAAATTATGAACGTACATATGAGAATGTGTACACGTGTGTGTATATTAGTAGTGGTTGTATACTGTCAGTGGTATGTTGTATATTGTAGTGGTTGTATACGTGTGTCAGTGGTATAGAAGTTGTATATTAATAGTGGTTGTATACGTGTGTCAGTGGTATAGAAGTTGTGTATCAGTAGTGGTTGTATACGTGTGTCAGTGGTATAGAAGTTGTATATTAATAGTGGTTGTATACGTGTGTCAGTGGTATAGAAGTTGTATATTAGTAGTGGTTGTATACGTGTTTCAGTGGTATAAAATTTGTATATTAGTAGTGGTTGTATACGTGTGTCAGTGGTATAGAAGTTGTATATTAGTAGTGGTTGTATACGTGTCAGTGGTATAGAAGTTGTATATTAGTAGTGGTTGTATACGTGTGTCAGTGGTATAGAAGTTGTATATTAATAGTGGTTGTATACGTGTGTCAGTGGTATAGAAGTTGTATATTAGTAGTGGTTGTATACGTGTGTCAGTGGTATAGAAGTTGTATATTAGCAGTGGTTGTATACGTGTGTCAGTGGTATAGAAGTTGTATATTAATAGTGGTTGTATAAGTGTTTCAGTGGTATAAAATTTGTATATTAGTAGTGGTTGTATACGTGTGGCAGTGGTATAGACGTTGGATTGTGAGATACTCTATACGTAAGGAAAATCTGTGATTTCTCGGTGGTTGCTTTGCATATTGTGATTTAACCTGTTTAATGGCACCTTATTGCATATCAGAACATATTTTCACTTTTTCAGTTTTAGGGCGGCAAGTGGAGTGTACTATGTGAACTGGTGTGGTAAGTGGACTGTACTAGGTCAAGTGATGGTGGTAAGTGAACTGTACTAGGTCAAGTGTTGCTGTTAAGTGGATTGTACTATGTCAAGTGTTGCTGGTAAGTGGATTGTGCTAGGTCAAGTGTTGGTAGTAAGTGGACTGTACTAGGTCAAGTGGTGGTAGAAAGTGGACTGTACTAGGTCAAGTGGTGGTAGAAAGTGGACTATACTAGGTCAAGTGGTGGTGGTAAGTGGACTATACTAGGTCAAGTGTTGGTGATAAGTGGACTGTACTAGGTCAAGTGTTGGTGGTGGTGATGGAGGCAAACAATATACACAGCTTTAAAAATTGGTTTGATGATTCCCTGAAGACCAGGAATCAAAAAAACCCGGGTGAAAAATTTTACGTTTTTTTTTTTCAATTTAATGAAAAACTTAAAAAGTTTTGTCTGGTTTTTGTTTTCTTCACTCATAGAGTTGACTTTTAAAATTCAATGTTGTTTCTTTTTAGGGGTTTGTTTCTTTTTTTGTTTGTTTCGGTTAGTGTTGTTTCTTTTAGTGTTTTTTTTCGGGTTTTTTTTGTTTCTTTTAGTGTTTTTTTTTCTGTAGTGTTTTTTTCTGTTAGTTTTTTTTGTTTTCGGTTAGTGTTGTTTTGTTAGTGTTTTTTTCGGTAGTGTTGTTTTTTTTTTGGGGGTTGTTTTTTTTTGTTAGTTTTTGGGTTTCTTTTAAATTGTTGTTCTTATTGGGTGTTGTTAATGTCAGTGTTTTCTTTTCAGTGTTGTTCCCGTCAGTGTTGTTCTTTGCCGGGTGTTGTTTCTGTCAGTGTTTTTCCCCTGCCCATGTTTTTGCTGTCCTTTTTTTCCCTGTCAGTATTCCCATATCGGTTTTTTTCCGCCCACTTTTTTCCGTCATTTGTTTGTCATGTCAGTGTTGTTCATGTCAGGTTTTTTCCTGTCATGTTTTTCCCTTCCCGTGTTGTTCCTGTCACTTTTTTCCTGTCAGTTTTTGTTTCATGTCAGTGTTTTTTTCCCTGTCAGTGTTGTTCCTGTCACTTGTTCCTGTCAGTGTTTTCCTGCCCAGTTTGTTCCTGTCACTTGTTTCCTGTCAGTGGGGTCTTTTCCCAATTTGGGTTCACTTTCAAAACTGACTATTATTTTAAAGGGAAACACCAGTGTCATTCATTATTAATGAAAAGGTGAAACCTTTTGGTTTTTCTTGTATTTTTTTGTTCATCATAGTGAACAAAAATTTTAAATTGGGTTGTTTTGGTTCATTCTCATAGTGAACATTAATGTTCTTGTAAGTGTTCATTTCATAATGAACTTAAATTTTTTGTTCTTGTTGTTTTTCTTTTCATCAAAAATGAATTTAAAAATTTTGTTCTTGTATGTGTTCATTCCCCATAGTAAACCTTTTAATGTTTTTCCCTGGTAGGGGATAACCATTTTCCCAATGAATGCGAAAACCCTTTTATGGGGGATTTTTTTCAGTGGAATTTGGGATAATTAACTGAACAGGAAAACACAAAATTTTGAAAAATAATGATTTAATGTGAAGGACTTTCTCAGTCCTTCAGATATTGGGTCAGTATTTAAAAAAGGTGGAAAATAAAGGGAAAATTTAAATAATAAAAAACATACAAAGATAAAAACATAAGAATTGAGGGGAAAAAAAAATGAAAGCAATTGAACATGAAAAATTTTTGTCCTACTTGAAAGAAAAAATAAAAAAAGGGAAATACTGAAAATACTGTTTTTCAAAGTTTAAATTTATACACGGGTTTTTTTGCTGTTGGGGGCGATTTTCGGGACGCAAAAATTTTTGAGTGGTCGAAACTCAAAGCCTTTTTCGTGACTCGAACGACGGTTTCCATAATACGATTCTGCCAAGGGGTTTGGAACATTTATCTTTTAACCTTTTTTCCAGGGGGGTGGGGGGGGGAGGGATACCCAAATGTTTCCCCCAGAGTGTTGATACCCCGACAAGAAAACGAATTTTACACGGGGTTAGGGGTGAGGTGATGGGTTAAGTGTAGAAGGTTGCTCTTGGATCGTGGTTTTTTTGGCTATTTTCAATGCTCGGGGATTAGGGCCAGATCCCTGTTGCCCCTTATCGTAACCTCGCCTGTGTAAGATGACCCACGCCGACAACTAAAGGGCTAAAAAATAAAGAAAAAATTGTTAAAATTGCTCGCTAAATAAATCATAAAAATTAGAGGCATAAATTTTAAAAAAAGAAATGGTGAGGAAAAAAAAAAAATTTACTTTAAATTCAAAGCAAAGCAGGAATAAACACAAGTGTACAGCCATAAATAAGAGAGAAGCTCTTATTAAGACAAACTCAAATAGAATAAATGATACAGGAGCGGAACGTATATTTACAAGTGCTCGCTTGAGAACTTTGGCGTACCATGAAAATAAAGATTAATAACGAGGGAAGAAAGGTAACTGCTAACAATTAATTAGTTACCATACAGGGAACACAAAGGTTCACACATCCACACTAATCGACGCACATAGAAACGTTCAAAAATACACTTATACAAATAAATAATTGAAGAAGCTAATAACTGACATAGGAACAATATTAAATATAAATATATGTTCCAGATTTTCACTAGTGGCCAGTTCTTGGTGGACGAACTGTGATAGAGATCTCTCTTGTCTCAGGTAGTCGACGTTCGAGTCTGTCCAGGAGGATGTTATTACAGAGCGCAGATTATCTGCGTGTCCTCCTCTGTAATAACATCTACCTTCGTATACTGATATTAATACACTTGTGTAGTAATATCATATATGGACAGTGCTTCAAGGCTGGTTTAAAACTGCTGACCTCAGGGAAGGGGTAAAGGGTAAATACCTGGATCCCCCGCCCTGGGGTGGGCCTTCCCTGCCCCTCGGGGAAGGTAAAGGGTTTAAAAACCTGGTCCACGGCCCTTTGGGTGGGATTTGTTTTAAACCTCAGGAAGGGTGAAGGGTGTAAACCTGGAACCACGGACCGGGGGGGACTTGCTGACCCAGGGAAGGGGTGAAGGGTGAATACCTGGAACCACGGACCTGGGGGGCCCTTCTGCCCTTTCAGAAAAGTGGTGAAGGGGAATACCAAAAACCACGGACCTGGGGGGGGGACTTCTGACCTCAGGGAAGTGGTAAAGGGGGTATTACCTGGACCCCAGGGAAACCGGGGTGGGACGGGGCCTGACCTAAAGGAATGGTGAAGGGTATGTACCTGGACCCACGGACCGGGGGTGGGACTGCTGACCCAGGGAAGTGGGGGAAGGGGTGAATACCTAAACCAAAGGGCCCTTTGGGGTTGGACTTGCTGACCTCAGGGAAGGGGTGAAGGGGGGAATACCTGGAACCACGGATCTGGGGGGGGACTTGTTTTTTCCTCGGGAAAATTTTTGGAATGGTGCAAACCTGGAACCACAGCCCCTGGGGGGGGACTTGCTGACCTCGGGGAAGGGGTGAAGGGTGAATACCTGGAACCAGGGATGGGGGGTGGGACTTGCGTCCTCAGGAAAGGGGGAAGGGGTGCAATACCTGGAACCACAGACCTGGGGTGGGACTTGCTGACCTCAGGGAATGGTGAAGGGTAAAATCCCTGGAACCACGGCCCTTTTGGGGTTGGACTTGCTGACCTCGGGGAAGGGGTGAAGGTAATCCCTTTGGAAAACCCACAGACCTGGGGTGGGACTTGCTTGACCTCGGGGAAGTGGTGAAGGGTATGCCCGGGACCACGGACCTGGGGGGGGGATTGCGACCCAGGGAAGTGGTGAAGGGTAGGTACCTGAATTCACGGACCGGGGGTGGGACGGGCTGACCTCAGGGAAGTGTGAAGGGTAATACCTGGAACCAGGGACCGGGGTGGGATTTGGGCCTGCCCTCAGGGAAGTGATGAAAGGTAAAACCCTTTGGAACCAGGGCCCTGGGGGGGGACTTGCGACCTCGGGGAAGGTAAAAGGGTTGAAAAACCTGGATCCAGGGAAACGGGGGTGGGATTTTCTTCCTCGGGAAAAATTTTGGGGAAAGGGGTCCCAATCCCTGGAAACACAACCGGGGTGGGACCCCTTGACCACGGACCGGGGGGTAGGATTTGGGTAAGGCATCACCCAGCTTGAGGGAAGGGGAAAGACATCCGGGGGTCCCCGGAGGGAATTCCCGGGGAAGGCTTTTTTTTTTAAAATTTTGGGATTACTGAAGTAGGAACGAGGGGGGAAAGGGGAGAAAAACTGGGGGGAAAACAGAGGACCCCCGGGCCCATAAAACTGAGAGTAGGATAGGAAGTGAAAAGGTTTGGGGAAGGGGGGAAGGGGGACAAAATCCGGGGGAAAACCAGATGACTCCTGGACCCATAAACGAGAGTAGGATAGGAAAAAAAGGTGAGGATGGGGGGAAAGGGGCCCAATTATCTAAAGGGGACACAAAAGGATCCTGGACCCATGAACCTGAGATAGGATGGGAAATGAAAGGGGTTGGGTGGGGGAAGGGAGAATATCGGGGGGACACAGATGGACCCTTTGGCCCATGAACCCGAGGGGTAGGATAAAAAGGGGTGGGTTAGGATTTTGGCAAGGGAGAATATCTGGGGACCCCGGGATGACTCCGGGACCCATGAAACGGAAGAGGATAGGAAGTAAAAGGTTTGGGGATGGGGGAAAGGGGCCAATACAGGGGACACAGATGGCCCGGACCCATAAACCTCGGGGTAGAAAGGGAAATTTATGGGTGAGGAGGGGGGAAAGGGGAGAATATTTTGGGGGGACACAGATGGACCCAGACCCATGAACTTGACAGTAGGATAGGAAGTGTAAAATTGGGATGGGGGGAAGGGAAATTATCTGAGAGGGCACAGTTTGGACCCCCCTGGACCCATAAAACCTGAAAAGTAGGATGGGAAAAAAAAAGGTGGGGATGTGGGGAAAGGGGGAGAAAAACTGGGGGACAAAAGATGGGATTTCCTGGACCCTGAAAACTGAGAGTAGAATAGGAAAGTATAGGTTGGGGATGTGGGAAGGAAATATTCGGGGGGACACAGATTGACTCCTGGACCCATAAACCCTGAGAGTAGGATAGGAATTTTGGGTTTAGGATGGGGGGGAAGGGAAAAATCTGGGGGGCCCCAACAGATGGACCCCCTGTACCCATAAACCCCTTGTTTAGGATGGGAAAAGGGGGTAGGTTAGGATGGGGGGAAAAGGGAGAAATCGGGAGAAGACAAAGTTTAACCCCTTACCCACGAACCGGGGGAAAAACCCATAATAAAACAACACGGGGCAGGGCCCTGGTAAACATATTCATCTAGTATAAGTTTTTTTTTTATCTCTTTTCAAAAAAGTAGGATGTAGTTTTTGTTATCACAAGTTTCATTTGGGAAGTATGTAGTTTTTTTGGGTTACCCCTTTTTCACCTAGTAGAAAGGGTGTTTTTTGTTATCATTTTTTTCACCTAGAAATTTAGTTTTTAGTTATCATTGTTCCTTGCAAAAAGTATTTTTATTGTTATTACTTGTTAAACCTAGTAGAAAGGGGTTTTTAAGCGGGGCCCTGCATGACTAAAAATGTAAAAATTAGGGAAAAGTGTCCCATAAAAAATTTTGAATATTATAGTTGTAAAGAAAAATTTTTATAATTGATAATGTGCTTTTGGGGGTACTGAAAAGAAACTTTAACTGAAAATTTAATAGAAATTCGGGTTAAGGGATTTTTTTCCCAAAGGGATGTTTGGGTACGCGGAGTAAGCGTGGTTTGGGGGTCCGTGACGTTAGCATGGTGTGTAAGGCTGGCGCGAGATGCGTTATTAAGATAAGTTTGTAGTTGTCCCATCATTTTTTTTACCAAAAACCAAGGCCAATGGCTTACCTGTATGTTCCCCCCAGGCTCTGACATGGTCAGGGTGCTGTGGGAGAGTGGGGAAAAATAAGAAGGGGTTTGTAGTTTTGTGAGGGCCTGACGCTGCGGGGCCCTGGGGGTTTATGGGGGGGGTGAACCTCCACCCGTGTTGCTTGTGTCCCCTCTTTGGGCGTTTAGGTTTAAAGGTTTTTCTGTTATGTTTTTTAAAGGGTGATTAAATAGAAAATTTTTTTCCTAATTGGGATTTTTGCCTAACCCTCTTTTACCCAACCCTTTGAAGTCACATACCATTTAGCGCTTTCTGTTTTGACTGGGATACCCCCGGGGTGGCCGGTTGGGCTTGAGATGTGTGTAACCCTTTACCTTCCCCTTAGCCCAGGCTCAAGCCCCCAGCTACCCCCATTTTTTTCATACATGGGGGGCCCGTATATGGGGGGAATTTTCAAATTTTATGTGGTAATTTTTAAATTTGCAACCTGGGGAACAATATCATTCTTTTCTGGGTTGGCAAAGGGAAACATTACTTAACACTCCACAAAAAATAATTTACTTTTGTGTGCAACATTGCATTTTTTAGGGTGTTATTATTAATTAATACCCTGTGAAAAATTTACCTTTCGTCTATAATATTGCTGGTTTTAGGGTGGTTATTATTAATTAATACCCTGTAAATAATTTACCTTTCTGTATAATATTATGCTGGTTTAGTGTGTTATTATTAATTAATACTCTATAAATCATTTACCTTTCTGTACCATATTGTTTGATTTTTAGGGTGTTATTAATACTTGATATTTTTGTGCATAATTAACCTTGGCAGGTAACAATCTTGCTGATATTAAGGGGTTATGCTTACCTAAAATTCTGGAAATAATTTACCTTGCAGGTGCAGTAGCTCTTATTTGTTTTTCTGCCATTGTTTTCTTTTTGTGTGCAATCCTGTTTAATTTGGAGGGAAGTCACATGACAACTCCTTGTGAATATTACTACTTCAGTATATGTACCTTGCTGTGTGCTTATATTTATATCAGTAAGTTCTGTGGCTGGTAGGGGGGTAAGATTTGGTGCTATTATTTCTCAATTGGCTGACACTGGTGAAAATTCTGAGGATACATGCAATTTGGAAGGTGACATTGAATCAAATCCCCATGATAGGGACCTGGATAAGGAAGTAGTATTTTACAAAATGAAATTTACCCTAGTTTTGCAGAAGAAAAGGAAAAAGCAGTCAAGATTGGAGCGCACAAGATCCAGGAACAGAGAGCTTAGAGTAGCTTAGGGCCTAAGAAAGAGCTAAAGAGAGGCAGCTTGCATCTCACCCCTACACAGACACAAGGGTAAAATAGCAGTTTTTTTCATTAGGATAAAACCATAAAATTTGTCCCAAAATCCTAGAGAAAACCCAGACCAGTTTTTTCTGTTATTTGAGATAGTACGGCCAAATCTCAAGTTTGGGCCGGAAAAGGGAATGGGTTACATTAGCAAGAGCCCAATTAGTTGGTAAATGGTTACAGGCTATTAGTTCTTAAAGATCTGCCTTTTCTTATTATCATAGCTAAAAGAGGTAGTTTTACTGGCTTATCAAATGTTGCCGGAAAGGTACCGCAGAAATTCAGAGGACAAAGTTCATTCAGGGCTGCTTTGGTGGAATATGGTAAGGAGAAGATGTCACCTCTAAATAGGTGGTGTCGCTCAAAAGGGGTGGTAGCAATTAAGAAGGGTAATTACCTTATTTTGTTAGAGTAGTCTTTTGGAAATGTTCCTCCTGACCTTAAGGGCAATCTTGAGGAGAAGTATCTATGATGATTTTTAATAATGCTTTAGAGCTGGGTGACAGTTTTTAGCTAAGCAAAAATTTGGTAGAAGGTACCACCCCCCACATACCAAGTAAGGGTAAGTTTTCTCCACCCACCAATAGGAAAAAGAATTTCAGAAGTTTAAGCCACCCATTGTTATCAGCCTAATAACCACAAGAGTTTTTTATTAACTCTAATTTACCAGTACCCACTCGAGGAGGTTTTAAGTCAGCTGTCACAGGTCCAGGCTACAAGGAACAGTGGGACGAGGCCCAGTTCCCCAGACCAAGGGATCCAACCTAGTTTTCAAAAGTGGCAGGGGGCCTTTAAATAATATTACAGTACTTAATGTCATAAACAGGCCCATCTGCAGCCGTATTGCAAGAAGATGCGTAGAGATCAGGACCTTGCTGGAGTTTCTCAGGTAGATACACCAGTACCCCACAGTAGCTAAAATTGAAATCACCCCCTCTGGGTATAAGCAGGTAACTCAGCAGGTTTGACCCTCGATGAAGACTTAACAAGCAAGACCCACCGGGCCTTACACCAAATGAAGGTAGGGTAACATGTGGTATTCTTTGAGGGACACTGTAGCACGTACACTTGCTTCGTAAGGTGCATACTGCCAGTGTCGGATGACCATACACTGGGTTTGGACTTTTTGCTCAAAGAATTACAGATGCCCTGTCAAGACTCCAGTGCACACGTATGGGTGGGTCTGGCATACCAGTGTGGTTACTTAGCTGTAAGGTATCACAGAGGATAACCTTGTGCAGGGTTGACCTACTCTTAGCAATAATACATGGTTGTCTTGACAGTGAGGAACCTCTGGTTTGGAGGACCCAGCCTCACAGAGTTGGGAGAAAATAGCTAGGGCTACCCTGCCCAGTTATTTCCGGTGTGTGCAGTACACCAGGAAAAGTCCAAAAGATAAGAGGCAGATCTCTCTCTGTGACTCGTTAGAACCTGGATGCTTTGAGGTTTTGGGAAATCTATTCCTCGAGCCTAGCCTGCAGTTGGCTCGGGGCTGTGATGAACCATCCAGGCAGACCTGTTTTGAGTGGGGGTCTAGGAGCAGGTATAGGGGGGGGACTCCTCTCGAGAGCATGGAACCGAGGCCCATGGGTGTGACGAAAACCCTAAAAGCTATTCGTCATCATGCTGTTACCGAGGAAGAGGCCTCTCAACTAACTAAATGTTTCTTTTTTTTGGGCAGAAGGTATTTTAATGCGAAAGACCTTATCGGATGCGACATTTTAATGACGGAGCACGGCAGGCCAACTCTACCAAGTGGTGGTGCCGGAACCATTTAGATATCAGGTTTTGTGTTTGGCCCACGATGTTCCCATGGGGGGACATTTAGGTGTTAAAAAGCTATGGGCAAGATTTCTAAACATTTTTACTGGCCCCAGGTATGGGAATCAGTGGGTAAGTATGTAGAATAAATGCCCAGTTTGCTAAAGGGTAGGAAAAACCCTAATCAGGGAATTAAACCTGCCCCTTTTAAACCCCTATTACATTCGCCGGAGAACCTTTTAGCAGGCTTGGTGGTGGATTGTGTGGGGCCGCTACCCAGGACCAAGATGGGAAACCAGTACTTACTATTATTTTTTCCCCCTACCAGGTTTCCGGGGGGCCATTCCATACGTAAGATTACAACAGTGTGGTCTTGAGAGCACTGGTGAAATTTTTTATCAGGTCGGGATCCCTAAGGAAATTCAAACAGATCAGGGGTCAAATTTTACATCCTAAACATTTTCGCCCCGGTTTTGGGGGGGTTTAATATTAAAATGACGACCTCCACTGCCTATCACCCAGAGAGTGATAGGCAGTGGAGTGGTTTCACCAGTCTCTCAAAAATTTGCTGCGGGCTTATTGTGCCAGTACCAGAGGGACTGGGATGAGGGTATCCCCCTCCCTTTTATTTGGGCCGTGCGGGACAGCACTCAGGATTCATTACGCTATAGTCCCTTCGAACTGATCTATGGTCACCAGGTACGGGGACCACTGATGATTTTGAAGGATTACGGGCTTGTGGAAGATTGTGAGGTGCCCCTCGGAGGATTTTCTCGCTTTCAGAGACCGTTTGGCTCACATGAAGCATCTGGCTGCTGCGAACCTGCACATCAGCCAAACCCAAGATGAAGACACAATTTGCCCGCAAGGCCGTGCTCGTACCTTTGAAGTAGGAGGGAGGTACTAGCATTGGAGCCGGTGGCCGGGTTTAATGCCTTAAAAGCAAAGTTCAGTGGGCCGTACAAGGTCGTGGAAAAGGTCACAGATCAAAATTACAGAATTCCCACCTGGGCGACGGAAGTCTGAACGGGTGGTACATATTAAACAGCTGAAAAGGTACCACCAAAGAGGTGTGGCATGTGTAAATATAGTAGGGGGACCCAGGGGTGAACATGATGCACAGGGGGCCACAGATGTACCCCTTAGAAAACAGGGCATTGTTAAAGATCCTCACAATGTATGTTAGGTTTAGTAAGGAAAGGGTTGTTAGGTATTTTATACCATTTTAATGTTCAAGGAAAGGGTTGCTGAGATGGTTCAGCTTCTTTTGGAATTTTGAGGATTTGTTTGGGGATATCCCTCGTGTAAGCAAGCTAAAGCCCCTTGAACCAATTCGGCAGGTCCCTTACAGATGAACCCACAAAAGAGAAAAGTATGGAGAAGGAGGTGAAATTTTTACTTGACAATGATTTAATAATACCAAGCGAGAGTGAGTGGGCTCCCCTGTCTGAGGTTCCAAACCAGATGGCACCATGAGGATGTGCACTGACTACTGTAAGGTTAATTTTTAAAAAGGGAAGGCTGATTGTTTTCCTTCCCAGAATGGATGATGTCATTGATGCAGTGGGGGGAGCTAATATGGGAAGTAAGTTAGACCTGTTGAAGGTTATTGCCAGATACCTTTAACCCCACGTGCCCGTGACATCTCTGCTTTTGTAACGCCAGATGGGCTTTTTCAGTACAAAGTTCTTCCCTTTGGGCTCGTAATGCACCCTCCTGTTTTTTAAGCAGAATGCAGGAGGGTTTTACGTGGCTTTAAAGGGCGTGAGGTGTTATATTTGATGACCTGGTTATTTTTAGCGACTGTTGGTCAGAGCATGTAAGGCAGCTTAGAGAGCTTTTCTCTAGGCTCACTGGGCTCAGCTCACAGTTAATTTGGCAAAGAGTGTTTTTCGGGGGAAACCCAGGTACCTTTTCTAGGACATGTTATTGGCCAGGATAAGGTGGCCCCAGTGAATGCCAAGGTGGAGGCTACAGACAATTATCCTGGGACCAAAGACCCGGAAGGAGGTTATGCGTTTTGTGGGCATGGTAAACAATTTTATAGAAAGTTCGTCCAAATTTGTCAAAGGTGATCTCTCCACTCACTGACCTTATAGCCCAAGTGTACATTTGTGTGGGATATGAAGTGTAGAGGGCATTTTTAACATGTAAAAGCTTTGTTTACAAGTGCTCCTGTGCTGGCTAGTCCTAATTCACATTACCATTTCTCTGCAAATAGATGCCAGTGATACTGGTGTTGTGGCTGTACTACTGCAAGAAGTAGAGGGACAGTTGTTGTCAGTCAGCTACTTTTCGGCAAAACTAAAAGAACACCAGCAGCACTATGCCACCATAGAAAAGGAGGCTCTTGCTTAGTGTTGGCAGTGCAACATTTTGAGGTGTTATATCATCATCAGTTTACCCTATAACTGTGTATAGTGACCATAATCATTTATGTTTCCTTCACTTAAAGAGGGGAACCCCAATCAGAGATTACGAGGTTTGGGGGTTTTTTCTCCAACCTCTTAATCTGGTGATTCTTATGTGAAGGGAGCGGGAGAATGTGGTTGTTGATACCTTGTCTCGTGTTTAAAGTGCACAATGTAGTGTATAGATCAAATTATCTAAATTTTTATTTTGCAGTGATTTTGGGGTAGACGAGTAGATGGAAACCCCGGGGCCACCCAAAAGGGGAAGGGCAGGTTGAGCTGGAGCTGGAGGTATCAGGATTCCTTAGTGTGTGTGTATTTAGGGGGGTAGTCACATCAAAGGCCATGCCTAGGTAAGGTATGCTACGTTTTTTTAGGTGTTGGCTGGAATGCCTCGCCTCTGTTTTATGTTGGTATAGGGACTGTTGGACCTAACGTTTTAGTGAATGTGGGGCTGGCGGTGATGCCCTCCACTGTTTGGGTCATGTCTTTTGATCCGAGGTGTTTTGGTTCTCCAAGACTCTTTTTTAAATTTTTCCTTTTTGGATCACCGTTGGGGTGACTCCAGGGTCCTAGGTGACGGCCTGGGAGGTCCACCTTTTGGGGGTCTTCAGTGATGACTCCAGGGTTTTACGGCCGCAGTCCCACCAACAAGATTTATGTGCCTATCCACCCGTTGTTTTTGGGGGCCTGATATTTTACCCTATCCTGTGCTCTCCTGATTCTCGACAGAGGTGTGTCTATTGAGGGAAACCAGTTTTGTTTACTAAAGATTGCTGTGAGATGGGAGTGATAATGTGATGTTGTTTTCTCAGGAGAATTTAACATGTAACATCTGTTTTTCTTTTCTTTGAACTCCTGGAAAATGTACTTACTGTTTAAAATTTTTTTGGTGGCACCTACAGTTTGGTCTGCCTTGCAAATAACTGAACTTTGGTGTTACTGCATAAAACAGCATTTCCTCAGGGGCACTTTTGTACAAAGTTTACTTGCTCGTTTATACGTTTGCTGATGTAATTTAGGTAAAATGCATCAACCGCCGCGCCGGCCAGCGTTGTGTTGTAAATGGTGACTTTTACTTAAACAGCTGTCTAAAGAGTGTGAACTGTGAGTTGTTGGGCATAGAACATTGAACACTTTCATGTTCAGCGAGTTTATATGTCTGAACTTAGTACCTCTGTTTGTTATATTGGCATATTTTGTAGAACCTAAAAGACCGTGATTGTTATGGTGGTATTATTCCCCAGTTATCATTTTGCCAGTTGCCTCGACCTTAATTGTGGGGCTTAGTTTCTTTTATTTTCTTTTGCCGGCGGTGACGTTGGGACCGCTAGCATGAGTGAGGACCCATGGTCTGGGGTTGGGGGTGTTATGCAGGCGAATAACTGTATGTAGATATTGTTATACTTGTTCACTAGTAGTTAGTAGAATTTTTTTATCACTTAGTTCACCTAGTTGTTAAAGTAGTGATTGTTAGCATTTTTGTTTCACTAGTAGTAAGTAGTATTGTTATCACTTGTTCACCTTGTAGTAAGTAGTTATGTTATCACTTGTTCACCTAGTAGTAAGTAGTTATTGTTAATCACTTGTTCCCTAGTAGTATGTAGTTTATTGTATTTCACTTGTTCACCTCGTAGATGTAGTTATTGTATCACTTGTTCACCTAGTTAGTTATGTAGTTATCTGTTTTCATTTTGTTCACCAAGTAGTAAGTAGCTTATTGTTATCACTTGTTAACCTAGTAGTATGTAGTTATTGTTATCAATTCTTCACTAGTAGTAAGTAGTTTATTGTTATCACTGTTCACCTAGTAGTATGAGTTATTGTTATCACGTGTTCACCTTGTCGTTAAGTAGTTATTGTTTTTCACGTGTTCACCTTGTAGTAAGTAAGTTATTTGTTTTCCACTTGTTCACCTGTAGTAAATAGTTATTGTTATCACTTGTTCCACCTAGGTAGTAAGGTAAGTTATTGTTATCATTGTTCACCTAGTAGTAAAGTAGTTTTTGTTATCAATTGTTCACCTAGTAGTAAGTAGTTATTGTTATCTTTGTTCAATTAGTTGTAAGATAATTATTGTTATCAATTTTTCGCCTAGTAGAAATCAGTTTATCACTGTCTTGCCAGGGCGCACTCTACTACAGTTATAAATTGCAACATTTAGACCTTCTTTGAGTTACAGAATGTGTTCTTCCATCTCAGGATCAAAATCTAGGGTACCCTTCACATGTGTTACATTGCTCACACTCCAACAGTTCGTCATGTTCTAAAAACCATTTTTTCTCCTTTTGCACTTATCTAACACAGTCACGCATGCTTGCGAATCCAGCCCCTTCACACACCTAACCTCTTTTATCCCCTGGCCTCCAACCCCAAACCCCGCCATCCCTCCAATATTGTATTTCGTTCATCCTCTCTTACATTTTTGGTTATCCGCCACTCCTTGTTAATTTCAAACAATGGATTCTCTGATTGCCCTAGACATGACATCTCCACTGCCTCCAACATTTACCAGCCATGCCTCACACTCAGATAAGAGGGTTGGTATAACTATACTCTCATACATTTCCCTGTTTGCTTCTATGGATAATGTTCTTTATCTCCACAGACTCCTCAGTCACCACTCACATTATTCCCCTCGTTAATTCTATGATTCACCTTACCTTTCATAGACCAATCTGCTGACACAATCTGAATACATTCACCTCCTCCATACTCTCCCTCCAATTTGATATTCAGCTTTTCGTTACCTAAAATTTTTGTTATCCTCATTTCCTTACTCTTTCCTATATTCACTTTTAATTTCCTTTTTTTAAATTATTATCACACCGGCCGATTCCCACCAAGGCAGGGTGGCCCGAAAAAGAAAAACTTTCACCATCATTCACTCCATCACTGTCTTGCCAGAAGGGTGCTTTATACTACAGTTTTTAAACTGCAACATTAACACCCCTCCTTCAGAGTGCAGGCACTGTACTTCCCATCTCCAGGACTCAGTCCGGCCTGCCGGTTTCCTGAATCCCTTCATAAATGTTACTTTGCTCACACTCAACAGCACGTCAAGTATTAAAAACCATTTGTCTCCATTCACTCCTATCAACACGCTCAAGCATGCCTGCTGGAAGTCCAAGCCCCTCGCACACAAAACCTCTTTACCCCCTCCCTCCAAACCCTTCCTAGGCCGACCCCTACCCCGCCTTCCTTCCACTACAGACTGATACACTCTTGAAGTCATTCTGTTTCGCTCCATTCTCTCTACATGTCCGAACCACCTCAAAACCCTTCTCAGCCCTCTGGACAACAGTTTTGGTAATCCCGCACCTCCTCCTAACTTCCAAACTACGAATTCTCTGCATTATATTCACACCACACATTGCCCTCAGACATGACATCTCCACTGCCTCCAGCCTTCTCCTCGCTGCAACATTCATCACCCACGCTTCACACCCATTAAGAGCGTTGGTAAAACTATACTCTCATACATTCCCTCTTTGCCTCCAAGGACAAAGTTCTTTGTCTCCACAGACTCCTAAGTGCACCACTCACTCTTTTTCCCTCATCAATTCTATGATTCACCTCATCTTTCATAGACCCATCCGCTGACACGTCACTCCCAAATATCTGAATACGTTACCTCCTCCATACTCTCTCCCTCCAATCTGATATTCAATTCTTTCATCACCTAATCTTTTTGTTATCCTCATACCCTTCCTCTTTCCTGTTTTCACCTTTAATTTTCTTCTTTTGCTCTCCTACCAAATTAATCCACCTATGCTCTGCAACTTACTCTTCAGAATACTCCCAAGAGCCAGTGTCATCAGCAAAGAGCTAGCTGGAAAACTCCCACTTGTGTGTGATTCTTTATCTTTTTACTCCCGCCTCTTGCCAAGACCTCGCATTTAATTCTCTTACAACCCCATCTATAAATATATTAAACAAACCACGGTGACATCACACATCCTTGTCTAAGGCCTACTTTTACTGGGAAAAAATTCCCTATTTCCTACATACTCTAACTTGAGCCTCACTATCCTCGTAAAAACTCTTCACTGCTTTCAGTATACCTACCTCCTACACCAGTACCACCTGCAACATCTGCCACAATCATCAACACAAACTCTGTACTTATCTTCATAATCTCATAAAGAACTGTGTCTATCTGCAAGAGCAATGTGACACCTTCCATTTTGTGTTAGATTCTTTTTCTTTTAACCCAACTCCTCATGCCAATCATCAGCATTCTTACATCCCTCTTTTCATATATTGAACAACATTGGTGACATCACCACATCCCTGCCTATAGCCTGCTTTTACTGGGAATTGACTTTTCCCTCTCTCGTACATACTCTAACCTGAGCCTCACTATACTCATTAAAGCTCTTCACCGCTTTCAGTATCCTTCCTACTATTCCACAAAAATATGCAAACATCTGGCCATAGGCCTCCCATCTACCCTATTATCTTGCCTTTTCCAAATCCAGAAATGACACAAAAACCCTATACCCTTATCTAATACTGGTCACCTTGGTGTTTCCACTGTACTTGACTTGGTCTACACACCCGTTTTCCCCTTCTAAATTTCCTTGTTCATCTACTATCTGCTCTCCGTTTACTATTTTATTCTGTCAATAATAACTCTATCATACACTTTACCAGGTATACTAAAACAGACTTATTCCCTAACTTTATGCACTCTCTCTTTGTCCCCTTTGCCTTGGTATGAAGAACGATGAATGCTCTCAACAATCCATAGGTACCTTATTCTCTTCCTACATTATATAAATTAAATATTAAACACTCCAAAACTATTATCTCCACCTGCTTTTAACATTTCCTTCTTTATCCCATCAATTCAGCTGCCTTGACCCGTTTTCATTCTAACAACTGCCTCTCGAACTTCCCCCACACTCCAACTGGCTTTTCATCAACTCCTACAAGAGGTTATTCCTCCTTGGGACCTTGAACGAAATCTACTGCTTTTCTATCTTCATCAACAATTAAACAATTCCTCAATATATTCCATCACTTCGCAAAATACCTCTAATTCTCCATGTAATAAACTCTCCTACTCCTATTTTTAAAACTATCAATTCAATTCGTTCCTAGACTTTCTCTGCTTATTATCTCACGCTCAAAATTTATTCTTTTTCTCAACGAACATTTGTTGATATCTCTCCCACTCTCTCATTTTCTCTTTATTAATTCCTTCTCACCCTCTTTACCTCTCGTTTTCTTCCCATATTATCCTCCATCCTTGTTCTACTTCTACTTTTGCAAAAAACCCTCCATATGATAACTTTTTCTCTCTTATTACTCTCTTTACCTCATTATTCCATCTAATCGCTCTTCTTCCCTCCCCTCTCCCACTTTCTGTAACACCAAAATTCTGCTGAACACTTTATAACACTACATTCTAAAACTTACCCCATAACCATCTTCAATCATCATTGCCTAATCTCTCACTAGCCCATCTCATCTCAAGTAGTTGTTTTATCTTACCCCTAACTGGCTCCTTCTTTAGATTTATAACCTTTCACCTCTCTCTTACTTGCTACTTCCATTTTCCTTTTACTATTCACTGTTGCTACTACTAAAATTTGATTGATATATCTGTTGCCCTTTTAAAACCATGTACTTCTGAAGTACACCCAACAGTCTTTATTTCTATCAGTAATAGTCCAACAAAACTATGTCATTTCGCCATATTTGTATCATATTTGTATTACTTATTTATCCTTTTTTCTTTAAAATGTTGTGTGTTAGGTTAGACAATATGCACAGTTACGGTATCTTTATTTCGTAATCGTTTCGCCTAAAACAGTAGGCTTATTCAGTCGGAGTACATAAAAGTTGATAGAAGCAGAAGATACTGAGGGACGATGTATTTCAGTCCACCCTATAACCTAACCCTTGTATGCAAAGATTCGATCAATGTCACCCCCCAATCTCATTTTTACCTGGCACTCCATACTTACCTATCACTCCCTCTCTCACGTTTCTCCACTTCAGCATTTTGGTCCCCTACCACATTTATTCTCTCCACTTGCGTAGAAAAGTCCTACACACTCGCTTAAACCATATCCCAAATAATCTCTCTCTCTTCTCTTCACTTATCTTTATTCAGGTGCATACATACTCATTACTGACGACTTTTTTGCACTCCAGCTTATTTTAATCCACATTATATTAAATTTATTATTTATATTCCCTCGTCTCCTTCCGTAATGATCCTTCATAAGGCCTATACTGAGGAGTTTGTTTCTGTATACAGGTGGACAATATTCTGGTTCTGTAAGATACATCATTCATACGCACTGACGCCCTTCAGAGAGGAAGACTCAGTTTTATTTAACGTTTAAACGCTTGAAGGTTATCCCTTCAGGACCTTCTCACAGAGTAAAGGGTGAAGTGAACTCGGTAAAGATGAACCACTGGACCTCCAGGTTGCCCGGGTTTTTTCTGGTATCTCAGAA
>NC_069410.1:68860379-68879173 GCF_026875155.1 Cherax quadricarinatus
TATAAAACCATCTAATATACAACTTCTATACCACTGACACACGTATACAACCACTACTAATATACACACACGTGTACACATTCTCATACGTACGTTTATAATTTCTTATACAGCTGCTAAACTGAAATTATATTGCAAAGACAAGAAGAGAAAATAAGGAAAATCTTAAGAATATTTTTTACAGAATCCTGGATAAACCAAACGAAGAAAGTTCTTACACAGTATTTTCAAGATATCAATAATGAGAAATGTGATGATATAAATAAGTGTCAAATGAGACACATTTGTATTGGATGAAAATGAGACACACTTGTATTGGATGAGAGAGAAACACTTGTATTGGTTGAGAGAGAAACACTTGTTTTGGATGAAAGAGAGAAATTTGTATTGGATGAGAGACACTTGTATTGGGTGAGAGAGAAACACTTGTATTGGTTGAGAGAGAAACACTTGTATTGGTTGAGAGAGAAACACTTGTATTGGTTGAGAGAGAAACACTTGTTTTGGATGAAAGAGAGAAATTTGTATTGGATGAGAGACACTTGTATTGGATGAGAGAGAAACACTTGTATTGGTTGAGAGAGAAACACTTGTATTGGTTGAGAGAGAAACACTTGTATTGGTTGAGAGAGAAACACTTGTTTTGGATGAAAGAGAGACACTTGTATTGGATGAGAGACACTTGTATTGGGTGAAAGGTAAAGAATTGTTAGAAAAAATAATTAACAGTTAAAGGCTTTCTCATTTTTCACTTATCACGGCTTTATTTATCTAATCTCCTTTAAAGTAATAGAAAATATTAACACACGCACATGCACACACACACACACACACACACACACAAGCGAAGAGGCGGGGCCAGGAGCTGTGACTCAACCCCTGCAACCACAAATAGGTGAGTACAATAGGTGAGTACAAAGGTGCAAAGGTTTGCGACAAGGTTAGTTCCAGAGTTAAGGGAAATTTCCTATGAAGAAAGGTTAAGGGAAATCGGACTGACGACACTGGAGCACAGGAGGGTTAGGAGAGACATGATAACGACATACAAAATACTGTGTGGAATAGACAAGGTGGACAGAGACAGGATGTTCCAAAGAGGGGGCACAGAAACAAGGGGTCACAATTGGAAGTTGAAGACCCAGATGAGCCAGAGGGATGTTAGGAAGTATTTCTTCAGTCATAGAGTAGTCGGGAAGTGGAATGGCCTAGCAAGTGAGGTAGTGGAGGCAGGAACCATACATAGCCTTAAGATGAGGCATGATAAAGCTCGTGGAGCAAGGAGAGAGAGGACCTAGTAGCACACGGTGAAGAGACGGGGCCAGGAGCTGAGTCTCGACCCCTGCAACCACAATTAGGTGAGTGCACACACACACACACACCACACACATACACACACACACACACACACACACACACACACCTGAGGTATGGAAAACAGCAAATGTAGTCCCAATTTTTAAAAAAGGAGACAGACATGACGCACAAAACTATAGACCAGTGTCACTGACATGTATAGTATGCAAAGTCATGGAGAAGATTATCAGGAGAAGAGTGGTGGAACACCACCGACGGAAAATCTTGTGTCACAAATCTACTGGAGTTCTATGACAGAGTGACAGCAGTAAGACAAGAGAGAGAGAGGTGGGTATATTGCATTTTCATGAACTGTAAGAAGGCGTTTGACAAAGTTCCACACAAGAGATTAGTGTAAAAACTGGAGGACAAGGCAGGGATAACAAGGAAGGCACTACAGTGGATCAGGGAATACTTGTCAGGAAGACAGCAGCGAGTAATGGTACGTGGCTAGGTGTCAGAGTGGGCGCCTGTGACGAGTGGGGTTCCACAGGGGTCAGTCCAAGGACAGGTGCTTTTTTGGTATTTGTGAACGACACGACGGAAGGAATAGACTCCGAAGTGTCCCTGTTTGCAGACGATGTGACGTTGATGAGAAGAATTCAATTGGACGAGGACCAGGAAAAGCTAAAATGGGATCTGGACAGGCTGCAGGCCTGGTCCAGCAATTGGCTCCTGGAGTTCAACCCCACCAAGTGCAAAGTCACGAAGTTTGGGGAGGGACAAAGAAGACCGCAGACGGAGTACAGTCTAGAGGGCCAGAGACTACAAACATCACTCAAGGAAAAAGATCTTAGGGTGAATATAACACCAAGCACATCTCCTGAGGAGAACATCAACCAAATAACTGCTGCAGCATATGGGCTCCTGGCAAACCTATGAACAGCATTCCGCCAACTTAATAAAGAATCGTTCACGACCCTGTACACCGTGTACGTTAGGCCCATATTGGAGTATGCGGCACCAGTTTGGAACCCACATCTAGCCAAGCACGTAAAGAAACTAGAGACAGTGCAAAGGTTTGCAACAAGATTAGTCCCAGAGCTAAGGACTACGAGGAGAGGTTAAGGGAAATCGACCTGATGACACTGGAGGACAGGAGAGATAGGGGGCACATGATAACTGCATATAAAATACCGAGAGGAATTGACAAGGTGGACAGAGACAGAATGTTCCAGAGATGGTACACAGCAACAAGGGGACACAGTTGGAAGTTGAAGACACAGATGAATCACAGGGATGTTAGGAAGTATTTCTTCAGCCACAGAGTAGTCAGGAAGTGGAATAGTTTGGAGGCAGGATCATTCTTAGCTTTAAGCAGAGGTATGATAAAGCTCGTGGTGCAGGGAGAGTGACCCAGTAGCGGCCAGTGAAGAGGCGGGACCAGGAGCTATGACTCGACCTCTGCAACCACAACTAAGTGAGTACACACAGACACACAGACACAGACACAGACACAGACACAGACACACACACACACACACACACACACACACACACACACACACACACACACACACACACACACACATGAACCTGGGGAAAGCATGAATACATGCAGTTGAGGCTGACCTTGGGGAAGTGGGGAAGGGAAGACATCTGGCGGTAGACGGATGGATTCCTGGATACATGAACCTGGGGTAGGCATGAATACAGGTTGGTGAGGCTGACCTTGGGGAAGTGAGAAAGGGGAAACATCCGGCAGCGGACGGATGAATTCCTGGATACATAACCCTAGGGAAGGCTGAGGCTGGAAGGCAGAGAGAGAGAGGCGAGGCTGACCTTAGGGAAGTGAGGAAGGGGAGACATCCGGGGGCCCACGGATGGATTCCTGGACACATGAACCTGGGGAAGGCGAGGGGGGGGGCGGACCTTAAAGACGAACCACTGGCCTCCACGTGGCAAGGTCTGGTAACTCAGAGATAACTCTGAGGCTGACAGTGGTCGCAAATTATTAATGGATTCAAAAGCGTCTACCAGGGTGGTATTATTTCCACTCCAGCCACTCTCATAGGAGCCACGGTAGTGTTCTTATTTTGTTCATTCACCGGAGTTAACATTAATAAAAATAACATTAATAAAAATATTGTTCTTATTTTTGATTAACACAACAGAGATAACATTGCAACAACTAGAAATGGCAGTAATATATGTTTGAGAGTCGTTGAGCGATGTGAAGATGACAGGTCTCCTGGGTACACATGTCTGGTACTCTAACATAACGTAGGTCATCTGGAAAAGACCCGGGCCGGGACAATACCGTTTGTGTTGCTGGAGTGAGACCCAACAGTTAGGTGTCTTCAATCAAAAACGTTTCGCCTACACAGTAGGCTTCTTCAGTTTAAAATAGAGGCAGCAGCAGAGGCAGTGAATGTAAGACTGATGTAATTATAATCATGCGTGATCCCAGAAAGATATCCCCGTAATGCAAAACCTTACTGTTCTTCTCTGTTGCTGTACATTTTTTCTTTGCTACTGTACTGTATTTCTGTACTGTACTCTACCGTTCTTTTGTTTTAATTTTCTGTACTGGTCGTCTCTGTTACTGTACTCATTCTTCTGTGTTACTGTACTGGTCTTCTCTGTTACTGAACTATATTTGTTCTTCTGTGTGTCTGTACTGGTCTTCTGTGCTACCAGTGTCAGGGGAACGCCTTCCTACTGAACAAAAGAAAGGAAAAATAACAAATGAATAACTTGATGGATAATAATTATGTTTTTCTAAGGATTTTAATTAAAAATAAATAAAATAAATATTGGCCGCTGTGGTTCCAGTAGGATGTTGGGACATGAGAATCTTATGCCCAGGATGGTCTTCTGATGATGTTTTAGAAGAAATGGTGTTGGTTATCCTGGGTGGCGGTGTTCGTCCCATGTTCTGAAAATCCTGTCACTACTTGGTTGTATCACCACAATTCAAATTTTAGAGGTGACGAGACGTAATGTCCCACTACGTCCTGTAGACAGGGATCTTGCTCCAATTAACAAGCGTCTACCCTGGTTGACCAGGTCAGCAGCAGAGCTGATAAAGAAAACACTGGTTATATAAGTGTTAAATAAGTATGACACTGAAGAAAGACAAAGGCTGGTATTCTACTTCAATGTCATGACTTGTAACCTGGTAAATTAGTATCAATGAACAGAAATACTCCTGGTAGATCACCGTACCTGATCATGACAAGAGTGGAGGTGAAGTTATTCTCCAAACTTCAACCCACACCAGGTAAGGTTAATACTACCAGGAATAGAAATTAAAGCAACTCAGACGCTAGGAACTGAAGTTTAGCCTCTGCCCACTAGATGGAAGAGTGGGCGGTAACACGCTAGTGGTTCCTGGGTGTCTGAACAACCATACCTCTCACTTTTTTTAAGTTTTTTTTCCTCAAAATATCCCCTTTCCTAAACTTATAGTCGGAGGCAGTATGTTAAGTTACAGAGGGAAAAGTACTATGTACACCCTCGGTTCAGCCAATCTGAGAAGTGGTTTTCTGAGGTACATCAGTGGCTTGTGATCTGTTTCAAGCACAAAGGGTTTTCCATATAAGTAGTAGTTGAACCCACTTACACCCCATACCAATGTATAACATTTCTTCTCCACAGTGGAGTAGTTTTCTTCCCTCGCAGAAGCTTCTTACTGGTGGAAGATATAGGGAAGTGAATCTCATCATAATACTGTAGTGGAACAGCCCGAGTCCTGAATGGAAGGCATCCGTTTGGAGACAAAAGACTTTATTATAACTGGTAATTTTAGAAACAGGAGATTGGAAAGTATTTTTTACTTTGTTCGAAGCTTTCTACAGCCTCTTCTCAGAACCAACAAAGGATCCTTTACATACTTTTTAAATAGCTGTGAGAATGGAAGTTCAGACCTTTTTATAATATGTACAAAAATTCTCTTTTTTGAAATTTACTGACCCAAGGAAACTTCTTAGCAATTTTGTTTTGTAGTTAGGAAGGAGCTTTTCTAGAACTGCTTTCTGCTTTCGTTCTCTTGTTAGGAAGAGGCGATAAATTACTGTCAGACATAATAAACCCGAGGTATGTACTTTGAAATACCAGAAAAACTTCTGTGGTTTGATTGTAAGGTCATGAGCTCCTTAGTCTTTTTAAAACCCAGCGGACAGAGTAGTAAGATGATCCTCCCATACCATAATCATGATGTAAATATTATCGAAATACACTGAAACATTCTTGAGTCAGAAAGGACTGTTCTCATACCGCCGGATAAACGTGGCACACCGGTGACCAAGCGAAAGCATTGTCGATATTGTATTAGTCCCTTTATGAGTAGGGCAAGCTAGTGAAAGGTTTAGAGTCTGGGTGTAACGACACTTGATGGGTACGCTTGTGAGATGTCTATTCAGAGAAAAATTTATCTGGAATTCATACAAGTCCATGATGGATTACTGGCATGGGCTCAACGTCCCATTTTAGTGATAACATTTAATAACGAAAATCTTGAGCCATTCGGTAAGATTGTCTGGTTTCCTTAACCAAGACAACTGCTGAACAGAAAGCTGATTTAGAAGGTTCAATGATATTTAACTTTATAAGAGTTTGTCAACTTCGTATCAAATGTTTTCCGTAAGTGAACCAGTAACAGTATAGATTTTTCCCGTCTTACTGGTTCATGGCTGACAATTGAATCTTGTGTACAACGGTAGTGGTAAGTCCAGGGATCTCTGTGATATGTCAGAAAAGGTATTTTACTATGGCATTTACTTGAGACTTTTGTTTACTAGATAGTTCACACTTGATGTTGATGTTGAGTTATTAGTTGGAGAATAAACAATTAAGATATCTAGTAGTTTCCTTCGATTCTGTTCGAGAACTAGTGATCTATAATACAGAACTTACAATTCACGAGAATCATGACTGTTAACTAAGCTGTAAGACAACAATAGTCTTCATCGAAGGAGTTTCCAAACGAAGAATAACTTCTCTACGGTGGAACAGTTCCAAAATATTGACATGCTACATTCGTTCTTTACCTTGACATCCAGGAGATAATCTACCTTATCAGAACTTTATATTTTATTCGTTCTGCCCAGGAAATTAACATTTGTTGTAATTTTATCTGGTAAAAGAACTAAAACTTCATCACGCCAATATTAAATTTACGGCTCGACTTCTTTTGGTCAATATAGGTCTTGTTGTTTCCTTGGAAAAATTCAAGTTCTTGACAACTAAATCAGCGGTTTCTTCTAATCATTCTCTCAGATGATCTAAAAAAAAAAAAACTGATAAGTGCTTTGGACTTCAGTTTTAATATTTTGGACCACAGTTCATTCAGATAAATAGAGGTTCACGAGCTTGTCTCCCTAAAGAATTCGAAAGGGAATATCCAAGTGGAATCACTTGGAATCTGACGCATTACAAAGAGTCACATGGTAATAATTTAGCCAGTCAGTTGGCTTAATGAAACAAAGTTTCTTAAAATATTGACTAAGTTAGCATGTTGGTCATTCCACTCATCCGTTACAATTTTGGATGTAACGGAGGTTTTAACAGCCCACAATTGATAAACTTGATCCATTAATTCAGAAGTAAATTGTGTTCCTTGATCAGAAAGAATTTCCCTGGGTGTACCTACCCGTGAAAAAATAGATAGTAACTTTTTCTGCAACTTCTACTGACGTACCGCTTCTGGGAAGCTAGACGCATAGCCAATCATAGTCCACGACGTATTTATGACCTCCTGAGAACCAGAAAGTGGGATACGACCAACTCTGTCCACTGCAACCCTAGCAAATGGGACTGAGTAAAATCGGCATTTTACCATAGAAACTCCTCATAGTTCTTCCAATTTGTGAGAAAGCTTAACATAATTTAATTTAATTTAATAATTTTATACCGTGAAGAATCTAAGTTAGGGAAAAGCTTACTAGAGAAAACAATACAGGACCACCAGTACTCTAAGAACTTGGCGAAACATTCATTCCATTAAGAGTACTTCACTAAAAGGTGCGTTAATGTTGGGTGAAAGGTGAAAAGTATTTCTTTTGTAGAAAGTGGTGTAGTAGGTAGGGTAGTGTAGGGGAAGCCAGTCCTGCCACATCCACCCACTATGTAAACAAACAGATGATTCGTCTGGTTCCTGGTTCATAAACATTCATACAAACTGCCTTCATTGTGTATCAAGTTGTCTCCACAGTGGTACAGTAGAAAATAAATAAAGATCATCACTTCCATTCGCATGTAATTTTTAGAAGGAATGAATGGCCTGACAAATTATAATATTAGTATTACAAATTATTATTATTACAAAGTTATTATTACAAATTATTATTGTAAGTTATATTAAAATCACAAAAAAGAAGCACTAAATCCACAAGGGTCGTGCATTGCCAATATATAGAGTGAATGGCATACGGTAGGAAATATTTATGACAATTATCCCCCAGTGTTTGACTAAGAAAACAATAATTTTCTTCCTACAACTCCTACAAAGCGACTTTGTAAACAAATCGCATATTTATGTCTACTTTAATATATTTCTCCCCCCTGTGGTGTATTTAAAATGTTTATATGCTATGTAACGTGTTCTAATATAATTTTGAAGAAAGATATCGTAGAATGGATTAATGAAAATGTCTTTATTAACGAAAAATAAGACATTTAATGTGCCCAAGAGAGATTATTATTACGTAGTATTACTATGGCATCATGAGTAGAGAGACTGATTTTAATGTGTACCTACATGCGAGCACAGTGTGTAAGTATATTTTAGGTACAGGTACATATAAAGCATAATTACCAGAGTACATATAAAATACACCATAACTTTAACCCTTCAGGGTCAGAGGCAAATTCCGACGTGGTGCACCAGGGTCCAAGAATTTTCAAAAAAATAATTTTGCTATTTTTTCTTATGAAATGGTAGAGAATCTTTTTTTGAAGGTAATAAAACAAAAAGTATGAAATTTGATGAAAATTCCGAAATTATGCTCTCCGCGAATTTTTTATGTGTCGGCAATATGTATGCATCGGCGATTTTGGCCGACTTGACTCCCATTTTAGGCCAACGTACAGTATTCCAGTCAACCAAAATTCTTAGCTATTTTACTAGTATTACTTCTCCATCGATTGAGGACATAAAATCGAAATCGCCAAGTCAAATGTTTCAACAACAAAATAGTGACCGGAAATTGGTGATTTGGCCAATTTTAGTGCAAAGTTCAAAATATTCCAATTTCAAAAATAGGGTCTAGAATAAGCAATGCAGGCATTCCTTTACACAAACTAACATTTCCTCTGTTCATTAGTTATGTTTTCCAGGCTTACGAATAATTCCATTTGATTTTTTATTTCACATAATTGAATTTTTATTCCAAACCAAAAAATAGGAAATTTACTGTTATGCAATACTGTAATAATTATATAAATAATATCAACCACATTGCGAATGTATTTTATACACACCAGCTTTTCATTATCAGACTTTGTGAGGTCAATTTGTTTCCTCTTGAACATCATCAAAAAACTTAACATTTCGCTACTTTTTGACCAGTTTCAAGCCATTTTCCAATAAGAAAACCAATCAAAATCATCTCTATTTCTATAGTAATATCTCCATCTATCAAATGATACAAGAAATTGGCAAATACAACTATAAAAAAAAAATACGAAAAATACTGTCAAATTCGCTGTTTTAATCGAAAATACAGTCTCGGTATTTTTCTCTCATTATGCACTGTGTGCTGAAGGATTTGTTTTATGTGGTGCACACAACCACATAGTGTATTCACTCACCAGTTTAATCAGAGTGAGCTGAGTTCATTGCGTAGATCTACGGTTTGGACCCTGAACATAAAGCCATAGATCAACGGCACAACGGACCCTGAAAGGGTTAAAACACATAAAATTTTGGAAAAGTTTTCCCAGACCTAATAATTGCTCACGAAGAATGTCAACAACCAGGTGGGTCGTGCTGTATTTTGATAGACCAATTGCCGTATAGCAAATTTTGGTCATAATTTGAAATTGCCATATTAGCAGAAGCCATAAGGCGAAATGCTGTAAAGCGTGGCCCTACTAACGTACATTATATTGGTCTCGCAGGCCACTAAAATTACTGAAAAAAAAAATAAACAGTGGTACCTCAGGATTCGAACATCTCAAAACATGAAACAATTATGTAAGTGCTTTTGTAAGTGTGTTTTTGGAGGTCTGAAATGGGGTTAAATTTAATTAACAATTATTCTTATGGGAACAAATTCTTCGGAAATAGGCACTCGAACAGCCTTCTGGAACGAAATAAGTTCGCATTCCCGAGGTACTACTGAATTAGAAAAGAAAAGAAAAAAGTAACAAAAACGTAAAATAAAAAAGTGCGACTTTTACGGAAGTCCGCCGCTGTTGCCGCCTGGTCATTGAGGATTAACTTCATGCCTCTGTATCTTTGTAAGTACAGATTCGATTTTTTTTTTTTGTTTATCTATCTTTTTATTACCTTATAGAAAATATCTTTAAATTCTGTTAAAATTTTTTTTTTGTTCGTAAATTCTTGGCCCGGCTTCACTTAGAGATTTTGGTCCTCCTCAACCCTGAAAGGGGTTATAACTTTTTAAGAGAATTATAACATTGTGAAACTGTCCCCAAACATTCCAACATAACATGCAGTTACATGTCCTGAAAATCGACATTGATGTGCAATGTACCATGCATGTGAAGGTGAAGAACATTTTATATGTTTCTTAGTTAATAATCATAGATGCTTTTTAGATAGTGAGAAATTTTATAGAAGATACAAATTGCTCTGTCTGAGTTATAGAAACATTTATGCAATATGTAGTGTTCTTACAGAATTTCTCTTCTCCTCTAACAATGTATATTTATGTTTAATTAATTGTAGCATTTTTTTTTGAGAGATTCAGAGTGCAGAATGTATATTTTAGGCGATGTGCGTTTCATTTTTTGTGACAGATATAGAGGTACTTATTTGGGAGACTGTCGAAGACAATTACATTTTTAAAAAAAAAAGAGATTGTATCAAAGTGTATCCGGTCACAGGGTGGTGCAGCTAGGCTCCCAGTGTCCAGCCACAACAAGACCCTCAGTGGCAGAGGAGCAGAAAAAGCATGATCCTGTTTGTTCTAATTCATAGTTTTTTGCATCTAACGTAGCGACAACTATCTGAGATCTTTTATATCATTACAGAATGAAAACAAGGGTTGGACAAGACAAAAATATTGAAAGCAGGTGGGGATAGTGTAATAAGGAAGGGATTCAAGAGAATAGGCTAGCCAGATTTATAAGTTTAGAGAAGGTTGGGAAGCAGAGTGTTTACACTTAGACGAGTGAAGATGTCCGCAGTTTGGGTGCTCTTCTGGAGAAGGTGCTTTATACTTTGTCACTCTTGCCATTGGTGGAAACTGCCCACTGAGAGAATAAAACTCGTACGATTATTATTTTTTTAACACACAGGCCGTCTTCCACAAAGGTAGGGTGACCGACCCGAAAAGAAGATTTTTTTTTCTTTTATACATGTAATTAATTTATTACGGAATGGGATACTAGCCCCTTGCTCCTTGGCATTTATTCATCTCTTATACAAACACAGCTTACAGAGAAAGGTTCTTCTCCACTTCCCCATGAATTTAGATTAAATATCTATGTTGTTACCTCTAGCCCTTCAAAACGCAGATCAACGTTTTAATTTTTCCTGCCTCCAAAAATGCACTGGCCAGGGAAGTATAACACTTTAATGAGTGAAGAAGAGCAGATGTTGTGGGGGAGGTGATAAACCAAGACAGCAATGCCTAAGCATACGTACTAAGGCAAATATATACTGGGATTTATATCAAGAAGTGTAGCAACAGAAGCCAGAAGTCAATACTGCAGCTTTATACATCATTAGTAAGGCCTCACCTAGATTAGCAGCTCAATTTCTGGTCTCCATATTACAGAAACGGACATAAATTCTAGTTAAAAACATTCAGCGTAGGTATGACTAAATTAAATACCATAGCATTATAAATCTTCCTTATGAAGAAAGATTGAAACTCTTAAGTTACATTCATTGTTAGACGAAGAATGAGGGGAGAACTGCTTGAAGTGTTAAGTGGAAGATAGGTATTAATAAAAGGGGATATTAACAAGGTCTTGAGGATATCTCCCCAAGAGAGAACCCGCAATAATGGATTAACTTAGATAAGTTTAGATTTAGAAAGGACATAGGAAAGTATTGTTTGGAAATAGGTATTTTGAATGAGTGGAACAGTCTACCTAGTTGGGTTTAGAGGCTAGACCTTTGGTAGTTTCAATTTAGGTTGGATAAGTACATGAGTGGGAGGGGTTGGATTTGAGAGGGACTTGCACATCTGAGCTTATTTCTTGGATGGCATTGAAAATTGGCTGGCAAATGTTTGTTAGGTGGGATGAATTGTAAAGGACCTACCTAGTATGGGCCAAGGGCCTCCTGCAGTGGTTCCTCCTTTCTTATGTTCTTATGTTATTAATGTTCTTATACGTAATACATAAAACCAGCAATATTGAAGACATTAGAGCAGAGTTGTACTGGCCAGGTGTAACATCAACAATCAAACCCAATCACTTTAGTCGAGAGGTTGGACTCTCCCAGTTTTACATCTTATTTTTTTCTTTTTATTGTGTTTGTGAATGTTTTTCTCAATATAGTGAAGTTGAGAGAAGTGAAGATGGGAAAAATTAAAATTATGTAATAATTCACAAGAATGTTTTCTTGCTATATCCAGTCAAGACTCCTTCAAACTGGTTAACTTGTGTTTCCTTATATCTTCAAATTTATCATAAGGATATCTAAAAATACTAGTAACAAGCATTCTCTACATCCCGAATATTCAGAATACTATTAAAATATATAATATAATTTAATACCAACTGGAAATCACATATCACTACACATCACTAAAAACACTACTGCAAAATCACAGTCATTACTCTAAATCACAAATCATACTGCAAATCACAAAACACCGCAAACCATAGATCATAACTATTGTTTATCAAGTAGGATGTAATGTTATCTCGAATTTTTAATAGTCTGGTGAACCAGCAGGTCCCTCAGACTAACACTCTAATATACTATAGAGCAGATAACACTTATAAGAGAGGTTTTGGTCCTGATTATGTCTGTGTGAGAAAGTACAACATATGTGCATGAGAATGTTGCACACATGTGAGTGACCACATGGGTAGTATATTAAGTATTTATACGTGTGCTGGGCAAATTGTGTTTATATATATTCTAGAGGTCTGGTCTACAGACGGGGTCCCTCGGGGGGGCGTTGACCCCCGAAATTCACTCCATGTATATTATCCACAGTGGAACGAGAGAATTGTGTGTGTGTGTGTGTGTGTGTGTGTGTGTGTACTTTGTTACTTGCGTGTTTACTTGAGACATTTCAGTGACTTGCATATATATAAAAATACAACTATCCACAAAAAAGGAAACTGATGACATTTTGTAGCAGATTTCTTGGTGGGAAGACAAGTCCCGCATACGAAACAAATATTAAACAATAATTTGTAAACAAAACAAAAATAATGAACAGCTTTTGTCCCAGTGTTTGTTTCTGGTAACAGTTTACAACTGCTGGACAGCGTTTGTTCTGGTACAGTTTACAACTGCTGGACACAAGTGATTGTTTCTGAACAGTTTATCAGCAACTGCTGACAGTGTTTGTTTCTGGTTAGCGTTTTACAACTGCTGGACACAGTTTTGTTTTTCTGGTACAGTTTACAAACTGCTGGACAGGTTTGTTTCTGGTACAGTTTACAACTGCTGGACCAGTGGTATGTTTCTGGTACAGTTTAACAACTGCTGGACATGTTTGTTTCTGGTAGCAGTTTACAACTGCTGGACACAGTGTTTGTTTCGGTACAGTTTACAACTTGCTGGATCAGTGTTGTTTCTGGGGGGTACAGTTTACAACTGCTGGACTACAGTGTTTGTTTCTGGTACAGTTTACAACTGCTGGACACAGTCTTATATACAACTGTAAAATATTGTTTAAGTGGGGAGAGCAGTTGTGGAAGATGTAGGAAATTACAGATCAATAAAGAAACATTATCCACCCCACACACACACACACACACAACACACGACACATATCTATGTATATATATATGTAGTTATATATATAATATATATAATATATATATAATATATACGTGTAATATATAATTAATGAGTGTGTGTGTGTGTGTGTGTGTGTGTGTGTGTGTGTGTGTGTGTGTGTGTGTGTGTGGTGCGTGCGCGCTTGAGATTGCATTCATATAGTGTAAGAGGTTGATGAGTGTTTTTTATACATGTTTGTGGGTGCGTGCAGTTGCGTTGTTTGTCGTGTATGAATGATGTGACCAGCAGGCTGCCGTTGGCACAAATTGTGTCAAATGAGAGTGAAAATAAGAGTGTGTGTAAGTTTTTTTTAGGTACAGATATACATAAATTAGTTACACAAAGATCAGGCAAAGTAACTATGCGTAAATTACCCAAGATAACCTAAAAAGTCAGACAAAGTGATAATTTCCACTGTGCGAGGCGCTTGTACCTCACTGCGCTGTCTTGCGAATATACAGATAAATACCAAATGAAATAAGAAGTTCAACCACTTATTACAGTTCTCGTGGAGGTGGACAAACACAATTAACAACAAACACTCATAAACACACACAAAAACATTCACAAACACACTTACACTGCTAATTAAGTAAAAATCTTATATTTAAAGTAGAAAAATTGTATAATATAAATAGAACTTCCAAAATTTCACTGAGTCTGACCAGCCTTTGTGTGTCGAACTGTGACGATAGCTTGCTGCGGTCAGGCTGATCTAGCGGTCAAGACTGTCTTGGTGGGTGTATTTACAGGACGCAGTTTCTGTGTTGTCCCCTCCCTGTTCATTCCACCCACCATGACATCTCAACCGTAGACCAGCTAAACAAGGCCTCGTTCTCATCTGTGCTAGATCACGGAGGGATACATAACCTGGGGAAGGCTGAGGCTGGAAGATATCCTAAGGGATGAGGAAGGGGAAGACATCCGGGGGCCCACGGACGGATTCCTGGACACATAGACCTGGGATAAGGCAAGGATCCTTGGGGATGTGGGGAAGGGGAATATCATGAGGCGGACAGATGGACTCGGACTCTGGACCTGGGAAAGAAGGGATACTTGTTGCTAAGGCAGACCCTGTTAAAGTGGGGAAGGGATGAACATCTGAGGGGACAAACGGATGACTCCTTGGGACACATGGCTGGAAAGGCAGAGCAACTTGGGGAAGTGGGAAGGGGGAGGGGGAATATCTGAGGCGCGGGACTCCTGGGAAAAGAGGAGATACTGTTGCTAAGAGGCAGAACTGGGAAAGTGGGGAAGGGAGAACATCTGAGGGACACGGATTGACTCCTGGACACATGGACCTGGAAAGCGGCGAGAGCCACTCTTGGGGAAGTTGGGAAGGGGGGGGGGAATATCTGAGGCGGACTCCTGGGAAAGAAGGAGATACTGGTGCAATAAGGCAGACCCTTGGGAAAGTGGGGAAGGGAGAACATCTGAAGGACACGGATGGACTCCTGGACACATGGACCTGGGAAGGGGCGAGAGCACCTTGGGGAAGTGGGGAAGGGTGAATAATCTAGGGCGTAGTCCTTGGAAAGAAGGAGATAACTGGTTGCAAGGCAGACCCTGGGAAAGTGGGGAATGGAGAACATCTTAGGGGACAGCACGATGGACTCCATGACGCATGACCTGGGAAAGGCGAAGCACCTTGGGAAGTGGGGAAGGGAGGGGAATTTTATCTGGGCGGACACCTGGAAAGAAGGAGATACTGGTTGCGAGGCAGACCCTGGGAAAGTGGGGAAGGGAGAACATCTGAGGAGGACACAGACATGGACTCCGGACACATGGACCTGGGAAAGGTGAGAAGCACCTTGGGGAAGTGGGAAGGGAAGGAGGGAATATCTGAGGCGGACTCCGGGAAAGAAGGAGATACTTGGTTGCTAAGGCAGGACCCTGGGAAAGTGGGGAAGGGAGAACATCTTAGAGGGACACGGATGGACTCCTGGACACATGGACCTGGGAAAGGCGAAGAGCACCTGGGGAAGTGTGGAAGGGGAATTGTGGGGGAATATCTGAGGCGGACCCCAGGTAAAGAAGGAGATACTGGGTGCTAAGGCAGAACCCTGGGAAGTGGGGAAAGGGAGAAACAACTGAGGGGACACGATATACTCCCTGGACACAGGGACATGGGAAAGCGAGAGCACCTGGGGAAGTGGGGAAGGAAAGGAGTGGAATATCTGAGGCGGACTCCTGAGGGAAAGAAGAAGAACAGTGTTGCTAAGCAGACCCTGGGAAGTGGGGAAGGGGAACATCTGAGTGGGACACTGATGACCTGGACTCATGGAACCTGGGAAAGGCGAAGCATCCTCTGGGAAGTGGGGAAGGAAGGGAGGGAATATTTGAGGCGGACTCCTGGAAAGAAGGAGATACTGGTTGCTAAGGCAGACCCTGGGAAGTGGGGAAGGAGAACATCTGAGGGTACCGGATGGACTCCTTGGACACATGAAACCTGGGAAAGGCGAGAGCACCTTGGGGAAGTGGGAAGATGGGGGAAAATCTATGACGCCGGACTCCTGGAGAAGAGAAAAAGGAGTACTGGTTGCTGAGGCAGACCCTGGGAAATGGGAAGGGAGAACACTGAGGGGACACGGATGGACTCCTGGACCACATGGACCTGGGAAAGGCGGGAGCACCTTGTGGAAGTGGGAAGGGAAGGGGGGGAATATCTGAGGCGGAACTCCTGGGAAAGAAGAGATACTGTTGCTATGCAGACCCTGGAAAGTGGGAAGGAGAACATCTGAGGGGAAACGGATGGACTCCTGACGACATGGACCTGGGAAAGGCGGAGAGCACCTTGGGGAAGTGGGGAAGAGGGGGGGAAAATCTGAGCGGACTCCTAGGGAAAGAAGAGATCCTGGTTGCTGAGGCAGACCCTTGGTAAAGGTGGGAAGGAGAACATCTGAGGGACACAGATGGACTCCTGGACACATGGACCTGGAAAGGCGGGAGCACCTTGGGGAAGAGGGGAAGGGAAGGGGGGAATATCTGAGGCGGACTCCTGGGAAAGAAGAGAAAGATACTGGTTGCTAAGGCAGACCCTGGGAATGTGGGGAAGGGAGAACATCTGAGGGGACATCGTTCTCCCTTCCTCACATTCCATGGTCTCCTAACAAACAGCCCGCTCAGATTTCCCCCTTCCCCTTCCCCACTTCACCAAGGTGCTCTCGCCTTCCCATCCATGTGTCCAGAGCAATCCTGTCCCCTCAGATGTTCTCCTTCCCCACTTTCCAAAGGGTCTCCTTAGAACCAGTAACTCCTTCTTTCCCAGGGTACCGCCTCAGATATTCCCCCCACCCCTTACCCCACTTCCAGCAAGGTGCTCTCGCCTTCCCAGGTCCATGTGACAGGAATCCATCCGTGTCCCCTCGGATGTTCTCCATACTCCACTTTCCCAGGGTCGCTTACAACCAGACTCCTTCTTTCCCAAGAGTCTGCCTCAGTTATTCCCCCCACCTTCCCCAAGGTGCTTTCGCCTTTCCCAGGTCCATGGTCCGGGAGTCATCCGTGTCCCCTCAGATGTTCTCCTTCCCCACTTTCCCAGGGCTCCCTTTGGGGCAACCAGTATCCCTTCTTCCGGGAGTCCGATTCAGATATTCCCCCCTCCCTTCCCCACTTCCTCAAGTGCTCTCGCCTTTCAAGGTCCATGTGCCGGGATCCATCCGTGTCCATCAGATGTTCCCTTTCCCCACTTACCCAGGGTCTGCCTTGGCAACCAGTACTCCTTCTTTCCCAGGAGGTCCGAATCAGATATCCCCTCCTCTTCCCCACTTCCTCAAGGTGCCTCGCCATTCCCAGGGAGGGGGGAATAACTGAGGCGGGACTCCTGGGAAAGAAGGAGATACTGGTTGCAAAGGGCAGACCCTGGGAAAGTGGAGAAGGGAGAACATCCGAGGGGACACGGATGGATTCCCTGGACACATGGACCTGGGAAAGGCGAGAGCACCTTGGGGAAGTGGGGAAGGAGGAGGGGGAATATCTGAGGCGGACTCCTGGGAAAGAAGGAGATACTGGTTGCTAAGGCAGACCCTGGGAAAGTGGGGAAGGGAAAAACATCTGAGGGGAAACCCGGGATGGACTCCGGGACACTTTGGACCGGGGAAAGGCGAGAGCCCTTTGGGGGAAGTGGGGAAGGGGGAAGGGGGGAATATCTGGGGCCCGGACTCCTGGGAAAGAAAAAGATGCTGGTTGCTAAGGCAGACCCGGGAAAGTGGGGAAAGGGAGAACATCGAGGGGACAGGGATGGACTCCTGGACACATGACCGGGAAAGGCGAGGGGCACCTTGGGAAGTGGGGAAGGGGAAGGGGGGAAAAATCTGAGGCGGACTCCTGGGAAAGAAGGAGATACTGGTTGCTAAGGCAGACCCTGGGAAACTGGGGAAGGGAGAACATCTGAGGGGACACGGATGGACTCCTGGACACATGGACCTGGGAAAGGCGAGAGCACCTTGGGGAAGTGGGGAAGGGAAGGGGGGAATATCCGAGGCGAACTCCTGCGAAAGAAGGAGATACTGTTGCTAAGGCAGACCCGGGGAAAGTGGAGAAGGGAGAACATCTGGGGGGAAACACGGATGGACCCCCGGGACACATGGACCCGGGAAAGGCGAGAGGACCAGGGGGAAGTGGGAAGGGGGGAATACTGAGGCGGATTCCTGGAAAGAAGGAGATACGGGTTTTGCTAAGGCAGACCCGGGGAAAGGGGGAGAAGGGGAACATCTGAGGGGACACGGATGGACTCCCGGACACATGGACCTGGGAAAGGAGAGAGCACCTTGGGGCAGTGGAGAAGGGGGGGGGAATATCTGAGGCGGACTCCTGGGAAAGAAGGAGATACTGGTTGCTAAGGCAGACCCTGGGAAAGTGGGGAAGGGAGAACATCTGAGGGGACACGGAGGGACTCCCGCACATATGGACCTGGGAAAGGCGAGAGCACATTGGGGAAGTGGGGAAGGGAGAACATCTGTGGGGACACGGATGGACTCCCGGACACATGGACCTGGGAAAGGAGAGAGCACCTTGGGGCAGTGGGGAAGGGGGGGTGAATATCTGAGGCGGACTCCTGGGAAAGAAGGAGATGGTGGTTGCTAAGGCAGACCCTTTGAAAGTGGGGAAGGGAGAACATCTGAGGGGACACGGATGGACTCCCGGTCACATAGACCTGGGAAAGGCGAGAGCACCTTGGGGAAGTGGGTAAGTGGGGGGGGGGAAATATCTGAGGCGGACTCCTGGGAAAGAGGGAGATACTGGTTGCTAAGGCAGACCCTGGGAAAGTGGGTAAGGGAGAATTGGGGGAAACGGATGGACTCCCGGACACATGGACCTGGGGAGGCGAAGGCACCTTGGG
>NC_069410.1:68879673-68897323 GCF_026875155.1 Cherax quadricarinatus
TGACTTTTTGTAGCAGATTTTTTGGTGGAAGACAGGTACATACGGCACAATATAAACAATAATTTAAACAAAAAAAAAATAATGAAAGTTTTGCCCCAGTGTTTTTTTTGGTCAGTTTAAAAAATGCGGAAAAGTGTTTGTTTTTTTTACATTTCAACTGTGGAACAGTGTTTGTTTCCGGTGCAGTTTAAATGTGGAACAGGTTTGTTTTGGTACAGTTTTCAATGTGGACACAGTTTATAAAAACTGAAGATATTGTTTAAGTGGGAGCCCTGTTGGGGGAAAGAGTAGGAAAGTACAGGATTCAATAAAGAACTTATCCACACACACACACACACCAACCACACACACACAAATATACTATATATATAAATATATATTTTTATTAATATATATATATTTATTTTAAATATATAATAATATATATTTGTTGTGTGGGGTGTGTTTGTGTGTGTGTGTGTGTGTGTGTGGTGTTGTGTGTGGTGGTGTGTGTGTGTGTCGGTGTGTAGTGCGCTCGCGTTTGTGATTGCATTCATTTTTTAAAAGGGTTTTGATGGTGTTTTTTATACATGTTGTGTGTGGGGCGTTGCTTTGTTTGCGGGTATAAATATGGTGCCCCGCAGGCTCCCCGTTGACAAATGTGCAAAAGAGAGTGAAAATAAGGTGTGGAAAGTTTCTTTTGGTTCAGATACAATAAATATTTACAAAAATGATCATGAAAAGTAACATTGTGAAAATTCCCCGGGGAAAACCAAAAAAGTCGACAAATGATTATTTCCATTGTACGCGGCGCTTGTAATCACTGCGCGTCTTGCAAAAATTACAGGTAAAAACCAAAAGAAAATAAGAGTTCAACATTATTACAGTTCTGGGGGTGGACAAAAACTAACAAAGGCATCAAAAACACACAAAAATATTCACAAACCACTTGAATGTAAATAAGTAAAAAAAATTTATTTTAATGTAGAAAAATTGTTAATTAAATAGAACTCCCCAAAATTTTTCCCGAGTGCCAGGCCTTGGTGGTCGAATGGCGGTGTTGGTGCGTCTGGCTGATCTACGGTCTAGACTGTCTTGGTGGGTTATTTAAGGCGCAGTTTTGTGTGTCCCCCCCTGTAATTCCCCCCACCCGGCGTCTTACCCTAGACCAGTAAACAAGGCCTCGTTTCATCTGGGTGATCAGGAGGGGATACATTTGGGGAGGCTGAGGCTGGGGATTCCAAAGGAAAGTGAGGGAAAGGGGGGGAATCCGGGGGGCCCCCGGGGGATTCCCGGGCACATGGACCGGGAAAAGGAAGGATACCTTTGGGGAAAATGAGGAAGGGGGAAAATTTGAGGCGGAAGTGGACTTCTGGAAACTGGACCGGGAAAGAAGGAGATACTGGTTGCTAAGGAGACCCGGGAAAAGTGGGGAAGGGGAAAAACTTGAGGGGACACGGATGGACCCCGGACACATGGACCGGGAAAGGCGAAAGACCTTGGGGAAGGGGGGGGGGGAATATTGAGGGGGGATCCCGGGAAGAAGGAGATACTGGTTGCTAAAAGACCCTGGGAAAGTGGGGGAAGGGAGAACATTGGGGGGAACGGATGGGGCTCCTGGACCACGGACCCGGGGGGGAAGGCGGGGCACCTTGGAGAAATGGGGGGAGGGGGGGGAAACTGAGGCGGATCCCGGGGAAAAAAGGGTATGGTTCCTAAGGCAGACCCTGGGAAAGTGGGGAAGGGAAAGAAACATTGAGGGGGGCACGGATGGACTCCTGGAACATGGCCTGGGAAAGACGAGAGCCCTTGGGAAGTGGGGAAGGGGGGGGGGGAATATTGGGCGGGACTCCGGGAAAGGAAAAGATATGGTTGCTAAGGCAGACCCTGGGAAAAAGGGCAAGGGAGAACATCTGGGGGACACGGTGGACTCTGGGAAAATGGACCCGGGAAAACGAAAGGGACCCCGGGGAAGTGCGGAAAGGGGGGGGGGGGAATATCTGAGGTGGACTTTTGGAAAGAAGGAGATATGGTTGCTACGGCAGACCTGGGAAAGTGGGGAAGGGAGAACATCTGAGGGGACACGGATGTACTCCTGGACACATGGACCTGGGAAAGGCTAGAGCACCTTGGGGAAGTGGGGAAGGGGGAGGGGGGAATATCTGAGGCGGACTCCTGGGAAAGAAGGAGATACTGGTTGCTAAGGCAGACCCTAGGAAAGTGGGGAAGGGAGAACATCTGAGGGGACACGGATGGACTCCTGGACACATGGACCTGGGAAAGGCGAGAGCACCTTGGGGAAGTGGGGAAGGGGAAGGGGGGAATATCTGAGGCGGACTCCTGGGAAAGAAGGAGATACTGGTGGCTAAGGCAGACCCTGGGAAAGTGGGGAAGGGGGAACATCTGAGGGGACACGGATGGACTCCCGGACACATGGACCTGGGAAAGGCGAGAACACCTTGGGGAAGGGGGGAATATCTGAGGCGGACTCCGGGGAAAAGAAGGAGAACTGGTTGCTAAGGCCAGACCCTGGGAAAGTGGGGAAGGGGGGAACATCTGAGGGGACAGGGTTGGACCCCCGGACAATGGACCGGGGAAAAGGCGAGGGGCCCCTTGGGGAAGGGGGGAAAAGGGGGGGGGGGGGGGAAAAAAAAATTTCTTAAAAAAAAAAAATTTTCGGACTCCGGGGGAAAAAAGGAGATACGGGTTTTCCCAAAGGGGCAAATCCGGGGAAAGTGGGGAAGGGGAGAACATTGGGGGGAAGGGGTGGGACTAGGGAAACAGGGAACCTGGGAAAGGCGAGGGCCCCCTTGGGGAAAGGGGGGGAAGGGGGGGGGGGAATACCCGAGGCGGATCCTGGGAAAGAAAGAGTTACGGTTGCAAAGAGACCTGGGAAAGGGGGGGAAGGGGGGAAACTTGAGGGGACAGGGGAAGGACCCCGGGGACACAGGGGACCTGGGAAAAGGCGAGGGGCCCCTTTGGGGGGAAGGGGGGAAGGGGAAGGGGGTAATACCCGAGGGGGGCTGCTGGGAAAAAAGGAAAGATGTGGTTGCTAAGGCAGCCCGGGGAAAGGGGGGAAAGGGGAGAACATCTGAGGGGACACGGATGGACTCCCGGACACATGGACCGGGGAAAGGCGAGAGCACCTTGGGGAAGTGGGGAAGGGGAAAGGGGGGTAATATCCGAGGCGGGTGCGGAAAGAAAGGAGATGCTGGTTGCTAAGGCAGACACTGGGAAAGTGGGGAAGGGAGAACATCTGAGGGGACACGGATTGGACCCCCGGACCATGGACCGGGAAAGGCGAGGCCCTTGGGGAAGTGGGGAAAGGGAAGGGGGGGAAATCCGGGCGGGCCCCGGGAAGAAGGAAGATGTGGTTGAAAGGCAGCACGGGGGAAAGTGGGGAAGGGAGAACTCGGGGGACACGGATGGACTCCCGGACGCATGGACCGGGAAAAAGGCGAGGCACCTTGGGGAAGTGGGGAAGGGGGGGGGGGGGAATACCCGAGTCGGGACCCCTGGGAAAAAAGGAGATACTGGTTGCTAAGGCAAACCCGGGAAAATGGGAAGGGGGAGACTTTGGGGGGGGGGACAGGATGGGCTCCGGGGACACATGGACCGGGGAAAAGGGGGAACACCTTGGGGAAGGGGGGAAGGGGGGGGGGAATATTGAGGGGGACTCCTGGGAAAGAAGGAGATACTGGTTGTTAAGGCGACCTGGGAAAGTGGGGAAAGGGGAGAGCATCTGAGGGACAGGATGGACTCTGGCAATGGCCCTGTGAAAGGCGGGCACCTTTGGGGAAGTGGGGAAGGGTAGGGGGGGGATTCTGAGGCGGACTCCGGGGGGAAGAACATCCAAACTTTTCACAGTGTTTCAGCGTAAAGTGTGAATTTTGTGGATGTTTTTGCGTAAAATGTGGATGTTGGGGTTTTTCAAAGGTAACCTGGAGTGCTGACAACGTTTCTGCGTACCCTGTAAATGTTGTGATACTTCCAGCGGAAACAGTGAATGTTGTGGATGTTTCTAGCGAAAACATGTGAAATGAGTGGATGTTTCTAGCCAAATATGAGGGGGTTTTGTGGATGTTTCTGCGTAACCCTGCGAGTGATTTGGACGTTTTAGCGTAGCACTGTGAATGTTGCGGATATTTCCCAGCGGAACTGTGAATGTTGTGAGTTTAGTGAAACACTGTGAATATTTTGGATTTTTAAGAAAAGCTGTGAGTGCTGTGGAGTTTCAAATTAAACCTGTGATTGATGTGGATGTTCCGCGTAACATGTGGATTTGTGGATTTTTTCAGCGTAACACTGTAAATGTTGTGGATGACCCTAGCTAACACTTGGATGTTTGGATGTTTCTGTTAACACTGTGATGTTGGGATGTTTCTGGTAAAACTGTGAATGTGGGGTGTTTTTGCGTAACATGTGGATTTTTGGGGGGTTTTTCTAACGTAAACTGTAAATGTTGTGGATATTTCCCGGGGAAACCTGTGAAGTTGTGGTGTTTTCTGTGTAACATGTGAAATTGTGGTGTTTCTAGCGTTTTCTGTGGAGGTTGGGGTGTTTTAGGTAAACACGTGAGTGCTGAAAAAACTTTTTCTGGTGCACGGGTAAATTGTTGGGATATTTCCGGAAACTGTGAAGTTGGGTGTTTTAGGCAACACTGTGATGTTGTGGTTTTTTTATACGTAATACTGTGGAGGTTTGGATGTTTCTAGCTAAACTGTGGGTTGTGGTGTTTGTGGTAATATGTGGAGGTTGTGGATTTTTGGTAACACGTAAATGGTGGAGTTTTAGCGTAATCTGGGGGGTTTGGGATGTTTCTAGCGTAACCCCGTGGATGTTTGTGAATGTTTCTAGGTAATCGTGGGGTTGTGGATGTTCTGCGAAAACATGTGAATGTTGTGGATGTTTCTAGCAGAACACTGTGTTTTATGGATATTTTAACGTAACGCTGTGAGTGTGGGGTTTTGTTTTTAATTTAACCTATGAGTTGTGGATGTTCCTCCGTAACACTGGGTGTGTGGTGTTCCTAGGTAACATTGTGGGTTTGGGTGTTTCTAGTGAACCTGTGTTTTTGCGGTGTTTTTTGAGAACAGGGAAATGTTGTGGGTTTCTAGCAGAACCTGTAAAATGTTGTGGATGTTCCTGCGTAACACTGTGGGTGTTGTGAGTTTCTAGCGTAAACTTGGTTTTGTGGTGTTTATATAGAACACCGTCATGTTGTGAAGTTTCTAGCGTAAAAAATGTGGAATTTTTTTGGATGTTTTAGAGTAACACTGTGGAAGTTGTGGAGTTTGTGGGGAAACACTGGGGTTGTTGGGATGTTTCTATTGGAACACTGTGGTGTTGTGGATGTTTCTAGAGAAAACACTGGGTGTTGTGGATTTTTGAGTGGAACATGTGGATGTTGTGGATGTTTGTAGTGGAACATTGGATGTTGTGGATGTTTGTAGTGGAACACTGTGGGTTTAGGGATGTTTCTGGGTAAAACATGGGATGTTGGGGATGTTTTTGTGGAAACATGTGGAGTTGTGGATGTTTCTAGGTAACAGTGGATTTTGTGGATGTTTTAGGGAAAAATGTGGATGTTTGGATGTTTGTAGGGGGAAACTGTGGTTTTTTGTGTGGAACACTGGGATTTTGTGCATGTTTCTAGAGAAAACACTGTGGTGTTGTGGTGTTTGTGTGGAACATTGTGGTGTTGTAAATTTTTTTAGGGGAAAACCTGTGGTTTGTGGGATGTTTGTGGGGAAACCTGTGGATGCTGTGGATGTTTGTGTGGAACATGTGGATGTTGTGGTGTTTGTGTGGAACACTGTGGTTGTTTTGGGATGTTTGTGTAAAACACTGTGGATGTTGTGGATTTTTTGTAGTGGAAACACTGGGAATTGACATGGCAATAATTCAAAAATTTTGTCTTGTTACCGTACACGAGCGTTAATTGAAATCCTTTGGGAAATTCAAAAAAAATTTGAAATAGAAAAAAGGACCAGGCCCCCCATAAAAGGTACCAAAGGTTCCGATAGGGAAATTAGATAAAAAAAAAATTCGTTATGGAAAAAACAGATTAAATATCTGGTAGGTAAAAAGAGAGACTTTCGGAAATAAATAAGGCAAAAGGGGGCACTTAAGAAATCCGTATATTAAATTAAAAAAGGGAAAAATTTTAAAAAAAAGGGAAATAAGAAAGTCAAAAATATTATAAATTTTAAAGTCGAAATGAATGGGAATAACAAAAAGGATTTTTCAGTAAAAAAGAGAAAGATTATGGACGGGACGATCCACAAAAAATTTGTCAGGTTAAGCTGGAAAAAGTAAAAAGGACAAAAGTGAAAAAATGTGACATTTTATTGTGGCCCCGTTTCGCTCCAGGAGCTTTGTCAAGCCGTTACAAAAGTAATAGACCAGAGGAATATTAGGTTTAGAGTGGGTGCAAAATAGTGGTAAAACCAATTAAATTGCCAGAGAAAATGGTTAAAAACTAATTGAAGTTAATTGTTCTACCTATTATATTATACTATATACCACCTGAAATTATTATATTAACTACTACTCCCACCGAAATATTATATTATACTACTATCCACCTACAATATTATATTACTACTATAACTCACCTGCAATATTATATTCTCTATCTCCACCTGCTATTATATTATACTATACTACCACCTGCTTTATATTATCTACTACTCCCCCTAAAAATTTTATATTACTACTATCTCCACCTAAATTTTATTTTACTATACTATACCACCTGCAATATTATATTCTACTATACTGCCCCCCTGCAATTTTATATTATACTATACTACCCTGAAATTTTATTACTACTACTACTACCCCCTTCAATATTATATTATACTACTACTCCCCCCTAAAATATTATATACTTCTACTACCCCCTGCAATATTATATTACTACTATACTATACCCCCTGAATTTATTTTATACTACTACTAAAAACCTGCATATTTATTATATTACTACCCCACCTGCAAATTATTTTACTACTACTACACCCCTGCAATTTTATTATACTTCTACCCCCTACAATTTATATTATACTACTACTCCATACAATATTATATTACTATCTATCCCACCTGAATATATTAATTTTTCTACTCCCACCTAAAATTATTTAACTACTATACCCCCTGCAATATTTTTTATACTATATCCCACCTACAATATTATTTTATACTATATATACCACTACATATTATTATTTTACTACTATACCCCCGCAATTTATATTACTACTACTACCTCACCTGAAATTTTTTTTACTTTATACTACCCCCTGCAATTTTATATTATTTACTATACCCCCTGAATATTATTTATTACAAACTACACCTGAATTTTATATTATACTATACTACTACCACCTGCAAATTTTTATTTCTATTACTATTACCACCTGCAATATTATATTACTACTATTACCACCTGCAATATTATATTACTATTTTACTACTACTACCCCTACTATTTATTATACTACTACTACCCCCTACAATTTTATTACTTATACTACCCCTGCAAAAATTATATTACTACTCTATACTCCCCAAATGCAATATTATTTTATATTACTACTACCACCTGCAAATTATATTACTTTTACTCTGCACCTGCAAATTTTTTTTTACTATACAAACCCCACCTGCAATATTATTTACTATACTATACCCCCCTATGATATTACATATCTACCACCTGAAATATTAATTACTCTAACTCCCACCTGAAATATTTATTTCTACTATACTACCACCTGAATTTTTAATTACTACTACTACTCCCCCGCATATTATATTCTTTTTTTCTTCCCTCAAATTTTATTATATTTACTTACCACCTGCAATTTATATTACTACTATACTACCATGAAATATTTTTTTACTATACTACTACACTCCAATATTATATTATACTACTTCTACCACTACAAATTTATTTACTATATTACCCCCTGCAATATTAATTACTACTACTTACTCCCATGCAATATTATATTACTATTACTACTACCCCCTGCAATATTTATTCTATTTCTGCCCCTGCAATATTATATTACTACTATATACAACTGAAATTTATTACTACTACTACTACACCGAAATTGTATTACAACTATACCCTGAAATATTATATTACTATATATACCCCCTAAAATTTTTATTTTTTCTACTACTCTACCCCTCATATTTATTACTATATACTATACCACCTACAATATTTTTATACTATGTACTACCCATGAAATATTATTTATATATACTCCCACCTGAAAATTTTTATATTTCTATATACACCCCCTGCAATATTTTTACTACTACTACTCCCCCTGAAAATTTTTTTACTACTACTCCCACTAAATTTTTATTACTACATACTATCCCAACCTACATATTATATTTCACTGCTACTACCCCCTGAATATTAATTATACTATTTCTTCCCCTGCAATCACCCCTCACTCTAAGCCTATATATACCATTGTGTCCATGTACTGTTTGTAAAGGGGGTTGCAAAGCCCCTGGAGAGCAAAAACAAAAAATGTCACAATAAAATGTCACAAAAAAAATTGCCAAAATAAAATGTCCATTGTTGCATTGTATCTTTTCTTTAATATTGTGGTAATTCTATCAAAATTATCAAAACTGATGGAGTTAGAAAAAGATGTGTCAGTCTTCAACCTTGCACAGTAAAGAAACACAAGTTTAGTACAGTAACATACAAGAAACGTACAGCACGTAACAACATAGTACGTAACACAAAAGATCAGTAAAGTAACAAACGGGTGATCACGAGAGGTAATAGGTAAAAAAAAGATTTTTTTAATACAGTACACCGAAAGGGGTAGACCCTTCTCTATTCCTAGGCCTATCAGACCTTAATACAAATTCTGAATGAGGAAAAATAGCTTGATTTAGAGAGTATACAAATTGAAGTGGATGGAAGGCGGGGAGGGGTGGCCTAGGAAAGGTTGGGAGGGGGGGGTAAAGGAGGTTTTGTGTGCGAGGGGCTTCGGCTTCTAGCAAACGTGCTTGAGCGTGTTAGACAGGAGCGAAGGGGGGACAAATGGGGTTTTTGGACTTGAGTGTGTTGGAGTTTAAGCAAGGTAAAATTTATGAAAGGGGTTCAGGGAAACAGGCAGGGCCGGACTTTAGTCCCGGAGATGGGAAGTACGTATCTTCACTCTGAAGGGGGGGAGTTATGTGTCGTTTTAACTGTGGTAGGCATGCCTTGGCAAGAAATGATGGAGTAATTTATGATGAAAGTTTTTTTTTTTTGGGCCACCCGCTTTTGGGGTAATCCCACATTCCTCTTAATCTCCAAACTTGGATTTTCTGATTATATTCACACCACATTGCCCTCGACATGATTCTCCGCTGCCTCATTTTTCCCCTTTTTGAACATTCAAAAAATGCCTCAACCCCTAAAGAGCGTTGGGTTCCATTTTCCCCTTTTTCATTTCCCCCTTTGCTTTTGGGATAATTCTTTTTTTTCTGCAGATTCCTCAGTGCACCCCTCACCTTTTTTCCCCCTCACAATTCTATGATTCACCCCACCTTCAGAGACCATTGCTGACACGTCCCCTCCAAAATGTAAACACATTCACCTCCCCCATGTTACCTCCAGTTATATCCAATCTTTGTTACCTATTTCTTTTTTTTTTGTTATCTTAACACTTTCTATTTTTTTATTTACTTTTAACTTTTCCCTTTTTTACATGCCCTACCAAAAAACATCAACAACCTCTGAATTCTCCTCAGAATTCCAAAAAGCACGTGTTTCAGCAAAAAAGGTACCCGTGACAAATTCACTTTGTGTTGATTTTTTTATCTTTAATTCCCACACCTCTTGCCAAACCCGGCATTCCTTCTTTATCCCATCTCTAAATATATTGAAAAAACTATTGGTGACCTTCACATCCCCTGTCTAAGGCCCACTTTTACTGGGAAATAATCCCCCACTCGTTTATACTTTAATTTTAGCCTACTATTTTCCCTAAAAAAAATTTTCACCCTTTCAGTATTACCTCCCATTCCATACATTTGCAACATTGCCAAAATTGCCTTATCCCCCCTATCATATGCTTTTTTCAAATCCCCAATACCCCAAAAAAATCTTTCCCCCTTTTCTAAATACTGTTCACTTTGTGTTTTACTACAAAACCCCTTTTTTACCCCACCCGTAAAATTTCCCAAAACCCCCTTGTTCTCTGCTTCTGCTATCCGTCTTACTCATAAATTTTTCAAAATAACTCTAAATACACTTTACCGGTATACTTCTTTTGTCCCCCTTTCCCTTTTACAAAAGGGAAATGCAGCTCTCTGCCCAAACCCTTAGGTCCTTACCCTCTTCCTCAATTTATTTAAATAAAAAACTAACACTCCAAAATTTTTCCCCCCTGTTTTAATTTTTTTATCTTTATCCCAACAATCCCAGCTGCTTTACCGCCTTTCTTTTTTACCCCTGCCCCTTTTCACTTTCCCCCCCTCTCCCCAAAATGGGTTCTTCCCTCACTAATTTAAGATGTTGTTCCTCCCTTGCCCTATACACGAAAAACACGCACCCCATCTTCATCACCATTAAAAAAAACATTCCTCAAATATTCCTCCTCTTCCCCATACCCTTTTTCCCATTTAATTATCTCCTTCCCATATTTAAATAAAAAAATCCATTCTTTCGTAGGTTTTTCCCAAATTATTAAATTACTCCCTAACTTTATCTAATTATCAACAAAAAATTTTTTGATAAATCTCACCCACTCTCTATTTGCTCTCTTTTTTAAATTTCTTCGCCATTTTTAACCTTCTTTTTGTCTCCCTACTCCCCCTTTCCTTTCTTTATTTACTTTTTAAAAACTCTTCTTCCCTCCCCGCACCCCCTTTCCTGTAAACTCAAATTCTGCTGAAACTCTAAAACTATACTTAAAAATTACCCCATTCATCTTCTACCCCATTGCCTGTATTCTCCTAGCCCCCCTATTCTTCGACAGTTGTTTATATTTACCTAATGCCTCCTCCTTTTTTTTATAAAACCCTTTACTTCTTCTTACTTGTGCTTCCCCTTTTCCCTTTTATCCCCTTACCTTTTTATTTCATGTACAAACTTAAAAATGATTGATGTATTGTTATTAAACATGTACATCCCGAAGTCTACCCACCACTTTTTTTATAATTTTGTTTTCCAACAAAAATACGGTCATTTCGCCTTACCAAAAATCTCTTGTCCTCATCCTCTTGGGCCGTGCGGAAGGCTGCGCAGGGCTCCCGATTCAAAATGGTTTACTGCGCAGTTTTTTTTTGTGCTACAATTTGGGGGATCGTTGGACGCCCGGGTGAGCCTGTTTGTGTGGAATTTGGGGCGAGGAACGCTTACAGGAACAAAATGCAGTGTTATGCCTACCTTTTCAGTAGGTATAGGAATACCGACTGAAGAATTATGTGAATAGCAGTAAAGGTGTGTCGAGAATTTTTTTCAAGTTTATAAGGGCGCAGGATTCTATCAAGCTAGTAACAATATCAAGAGAAGAGGCTGCAGTGAACTATGGGGGGAAGTCTGCCCCTTCTGTGTGTCCCATTGACGTGGGTGAAATACGAAACGTGCCTTTTTAGGCGACAGAGCATGAGTGATGGCGGTTTTTTAGAGCTATGGAAAAAAACCCTCAGCTGAGATGGGGGTTTTTGGCAAAAAGGACCTTGAGGGGCTACCTGAAGGGTCTTTACGTAATAATGAGTTGGGGGAAACCAATTCCACATACATACTTTGGAGGTCTTCCGGAGGGTCTGGTTTATATCAGGGGAGCGGAAAAACTTGCAGATTTGTGTTCGTTTGAAAAAAATATGCCCGGCCCATGGCTATAAAAGCTGGACGGAGGGGAAAAGGTAAGTGATCTTACATCAGGAATTCTTGGGGGGGTTGGAGGAAAGGGTAAAACCCAAACTTTTAATCTTCCCATGGGTGACGAAGGCTGGGTGAGGCGGCATTAAAAAGGGTTTTAAATTGTATGTAAGTTTGGGTCTGTTTGGTTAAAAGGGGGGTGGCAGTGGTGTGAAAGGAAAAAAAAATCCCTTAGATTATAAAAATGGGAAGAAGGGGGGGGGGGGGGGGTAGTGAGGGTGGAGGGGGGGAGTGGGGGCATCTGAGTTGTTTATTGGGGGTTTTTATGCCAGCGGAGAATATAATCAAAGTAAAAGAGGATTTTTTGAGGCGTTTTGGTTTTTTAGGGGTTTACCTTAGTAAAATGTTTTGGGGGGGATGGAACTGTGTTATAAGGGGGGGGACGTGGAGCCCGGGGGGGGGGGGGGTTGTGTTTTTAAAAGGGCGTTACGCATTGTTTTCCCGGGGTGCAGGGGGTAAGGGACGTGGGGGGGGTGGGATTTGGGGAGTGGATTTCACTTTTGTTAGGAGAGATTATTTACGAGGTTGGAAAGGGTTTATAAAATGGGAGCGTTAGTGTGGAGGGGTTAAAAAAAAATGGAGTGGGTTTGGTCATAGGGCGTTTTGTGAACTGGGTTGGGGGGGGTGGAAAGGTTATTCAAATTTTTTGGAAGTTAAATGCGAGGTTGGTGAGGAGTGAGGTGGGAATGCAGGTTTAGGGGATGGGGAGACATTGTAGGGGGCAAAAGGGGTGGGGGGGGAGTTTTGGATTGGTGGGAAAAAAGGGAAACTGGTATCGCGGGGTTTTTTTAAAAAAATAAAGGGAAAGGGGGGAGGGAGGGGTGGAGGTATGGTTTACAGATTATTTGGAAAGCAGGTCAATGGTGTTATGTGAGAGGGAGGGGAAGTCTTTTTAAGAAAAAATTTAGGGCCAAGAGAGGATTTTAAAGGGAAATACCTAATGAAAGATTTGATGAATTGGGTAGGGCGGTATGGATGCCGTTCTTGGGGGGTAAACCGTGGGTAGTGTTAAAAAGTTTTCGCATTAGACAACAGGAGTTTTTTTCCTATAATACTTTTAGAGGTTTGTGACGATTTGGAAGGTTATACTAAGGGGAAATGTTGGGGACAATTTTTGGGGGATAAGTAATTAGGGGATATTGGTTTCAAAGGAAAAGGGAAAAAAGGGTAAAAATGGGGGTGTTAATAAAGAAAAAGGAGGGGTGAAGGGCCCGGGAAAAGGTGGGGAGGACAGAGGGGGATTGGATGGAAAAATAATTAGGGAAAAGAAGTGAAAGAGGCGGTGTTAAATTTAAGAAAGGGGAAAGCCCGGGGGAATTGTGGGCTTTCCAATTTTTTTTACAGAGTGTTTTGGGAAACCTAAATGTTTTTTTGGTTCAGGTATTGAATAGTATGCCAAAGGGAAGGGGAAATTGTAAAGTCACAGAGGGGGGTGATCGTGTTGAAAAAGAAAAAGAGGGGGGGGGGAAACACTGGCCCGTACAGGGCCATATCTTTAATGTGTAGGAATTTAAGTTTTTTGCGAAGATTCTAGGGAACGGTGAAGAAGGGAATAGGTGGTATGGTGCCAAAAGGGTCTTTGGGGGGTTTTCCGGGTTCGTAGTTGGGGATAAAACTAGTCGTATTAGGGAATTTTTGAGGGTTTTAAAGGGTGGGGAATTTGGGATTGATTGGGAAAGTTATGACGGTGTGAATAGGGAGTATTTTGGTTGACATTTAAGGTTATGGGTTTTGGGGGGGAATAAAAGGGGGTTAAAGCCCTTGTAGAAAGAACCCACGATTCAGGTGAAATTAATGGTGGTTTGGTGGGTTTTGTTGAAAATGGAGAAAAGGCTTGAGACAAGGGGGGTCTTTTGTCTCAAATTCTGTTTGCATGTATGCAACCCCTTTTTTATGGAAGATTGGGGAAAGAAACAAATTAAGGAGGAGGGGTGGGGTTAAGAGGTAGTTGGTTATGTAGGAACAACAATATATCAATGAGTAAGGTTTGCAAAAGGGGGAAAGGAGTAATAAAAGTTTTTTGGAGAGGCGTCGGCATGCGGTAAAAGAGCAAAATCGAAATTATTGGATGGGAGATTGGGTGGGGGGTAAAAAAATGGGGGTGGAGTTTGGATGGGATGTGACTGAACGCTAAAAATTTGTGGATTTTTTCTATGGGGCGATGAGCAAGAGGCTAGCGGAGGAATTTCGGAATTGGTGGGGGGGAAATTTGTAAAACGGATTAGGAACTAAGGCGAAGGATGTTATTTTAATGCAAAGGGAAATAATAATAAATTCATTTTTTTAGAAAAGTGTGGAAGTGGCGTGGTGTATCCTTTACGGGACAGGGATAAAGGAGATACAGAGAAGGGTGCTTGTTATATATAGGGGGTTTGGCGGCTGGCTAAGTAAAGGGTGGTTATGCGAATGTGCGCAGAGGGGGAGTGGGTTTTGATGCTAGGGCCGGGGTAAAGGCCATGTATGTTAAACAGGGGTACGTAAGGGGGGGGGGGGGAAAAAAAAGGGGGGAGGGTGGGAGGGTGAGGGGGGATGTACAAGAGGGTTGGGGAGGAAAGGATTAAGGGAAATGTAAAAATATGTAAGGGTTTTTTAGTAATAGGGAGGTAAAAAAAGCTCAAGGGGGGGAAGGTTGGTGAATGGTGGGAAAACCCGAAGTATGAAAAGGGGGGGCGGTATACCCTTTGTATGTTTGAGGTACGTTTTGGGCATGATTTCCAGAAAATTAGTTTAAGCCGGGGTAAGGGAGTTAGTTTTAGGTTTTGTAATGGGGATTTGCGTAAAAGCAGGTTTTGTGGTGGGGGTTTTTGGAAAAGGGAAGGGAATGCAAAACATTGTGGGAATCGGAAACACCCTTTCATGCCGTATATTTTTTAGGGAGTTGGGAAGGGTACGGGTGTGGCTGGCTAGAGTCTTCAATTTAAAATTGGGTGGGGGAAATGTAGGCTCCTGGTCCCCTAACTTTGAGGTAAGGGGGGTGTCTGAGGTTGTAAAAAAGCCATTCTGTAATTTTAACAGTTTCTTGTTTTATTCCTGGGTTTAAAGGAAAAAGGCGGGGGGATTGGGTGGGGGCAATTGGGCGGGAATTTATCGCACGTATGTAGAAAAAAAAAGTCATTTATGGTAACAGGTGGGGTAAGGCCCCTGAGGCAATAGAAATAAAAACGGAAAAGGGACTCAGAAATTTTGGTATTAAGTACTAAGGGACCATTTTCCTTTTTTAGAGCGAATATGACCTATGAAGGAATGAAATGTGGTGGATTGTTTGGGAGTTGTAGGAGGGATGACATGTCGATGTGGTGTAATTGGGGTTTTCTTGTGTGTGAATGTTTTAGTTTGCATGTGTTGAAAAACAAGAGGTTTTTGATGATCATAGTTTTAATAAAATAAAATTTTGTAAGTGAGGGGCAACTACAAGGGGAACAATCAAAGTTGTTAAAATTTTGGTATAAAAAGGTACAAATGGAATCATGTTTTTCTCAAAATTATTCAATTGTCTTGCTTTTTTCCTAATAAAGGATTAAAATATAAGGTTGTAAAGTCTTATTATTTTTGTTTAAAAATTTTGTTTGAGCGGTGTGGGTTTTTGTGTGACGAGTATAACGCAAAGTATATATATGTAAGAGTATAGGCTGTATGTTACAATTTTTTAAAAAGGGTGCCCTTTTGTTTTAAGGCGACTTTTTAGCTGTGCATATTATGTTCTTGTGGATATAAGGTACTCATAGTTTTAGTTAGTTTAATATGTAAATACACCGTGAATTTAGAGATTGTGTGTTGCAGGAAGGAAAGGTTAATGGGGGTAATTATAAATGGGTTTTTTAAGTTATATGGTTAACCTGGTTTTCCATTTCTACTATTGTTTAAAAGTGTCAGAGGGGTGTATAATATGGGAAATGGTCATCTTATAGAGGACTTTTTCCATGGGTTTGTAGGAATTATATTTGGGTGAAGCATATTAAGGAATATTTTATATTGTTTATATATTAAGGAAAAAACGAAATGACTAAGCCTGGAGGATCTAGGTCATTGATAAAAAAGGCAAAATGTCATCAATTGGATGAGTTTGAATTTAATTTTAATTGAAGGTAGAAAATTTAGTTTTATACATGAAAGATGTAATATTCTTAGGTCATACTGTATGCTGTAAGATGGAGGGGAAAACCTTTAGGGGTTTTTAGCCTGTTTTCAAGGGATAAACCGTCCCCAGGAGGACATAGTTAAAGGTTTTGGTGTGGCGTTCACTTTTGTATGATTTACAGTTTATATTCAAATTTTTTTAGTAGTTTCGTTTTTAAAAAAAAAAATTAAAAAACTTCAATCTTGTATACTTATTTTCCTTTTTTTCTTAAAAAAGCGGTTACCTATAACCAAACCCTTTTATACAAAGTTCAATCAAAAACTCCCATTATCATTTAACTGGCACCCAAACTTACTACCACCCCCTCTTAATTTCTTTCTACTTTAGCTTTAGGTCCCTTTCCCCAATTACCTTTCAATTGGCTCAAAAAGTTTCCCCACACACTTCCTTAAAATCTCCCAAAAATCTCTCTCTTCCTCTACACTCTCTCTTGTCAGGAGATGCACACTATTTTGACCATTTCACGCGACCCTTATTTTAATCCCCAAATCCTTGAAATTTTTACATTATATTCCCCCTTCTCTCTCCATACTGACCTTTAAGGTTTTGTACCCCTTTTTTTTAGCTCTAACTCTCTAGATATCCTGACCCTTAAATTTATTTTTTTTCCCCATGAAATCTCTACCGTTTCGTTTGTTTTTCTTAGGGCCCGGGGCATAACTTCTTTTCATTATAACCTTTGCAATCACTTCTTTCTTATATTTTCACTCATTTTTCCCCACATTCAAACAACCACTTTTTTAAAAAATTTTTTCTTTTTCTTCTTTTCAGTAATTTTACAGGGAAGGTGTTCTAGCCCATTGGTTTGGCATCTAGTCGTCCACGACAGATAGTTAAAAGGAAAAATTCTTTCCCCTTCCCCTGGTGATAAGCAGAAAAAAACAACAAAAAATAGGAAGAAAATGGGAAAAATCGGGGTCTAATTTGTTGTCTGATGTTTTAGTGAGACCAAATGTAAGTAGAAGAATCAGAAAATAAAATGTCACAAAAAATGAGGTTTGGCAAACACCCGCCAATTATGGCACTGCAAAAAAAGTTTTTTGGGGACTTTACTTTAAAATATTGCTAAACCAAAAATTTAAAAAGGGCAGCTTTTCCGTAATTTTTTATCTTCATCTTCCCCCCCCCCGAAAAAAAAAACCTAAGTTTTTGCATAGAGAAATATTTTCCCTTTTCCCCAAAAAACCCCACACAAATAAAAAAATTTGAGATTTTTCAGGGTTGGGCCTTGAAACTCAAAAGCCAAAATAAATAAGTAATTTTTTCGGTATACACAAAAACAGTTACATAGGGGAAATTTTCTTTCAAGGCTATGTGGAGACTGGGGTAACCCAAAAAACGAAGAGTGATTGTTTTCATGGGGTCCTTTTTCCTTTAAAATTTAAAAATATTGGTTATAATATTTTTTTTATTTTTTATAAGAAGATAAAATTTTTATCTCTAAAAAGACACTATACACGAGGGTCTTAAGACTATCTAAACGAGGGTCATTACTAGGATTCACGAAATCGTAATGACACGATTGCAAAAAAACCATACCAGGGCGGGATTGAACCCCCCGGTCAGGGTCTCAAAACTCAGCCCCGCGTTAGCCAGGACCCGTAGCCAAA
>NC_069410.1:68897823-68913588 GCF_026875155.1 Cherax quadricarinatus
CAAACAAAAGTTACCCAATCCTAACCAGCCTATAAGAAGGGCAAAAAATTGTATTATGAGAACAGATTATCCAACTTACGAGGTGATATAAAAAAGACCTGGAAAACCCTATCAGAAATTCTGGGAACAAAAAAGATATCACGAAATAGCGAAATAAAATTAGCAAAAAACAGATGAACCCCAACTCCCACCAACAGAAACAGCAAACAGACTCAATGATTTCTTCTCCACTATAGGACAAAACCTTGCCAATAAAATCCCAAGCTCAGATACCCCACCAAATGACTACCTCACCGGCAACTACCCGAACACACTGTTCCTAGCTCCGACTAACCCATACGAAGTCTCCCTTATTATCAACGCACTAAAAAACAAGGCAGGAGATTTAAATACCTTACCACCCCTTATATACAAAAAAGTGTCACAAGTGCTATCACCAATCATTGCAACACTCTTTAAACAAATCCATTGAATCCTCCACCTTCCCTACAGTACTCAAAATAGCAAGGGTCTCCCCGATCCACAAAGGAGGAGACCAAACAGAGTTGAATAACTATAGGCCAATATCCAACTTACACCCTCTCTCAAAAATCTTCGAAAAATTAATTCAAAAACGAATCTACTCCTACCTTATCTCCAAAACATACTCAACCCCTGCCAATTTGGATTCAGGCCTAATAAAAATACTAATGATGCTATTATACACATGCTAGAACATATATACACTGCAATAGAGAAAAAAGAAGTCCCACTGGGGATCTTCATTGAATTACGTAAAGCTTTTGATACAGTTGACCATGACTTGCTCCACGTAAAATTGTCACACTATGGTATAAGAGGGCACTCCCTCAACTACCTCAAGTCTTACCTCAGCAACAGAAGCCAATATGTGTACGCAAATGGGGCAAACTCTTCTGCACAACCAATTACAGTTGGTGTCCCACAGGGAAGTGTCCTTGGCCTCTTTCTCTTTCTCCTATACATAAATGACCTTCCAAATGCTTCGCAATTACTCAAACCCACACTATTTGCAGATGACACTACATACGTCTTTTCTCACCCGAGCCCAGTCACGCTAGCCAATACTGTAAAATACCGAATTACAGAAAATATCTACCTGGATGAGGACTAACAAACTTACACTAAACATTGACAAAACCTACTTCATTCAGTTTGGTAACAGAAACTACAGATGTCCCTCTTAACATAATGATAAATGGATCACCTATCACAAAACTAACAGAGGGAAAATTCTTAGGAATCCACCTTGATAATAGACTCAAATTTCATACACATATACATCAAATTTCTAAGAAAATTTCCAAGACTGTAGGCATACTATCGAAGATAAAGGTACTATGTTCCACAGTCAGCCCTCCTGGCCCTATATCACTCTCTTATTTACCCCTATCTCACCTATGGAATTTGTGCATGGGGCTCAACAACAATTAACCATCTCAGACCACTAATTACCCAACAAAAGGCTGCAGTTAGAATGATAACAAATTCTCACTACAGGCAGCACACTCCACCAATATTCAATACACTAAACCTACTCACCATACAAAACATCCATACTTATTACTGCACCTATTACATACATAGAACACTTAACTCTGATATTAACCCTCCCCTCAAACATCTCCTTGCCAACCTCAACAGAACACATGACCATAACACAAGCACAGATCACTCTTTGATGTTCCTCGTGTCCATCTCACACTATGCAAAAACTCAATGCACATAAAAGGCCCTAAAATCTGGAATTCATTACCTGTAAATATAAAAGAAAACACTACCTGTTTATAAATTCAAGTCTCTTCTCAAAGATTACTTACTCAACCCAAAACCAAATAAATACTGAATAACTGAACATTATAAATTGTATATCTTAAATTTTCTCACAATTATATCACATAAATGTTAAACCTAAAACCCAATCTAACTTTATTATTTTTTAAATACACTACCTAACAGAATCACTACCTAACTGAATGCAACCATATGACCTGTCTTTGTAATACTCACTTGTGCTTTATAGTTATCTGTTTACATTAATGTTTTAATCACTGATTTCATCATTGCTTAGTAGCAGCGCTGTATAGTCCTTGTGGCTTAGCGCTTCTTTTTGATTATAATAATAATAATAATCATTGCTTAGTTAATCTTAAGTTAATTTTAAGCCAGCCCGTAATGCTATGCATAGTATAAGTGGCTTTGGCATGCTGCTCTTATCTGTATTTTTTTTTTTGTACCTCTGTATGTGTGCACAAATTGGAAATAAATAAATAAATAAATAAATAAATAAGTGGACTGTACTAGGTCAAGTGTTGGTGGTAAGTGGACTGTACTAGGTCAAGTGTTGGTGGTAAGTGGACTGTACTAGGTCAAGTGTTGGTGGTAAGTGGACTGTACCAGGTCAAGTGTTGGTGGTAAGTGGACTGTACTAGGTCAAGTGTTGGTGGTAAGTGGACTGTACTAGGTCAAGTGTTGGTGGTAAGTGGACTGTACCAGGTCAAGTGTTGGTGGTAAGTGGACTGTACTAGGTCAAGTGTTGGTGGTAAGTGGACTGTACTAGGTCAAGTGTTGGTGGTAAGTGGACTGTACCAGGTCAAGTGTTGGTGATAAGTGGACTGTACTAGGTCAAGTGGTGGTGGTAAGTGGACTGTACCAGGTCAAGTGTTGGTGATAAGTGGACTGTACTAGGTCAAGTGTTGGTGATAAGTGGACTGTACTAGGTCAAGTGTTGGTGATAAGTGGGACTGTACTAGGTCAGTGTTGGTGATAAGTGGAACTGTAACTAGGTCCCAAGTGTTGTGGTAAGTGGACTGTACCAGGTCAAGTTTGGTGGTAAGTGTACAGTACCAGGTCAAGTGGTGGGTGGTAGTGGACACTGTACCAGTACAAGTGTTGGTGTCAAGTGGAACAGTACTAGGTCAAGTTTTGGTGCTAAGTGGACTGTATCCAGGTCAATTGTTGGTGCGAAGTGGACTGTACTAGTCAAGTGTTGGTGGTAAGTGGACTGTACCAGGTCAAGTGTTGTGCTAAGTGGACTGTTACTTAGGTCCAAGTGTTGGTGGTAAGTGGACTGTAACGCAGGTCAAGTGTTGGTGCTAGAGTGGACTGTACTAGGTCAAGTGTTGTGGTGGTGAGGGAGACAAACAATATCTACACAGCTTTAAAGAATGGATATGATGAGTCCCTGAAGGGACCAGAAATCAACAAAACCGGTAAAAAAGAGTTACGAGCGGTCCAGGAGCTATGAATCAACCATTGTAAAAACAAGTTTTATTTTGCTATTAGATGACAACTTATGAGTCGTTGTCTGTGGTTTGTTTTCCTTTCACTCACAGATAAGACTTTTATATATCAAATGTTGCTCATGTCATGTTGTTGTCTCAGTATGTTCCTGTCACTTGTTCCTCTCAGTGTTGTTCCTGTCAGTGTTGTTCCTGTCACTTGTTCCTGTCAGTGTTGTTCCTGTCAGTGTTGTTTCTGTCAGTGTTGTTCCAGTCAGTTTGTTCATGTCAGTGTTGTTCCTGTCCTTGTTCCTCTCAGTGTTGTTCCTGTCAGTTGGTTGTCCGTCAGTGTTTGTTTCCAGTCAGTGTTGTTCAATGTCAGTGTTGTTTCTGACATGTTGTTCCTCTCAGTGTTGTTCCTGTCAGTGTTGTTCATGTCAGTGTTGTTCATGTCAGTGTTTTCCTGTCCAGTGTTGTTCCTACCAGTGTTGTTCCTTTCAGTGTTGTTCATGTCAGTGTTGTTTCTGGTCATAGTTGTGCCTCTCAGTGTTGTTCCTGTCAGTGTTGTTCATTTCAGTGTTGTTCCTGTCATGTTTGTTTCCTGTCACTTGATTCCTCTCAGTGTTGTTCCTGTCAGTGTTGTTCATGTCACTTGTTTCCTGTCAGTGTTGTTCCTGGTCAGTGTTATGTTCATGTCAGTGTTTGTTCCTGTCATGTTTGTATCATGTCAGTGTTTGTTCCAGTCAGTGTTTGGTTCATGTCAGTTTTTCCAGTCAGTGTTGTTCCTGTCAGTGTTGTTCCTGTCAGTGTTGTTCCTGTCAGTGTTGTTCATGTCAGTGTTGTTTCTGTCAGTATTGTTCCTGTCACTTGTTCCTCTCAGTGTTGTTCCTGTCAGTGTTGTTCATGTCAGTGTTGTTCCTGTCAGTGTTGTTCCTGTCAGTGCTTGTTCCTGTCCAGTGTTGTTTCCTGGTCAGTGTTTTCCTGTCAGTGTTGTTCATGTCAAGTGTTTGTTTCTGTCATATTGTTCCTGTCACTTGATTCCTCACAGTTCAGTGTTTTCCTGTCAGTGTTTGTTCCAGTCACTTGTTCCTGTCCAGTGTTGTTTCCTGCAGTGTTGTTCCATGTCAGTGTTGTTTCATGTCAGTGTTGTTCCTGTCAGTGTTGTTCATGTCAGTGTTGTTCCTGTCAAGTGTTGTTCATGTCAGTGTTGTTCCATTGCAGTGTTGTTCTGTCAGTGTTGTTTCCTGTCAGTGTTGTTCATGTCATGTTTAGTTCCTGTCAGTGTTTGTTCCTGTCACTTGTTCCTGTCAGTGTTGTTCCTTCCAGTGTTAGATCTTCCTGTCGTGTTGTTCCTGTCAGTGTTGTTCCCTGTCATGTTGTTCATGGTTCATGGTTGTTCCTGTCACTTGTTTCCTGTCAAGTGTATGTTCCTGTCCTTTTCCTGTCAGTGTTGTTCCCTGTCAGTGTGTTCATGTCAGTGTTGTTCCTCACTGTTTCTGTCAGTGTTGTTCCTGTCACTTGTTCCTCTCAGTGTTGTTCCTGTCAGTGTTGTTCCTGTCAGTGTTGTTCATGTCAGTGTTGTTCCTGTCACTTGTTCCTGTCAGTGTTGTTCCTGTCACTTGTTCCTCTCAGTGTTGTTCCTGTCACTTGTTCCTGTCAGTGTTGTTCCTGTCAGTGTTGTTCCTGTCACTTGTTCCTGTCAGTGTTGTTCCTGTCACTTGTTCCTCTCTGTGTTGTTCCTGTCAGTGTTGTTCCTGTCAGTGTTGTTCATGTCAGTGTTGTTTCTGTCAGTGTTGTTCCTGTCAGTGTTGTTCAGTGTCAGTGTTGTTTCTGTCAGTGTTGTTCCTGTCACTTGTTCCTCTCAGTGTTGTTCCTGTCAGTGTTGTTCCTGTCAGTGTTGTTCCTGTCAGTGTTGTTCCGTCAGGTGGTTGGTCCTGTCACTCGTTCCCTCTCAGTGTTGTTCCGTCAGTGTTGTTTCATGTCAGTGTTGTTCATGTCAGTGTTCGTTTCTGTCATTGTTTTCCTGTCCACTTGGTTCCTCTCAGTGTTGTTCCTGTCCAGTGATTGTTCCTGCAGTGTGGTTCCTGTCAGAGTTGGTTCCTGTCAGTGTTGTTCCTGTCACTGTTCCTCCTCTCATGTATGTTCCTGTCAGTGTGTTCATATGTCAGTGTGTTTGGTTCCCATGTCAGTGTTGATTCTGTCAGTGTTGTTCCTGTCACTTGTTCCTCTCAGCGTAGTTCCTGTCAGTGTTGAGTTTCCGTCAGTGTTGTTTCCTGTCAGTGTTTGTTCCTCTCATGTTGTCCTGTCAGTGTTGTTCATGTCCAGTGTTTGTTCATTGTCATGTTGTTTCTGTAAGTGTTTGTTCCTGTCACTTGTACCACTCAGAGGTTGTTCCTTTCAGTGTTTGTTCATGTCAGTGTTGTTTCTGTCAGTGTTGTTCCTGTCACTTGTTCCTCTCAGTGTTGTTCCTGTCAGTGTTGTTCATGTCAGTGTTGTTTCTGTCAGTATTGTTCCTGTCACTTGTTCCTCTCAGTGTTTTCCTGTCAGGTGTTGTTCATGTCAGTGTTTGTTCCTGTCAGTGTTGTTCCTGTCACATGTTTTCCTCTCGTGTTGTTCATGTCAGTGTTGTTCCAGTCAGTGGTTGTTCATGTCAGTGTTGTTCCTGCCACTTGTTTCCTGTCAGTGGTTGCTCATGTCAGTGTTGTTACATGTCAGTGTTTGTTTCCTTTCACTTGTTCCGTGGTCAGTGTTGCTCATGGTCCATTGTTGTTCAGTCAGTGTTGTTCCTTACACATTGTTCCAGTCTCGTGTTTTCATGTCAGTGTTGTTCCTGTCAGTGTTTGTTTCCTGTCATTATTGTACCGTCACTTGTTTCCTCTCAGTGTTGTTCCTGTCTGTGGTTGAGTTCATGTCAGTGTTGTTCCTGTCAGTGGTTTGTTTCCTGTCAGTGTTGTTCCCTGCACTTTGTTCTGTCATGTTATGCTCATGTCAGTGTTGTTCATGTCAGTGTTGTTCCTGTCAGTGTTGTTCTTGTCAGTGTTGTTCCTGTCACTTGTTCCTGTCAGTGTTGCTCATGTCAGTGTTGTTCATGTCAGTGTTGTTCCTGTCAGTGTTGTTCCTGTCAGTGTTGTTCCTGTCACTTGTTCCTCTCAGTGTTGTTCCTGTCAGTTTTTCATGTCATGTTGTTCCTGTCAGTGTTGTTTCTGTCAGTGTTGTTCCTGTCACTTGTTCCTCTCAGTGTTGTTCCTGTCAGTGTTGTTCATGTCAGTGTTGTTCCTGTCAGTGTTGTTCCTGTCAGTGTTGTTCCTGTCACTTGTTCCTCGTCAGTGTTGTTCCAAGTCAGTGTTTTTGTTTCATGTCAGTGTTGTTCCTGTCAGTGTTGTTGTCTTCCTGTCAGTGTTGTTCCTGTCACTTGTTCCTGTCATGTTGCTCATGTCAGTGTTTGTTCATGTCAGTGTGTTCTGTCAGTGTTTGGTTCCTTGTCAGAGTATTGTCAATGTCATGTGTTGTACCTGTCACTACTTGTTCCTGTCATGTGTTGCTCATTGTGTCATTGTTGTTCATGTCAGTGTTGTTCCTGTCACTTGTTCCTGTCAGTGTTGTTCATGTCAGTGTTGTTCATGTCAGTGTTGTTCCTGTCACTTGTTCCTGTCAGTGTTGCTCATGTCAGTTGTTTGTCCCTGTAAGTGTTGTTCCTTTGTCACTGTTCCTGTCAGAGTTGTTTCATGTCAGGTGTTGTTCCTGTCAGTGTTTGTTCAGGTCAGTGTTGTTCATGTCAGTGTTTGTTCCCTGTCACTTGTTCCTGTCAGTGTTGTTCATGTCAGTGTTGTTCCTGTCAGTGTTGTTCATGTCAGTGTTGTTCATATCAGTGTTGTTCCTGTCAGTGTTGTTCATGTCAGTGTAGTTCACATACAACACTGACTATTATTTTGAAGGGAAACACCAGTGTTATTCATTATTAATGTAAAGGTGAATACCTATATTTTTCTTGTATGTTTTCGCTCATCATAGTGAACAGTAATGTTATATTGGTTGTATGTGTTCATTCATCATAGTGAATCATTAATGTTGTTCTTGTAATGTTCATTCATCATAAGTGAAACATAATGTTTGTTCTTGTAAGTGTTTCATTCATCATAGTGAACATTAATGTTGTTCTTTGTAAGTTTCATTATCATAGTGAACATAATGTTGTTTCTTGTAAGTTTCATTCATCATAGTGAAAACATTATGTTGTTTCTTGTAAGAGTTCATTCATATAGTGAACATTAATGTTGTTCTTGTAAGTGTTTCATCATCATAGTGAACATTAATGGTTGTTCTTGTAAGTGTTTTCATTCATCATAGTGAACATTAATGTTGTTCTTGTAAGTGTTCATTCATCATAGTGAACATTAATGTTTTCTTGTATGTGTTTCATATCATCATAGGAACAATAATGTTATTTCTAGTAAGTGTTCAATTCATCATAGTGAAACATAATGTTGTTCTTGTAGTGTTTCATTCATCATAGTGAACATTAGATGTTTTCTTGTAAGTGGTTCAATCCATCATAGTGAACATTAATGTTGTTCCTGGTGGTGGATAGACCCCACTTTCACATGAAAAATAAACCTTTGAGGACTATTTTTCAGTGAACTTGGATGATTAACTGAACTCAGGAAACACAAAATGTTGATAATAATGATAATAAATGTGAAGACTTTCTCCAGTCCTGTCAGCTATTAGGTCAGTATTAACAAGGCTGGAAAAGTAAATGGAAACTATAATAATAAACATACAAAGAAAAACACATAAGGAATTGATGCGAAAATGTAAAGCACTAAACAAGAGATTTTACCTCTTGCAAGAAAAAATGAAAATAAAATACATAAATAATACGTGATTTATTTTTCCCAAAGCAAATTTATACACAGGTTTTGCGTGTTGTTGCGATGTTCATGACGCAGAACTTTGAGTGGTGACGTCAACTCAAAGCCGTTGTTCGTGACTCGAACGACGGTTTGTCCACAATAACGATTCTGCCGAGAGTGAAACTATTCTTATCCATTGTTGAAGACGTTGGAATAGCCACTGTTATCAACAGAGGCGTTGAGTAAAGGCCCGACAAACACGTAGTTACACGGTAGCAGGGTGGTATAGTGCTGAGGTGATCGGTTAATGTAAAGGATTCTCTTGGATCGTAGGTATTATTAGGCTAGTTCAATGCTCTGGATCTATGCCAGATCCCCTGCTGTCCTTATCGTAACCTCGTCCTGTGCCCCATGGCCCACGCCGACAAGTCAAGGCTAAAAAATGAATAAATAAATAGTTACAATCTGCTCGCTAATCACTCATACGATAGGAGTTTGGACCTTTAGAATAAATGGTGAGGATAAAAAAAATTACTTTAAATTCAAAGACACAAGCAGGAATAAACACAAGTGTACAGTCCATTAAAATAAGAGAGAAGCTCTATAAAGACAAACACAAATAGAATAAATGATACAGGAAGCGGAACGTATAAATATACAAGTGCTCGCTTGAGAACTTTGTGAGGAGCGTACCATGGAAAAATAAAGATTAAATAACGAGGGAAGAAAGCAGTAACTGCTAACAATTCATAAGTTACCATACAGGGAACACAAAGGTTGCACACATCCACACTAATCGACGCACATAGAAACGTTCAAAAATACACTTAAACAAATAAATAAATGAAGAAGCTAAATAACTGACATAGGAACAATATTAAATATAAATATATTTTCCAGATTTTCACGTAGTGACCAGTTTTCTTGTGACGAACTGTGATAGAGATCTCTCATGTCTCATGTATCGTCCGTTCGAGTCTGTCCAGAGGATGGTTTTATTACAGAGCGCAGATTATCTGCGAGTCCTCCTCTGTAATAACATCTACCTTCGTAAAAATACTGATATAAATACAAAACTTGTTAGTAATATCCATATATGGACAGTGCTTCAAGGCTGGTTAAACTGCTGACCTCAGGGAATGGTTGAAGGGTGAAAACCTGGATCCAAGACCAGGGGTTGGGGAATTGGCTTGACCCTCAGGAAGGTTGAAGGTAAGTACCTGGATCCACGGACCAGGGGTGACCTTGCTGACCTCAGAGAATGGTGTAAGGGTGAAAACCTGATCCACGGACCTGTGGTTGGTACTTGCTGACCTCAAGGGAAGTGGTGAAGGGAGTAATACCTGTGAATCCCCAGACTTTGGAGGGACTTGCAGACTCAGGAAGTGGTGAAGGGTATGACCGGATCCACGACCTGGGTGGGAATTGCTGACCTCAGAAGTGGTGGAAGGGTGTATACCTGGAACCACAGGACTTGGGGTGGGACTGTGCAGACCTCAGGGAAGTTGGTGAAGGGTAAATGTACCTGTATCCACGACCTGGTGGACTTGCTGACGCTCAGGGAAGTGTGAAGGTTTTGTACCAGATCCACGGACCTAGGGTAGGGACTTGCTGACCTCAGGGAGTGGTGAAGGGTGAAATACCTGGATCCACTGACCTGGGGTGGGACTGCCTGACCTCAGTAAGTGTGAAGGGTATGTACATGATCCAAGGGACCTAGGTTGGGACATCTGCTGACCTCAGGGAATTGGTGAAGGGTATGTAACCTGGATCCAAGGACCTGGGGTGGGACTTGCTGACCTCAGGGAAGTGGTGAAAGGTGAATACCTGGAACCACGGATCTGGGGTGGGACTTGCTGACCGTCAGGGAAGTGGTGCGAAGGTGATTACCTGGAACCACGACCTGGGGAGGGACTTGCTGACCTCAGGAGTGGTGAAGTGCGAATACCTGTAACCACGATCTGGGTGGGACGCTGATCAGGACCGTGGGAAGGACTGATAAGGCATCACCCAGACCTTGAAAGGAATGGAAGACATATCCGGGGGTCCACGAATGAATTCCCGGTGAAGCTTATTGATTAGCAAAAGTTGGGACTACTGAATGTAGATACGAAGTGGGGAAAGGGAGAATATAGAGGGACACAGATGGACTCCTGGACCCATGAACCTGAGTGTAGGATAGGAAGTGTAGGTTAGGATGTGGGGAAGGGAGAATATCTGAGGGGACACAGATTCGACTCCTGGACCCATGAACCTGAGAAGGCTAGGAAGGGGGGGTTAGGATGTGGGGAAGGGAGAATAACAGAGGGGACACAGAATCGACTCCTGGACCCAAGAACCTGAGTGCAGGATAGGAAGTGTAGTTAGGATGTGGGAAGGAGAATATCTGAGTGGACACAATCGACCTCCTAGACCCTTGAACCTAGATGTAGGATAGAGTGTAGAGTTTTAGGATGTTGGGAAGGGAGAATATCTGAGGGACACAGATGGACTCCCTGAACCCATGAACCTTGAGTGAGTATAGGAAGGTGTTAGGTTAGGATGTGGGAAGGGGAGAATATCTTGATGGGACACAGATGACCTTCCTGGCCCATGAACCTGAGTGCAGGATAGGAAGTGTAGTTAGGATGTGGGGAAGGGAGAATATCTGAGTGGAAACACAGATCGACTTCCTGGACCCATGAAACCTGAGAGGAGGATAGGAAGTGTAGGTTAGGATGTGGGGAAGGGAGAAATATCTGAGGGACACAGATCGACTCCTGGACCCATGACCTGAGAGCAGAATAGGAAGTGTAGGTTAGGAAAGGGGAAGGAAGAATATCCTAGGGGGACACAGATCGAACTCCTGGACCCATGAACCTGAGGCAGGATAGGAAGTGTAGTAGGTGTGGGAAGGAGAATACAGAGAAGGGACAGACTACACTCGATAAAGGTCTCCTGCACCCATGAACCTGGGAAAAGCATCAATACACATCAACACGTGGCAGCGTCTTGGTAAAACACTCATATAGTCTCTTTTCTAGTATAAGTTAGTTGTTATCACTTAGTCATCACACTAGCAGTAAGTAGTTTATTGTTATCTCTTTGTTCACTACTATTCAGTAAGTAGTTAATTGTTTATCTCTTGTTCACCTAGCATAATAGTTAATTGTTATCTCTTGTTCACCTACAGTAAGCAGTTTATTGTTATCTCTTGTTTCACCTAGCAGTAAGTATTATTGTTATCTCTTGTTCACTTAGCAGTAAGTAGTTATTTTATCCTCTTGTTCACCTAGCAGTAAGCAGTTATTGTAATCTCTTGTTCACCTAGCATGTAGTAGTTATTGTTACTCTTGTTCCCTAGCAGTAAGTATTTATTGTTATCTCTTGTTCACCTAGCAGTAAGTAGTTATGTTATCTCTTTTTCACTGTAGCAGTAAGTAGTTATTGTTATTCCTCTTGTTCACCTACAGTAAGTAGTTATTGTTATCTCTTGTTCACGCTCTGCATTAAAGTGTATTGTTATCTCTTGATCACCTAGCAGTAAGTAGTAATTTATCATCTTGTTCACACTCGCAGTAAAGTAGTTATTGTATCTCTTTGTCACCTCGCATAAAGTAGTTATTGTTATCTCTTGTTCACGCCTGCTCGCAGTAATAGTTATTGTTATCGTCTTGTCACCTTCGCAAGTAAGGTAGTTATTGTTATCTCTTGTTCACCTAGCATTAATAGTTATTGTTATCTCGTTCACCTATAATAAGTAGTTATTGTTATCTTCTTGTTCACACTATTGTATTAAGTAGTTATTGGTTACTCTTGTTCACCTAGCAGTAAGAAGTTTATTGTTATCTCCTTGTTCACCTAGCGTAAGTAGATATTGTTATATCTTGTTCAACCTAGTAATAAGTAGTTTATTGTTATCCTCTTGTTTCACCTAGTATTAAGTAGTTATTGTTATCTCTTGTTCACCTAGCAGTAAGTAGTTATTGTTATCTCTTGTCACCTAGCCATAATAGTTATTGTTATTCGTCTGTTCACGCTAGCAGTAAGTAGTTTATTGTTATCTCTTGTTCACGCCTAGTATTAAGTAGTTATTGTTATCTCATGTTCACCGTAGTATTAAGTAAGTTATTGTTATTCTCTTGTTCACCTAGCCGTAAGTAGTTATTGTTATCTCTTGTTCACCTAGTATTAAGTAGTTATTGGTATCAATTTTTCACCTAGTAGTAATCAGTTATTTTTATCACTTGTAGAAATGAGATAATTATTATTACTGTTTTTTTTATATTTATTTATTCAAACATCGTCCGTTTCCCACCAAGGCAGGGTGGCCCACCAGGCAGGTGGCCCACCAAGGGCATGGGAGGCCCACAAGCTAGGGTGGCCCACCAAGGCAGGGTGGCCCACCAAGGCAGGGTGGCCCACCAAGGCAGGGTGGCCCACCAAGGCAGGGTGGCCCACCAAGGCAGGGTGGCCCACCAAGGCAGGTGGCCCACCAAGGCAGGGTGGCCCAACCAATGGCAGGGTGGCCACCAAGGCAGGGATGGCCCACCAAGGCAGGGTGGCTCCATCATGGCAGGGTGGCCCCCAAGGCGGGTGGCCCCCAATGCAGGGTGGCCCATCATGGCAGGGTGGCCCCACCAAGGCAGGTGCCCGAGAAAGAAAAACATTCATCATCATTCACATCCAATCCACTGTCTTGCAGAGGCGCAACTCAACTATAGTATAAAATTGCAACATTAAGACCCCTCCTTCTGAGTGCAGACTGTGTACTTCCCATCTCCAGGACTCAGATCCTAGGTGCCCTTCATAAATGTTACATTGCTCAGCACTCAAACAAGGCTCGTCAGTTCTTAAAAACCATTTTTCTTCCTTTTGCTCTTATCTAACACAGTCACGCATGCTTTCTGGAAGTCCAAGCCCCTCACACACACCAAACCGTCTTATCCCTGCTCCAACCCCGGACCGTCCCCATCCTTTCAATATTGTAGTCGTTCAATCCTCTCTTACATGTTTTTGGGCAATCCCACTCCTCCTTGTAATTTCCAAACAATGGATTCTCTGCGTTGCCACTCAATCATGAACATCTCCACTGCCATCCAACATTCTCCACACATGCTCACACTCATGATAAAATGTTCTTTATTCTCACAGACTTCCTCATCACCATTCACATTATTCCCCTCGTTAATTCTATGATTCACCTCACCTTTATAGACCACTCTGCTGACACATTCTGAATACATTCACCTCCTTATACTCTCCCTCCAATTTGATATCAGTCTTTCGTTATCTAAATTTTTTGTTATCCCCCATTTCCTTACTCTTTCCTATATTCACTTCTAATTTCCTTTTTTTAAATACCCTACCAAAATCATCAACCAGCCTCTGTAACTTCTCTTCAAAATCTCTCAAAAGCAAAGTGCCATCAGCAAAGAGCAACTGTGACACCTTCCATTTTGTGTTAATTCTTTTTCTTTTAACCCCACACCTCATGCCAACACCCACGCATTCTTACAACCCCATCTATACATATATTGTAGGTGCCCCGGTGGCCTGGTGGCTAAAGCTCCCGTTTCACACACGGAGGGCCCGGGTTCGATTCCCGGCGGGTGGAAACATTCCGACACGTTTCCTTACACCTGTTGTCCTGTTCACCTAGCAGCAAATAGGTACCTGGGTGTTAGTCGACTGGTGTGGGTCGCATCCTGGGGGACAAGATTAAGGACCCCAATGGAAATAAGTTAGACAGTCCTCGATGACGCACTGACTTTCTTGGGTTATCCTGGGTGGCTAACCCTCCGGGGTTAAAAATCCGAACGAAATCTTATCTTATCTTATCTTAATGGTGACATCACCCATCCCTGCCTAAAGCCTGCTTTTACTGGGAAATAATTTCCCTCTCTCGTACATACTCTAACCTGAGCCTCACTATCGTCATAAAAGCTCTTCACCGCTTTCAGTAACCTTCCTACTCTTCCACACATATGCAACATCTGCCAATCGTCTCCCATCTACCTTATTATACGCCTTTTCCAAATCCATAAATGACACAAAAACCACTTTACCCTTATCTAAATACTGCTCACCTATATGTTTCACTGTAAACACTTGGTCTACACACCCGTTTCCCTTCCGAAATCTTCCTTGTTCATCTGCTATCCTGCTCTCCGTCTTACTTTTAATTCTATCAATAATAACTATCATACACTTTACCAGGTATACTAAACAGACTTATTCCCGTATACTTTATGCACTCTCTTTTCTCCCCTTTTCCTTTGAACGAAAGAACTATGAAAGCTCTTAAAACCCAAACCCTAGGTACCTTATTCTCTTCCATACATTTATTAAATAAAATCGTTAACCACTCCAAAACTATATCCCCACCTGTATGTGGCTTCTGCAACCTGACCAGAAAGACGCTGTTGTTTTCCATACTGTGTTGTGATCACCAGTGATGGGATATTACCAATTATCGTAATAGGAGTTTGGGCACAATATATGAATCAGTGGGTGTAGGAGTGTTCTATGAGAGTACAGGATGGGTGTAGGAGTGCTCTGGGAAAGTACAGGATGGGTGTAGGAGTGCTCTATGAGAGTACAGATGGTGTAGGAGTGCAATACGAGAGTATAGGATGGGTGTAGGACTGCTCTGTGAGAGTACAGGATGGGTGTAGGACTGCTCTGTGAGAGTAAAGGATGTGTGTAGGAGTGCAACACGAGAGTATAGGATGGGTGTAGGAGTGCTCTTTGAGAGTACAGGATGGGTGTAGGACTGTTCTATGAGAGTACAGAAAGGGTGTAGGAGTACTCTATGAGAGTACAGGATGGGTGTATTAGTGCTCCATGAGAGTACAGGATTGGTGTAGGAGTGCTCTATGAGAGTACAGGATAGGTGTATGAATGCCCTACGAGAATACAGGATGGGTGTACGAGTGCTCTACGAGAATACAGGATGGGTGTAGGAGTGTCTCTAAGAGAGTAGAGGATGGGTGTATGAGTGCTCTATGAGAGTACAGGATGGGTGTAGGAGTGCAATATGAGAGTACAGGATGGGTGTAGGAGTGCTCTAAGAGAGTAGAGGATGGGTGTAGGAGTGCTCTACGAGAGTAGAGGATGGGTGTATGAGTGCTCTATGAGAGTACAGGATGGGTGTAGGAGTGCACTATGAGAGTAAAAGATACTTTTATGAGAGCTCTATGAGAATACAGGATGGGTGTATGAGTGCTCTATGAGAGTACAGGAAGGGTGTAGGAATGCTCTATGAGAATACAGGATGGGTGTATGAGTGCTCTATGAGAGTACAGGAAGGGTGTAGGAATGCTCTATGAGAATACAGGATGGGTGTATGAGTGCTCTATGAGAGTACAGGAAGGGGGTAGGAAGCTCTATGAAAATACAGGATGGGGTGTTGAGTGCTCTATGATAGTACAGGGAAGGGGTGTAGGGATGATCTGTGAGAATACGGATGGGTGTACGAGTGCTCTATGAGAGTACAGGAAGGGTGTAGGAATGCCTAGAGAAAAACAGGATGGGTTATAGGCCCTGTAGATACAGGGGGGTAGGAAGCTCTATGAGAAAAACAGGTGGGTGTATGAGTGCTCTTAAAAAGTACAGGAAGGGGGGAAAAATGCTCTATAAAAAAAACAGGTGGGTGTTGAGGGTCTATGAAGGAGGGGGTTTAAAAAAAAAAA
>NC_069410.1:68914088-68939088 GCF_026875155.1 Cherax quadricarinatus
GGTTGTGGAGGTGATACTTGGAATGTTAGGGGAAAAAAGATGTTGGAAACTGTTCGGCATGTCTTCTCGGGGTGTTTTGAAGTTTGTTTAATCCCCGCCCCGCAGTCTTGATAAATGACGAGGTAGTGGGATTTTAGAAAATATTTTTTTTAAATTAAGTGATTTTCCTCAAGGAACTCATTGTGAGATTCTGGTGCACGGGAGACCCCTAAAATTACCCCCCGTTTGGTTTTGGTGTCGTGGTGGAGTAGAAGTGGGAAGATCGTTTTGGTTGGGGGGTTTTTTAAGGCCTCGACCGGGTTTTTGAGCTTGTCTTGGAGGCTTAAAAAGTTGAAGGTTTTTGGAGTTATGAGGAGTTTGTGTAAACATAAGGACCGGTGACAGACGAAGGAATAAGGGTGGAGAAACCCGTTCGGTTCTGATTTCCCAGTAAGGTTCGCCAGGACCGCACGGGTGGCGAACCCTGGGTGCCCAAAAGTCGCTGAAAGGGGGGCGTCGTCGACGATAGCAGATTTGGGGCTTAATTCTACCGAGAGACATGTAGGTGGTAAGGTTCCCCCCCCAAAGGGGGAAAGAGGGAGATGAAAAGTAAGGAGGCTGTATGACCTGCCGAGACGGGAGTCAAAAGCAGAATCGTCGTTTTGTGTCGGTGCTGTTACAAAAGTACATGGACAAAAAGGGTATTATAGGCGAGTGAAGGCGTACTAGTGGTTATTTTTGTATAAGTTGTAGTGTGTAGTGTGTAATACAATATGATAGAACAGTTAACTTGACATGAGTAAAAGGATATAAAACTTTTACTTGGGTAAAAAAAAATAGATTAGTAAATATTTCATTGGGCTGTTTCAATGAGGTTTATGTTTTAAAAAGAAAAGATTCTTCTAAAACTTCAGAGATGGTGAAGTGTTTTTTGTTTTTTTTAATTGCTTTTAAACATCATTAGTGAAAATTCAAGGCACTTCGTTTTTCGGAAATTAGTTCTTTTTTCACTAAATTTGGGGTCCCTGAATTTCATGAAAATGATTTGTGGAATTTCTGTGTTTTTAACAGGGGTTGTTCAAGTTATTGTTTTAAATGCTAAATGTATTCATTTGGGGGGTGTCGAGGTTGCTTTCTGTTTCAACCCAAATAATTACTGTCGCAGCCCCACGGGGTTTGTGTAGACCCTTGCGTTGCCCGGGTTTTTGGGGTTTGATAAGTCTGGTTAGTCCTTTATTGAAGTGCTGGGAAACGATGGGACTCTGGTGTTAGCCTGTGAAAGTTTTGGGAGGTGTATCTTTACCAATGTATTTTCTGTAAATAGTAATATTTTATAAAGTAGGTTTATTTCTGAGTATTCTTGTATGGCTTGGGGAAAGAAACTGTGCCTCAAGCGAGTTTGGGGCAGTTTAGGTATTGTGACAGGGAGGCCAACACAGCGGTCTTTCTTGGCTGGCCATTCCCCCCTGCATGGCGCAACTCCCCTTTAAACTTCCTTAGTTTGTTAAAATCTTTTTTTAAAATACAAAGCAGTTAGTAGTGAAGCATGTTGAAAGAATTGTCATGAGCCCGAATCAAGTAGTAAACTAAAATTTTAGGAGGGGGTGGCGTTTTCCTGGAAGTGGGAAGAGCAAACAAAAATCACAGGAATTCCAAGGAGAGAGTTTAAAAATAAGGGAAAAAAAGAACATGAAGGGGAGGTAAAAAAAGGGAAGCCATGAGAGGCCCGGTAATAAATTGGGGCGAAAATTAAACAAATTAGTTTTACTAATGTGTTACCGTTGTGTGCGTGGGAAAGGGTCATGAAGGTCATGGAAGCTAATGAGATAACAGAGACAATGGCAGCACTTCTATACTGTAAATACGTGACGTTCGTCTCTGCATTGACTGGGGAAGATTAAAAAGCCCAGACATGTAAATTTACTCCTTGATGATGTTTGGCATCAAGTTTGAAAAGAGTAGTGTTAATGCTTAAAAATGTAGTTGGTTACGGCAGTCGAGTTGAGAAGAGATTAAGGCCCTTTTTTTTACTATTCCTCTGATGAGTCTGTTTTCCAATGCCCATCGCATTAACAGAGAGCCATGAGCATTTTCACTGAGAACACCTCTTCACAGACTTCACACTTCACAGACTTGTTTAGTTACTTGTGAGTTCTCCTTCATTCTTGAAATCCAAGTACCTTGTCTTTTACCGCCGTCTTTCATCTTATGTGGATGTGAGGTAGTTTTGGATGCTATGTCACTCAAATTTCCGCTCAGCCTCTCCCAACACACCACAACTCCTCACACTACACACCTAACACACCTACACCCCTCGCACTGCACACCCAACTCACTGACACCCTCACACTACACACCCAACACTCTCAGCCCTCACTGCAACTCCTAACATACTGACACCTCTCACACTGCACACGCAAAACACTGTCACCATTCACACTGCACACCCAACACACTGTCAACCTTCAAAGGAAACACCCAACACACTGACACCCTCATACTGCACACCAAACACACATACATCCCTCACACTGCACACTCAACACACTCTCATCCCTCGCACTGCACACCCAACGCACTCTCATCCTCACATTGCAAACCAACACACCACACCCTTCCCCTGCACACCAGCCTTTGACACCAATAAAACCCGCAAACCAACAACTGCCATCCCCACACTGCCACCCAACACACTGTCTCCCCGTCACACTGCCACAAAACTATTGTCATTTTTCACACGCCCCCCAACACCCCTACACCCATCCATAAAAACCAACACTTACACCCCTCGCACTGACAAAAAACATTAAGCATTCACATGCACACCAAAGCACTGACACCACACACTGACACCCAAACGCTGAAACCCCTCAACGCACCCCAAAAACATGACACCCCCCTCCACTGCACACCCAACACACGTCACCCTCACACAGCCCCCAAACACTGTCTCCCCACAGCAAAAACCCAAAAACCCCTACACCCCTCACACTACACACCCAACAACTTCACACCCAACAACCCTTACCCCCCTCACCTCCACACAACCCCTACACCCGCACACTGACAAAACAAAAATGACACCCCTCCAATGACACCCAACCCCTGAAAAACCCCCCACACTGCACACCAACACACCTACACCCGTCACATGCTCAGCAACACACCTACACTCTCCCGCACACTCACTACCCTGACATCCTTAACATACCCCCCTAAAAAACCTACACCTATCACACTCACAAACCCAACCCCCTGCCTCCACCTCGCACACCCAACCCAATGTATCCCTCAACGCAACCCACACTGACCCCCTCACACGCCACCAAAACACCTACCCCCCAACTGCACACCCCATACTGACCCCCTACAGCCCCCCTCACGACACCTCTCACACCGCACCCCCAAACACTGAGACCCTCAACAGATACCCAACACACTGCCACCTCACCACTGCACCAGTACACCTGTCACCCTCACACTGCACCCAACACACTGTCCCCCCCCTCACAATGACACCCAACACCCCTAGTCCTCACAGCACACCCAACACACTGTCTTTCCTCACACTGCACAAACGCCCTACAGCCCTCGCATGAAACCCCAACACACTAACCCCCTCACCTGACACCAAACACACTGTCTTCTCACACTGCACACGCAACAACCTAAAAGCCATCGCACTTCATCCCAACATAGGGGGACACCCCTCACACTGCACCCCCAAACCCCTACACCTGACACACGACAGCAAAACACCTCACCCCTCACACTGAAACCCCCAAACCTGTACTATACCCCCACACTGCCCCCACCTCATGACATTCCTAAAAAAACCCCCCTACACCCTCACCCTCACACTGCACACCCAACCCCCTACCCCTCACACTGCCACCCACCAAATGAAAACCCCCTCACACAAACACCCAACAAACTGTACCCCTCACACGACCCCCAACACTTGTTCCATCACCTCAACCAACACACGTAACTCTCACGCATATTCAAACACCCGACACCCCCAATGCCCACCCAAAAAAACTGTATTCCCCAAACTGCTCACCCCAAACACCTACACCCCAACACTCCACCTAACAACCTACCCCCATCACACCGCAACAAACGCACTGAAAAACCCCCACACTAACACCCAAAACCTGTCTCCCCTCACACTGCACATCAACACTGACCCCCCTAGACTGACATGAAAACACTGTCACACTTCACACGAAACACCAACACCTGGCCCCCTCACACTAAAAACCCCCAAAAACAATGACAACCCCCAGCACCCCCAAACACGGGCAACCCTTACACTGCCACCCAACCACTGACTTCCCCACTTGACCCCCAAACACCTGCACTCGGCAACCTAACACCCCTTCATGGTCACACTGCACACCAAAACACCTCCCCCCGTCACGCACACCAAACCTGACACCCCTCACACTTCACCCCCAACAACCTCATCCCTAACATGCCCCCCCAAAACACCTCCCAACCCCCCCTGCACCCCCGCACCTGCACCCCTACCTCCCAAACCCAAATCCCACACCCCCACACGCACACCCACCACACTGACCCCTTTAAAAACACTACACACGCTAAAAACCCCTACCCTATCACACAAACCCCCAAAACCCCTGTATCCCTCCTTGCACCCCAATCCACTGAACCTCACACTGCACACCAACCATGTGTTCCCTCACACTGCACACCCAACAAATGACCCCTCTCACACTGCCCCCCAACCCCGGGTCACCCCTCACATGCACCCCTAAGCACCTCCCCCCCCCTCACACTGCACACGTACACCCCTTTCACTATTCATTAACCATGTAACCCTCAACTGCAAAACCCAACACACTGAACCCCCACACTACCCCCTAATCAAAAACCCGCCACCCATAACCCCACCCCCCCGCACATGCACCCCAGCACACGACATCCCTCAATCTCACCCAACGACCTACACCCCTACATGACACCCAACACATTGTACCCCTTACACTGCACCCCAACACAATGTACCCTACACTGCACCCCAACCCACTGCCCCCTCACATGCATACCAACTAAAGAAAAAACCCTACACTCCCAAACCCAAAACCCGTCATCCCTCACACTGCCCCCCCAACCCCTTTAAACCCCTCCACTAAAAAACCAAGCCCCGTCACTCTACACGCACAACCAACACATGTCACCCTCACAGAGCACCCCCAATACACTGTCACCCCTCCATGCACCCCCCCCCCCAACACCTACACCCTCACATAACCCCCAACACTGTCAGCCACACTGAACACCTAAAACACTGTCACCCTTCACACTGCACACCCAACACACTGACACCATTCACCTGCACCCCAAAACGCACGCACCGCACACCGACAAAAACAACACATGAAACCCTCCCACAACACACTGAAAACCCCTCACACAAACACCTGAAACCCTCCCAACACCCCCAAACACTTCACCCCCCACACTGCACCCCCAAAAAATGACCCCCCTCTCATTTTCAAAAACCCAAACCACAGTCACCCCCACAGCACACCAACACCCCTACACCCGAAAAAGCACCCCCAACACACACACTCCTCACACTCCCCCCAACACCCTAACCCCGACATAAAACCCCCAAAAATTGTCACCCCTCACACAACAACCCAACACTTGAAACCCTCACACAACCACAAACACACTTCCCCCCCAAAAACTGCCCCCCCAACCACTGAACCCCACAACTGACCCCCAACACACTCAGCCCTTCACACTGCCCCCCAACACACTGTCCCCCCTCACATGTACTTACAACCACTGTCCCCATCACCAGAAACCAACCCCCTATACCCGAAAAACACCCCAACACCCCACCCGCAAAAAGCACACCAACACAGACCCTCTCACACGAAAACCCCAACAAATAGCCCCTCACACTGCATATCCAACATACTGTCACCCTTTCAACTGCACACCCAACCACTGTATCTCTCACACTGAACCCCCAAACACACCTGCTCCCCTACACTACAAATTTAAACACACCTAACCCCTAGAAATTTTCACAACCCCTCCTGACCCTTTTCACACTGCAAAAAACCCTGACACCTTTCACACTAACGCCCAACTCCTGTCACCGCTCCCGGAAACCCAACACCTGACACCCTCAAAGACCCCCAACACACTAAACCCCCTCCACTGATACCCAAACCCCTGATCCTTTACACTGCACACCCACACTGTCACCCCCACACTGCCACCCCAACACACTGTCTCCCTCACCTGCACCCCCCAAAAACCCACACCCTCCCCTGCAAAACACCCACCATCTGAACCCCTAACATTTTGTAGATGAATGGTTCAGAGAACCGACATTTTGAAAATTAGACCATGATTCGATTCCCTCATTCTCCCCCTGTTTCAAGTTTCCTACGTATGGACTGATGAACCCCAAGGGTGGAGATACTTTTCCCCCAATAAAGATCCCCAAGGTTGCACATTTGTCAAATTTCACCCCTAACGTACCCCCCATCGCACCCTACCCCTTCCACTCACACCCAAAACACAATCCCCCCTCAAAATGTACCCCCCACACACTGATCCCCTCATCTGCCCCCCCTATACACTGGCTTCCCACATGCACACCCAAACCACAAACCCCTCTCACTCTGCACACCCAACACACAGACATCCTAACACTACACCCCTCATCAAACCCCTGCACACCCAAACACACTAACCCCCCAAATCTGCACACCCAACCACAGTCACCCCACACTGCACCCCCAACACACTGTCACACCTCACACAGCACCCTGCACCCCCCCACTGCAAAAACAAAACACTGACACCCCCTCCACTTCACACCAAACACACCACTCCTCAAAATGCAACCCAACCACCTAACCCGCCACCCAAAACTGACCCCCCTCACATGCTCCCCCAACACATGACAACCCAACACTGCGCACCAACACAAGACACCCCCCACATGGAAACCCAAGACACCAAACCCCTCAAAACTGCTCTGCTAACACCCCCCACCCTCACATGCACCCCCAAACCCCTTTTCCATCCCCCCATGCAACAAAACACAGAGCCCCACACTGCACACTAAACCACTGTATCCCTCAATGCACACCCAAAAAACTCTCTCCCTCCCACTGCATCCCCAACACACGCCCCCCCTCACCTGCCACTCAACATCGGTACCCTTACACAAAAACCCAAACCCCTCCCCCCCCTCACCTACCCACACAACTCTTTTGACCCCCCCCTCACACTCATACCCCAACACCTGACACCTCTCACACTTCCACCCAAACAAACGGTATTTTTCACCCCTGCCACCCAACACACTGACCCCCAAACCCTTCACACTCAAACCTCTCATCCCTCACACTGCACCCCCTTTCACTCTGACAGCCCTACACAGACACCCAACACGCCATTCCCTACACTGCACACCCAAAATACTTTGGCCCCCCTCCCGGCACACCCTTTTATTTTGACCCCCCTCACACTACCCATTCCCAGAGTGGGCCCCCCTCACTTGCCACCCAACACTGCACCTCCCCACACTGCCCCCCAAACAATGACCCCCCCTACACACTACCAAACACACTGCATCCCTACACACTATCACCCCTGAAATGCAAACCCAAAACACTTTTTCCCCCTCAACTGCACACCGACACCCTAACCCCTCACACTGCACATCCAAAAGTGCATCCCTGCATTTGCACACCCAACACACCCCACCCCCTCGCACCAACTAAACACTGACCCCCCTCCATACACACCCAACACTGCAGCGCTCACACGCACCCTAACCCCTTGACATCCTCACATGAAACCCCAACACACGTCCCCATTCACATGCACATCCAACAAAATGCATCTTTCCACGCACCCCCCCAAACGCACGTCATCGCCACTCACCCCCAACACACCGCCCCCTTCACACACACACCCAAACACTGAAAAACCTCACAACACACCCAACGCACTGTCACCCTAATTGACCCAACACACTGACATCACACTGCCCCAAGCACTGTCCCCCAGCACACTGTCACCCCCTCACAGACCCCGACCGTATCCCAACACTGCACCCCCCAACACCCCAACACCCTCCACTGCACACCAACACACCTACACCTCGCACACTGCAACCCAATACACCTCACCCCCCGCATAAAACCCAACAACCTGGTACCCCTCCCCTGCCTAAAGAACACTGCACTCCTCCCCTGCACACCCAAACACCACCCCCTACACTGAAACCCCCAACACACCCTCCCCCACTGAAACCCCCCACACTGACACCCAACGTACTCCCCCTTCAACCCCTCACCTATCAAAAACACACCCCCAACCATTTACCCCTCACACTGCACACCCAAACACTGCCCCCCCCTCCACTCACCCAACACACTGACCCCTCACACTGCACTCCAACACACTGACACTTTCACACTGCCACCAACACACTGACCCTTCACACTCCCAAACCCAAACACACGACACCCCCCATCCCACATCCAACACACGAACCCCTCACACTGACATCCAACACACGGGCTCCCCCACACTACACCCCCAACACATGCACCCTCACACTGCACACCAACCACTGACATCCCTCACACTGCAATCCAACCCCTGACACCCCCCACTCACACCCAACACACTGACACCCCCACACTGCCACCAACACACTGACCTCTCCATCCCAATCCAACACACTGACACCCCCCCCACCCTCCAACACAGACACCCCTCACACGCACCCCCAACAACAACTCTTTCCTAACAAGGAATAACGGAAAGAAAATCTTGAAAATTCAACTTGAACGTTTTAAAAGAATATTCCGCCCTTTTCCCACGATATTTCTCAACACACTCGAAAAAATTTTTAATCGCTTCGTGTTTTTCGCCAAACACCCCCCCAAACATTTCTGCCAAAAACCACCACACCAGTTTCGCTAGAACCACCACAAAAGTTCCTGCTATAACCACCCAACGTTCCTCCCAGAACCCCAACACAGTTCTGCCAAAACCCCAACACAGTTTCGCCAGAAAAACCACCAAAAGTTTTGCTAGAACCCCACCCCACAGTTTTGCTAGAACCCCCACACACTTTTTCTCCCAGCCACCACCAAAAGTTCCGCTAAACCACCACACACAGTTCCTGCCAAAACCCAAACCCCCAACGTTTTTGCCAAAAACCACCACACACATTTCCTCCCAAAACCCCACAAAACAGTTTTCCCAACCACCCCCACCACGTTTTGAGAACCACCCCCACCAGTTCCTGAAGAACCACACACACATTCCTGCCGAACACCACCACGTTCCTGCCAGAACCCCCACACACAGTTTCTGCAGAACCCCCACACACATTTCTGGCGAACCACCACCCCCACATTTCTGCAAAACACAAACACAGTTCTGTATAACCACACACACAGTTCCTCCCCAGAACCCCCACAACATTTCCCTGCCAGAACCACACAACCATTTCCCCTGCCAGAACCCCCACACAGTTTCTCCCCAGAACACCACCACCATTTTTTTCTGCTAGAACCCCCACCAAAACGTTTCCTAAAAAACCCACACCATTTCCCTCCCATAAACCACACCATTCCTGCCGAACCCCCACTCACAGCCCCTGAAGAACCAACCACATTTTGCCAAAACCCCCACCAGTTTCCCCAGAACCCCAACACAGTTCCTGCCAAAAACACCCCCAACACAGTTTCTCCCTGGAACCACCCGACGTTCCTCCCCAAAACCACCACCACACAGTTCCTCCCCCGAACCACACCCACAGTTTTGAGAACCACCCCCCACCACAGTTTCTGCAGAACCCCCACACACATTTTTCTCCAAACCCCCCCCCCACACGTTCCGCTATAACCCCACAAAAACAGTTCCTGCCAAAAACCCCCAACACAAGTTTCTGCCGACCCAAACCAACACCATTTCCCGCCAGAACCCCAACCAGTTTCTGCCAGAAACCACCCCCCCACAGTTTCTGCTGAACCACCACACACGTTTCTGCCGGAACCACCACAAAAAAGTTCCGCAGAACCACCCACCGTTCCTGCCAGAACCCCAAAAACAGTTTCTGCCAGAACCCCACACACATTTTTTCTGCCCAAGAACCACCCCCACCACCACAGTTTTGTGAACCAACACACACAGTTCCTGTTTATAACCACCCCCCACAGTTCCTGCCAACCACCACAACAGTTCCTGCCAGAACCACCCACACAGTTTTGCCAGAACCCCACCACACAGTTTCTCCCGAACCCCAACCCAGTTTTCTGCTAGAACACCACACACATTTCCCTGCCATAACCACCACACCATTTCCGCAGAACCACCACCACAGTTTCTCCAGAACCACCACCACACAGTTTCTGCCAAAACCACCCCCACACAGTTTCTGCCAAAACCCACCCCCCCACATTTTCTCCCAAACCCCCACCACACAGTTTCGCCAGAAAAACCACCAACAGTTTCTGCCAAAACCCACCCCACCATTTCTGCCAAAAACCCCCACCAACAGTTTTCCCAAAACCCACCCCCACACAGTTTTTTTGCCAGAACCCCCACCCACAGTTTCCCCGAACCACCACCACCAGTTTCTGCCAAAACCACCACCCACAGTTTCTGCCAGAACCCACCACACAGCTTCTCCGAAACCACAACATTTTGTGTTTTCTCTATTTTTAGTGTCTCTCCCAGTGTTCATTCCACCTCAGGCCCAACGCCAGTGTTCACTTCCCCCCTCAGGTCTCTACACCAGTGTTCACTTCCCCTGGTTTTCCTTTTCCCCAGTTTTCCTTCACCCTCAGGTCTTACACCTTTTCCCTTCCCCCCCTAGGTCTCTACACCAGTGTTCATTCACCCTCATTGCTCACCATTTTCACTTCACCCCGGTCTCAAACCAGTGTTCACTTCCCCTCAGTGCTTACACCAGGTTAATTCCCCCTCAGTGTTTTAAACACCAGTTTATTCCCCCTCGTGTCTCTACCCCATTTTTCATCCCACCTCAGGTTCTCCCCAGTTTTAAATTTCCCCTCAGTTCTCTACCCCCTTTTCATTCCACCCTCAGTGTTTTTTCCCCCAGTTTTTCATTCCACCCTCATTCTCTAACCCATGTTAATTCCCCCCTCAGTGTCTTTCACCAGTGTTCATTCCACCCCTTGTCTTACACCAGTGTTCATTCCACCCTCAGTGCCCTACACCAGTGTTCATTCCACCCTCAGTGTCTTTACGTCAGTGTTCACTCCACCCTCAGTGTCTCTACACCAGTGTTCACTTCACCCTCAGTGTCTCTACACCAGTGTTCACTTCACCCTCAGTGTCTCTACGCCAGTGTTCACTTCACCCTCAGTGTCTCTACACCAGTGCTCACTCCACCCTCAGTGTCTCTACGTCAGTGTTCATTCCACCCTCAGTGTCTCTACACCAGTGTTCACTCCACCCTCAGTGTCTCTTCACCAGTGTTCATTCCACCCTCAGTGTCTCTACACCAGTGTTCACTTCACCCTCAGTGTCTCTACACCAGTGTTCACTCCACCCTCATTGTCTCTACACCAGTGTTCACTTCACCCTCAGTGTCTCTTCACCAGTGTTCATTCCACCCTCAGTGTCTCTACACCAGTGTTCATTCCACCTTCAGTGTCTCTACACCAGTGTTCACTTCACCCTCAGTGTCTCTACGCCAGTGTTCACTTCACCCTCAGTGTCTCTACACCAGTGTTCACTCCACCCTCAGTGTCTCTACACCAGTGTTCACTCCACCCTCAGTGTCTCTACACCAGTGTTCACTCCACCCTCAGTGTCTCTACACCAGTGTTCACTCCACCCTCAGTGTCTCTTCACCAGTGTTCACTCCACCCTCAGTGTCTCTACACCAGTGTTCACTCCACCCTCAGTGTCTCTACACCAGTGTTCACTTCACCCTCAGTGTCTCTACACCAGTGTTCACTCCACCCTCAGTGTCTCTACACCAGTGTTCACTCCACCCTCAGTATCTCTACACCAGTCTTCACTTCACCCTCAGTGTCTCTACACCAGTGTTCACTTCACCCTCAGTGTCTCTACACCAGTGTTCACTCCACCCTCAGTGTCTCTACGCCAGTGTTCACTTCACCCTCAGTGTCTCTACGCCAGTGTTCACTTCACCCTCAATGTCTCTACGCCAGTGTTCACTTCACCCTCAGTGTCTCTACGCCAGTGTTCACTTCACCCTCAGTGTCTCTACGCCAGTGTTCACTTCACCCTCAGTGTCTCTACGCCAGTGTTCACTTCACCCTCAGTGTCTCTACGCCAGTGTTCACTCCACCCTCAGTGTCTCTACGCCAGTGTTCACTTCACCCTCAGTGTCTCTACGCCAGTGTTCACTTCACCCTCAGTGTCCTACCCCAGTGTTCACTTCACCCTCAGTGTCTCTACGCCAGTGTTCACTCCACCCTCAGTGTCTCTACGCCAGTGTTCACTTCACCCTCAGTGTCTCTACGCCAGTGTTCACTTCACCCTCAGTGTCTCTACGCCAGTGTTCACTTCACCCTCAGTGTCTCTACGCCAGTGTTCGCTTCACCCTAAGTGTCTCTACGCCAGTGTTCACTCCACCCTCAGTGTCTCTACGCCAGTGTTCACTCCACTCTCAGTGTCTCTACGCCAGTGTTCACTTCACCCTCAGTGTCTCTACGCCAGTGTTCACTTCACTCTCAGTGTCTCTACGCCAGTGTTCACTTCACCCTCGGTGTCTCTACGATGGAGTGCTCGTATCTCGTCACTGTTTGCACGCTATACACCTCACTTGTTCAATACAAGAGAACATTGTTATGTTAGCCTCTCTCTCTCTCTCTCTCTCTCTCTCTCTCTCTCCGTAAACAAGATTGTTTTTTGATATAAATTCATGTGGTGGCTGCAGGATAGCTGGTACAGACGCCTCTACAAATGATATACTGGCATGTGTTCCTGGCTGTGTCTTTGACTGTGTTGTGTGTCATCACTGGGTTGCGTTACAGATGTTGAAACCAGCGTTGCAACTAGTGTTTCAACTAGCGCTGTAACTAATGGTGTAACTATTATTTTAACTAGTATCCTGACTAGTACTGTATCCAATTATTGTTCTAGCATGCAATTTTTCTTACTTATATGAAATTATTCAACTAGCACTGCAACTCCTATTGCCTGTAGTATTGCAATTAGTACTGTTACTATAATTGCCTTTAATATTGTATCTTGTATGTCTACTATCATAATTGCTATCGTAACTAATATTGTAGGCAGTATTTTAAGTTACATTGTATTATTGCAATGAGCGTTGCTTATTTTATTGCAGCTTGCATTGTAACTTTTATTGCACTTAGTACTGTTATTGATTTTGCAGCTAATATTGCAACCAGTATTGTATCTAGATTCCTTAACAGTTGTGTAACTAATACTGTTTCTAGTTTTGCAGTTGTAACCGTAAGTAATATGCAAATTAGTATTGTTATTAGTATTATAATTAGCAATGCAATAAGTATTGTAACAAACGTTTAAGATAGAAAAAGATGCTTCTAAATATTCATATGCTTGAAGAGAGGTGAAGTAGATTCCTAGAAGAAGAATTAATCCTAAACAAAGCAGTTACATAAAACACTGTGAGCTGGTGGATTGTAAACTAGTTTACAAACTACTATAAACAGTACACAAATAAACCGCATATAGAAGAGACGAGCTTGTAAATGGTCCGACTTGGACCATTTACAAAGTGACATTAACTCTCTTCTATATGCGGGTTATTTGTGTATTGTTCCAGTCACGGTATTATGCCCTTTTTTGTTATTTACTGTAAACAGTGAACCAGTTGATAACAAAAGGGTTGTGAACATGTAGTAGTAACTTTTTTACCCTGGTGAGTTGTGAATGTTATTAGAACTACTGTGAAGTGGTTGGTGGTGAAGCAGCTACGACAGAGACTGAACGGGTGAGTTACGATCTTGTTATAAAAAAATGTTGTGATCTGGTGGGTTGTTACCTTGGTAGATCTGACGAGTGTATTGCCAGGCACTAATAACTTGACCACTCGGGAAACAAGCAAACGGTATCAATTAAGTTTCAGTGGCACTTGAAACGAAACAGTGAGTATCAATAAAATTCGTATATACCCTGTAGGATTCAATTACTCCCTGAATAGTGTGCTGTGAGTCAAAGAGTTCAGTATATACGCCAGTGGTTGTTGCGAACTATTGCGCTCTTGTCACACTGATAAAAGTGTTTTTACCTTCATGCTGTCTAGCTTGGAACGTTGGAGGTCTGGGGAACCTACAACTGTTACAGTTCAACGGGGTGTAGCTACGTAGTTCCTGCTAGGAACCATTGTGATCTAACCAAACTATAGTTGTTCGTTACCTCTGGTGTCTAGCTGAATTATAGCTAATAGAAACCTTTCGCTTCATGGCCCCTGTGGTTGCTAGGATTCTGTGGGACTGAGCAAGACTGTAGTAGCTAGAACCCACCGGAGTATAGCCTGATTAAAGGCACTAGAAATCTTGACAGTTGTCTAGTTTTGTCTTCACTTATAAAAGAAAAGACAGATGTGGAATTATATTTGCATTAAGCAAACAATATGAAACTATCAATGTGACAGTGACAGGTGCGAGTGCACGTACGTTATTGCACTAAGATAAAATACTCTGTATATGTAAGTGGGCAGAGCAAGTTGCTGTCGAAGTTGAATGATAACTTGCCTATGAAGTACAGTTGTCAGTATAGGCTCAGTAAAATACACTTCACGTCAACACTAGCAGCGCCTTAACAGCAAGTAACTGGCATGAATACTCATAATCTTGAGTATTCATAAGATTAGATTAGATTTTGCCACCGATGTGCCTAGTTTATTGTGCTCCCCATATCCATCCTGTGGACGATAGCACAAGAGCATATCGATACACAAAAGGCCTAGAAACTAGACCCCAAAAGAGTTAACAAAGTACATTTAGATTTACATTTACAGTTCACTTATCTGTTTCAAGCAAATTTAGAGAATTTGCTTAGTATATCTGGTATCTTATTTTCATTAATAAGTTGTCACATAGGTTGTTATACTGTATATCTAAATATTCCTCAATAAGTTGACAATTAAGCACATAGTGTTCAAGACAGTGACCATTGGCCTGACCACATAATTTGCATTTAGTTGATCATCATCTGTGTGTCTCCCAAACTGCCAGAAGTACTTGTAACCAAATCTAAGTCAGGCCACTACAACATCAGTCAGTCTGTTCACATTGCAAGTTGCTCCATAAACATATTTAACTACTTTCATGTTATCATAATGGGTTATAGATCTACTCAGGCTTCTAATTGTTTTTCCCTATAACATTAATTTTATTATTTACTTCTCTCCTAATATTATTCCTAATTCTAGACACAGATATACATTTCTTAACATTCTAATACCGAATACAGTGTTAACCTCAACAATCCTATCACTGATACTAGAAATACCAAGCTCTTTCCTCATATTAAGAACCTTTGAAGATTTGGGAGAGCCAAAAATAATTTTGAGAGCTTCATTTTGCATTAACTCCAAGGGTCGGAGAGAACTTTCCCTAGCTAATATCAATATGAGAGAAGCATAATTAGTTAAGGACCTAACATAGGCTATGTACATCATTCTCACCATTCTCACATTAGCACCATAGTTGGGCTTGTAGCCAGCACAGCATTTAGCCTATCTTTGCATTTCTTATTTAGTTGGGGCATGGTGGATTTATTAAAGGGCACATCTACATCAAGGTATCTGTAAGATTTAACGTAGCTAATGTTTTCACCCTGCAAACAGATGGGTTGGGGATGTCGTTTGCTTGTTAGTATTTTTGTTTAAGAGGAAGATATGAGGCCTAATCGATTACAAATTGTTTGAACTTCAATAAGAATGGTACTCATCTTCTTATGCCCTGTGGTGTGGATGTCATCAGCTGTAAGTTTAGGTGAGGTAGGTAGAGCATTTAGGAGAACTTTATCCCTTCAGAGGGCAAGTTATTAAACAGAATTTCAAACTTATCTCCCTATATGTGGATAGAGTATCTCACTATAAGTTGAATGAGGCCATATAAATGGAATTCTGATGGTTAGTTTTCGAGCAATTGCTAATCTGCGATAGGCGGAAATACTCGCCCCTGCCCGAAATAGGGAGTATAAATTTGAAAGTTGCAAACTTGCAATTGCTAATAAAACACCCAATAATTATTTTTTAAATTTATTATACAAGCATACAATATCAAAAACATAAATGGAACTTGTATCAAAACATTTTGTAAGTATTAGAAAAATATAAAAATGAAACTAATAGCAACAAGTACACATTGCAAAGGGATAAAACTTTCATGTCCCATATTCCTGAGATTCATGAGGAAGAGCAATCATTCTGTATTACTGATTGCTAGAATGGAAGTCTATGCCAGCAAAGGGTCATTTTGGAGGTCAAGCTGGGACCACTGAGGTTCACCTTGAAGAGCAAGATCTTCATAAATATGTTCCTCATCAGGATACTCCAAGATCATAATGCCTTTCTTTTTCTTGACTAATTTCTGCTTTTTGACTGGTCTTTCTTCCTCCTCATCATCACTTGACACCTCTGCATCCGGTGGCAAGTATTCATCACCACTATCAAGCAATTCTGTGTCATCTACCTCTGGTTCCGAGTCACTGTCATCCAAATCCTACACCCATCCTGTACTCTCATAGAGCACTCCTACACCCATCCTGTACTTTCCCAGAGCACTCCTACACCCATCCTGTACTCTCATAGAACACTCCTACACCCACTGATTCATATATTGTGCCCAAACTCCTATTACGATAATTGGTAATATCCCATCACTGGTGATCACAACACAGTATGGAAAACTTTAACAACAGCGTGTTTCTGGTCAGGTTGCAGAAGCCACATACAGGTGGGGATATAGTTTTGGAGTGGTTAACGATTTTATTTAATAAATGTATGGAAGAGAATAAGGTACCTAGGGATTGGTTAAGAGCATTCATAGTTCTTTCGTACAAAGGCAAAGGGGAGAAAAGAGAGTGCATAAAGTATACGGGAATAAGTCTGTTTAGTATACCTGGTAAAGTGTATGATAGTTATTATTGATAGAATTAAAAGTAAGACGGAGAGCAGGATAGCAGATGAACAAGGAAGATTTCGGAAGGGAAACGGGTGTGTAGACCAAGTGTTTACAGTGAAACATATAGGTGAGCAGTATTTAGATAAGGGTAAAGTGGTTTTTGTGTCATTTATGGATTTGGAAAAGGCGTATAATAAGGTAGATGGGAGGCGATTGGCAGATGTTGCATATGTGTGGAAGAGTAGGAAGGTTACTGAAAGCGGTGAAGAGCTTTTATGAGGATAGTGAGGCTCAGGTTAGAGTATATACAAGAGAGGGAAATTATTTCCCAGTAAAAGCAGGCTTTAGGCAGGGATGGGTGATGTCACCATTGTTGTTCAATATATGTATAGATGTGGTTGTAAGAATGCGTGGATGTTGGCATGAGGTGCGGGGTTAAAAGAAAAAGAATCTAACACAAAATGGAAGGTGTCACAGTTGCTCTTTGCTGATGACACTGTGCTTTTGAGAGATTTTTAAGAGAAGTTACAGAGGCTGGTTGATGATTTTGGTAGGGTATTTAAAAAAAGGAAATTAAAATTGAATATAGGAAAGAGTAAGGAAATGAGGATAACAAAAATTTTAGATAACGAAAGACTGAATATCAAATTGGAGGGAGAGTATGAAGGAGGTGAATGTATTCAGAATGTGTCAGCAGATTGGTCTATGAAAGGTGAGGTGAATCATAGAATTAACGAGGGGAATAATGTGAGTGGTGACTGAGGAGTCTGTGGAGATAAAGAACATTATCCATGAGTGTGAGGCATGAATGGTGAATGTTGGAGGCAGTGGAGATGTCATGTCTGAGGGCAATGCAGAGAATCCATTGTTTGGAAATTACAAGGAGGTGTGGGATTACCAAAACATGTAGAGAGGATTGAACGAAATACAATATTGGAGGGATGGCGGGGTTGGGGTTGGAGGCAGGGGATAAAAGAGGTTTGGTGTGTGAGGGGCTTGGACTTCCAGCAAGCATGCGTGACTGTGTTAGATAACAGCAAAAGGAGAAAAATGGTTTTTAGAACTTGACGAGCTGTTGGAGTGTGAGCAATGTAACATTTATGAAGGACACCTAGGATCTGAGTCCTGGAGATGGGAAGTACACAGTCTGTACTCAGAAGGAGGGGTCTTAATGTTGCAATTTTATAACTGTAGTGTGAGTGCGCCTCTGGCAAGACAGTGATGGAGTGAATGATGATGAATGTTTTTCTTTCTCGGGCCACCCTGCCAAGATGGGCCACCCTGCCATGATGGGTCACCCTGCCTTGGTGGGAAACGGACGATGTGTGAAATAAAAAATATAAAAAACAGTAATAATAATTATCTCACATTTCTACAAGTGATAAAAATAACTGATTACTACTAGGTGAAAAAGTGATAACAATAACTACTTACTACTAGGTGAACAAGAGATAACAATAACTACTTACTGCTAGGTGAACAAGAGATAATAACTACTTACTACTAGGTGAACAAGAGATAACAATAACTACTTACTACTAGGTGAACAAGAGATAACAATAACTACTTACTACTAGGTGAACAAGAGATAACAATAACTACTTACTACTAGGTGAACAAGAGATAACAATAACTACTTACTACTAGGTGAACAAGAGATAACAATAACTACTTACTACTAGTGAACAAGAGATAACAATAAACTACTTACTACTAGGTGAACAAGAGATAACAATAACTACTTACTACTAGGTGAACAAGAGATAACAATAACTACTTACTACTAGGTGAACAAGAGATAACAATAACTTACTACTAGATGAATATGTTACCAGACCCTGCCACGTGTTGTGTATTGATGCTTTCCCCAGGTTCATGGGTCCAGGAGTCCATCTGTGTCCCCTCAGATATTCTCCCTTCCCCACATCCTAACCTACACTTCCTATCCTACTCTCAGGTTCATGGGTCCAGGAGTCCATCTGTGTCCCCTCAGATATTCTCCCTTCCTCACATCCTAATCTACACTTCGTATCCTACTCTCAGGTTCATGGGTCCAGGAGTCCATCTGTGTCCCCTCAGATATTCTCCCTTCCTCACATCCTAATCTACACTTCCTATCCTACCTCTCCAGGTTCATGGGTCCAGGAGTCCATCTGTGTCCCCTCAGATATTCTCCCTTCCTCATATCCTAATCTACACTTCCTATCCTACTCTCAGGTTCATGGGTCCAGGAGTCCATCTGTGTCCCCTCAGATATTCTCCCTTCCCCACATCCTAATCTACACTTCCTATCCTACTCTCAGGTTCATGGGTCCAGGAGTCCATCTGTGTCCCCTCAGATTTCTCCCTTCCTCACATCCTAATCTACACTTCCTATCCTACTCTCAGGTTCATGGGTCCAGGAGTCCATCTGTGTCCCCTCAGATATTCTCCCTTCCTCACATCCTAATCTACACTTCCTATCCTACTCTCAGGTTCATGGGTCCAGGAGTCCATCTGTGTCCCCTCAGATATTCTCCCTTCCCCACATCCTAATCTACACTTCCTATCCTACTCTCAGGTTCATGGGTCCAGGAGTCCATCTGTGTCCCCTCAGATATTCTCCCTTCCCCACATCCTAACCTACACTTCCTATCCTACTCTCAGGTTCATGGGTCCAGGAGTCCATCTGTGTCCCCTCAGATATTCTCCCTTCCCCACATCCTAACCTACACTTCCTATCCTACTCTCAGGTTCATGGGTCCAGGAGTCCATATGTGTCCCCTCAGATATTCTCCCTTCCCCACATCCTAACCTACACTTCCTATCCTACTCTCAGGTTCATGGGTCCAGGAGTCCATCTGTGTCCCCTCAGATATTCTCCCTTCCCCACTTCGTATCCTACATTCAGTAATCCCAACTTTTGCATCAAAGCCTTCCCCGGGAATTCATCCGTGGACCCCCGGATGTCTTCCCTTCCCTTCAAGTCTGGGTGATGCCTTATCCAGTCCTACCCACGGTCCGTGGTCAGCAGTCCCACCCCAGATCCGTGGTTCCAGGTATTCACCTTTCACCACTTCCCTGAGGTCAGCAAGTCCCACCCCAGGTCCCTGGTTCCAGGTATTCACCCTTCACCACTTCCCTGAGGTCAGCAGTCCCACCCCAGGTCCGTGGATCCAGGTACATACCCTTCACCACTTCCCTGAGGTCAGCAAGTCCCACCCCAGGTCCGTGGATCCAGGTACATACCCTTCACCACTTCCCTGAGGTCAGCAAGTCCCACCCCAGGTCCGTGGATCCAGGTACATACCCTTCACCACTTCCCTGAGGTCAGCAGTCCCACCCCAGGTCTGTGGTTCCAGGTATACACCCTTCACCACTTCCCTGAGGTCAGCAAGTCCCACCCTAGGTCCGTGGATCCAGGTACATACCCTTCACCACTTCCCTGAGGTCAGCAAGTCCCACTCCAGGTCCGTGGATCCAGGTACATACCCTTCACCACTTCCCTGAGGTCAGCAAGTCCCACCCCAGGTCCGTGGATCCAGGTACCCTTCACCACTTCCCTGAGGTCAGCAGTCCCACCCCAGGTCTGTGGTTCCAGGTATACACCCTTCACCACTTCCCTGAGGTCAGCAAGTCCCACCCCAGGTCCGTGGATCCAGGTATTCACCCTTCACCACTTCCCTGAGGTCAGCAAGTCCCACCCCAGGTCCGTGGATCCAGGTACATACCCTTCACCACTTCCCTGAGGTCAGCAAGTCCCACCCAAGTCTGTGGTTCCAGGTATTTACCCTTCACCACTTCCCTGAGGTCAGCAAGTCCCACCCCAGGTCCGTGGATCCAGGTATTCACCCTTCACCACTTCCCTGAGGTCAGCAGTTTTAACCAGCCTTGAAGCACTGTCCATATATGATATTACTACACAAGTGTATTAATATCAGTATACGAAGGTAGATGTTATTACAGAGGAGGACACGCAGATAATCTGCGCTCTGTAATAACATCCTCCTGGACAGACTCGAACGTCGACTATCTGAGACAAGAGAGATCTCTATCACAGTTCGTCCACCAAGAACTGGCCACTAGTGAAAATCTGGAACATATATTTATATTTAATATTGTTCCTATGTCAGTTATTAGCTTCTTCAATTATTTATTTGTATAAGTGTATTTGTGAACGTTTCTATGTGCGTCGATTAGTGTGGGTGTGTGAACCTTTGTGTTCCCTGTATGGTAACTGTAATTAATTGTTAGCAGTTATCTTTCTTCCCTCGTTATTAATCTTTATTTTCATGGTACGCCAAAGTTCTCAAGCGAGCACTTGTAAATATACGTTCCACTCCTGTATCATTTATTCTATTTGAGTTTGTCTTAATAAGAGCTTCTCTCTTATTTAGGGCTGTACACTTGTGTTTATTCCTGCTTTGCTTTGAATTTAAAGTAATTTTTTTAATCCTCACCATTTCTTTTAAAGGTCATACTCCTATCGTATGAGTGATTTAGCGAGCAGATTGTAACTGTATTTATTTCTTCATTTTAGCCTTGACTTGTCGGCGTGGGTCATGTGACACAGGCGAGGTTACGATAAGGACAGCAGGGATAGATCCAGAGCATTGAACTAGCCTAAAATACCTACGATCCAAGAGCAACCTTCTACACTTAACCGATCACCTCAGCCAGCTATACACCCAGCTACCCAGTGTAACTACGTGTCTTGCCGGGCTACTCAACACTTGTGATAACAGTGGCTATCCACCGTCTTCAACACTGGATAAGGATAAGTTCACCTCTTGGCAGAATCGTATTGTGGAAACCGTCGTTCGAGTCACGAACAACAACTCTGAGTTGCGACACCACTCAAAGTTCTGCGTCATGAACATCGCCACAACACGCAAAACCTGTGTATAAATTACCTTTGAAATCACGTATTATTTATGTATTTCATTTTTAATTTTTTCCTTCAAGTAGGACAAATTCTCATGTTTAATTGCTTTACATTTTCGAATCTATTCTTATGTGTTTATCTTTGTGTGTTATTATTATAGTTTCCATTTACTTTTCCAGCCTTGTTAAATACTGACCTAATATCTGACAGGACTGAGAAAGTCTTCACATATATTATCATTATTATCAACATTTTGTGTTTCCCTGAGTCAGTTAATTATCCAAGTTCCACTGAAAAAGTCCTCATAAGGTTTATTCATTCATGTAAAAGTGGCTATCACTACCAGGAACAGAATTAATGTTCACTATGATGAATGAACACTTACAAGAACAACATTAATGTTCACTATGATGAATGAACACATACAAGAACAACATTAATGTTCACTATGATGAATGAACACATACAAGAACAACATTAACGTTCACTATGATGAATGAACACTTACAAGAACAACATAGGTATTCACCTTTACATTAATAATGAATAACACTGGTGTTTCCCTTCAAAATAATAGTCAGTGTTGTATGTGAACAACACTGACATGAACAACACTGACAGGAGCAACACTGACAGGAACAACACTGACAGGAGCAACACTGACAGGAGCAACACTGACATGAACAACACTGACAGGAGCAACACTGACAGGAACAACACAGACAGGAACAACACTGACATGAACAACACTGACAGGAACAACACTGACATGAACAACACTGACAGGAGCAACACTGACATGAACAACACTGACAGGAGCAACACTGACAGGAACAACACTGACAGGAGCAACACTGACAGGAACAACACTGACAGGAACAACACTGACATGAACAACACTGACAGGAGCAACACTGACAGGAGCAACATGACAGGAGCAACACTGACAGGAGCAACACTGACAGGAACAACACTGACAGGAGCAACACTGACATGAACAACACTGACAGGAGCAACACTGACAGGAGCAACACTGACAGGAACAACACTGACATGAACAACACTGACAGGAGCAACACTGACAGGAACAACACTGACAGGAGCAACACTGACATGAACAACACTGACAGGAGCAACACTGACAGGAACAACACTGGCAGGAACAACACTGACAGGAACAACACTGACATGAACAACACTGACATGAACAACGCTGACATGAACAACACTGACATGAACAACACTGACATGAACAACACTGACATGAACAACACTGACAGGAACAACACTGACAGGAACAACACTGACAGGAACAACACTGACATGAACAGCACCGACAGGAACAACCACTGACAGGAACAACACTGACAGGAACAACACTGACAGGAACAACACTGACATGAACAACACTGACGTGAACAACACTGACATGAACAACACTAACATGAACAACACTGACAGGAGCAACACTGACATGAACAACACTGCCATGAACAACACTGCCATGAACAACACTGACAGGAACAACACTGACAGGAACAACACTGACATGAGCAACACTGACAGGAACAACACTGACAGGAACAACACTGACAGGAACAACACTGACAGGAACAACACTGACAGGAACAACACTGACAGGAACAACACTGACATGAACAACACTGACATGAGCAACACTGACAGGAACAACACTGACAGGAACAACACTGACAGGAACAACACTGACAGGAACAACACTGACATGAACAACACTGACAGGAACAACACTGACAGGAACAACACCGACAGGAACAACACTGACAGGAACAACACTGACAGGAACAACACTGACATGAACAACACTGACAGGAACAACACTGACAGGAACAACACTGACAGGAACAACACTGACAGGAACAACACTGACAGGAACAACACTGACAGGAACAACACTGACATGAACAACACTGACAGGAACAACACTGACAGGAACAACACTGACATGAACAACACTGACATGAACAACACTGACATGAACAACACTGACATGAACAACACTGACATGAACAACACTGACAGGAACAACACTGACATGAACAACACTGACAGGAACAACACTGACAGGAACAACACTGACATGAGCAACACTGACATGAACAACACTGACATGAACAACACTGACAGGAACAACACTGACAGGAACAACACTGACAGGAACAACACTGACAGGAACAACACTGACATGAACAACACTGACAGGAACAACACTGACAGGAGCAACACTGACAGAAACAACACTGACAGGAACAACACTGACATGAACAACACTGACAGGAACAACACTGACATGAACAACACTGACATGAACAACACTGACATGAACAACACTGACATGAACAACACTGACATGAACAACACTGACAGGAACAACACTGACAGGAACAACACTGACATGAACAACACTGACAGGAACAACACTGACATGAACAACACTGACATGAACAACACTGACAGGAACAACACTGACAGGAACAACACTGACATGAACAACACTGACAGGAGCAACACTGACAGGAACAACACTGACAGGCTGACAGGAGCAACACTGACATGAACAACACTGACATGAACAACACTGACATGAACAACACTGACAGGAACAACACTGACATGAACAACACTGACAGGAACAACACTGACAGGAACAACACTGACAGGAACAACACTGACAGGAACAACACTGACATGAACAACACTGACAGGAACAACACTGATATGAACAACACTGACATGAACAACACTGCCATGAACAACACTGACAGGAACAACACTGCCATGAACAACACTGACATGAACAACACTGCCATGAACAACACTGACATGAACAACACTGACATGAACAACACTGACAGGAACAACACTGACATGAGCAACACTGACAGGAACAAGTGACAGGAGCAACACTGACAGGAATAAGTGACAGGAACAACACTGACAGGAACAAGTGACATGAACAACACTGACATGAACAACA
>NC_069410.1:68941588-68948333 GCF_026875155.1 Cherax quadricarinatus
ACACACACACACACACACACACACACACACACAAAGTAATTTTCAAGGCAGAATCAACCCGAACCATGATCCTGCAGGAGAAAGCACGGCTGAGAGCAAGCAGGAGTTCCGGAGTGTGTACCTCGACCGAGACAGAACACAGGACGAAAGGAAGACAATGAAAGAGAGAGTTCAAAAACAAAAGGAAAAAAATGGGAGGAAATAAAAAAGGGGCAGAATAACCCGGATCAAAGGGAAAGGGGAAAAAGGCCCCCCCCAAAAACCCCGCAGAAGGACCCCAGCCAGGGACCCCCCAAGGGCAACTGAAAAACCCAAACCCAACCCACAAAACCGGAACCCCTCTTTTTCCCACCCCCCCCACCCAGTTACAGTATTAGAACGAAGTTAAAGGTTTTGGGTCCCCAAAAAATGCAGATGGTTTAAAACGAATAAACATGAGGAATGGCAAGAAAAATTTAAATGGGGGAAGTCCCCAGACTTTCATGCAGTTACAGAAAAACCCTCATGGGGGAAAATAACAAAAGAATTTTCCCCACCAGGATACCAGATCAGGGAGGAAAGTAGAAGGGGAGGGGGGGGGGTTTGGGGTTGCTTGCTCGTAAAAAACAGTTTGGGAAATTCGGGGGAAAAGGAAGGGAAAGATGAGAGGGGGGGAAAGGGGACTAATAGGGGTTTACACTTCAGTGGGGGGAACAAAAAAGGGTCATTGCAGTGATATATAATCCCCAAAGAACTGCAGGGGCCCAAAGAAGGGGGAAATATAAAGAGGGAAACGGGAGCAATGGTGGACACACTTGCGATTTTGGCAAAAAAGAGTCACCCCAGCAGACCCAAAAGTTGTGGTTTGGGGGTTTTCCCAAACGGGGAAAGTTTGGGACGGGGAAACCCTGGACCCACAGGGGGGGTCCCAAAAACAGGAGAGCCGGGGAATGTTGGACCGTGGTGCGGGGAAAACCTATGCCCCAAAACATGTTGGGGACATACCAGAGGGGAGGGGGGGAGGTGAACCAGCAAGATTGGACCTTGTGTTCACCCTGGGGCTAAAGAAAATTGAGGACATAAAGGGTTTGAAGATTTTAAAAAGGAGTAGCCCCGCCCTTTTTGGTCCTGGCTTTAAAAAATATTTGAGCGGGAAAGTGGAGAGAAAAACAGGAGTAGAATGGGAAAAACCCTGATAAAAAAGGGGGGATAAAATAGGGTTGAAAAAACTTCCTGGGGGGAGGCCCAGTGGGACAGAGAACGGGCGGGAAACCCAAAGGAAAATTAAAAAAGGGAGGGAATATTTTAGAAAACAAAATGAAAAGGGGGGGGAGGGAAATTTTTTCTTTCCCCAAGGGGCCCAAACCATTTAAAAGGGGAAGCCCAGAAAACCCGTTCCCCCGGGGAAGGGTGTAAGGAGGCAAAAACAAGGCAAGAGAATGGAAAAAAGTAAAAAAGGGGCAGAAAACACACGAAAAATAGGGAGATCGTCGAGAGCCGGAAGGAAACGCACGGGTTGGGGGGGCCCCCCAGCGCATTTTATGAAAATAAACATACATCGAAAATCAAGACTGCCCCGAAATGTTTTTAAAAGCCACTCAGGGAGGAAGAAAAACGGGAAAAGCGGGTTTGATAGGTTTAAGGACGGGAAGGTGGGAACTCACAAAAAATGTTCAGGAGGAATGTGAGGAGCTGAACAGGAGTTTTAAAAGGAAGGGTTTTTAAAGAAGACACAGGAAGGGCTGGGGGAAGACAGGGAAAAGAAGGGGAAATCAAGAGGGAAAATACCCAAAAAAGTGTTTTGGGTGACATACGAACAACTGGAAAGGGGGGGTGAAGAAGGGTCTTAAAAGACCTTGGGCACCTCAAAGGGGGATGGGACCCGGGCAAATCTCCCCTGGGTCCCTTTGAGAAAGGGGAGAGAGTGGTGTGCCCCTAACCAATCTTCAAACATCCCCTTTAAAAAGGGCCAAATACCCGAGAAAAGGAAAAAACAGTAATGTAGTCCCCATATTTAAAAAAGGAAAAAGAAAAGAGGCCCCTAAACTTTCGGCCGGGGTCTTGACAAAGTATCGTGTTTCAAAAGTCATGGGAAAATTATTTAGGGGAGAGGGGGTCGAACCCTGGAAAGGGGAAAAAGATTTTTTAAATTTTAAAACCGGGATTGGGGTTATGGAAGGCAAATCTTTTATCACAAAACCCCCTGGGTTTTTTGACAAGGTAAAAAGAAGTAAGAAAAAGAGAGAGGGGTTGGGTAAGGGGCGTTTTCCAGATGGGAGGAAGGGCCCTTTTACCCCAGTTCCCCCCAAGAGATTAGTGCAGAAAATGGAGGATCAGGCACAGTAAAAAGGGGAAGGGCACTGCAATGGATAAGGGAATACCCGCGGGGGGGCAGCAAAGAGTCATGGAACCCTGAAGAGGTATCAAAAGTGGGGGCCCGTTACGAGCGGGGTCCCACAGGGGGGCAGTTCTAGGACCAGGGTAATTTTTATTATGTGAAAAAGACAGATGGGGGGAATAGATTCCCGAAGTGTCCCCGTTCGCAGATGACGTGAAGTTGTGAGAAAAAATTAAAACGGACGAGGGTGAGGCAGGGGCTGCCCAAAAAGACCTGGAGGGTGGAATTTTGGCCCGTAACTGGCTTCTCGAATTCAATCCCGGCCCAAAAGCAAAATCATGAAGATTGGGGAGGGGCAAAAAAAGACCCCAGGGCGAGTATGGGGGGTGGACAAAAACTACAGGGCCTCGTGGGAGAAAGCCCTTTGGGGGGCCCTTTTAAAACCGAGCACATCCCGGAGGACACATCAACCAAAAAACCCCTGCAGTACGGGCGCCCGGCAAACCCGAGAAAAAGGTTTTTTGAACCTTTTTTTAAGGGGAAAAGTTCAAGGGCACTGTACCCCGTGTTGTTAGGCCCCTACTGGGGGTATGCAGCCCAGGCCCGGAACCCACACTGGTCAAGCACGTCAAGAATTAGAGAAAGTACAAAGGTTTGGGAACAAGGGTAGGGCCCGAGTCAAGGGAAAAGTCGTAGAGGAAAGGTTAAGGGGAAAACGGATGACGACCTGGAGGACAGAAAGGGGAGGGGGGAAAGGGAAAGGTTAAACAAACGATTTCTTTCGGGGAAAAGACAAAGGGGGACCGGATAGGAGTTCCAGAGAGGGGACAAGGGGGCAAGGGGTCAAACTGGAAGTGAGACTCAGACGAGTCACCCCCGGGATTTAGGAAGTATTTCTTCAGTCATAGAGTTGTCAGAAGTGGGAAAAGTTTTCAAATGAAGTGTGGGGGGGCAGGAACCTACATGTTTTTGAAGAGGTATGACAAAATCAGGAAGGAGAGGAGAGGATCCAGTAGGATCGTGAAAAGGCGGGGCAGGAGCTGAGTTCGACCCTGCAACCCAATTTGGTGAGTACAATTAGGTGATTTTCCACACACACACACACACACACCAACGCACACACAAAAACCCCACACCAACAAACACACAACACAACACCAACAACCCCAACACACACAAAACACCACACACAACCCCAAAACACCCAACCAAACACACAACACACACAACACACAAACCCTTCAAACACACCAACACATACACCCCCCACAAACCACACCCCCACCCACACAAAACACACACACACACACACACACACACAAAACCCCCAACCACCAAACACGCACACACCCCACACACACCACCCCACACACACACACACCCCACACACCCCCCACACACCCCCCCCACAAACCCCAAAACACACACACACACCACCCCAAAAAGGTTTTTTCCAGAGTTAAGGGAAAATTTCCCATGAAGAAAAAGGTTTTTTAAAGGGGAAAACGGACTGACGACACTGGAAACCAGGGGGGGGCCCGGGGAGACATGATAACGAAAAAACCCAAAATACTGTGTGGAAAAAGCAAGGGGAAAGGGGCAGGAAGTTCCCCAAAAAAAGGGGCACAGAAAAAGGGGTCCAAAAGGGGGTTGAAGCCCCGTGAGGGGAAAATTAGGAAATATTTTTTTCAGTAATAGTCGGGGAAATGGGAAAGGCCCAGCAAATGAGGGAGTGGAGGCGGGAACCCTACTACCCTTTAAAAGGAGGCCCGAAAAAGTCGTGGAGCAAGGGAGAGAGGACCCCAGTAGCACACGGTGAAGGGAAAGGGGAGGGTAGTCTCGACCCTGAACCACAAATTTGGTGAGGGACACACCACCACACACACACACCACACCACACACAACACAAACACCCACACACAAACCCACACACACACACCACACACACCAAACGACCCAAAACCCGAGGATGGGAAAAAAGCAAAGTATCCCAATTTTTAAAAAAGGGACAGACTGAGCCAAAAAAAATATAGACCAGTGCCAGAAATAAGTATGCAAAACATGGGGGTTTTCAGGAGAAGAGTGGTGGAAACCCCCGACGGAAAACCCGTGTCACAAATTACTGGAGTTTTTGACGGGGGAAGCGTAAGCAAGAGAGAGAGGGGGGTATATTGCATTTTATGAAATGTAAAAAGGCGTTTGAAAAAGTTCCAACAAGGATTTGTGCAAAAAAAAATGGGGACAAGGGGGTAACAAGGAAAAGGGACTACAAGGATCAGAATACTTGCGGGGGACAGCAGCGAGTAATGGTCTTTAAAGGGGTCAGATGGGGCCTTTGGGCGATGGGGTTCCACAGGGGTCGTCCGGACCGGTGCTGTTTTGGTATTTTTGAAGACGGGGCGAAGGGGAAAGACCAAAGGGCCCCGTTTAGCGTGTGACGTTGTGAAAGAAATTTATTGGAGGGACCAGGAAAAACTTTAAAAAGGGTTGGAAGGTGCAGGCCCGGTAGCAATTGGCTTGGGGTTTCACCCCACCAATGCAAAATCAGAAGATTGGGGAGGACAAAGAAGACCGCAGACGGATGTCTAAAAAGGGGGAGACTAAAAAATCACCCAAGGAAAAGATTTAGGGGGAAAATAACACCAAGCACACTCCTGAGGGAAAAACAAACCAAAAAATGCTGCAGATATGGGTCCCGGCAAACCAGACGCATTCCCCCCAACTTAATAAAGCGTTCCACCCGTCCCCGTTTAGTTAGGCCCCTATTGGAGATGCGGCACCGTTTGGGGAAACCCACTAGCAAACTAAAGAACTAAGACAGTGCAAAGGTTTTCAAAAAGAAGTCCCCAAGCTAAGGACTACGAGGGGGAGGTTAAGGGAAATCGACCTGATGACAGGAGGACAGGGGAGTAGGGGGGGATTGTAACTGCAAAAAATACGAAGGAATTGACAAGGGGGACGGAGAGTTCCAGAGAGGAAAAGGAAAGGGGACAAGTTTTGGAAATTGAAACACAGATGAATCAAGGGTTTTAGGAAAATTTCTTTTAACCAAGGTATCAAATGGAAGTTTTGGGAATAGTTGGAGGCAGGACCTTCTGCTTTAAGCGAGGTTGATAAAATCGTGGGCAGGGAGAGGACCCAGTAGCGGGCCTGAAGACGGGGGGGCCCGGAGCTATGACCCACCCCTTGCAACCCCAAAAATAAGTGGTACCCCCCAGAAAAACCCCCCCAACCGCCCCCCCCCACCCCCAAAAACCAAAAACCAACCCCAGTAAAGAAAAAAAAATCTTCAAAATCCCCAGATTGACGTTTGAAAAATAATTCAGGGGGGTCTTATAATTTAGCGGGGGTGTCTTTTTTTAAAATGTGTTAGCAGCGTTCTTATTTTTAGTATGTTCTCTACTCTATGATTTTTTGTATGAATTTTTACGGTACTTGAGGTTATGTATTTTTCTGGTTACTTGTGTGTTATGTTGTTCTGTGTTACTTTTGTGTTTTGTATTGTTCTTTTTTATTGTGTGTTATGTATTGTTTGTGTTACTTGGTGTTTGTATTGTTCTGTGTTATTTTTTGTTTTGTATTTTTCTGTGTTCTTTTGTGTTATGTATTTTTTTTACTTTTGGGTGTTTCGTATTGTTCTGTTCTTGTGTTTACTGTTTGTTCTGTGTTTTGGTGTTTTGTATTGTTTCTGTGTTTCTTGTGGTTACTGTATTTTTTTGTGTTACTTTGTGTTTTGTATTGTTGGGGTTACTTGGTGTTCTGATTGTTCTGTGTTACTTTTGTTTCTGTTTGTTCTGTGTTTCTTGGTTTACTGTATTTTTCTGTGTTACGGTGTTACTGTATTGTTCTGTGTTTTGTGTGTTATGATTGTTCTGTGTTTTGGTGTACGTATTGTTCTGTGTTCCTTTTTGTTTCTGTATTTTTTTGTGTTACTTGGGTGTTACTGTATTGTTCTGGTTACTTTGTGTCTGTATTTTCTGTGTTATTGTGTTTACGTATTGTTCTGGTTATTTTGTGTTCTGTAATTTTTTGTGTTATTGGGTTACTGTATTTTCTGGTTACTTGTGTGTTTTTGTTTGTTCTGTGTTACTTGTGTTTTTACGTATTGCTCGTTTATTGTGTGTTACAAAATTGTTCTGGTACGTGGTTACATTGTTTCTTACCGTGGTTAATTTTCGTTTATTGTGTGTTTGTTTGTCCTTTTTTACATTGTCTGGTTACTTGGGGTTTACTTTTTTCGTGTTTCGAGTTTACTGTATTTTCGTGTTACGTGTGTTACTGTATTTTTGTGTTTTTTTGGGTTACAAATGTTCGTGTTCCGTGGTTACTGTTTTTTTTGTGTTTTTGAGTTTACGTATTTTCGTTCGTGGTTTCGTATTTTCGTGTACGTGGTTATGTATTTTCCCGGGTTCGTGGTTACTTTGTTTT
>NC_069410.1:68948833-68978460 GCF_026875155.1 Cherax quadricarinatus
GATTTCTACCTACTAATTACTTATCTGTTACAAGAAATTAGGAAATTTGCTTGTAATCTGGGATCTTATTTTCATTAAAAGATTTCTTTACATGCCACATATTTATTAACTGTCTGTCTCTTATCTTCAAGAATGGACAATTTTAAAACATAGTTTCAAACCCGGGCCTAAACCTATCACATAATTTCTTTAGTTTAATCATCATCTGTGTGTCCCCAAACTGCCCAAAATACTTTTAACCAAAACCCAAGCCTGGCCACACAACACAGTCAGTCGTTTACATTGCAAGTTCTCCATAAACATACTTCTACGTTTATGTTTACATAGGGGTTTTTAATCTACTCAGTTCTAACTGCATTCCATAACAATCATTTTCATTATTTCTTTTCTTCTAATATATTCCTATTGTAGACACAGTTATACCAAATTATTTCCATTCTCCCTGGGGGCCCTTTCTTGGCTAACAATCAACTTTAAACAGAAGGAGTAATCCAATTGTGATGGGATCCATAGCAATTGTACATTTAAAATTCCTTTGCCCCAATTTTTTTAGTTCTATACCTGCTTCTCCAATGACATGTTGTTTGGAGTCATTATATATCAAAAGCCTTCAATGTGACATAGAAACAGTAAAGATAAAAAGCAAGCTCAGGTTTATAGGTAGCTTTAGCGCCATTAGGATTGCAAACAATTCTTTGCAGTTGGGCCCCATTGTTAATTCTTAGCCTAAATCAAAAATTTTTTTTCGTTTTTAAAAGGGAGGGACAAGACAAAAAGCAGCCCTGCCAAAACTCCTTTTAATCCACAAAGTAAAAACTTTTTGAAACTTAAATTTCTACCACTAGGTGAAAATTTTTTCTTGAGCAGTTCCCCTAACAAAGATTTTTGAAGGGATTTCACAAAGACTTCTTGGGGGGGACTTCAGGAAAGGATATTTAAAAAACAACCCCCGATGAAAGCTCTTTTCCCCAGGGAAACAAACGGAAAAAAACGATGAATTGCACTTTTTCACAACCTTTTAGATCTGTGTTATTTCCCCCTAGACCTGTAAGATCATTGTGACAGACCCGGGTTTGTTTTTTTTAACACTAAAAACCCAGTACATGTTTAAAACTCAATAACCAAACACTGTACTAAAAAATCCAAGCTCCCCTTTCCCCAGTTAAAACTTTTTGTAATCTGGACACCAAGAATAATCCGAGAGGTTCATTTTGCATTAACCCCCAAGGGCGGAGAGAATTCTCTCCCAAAAACAACATGGAGCAGCATAAAAATAAGGGCCCTAACATGGGCTAGTACACATTCTAATTCCACATTAAAGAAACCATATTTTTGGGTTGTAACCAAAACGTTTTTGGAGAAATTTAGCCAGCTTTGCATTTTTTGTTTAGTTGGGGTATGTGGATTTTTTAAAAGGGTCATCTACACCAAAGATTCTAAAAAGTTTTAACTACTAAGATTTCACCCTGCAAATAGAGGGGTGGGGATGTCTTTTGCTTTTTAAATTTTTGTTTTAGGGGAAGAAATTAGAGGCCATCGATTACAAATTGCTTGAACCATTAAAAATGGACCATCTTCTTATGCCCTGTTGAATGGACATGAATCATCAGCATAGCTTATACAAAAAGTTTAGGTGGGCAGTAGAGCATTTAGGGGGCATTAATCAAATATTAAATAGCAGGGGACTAAGAATCCTCCCTGGGGTGTACCAAAACATTCTTTAGAACCTTCTGAAGCCTGGTAAAGGACAGAGGATCCATTGAAGGTATCCTTTTACCCAGCGAGAAGCTACCCCCCAAAATTTCTTTTTGGGCTATTCATTAGTAAAGGGTTTCTTTTCGCAATATCAAATGCAGTTTTTAATCAAGGAAAAGGGGTAAAACAAGTAAGGGTTCGGAGAAAGGTGGAAAACGTTTGCACCAATTTTACCTTTCATGAACCCATAGAAGGGGAAAGGGGTGTCTGATTTTTATAGAGTCTTTTAAAGAAAATTCTTTCAAAAGTTTTCAAAAACAACTAGTTAAGGAGATGGGCCAAAATGATAGCGGTTTGGGGCTTAGGGATGGGCACAATGAACTATTGGCCGGGAAGTAGAAAAACCCCTCAATGAACTGAGATATACAGTGCCAAAAAAGGGGGTATCAGGCACGTGCCTTAAGTTCTGAAATATCATAGGTTATACCTCCTCTCCGGGAGCTTGATCGACCTTTAGTTAATACATTATCTAATTCATACTCGGTAAAGAGGCAATCACTCTCATCAATATTTTGCTCATAAAAGTAATCAGATTCATCAACATTTCTTCAGAAGTATTGCTCTAAATTTTTTCCTCATATGAGATGGAAGGTACTCCATGCCTGGAGTTTTTGACCAGGCATTTTATTAGGTTTATTAGCTTTTCAAGAGGAAAGGGATGAGCACATTGCTCAGTCTTTTCCTGATATATTTATTATACCTTTCCAAGCCAAACTAACGGGTGGACCTAATTAATCCACAACAAACTGTTCCCATTCCTGTTGCCTAAGTTCTTGCTTTCTATTCCTTGCATTTGTTATGCAGCTTGGAAACGTTCTGATCAGTCTGTGGGGGTTCCTACATTCACGGTAGCTTTACCAATCCTCCTATCTGCAAGTGGTTAGATTGCGAAGCTGTGGATCATTATAGTATTTACATTGGTTTTTATTGTTATTTATAGTGGAGGGTCCCTTTGTTCCTCTCCTATTCCTGCCCACGTGATCTGTGAAACACTCTCAATAAGTGGTAATTAAATCATCATTAAATTTTTGTGTGCCAAAGGGCTCGTAATTCTTAAAACCAATGATCCAAGAGGTTAATAAAGTTGTCTCTGTGTTCTGGTTTGAGAATAGTTTCCTCCTTCTGTATTTACTACCTTGATGCTGGGAGAAGTGATCAAGATTGACAGTTGTTAGTCTTGGAAAGTGATCAAAAGAAGATCATCAACTATTACAGAGTCATGCTTCGTATATAAGTATTAAATCCAAGACAACCGCTCTGGGTAGCCACCATATATGTTGAGTAGGCTCAGTAGTACCCACAAATCGAACATTATATCATGCACATTTAGCAATTTCACATAGTTTTAGTTTCCATTGTTTTTGGTATAGACCCACCAATAGTCTTAAGTCTGGCATTAAAAATATCCAAGAATGATGGTAGGTTTTCACATTGAGCGATCTGGTAAAGCATCAGGTCGAAGCTGGGTTCGCATGGGGCATAAAGAATTTAAAAATGTTTATGGAAAAATCGCTGGCATATACTTGTGGACACCATGATACTGGCATGTTAACTCTACTCTGCAATGAAAGGGAGTGAATGTACAAGTTCTTTCTGACATACATCACACAACATTTGGTTGACCTTAGGGTTATAAGCTGCATAACCAGGCAAGTTGGTGGAGTGCTCCATCTTTCAATCTAGCATTCCTGCAAACAGATGACATCAATATTCCTTGTTGCACTAATATGATGTAAATCAGCAATCGCTTCCTGATGGAAGCAATGTTTCATGAAAAGATTTGTAATATCCATTGTAAGTGACTTATACAATCACTCGCCTCATAAGATGGTAAAACTATTATGCTTTGACTACAGTGTGCAGGCACATAAAGAGCAAATACATAGTTTTGTACGTCTTTATCTTCAGGACCTATATTTTTGTTTAAAGCATTTTTCGGCATATTGGCAGCCAGTTCCAAGGCAAGTCTTTGAAGCAAGAGTCATGGGCTTCTTCTTCAAATAGCTGGAAGCTGACGGAGATTGATTGCACTTTGACATCATCACCATGCTCAATAGCATCATCTGATTACAATATATTTATTAAACTTGTCAGATCGTTCAAGATGCTCAATTTTTTTTCTGAATTTGTTTATAATATGAGGAAGGTCAGCGAATCCAATGCCTATCCGGAGGATGGCACTTCTGATTTAGATTTGCTTTCTATACAGCTATCACCTTAACGGGTACCATGGATTACATTAGTGTTTCTCTGATGGTGACTGTGGCAAGTCTGTATTCATCAATCATTGCAGGTAGTCCTGTGCATTACTGACTCATTTCAATTTCCAGGGGTTACCTGTGTGTGGGTTCGTCTGACTGTTGTATTTGTGTGGAATAGGGAAAAATGACAAGCTCATCATCATATTCATTTGTAGCCATAGGTATCAGTAGTGACAGACAGTAGTTTTCCACCATGTGCTAGCAGGGATGGCTAGCTCTCCTCAGCTGGTGTGTTGTGAAGCATCTGGAATCACCAGAATCCTTTGCAGTGAGAGTGATTCTTGCACACTTTGCAGAGGTTCAGCTCAGATCTGGCTTGTGGGTAGATTGGATGGCCTCATCCTCAGTTAACCATAAAGGACTGTTATCAGAGTTACTTCCGAAGGTTGTTTGGGGGTACTGACTGGGCAGTCCTTGTGGAAACTGTAACCCCAACTTCTTTTACAGTTAATACACAAAAAATTTTGGCTGTGCCAAGGCTACTGTGCATTCTCTAGTGGAAAGTTTCCCAGCACACTTACCACACCATGACTGTAGTATTTCACAGTCTAACTGCAATCATGGCCAATAGTGCTGGCATTTTGTAACCACTACTTTAGGGGCAGGTACACATCGATTTTAGGAAACGTAAGCCATGCAACCAGATATTTCGGGGGCGTGGCACAGGACCTACCAAATGGCAATAATTTTGGGATTTTCCTTTAGTCATTTAGGCTTGATATATGCTCACTGAGAGTCCAGATGGATGGGTCCATGCAGGGGTGAGAGGGTAAATCCAAAGATAATGATACTGACCATTATTTTAAAGTGGTGGAGTGTCTATGGAGGTTCGGAGCAGCTATAATAACCCCCCATAAGGTGGCTAAGTAGAATCATTGATCATTCTTCAATATGATCCACAAACGCAAAGTTGTGTGTGTTTATTTCTAAATTGGATCCTTGAGTTATGATGCCTTCTGTACAGCTTTCATTAGCCAAGCACACTTAAGCAGGCAGCAGGTGTTTTCAGGGAAGATCAGCTTAACACATTCTTCCTTTGAGAATGACTTCTTGCAGCCTCTGTGCACCAAGGACGTTTAGTTTCACATTGGTCGTACGAGTCAAGTGTGTCTGACTTAAGTCGGACGCTCTAGCCCTTTCTCCACTTTTTCTCTTTTGTTTACTTTTAAAAGTCTGGAAGTATCATCCATTTCAATCAACTGCTGAGATGTACTCTGTGACAAGATGCATGTTTGCCAGTGATGATTCTCGTGTAAGACTCACAACACAAGAATTCCTCGCGTACCTTCCCCTTGTAACTTATGCCTAGAGGTACAATATTTACTATTAAAGTCAGAAGTCTAAAATAGATCATAAGCACAAGTGTTTCAAGTTCAATGAACACTTCCTATATTACTTAACCCAGATTACTACTAACTAATACGATACCACACTTACTTAAAAAATACATTCAGCAGACTTCTTGTATGTGTGCTAATAATATGGACATACATGATATAATGGATGGTGGGAAATATAAAACACATATTGCAGGATAATGTGACCTTTCTTGACAACGTTTCACCACCACAGTGGGCTTTTTCAAGTCACTCACAAGATTCTACCTGGGGGTGGAAGGTACGGAGTATTTATAGTCATGTTCAGAATGTGAGGTCGGTGGAGAATGCTGCATCTGATGATCTCCCGGGTGGGGTATGAGTCTTGGGTAGCTTGGAGGGGTTTGGGCAAGTTGTGAGTGACCTTCTGCATGTTCTAGTTTTTGTGGGATAGCGATGAAGAATTTTTTGGGGGCAGGGGTTCAGCTATTTTATAGAACCCGTTGTCTGGTTGAAATTTTTGTTAGAGTAGCGATGTTTCCCAGGTTCTTCGGTATTGGTTTTGTCTTCTTTTGCGATAAGTTTGAGTTTCTGTTTTAAATTTTAAATGGTTGGTGAATTGCGATTTTGTACCAGGCATTCCTTGTATCGTCACCCTGCTTGCATATGGTTCTGAATCGTTTTTTTTGGGTCTCTTGATGTTTCCCCCAAATTAAAATTTGTTGAGTCATTAAAGGGTTTTTGTTACCCCGCAGGGATGGAGGTTGTCCGTTATATGGTGATGTCCTTGATGGTGTGGTTGTGGAGGTTTGATACTTGGAAGAGTATTGGAAAAGTGTTGGAAAAAAGTTCGGCAGTGTCTTCTTGGGTGTGTTGAAGATTGTTTAATCCCCGCCTCCGCAGTCTCTGATAAAAGTGACGAGGATAGTGGGTTTTAAAAAAATACTTGTTCAATTATAGTGCATTTTCCTCAAGGAACTCATTGCTGCAGTTCTGAGTGCACGCAGGAAGAAGCCTTAATTACACCACGTTTGGTTTTGGTGTCGTGGTGAGAGTAGAGTGGAGAAGATCGTTTTGGTTGGTGGGTTTAAGGCCCCCGGACCGGGTTTGAGCTTGTCTTGGAGAGCTTGAACGTTGAAGCGTTTAGGAGTTATGAGGAGAATGTCGTCAACATAACGGACCCAGGTGACAGACGAAGGAATAATGGTGGAGAAACGTTCGGCTTCTAGATGTTCCATGTATAGGTTCGCCAGGACCGCACTGAGTGGCGAACCAGGGTAGTCCAAAAGTCTGCTGAAAGAGGTGGCGTCTTTCGACGTTTAGCAGACTTGGGCTTTTAATTCTCACACGATGAGAATCGTAGAGATGGTAGAGGTTCCCCCCCAACGGGGATCGTAGGGAGACTGAATAAGTAAGGAGAGTGCTATGCCCTGCCGAGACGGGAGTCAGAAGCAGAATCGTCTGTGTTTGTGTCGCGTGTCTGTTACAAACAGTACATGGACACAAAGGGTATATTAGGCTTAGAGTGAAGTGCAGTACTAGTGGTAGTGTTTATATAAGTTGTAGTAGTAGTAGTAGTAGTAATACAATTTTGATAGAACAGTTAACTTGCACATGAGTAAAAAGGATATAAAAGCTATTACTTGGGTAACCTAAAATAGATTTGATAATATTTCTATTGGAGGTGTTTCAATGATGGTTTACTGTTTTCAAGAAGATTCTTGCTAAGACTTCAGAGATGGTGAAGCTGCTTTTGTTTTGTTTAAATTTCATTAGAAACATCTATTAGTGAAAAATTCAAGGCACTTGCGTCTGCGGAAATTAGTTTCTTTGATCACTAATTGGGCGTCCTGAATTTATGGTTTATTTGTGGAATTTCTGTGTTTTACACAGGCGTTGTTCAAGTTATTGTTCCTACATGCATAAATGTATTCATTGAGGGGGTTTTCGAGGTTGCTTGCTGTTTCACCTAACATAATTACTGTCGCAGCCCCAAAAGGGTATAGTGTAGACCCTTGCGTTGACCGGTTTGTGGTGCTTTGATAATGTCCTGGTTAGATCCTTTATTGAAGTGCTGGAAGCGATGGCGACTCTGGTGTTAGCCTGTGAAAGTTTGTAGGTGTATCTTTACCAAATTTGTATTTCTCTGTAAATATAACTATTTTATAAAGTAGGTTTTTAGAGTATTCTTAGTTGGTTTGGGAAAAAAGACAACTGTCCCTCAACGAGTCTTGGGACTTTGAGGTATTGTGACGGGTGGGCCCACACACAGCGGTCTTTCTTGGTGGCCCTTCCCCCCGTGCATGGCGCAATCCACTCTTAACCACTCCCTTTGTCTTGTTACACCCTTGTTTGTAAAATACAATGCGCTTAGAGTGAAGCATGTTGAAATAAATTTCGTCTGCAGAAATAGTGAGGTAAACGAAAAATTGTAGGAGGCAGGTGGCTTTTTCCATGGAAGTGTAAAGAGCAAACAAAAATCCGGGAAATTTCCCCAAAGGGAGAGTTTTAAAGTAAGAGGTAGGAAAAACTGAAGGGGGGTAAATTTAAAGGGAAGCCATGAGAGAGCCGGTAATAATTGGGGCGAAAATTAAACAAATTAGTTTTACAATGTTTTTCCGTTGTGTGCGGGAAGGATCATAAAGGGTCTGGAAGCTAATGAGATAACGAGACAAATGGGCAGCACTTCTAATGTAAATCGTGCGTTCGTTCGCTTTGGATGGGGAATTTTAAAAACCCAGACATGTAAATTTACTCCTTGATGGTTTTGGCATCAATTTTTAAAAAGGTAGTTTTAAATGTTAAAAAATGTATTTGGTTACGGCAGTCGGTTGGAAGAGTTTAAGGCCCTTTTTTTTTACTATTCCTCTGAGAGTTGTTTTCCACCCCACCCTTCGAGACCCATGGCATTTTTTCATGAAAAACCCCTTTCACGATTACACTTACGATTGTGAGTTACTTGTGAGTTCCCCTTCATTCTTGAAATCCCGTACCCTTTTTTTTACCCCCTTTTCATCTTATGTGGGGTGTAGGGTTTTGGATGCTATGTCAAAATTTTGCTCAGCCTCTCCCCAAAACACCACAACCCTCAACTACAACCCAAAACCTAACCCCCCGCATGCAACCAACTACTGACACCTCCCCCAAAAACCCCAAAACCTCAGCCTCATGCACTCCCACATCTGACCCTCTCACACTGACACGCAAAAAATGAACCTTTTCATGAAAACCCCAAAACACTGTCAACCCTTAAAGGAAACACCCAAAACCCCTGCACCCCATATGACACCAAAAAACACATAAATCCCTCACATGCACACCCCAAAACATCTCTCCTCGCCCCTGCACACCCAAAGACTATCCCTCCATTGCAAACCAACACCCCAACCCTTCACACGCACCCCAGCAATTGACACCAATCACATGCCAAACCCAACAACTGCCCTCCCTCAACTGCACCCCAACACACTTCTCCCCTCACACTGCACACCCAATCATTTTCATTTTCACACTGCACACCCAAAAACCCTACACCCTCACATACAAACCAACACATTACGCTCGCATGCACAACCAACACTTAAGCTTCACACTGCACACCTAAGACATGACACCACTCCCTTCACACCCAAAAAACGCTGACCCCCTACACTGCCACCAAACAATGACACCCTCAACTGCACACCCCAAAACACTGCACCCCCAAGACCCCCAAACCCCTGTCATCCCACCCTGCAAACAAAACACCTACACCCCCACACTACACCCCAACACACTTACACCCAACAACTTACCCCCCACCTGCCCCCACAAACACCCACACCCGCACATGCCCAAAAAAAACTGACACCCCCCACCCTCAACCCCAACACGCTGAACCCTCACATGCACCCCCCAACACACTACACCCGTAATGCTCAGTAAACCCCTACACCCCCACACTGCACACTCCACATGACATCCCTTTAAATACACACCCCTTTAAACCTACACTATCACACTACAACCCAAAACCCCCGCCATCCATCACCGCACACCCAACCCAATGTCATCCCCCCACTGCAACCCAAAACATGACACCCCTCACCCCCCCGCACACCTAACACACCCACAGCCCCCCACTGCACACCCAAAAAACTGACCCCCTCCATGCACACCCCAATACATGACACCTTCACCCGCACACCCAACACACTGGACCCCCCACACAGCATATCCCAAAAAAAAATGCCCCTCCCACCTGCACACGTCACACTGTCACCCCACAAGCATCCCAACACATGTCTCCTCACAATGCACCCCAACAACCCACGCTCCCCACAAGCCACCCCAACCCCTGTCATTCCCCACACTGCACAAAAAAACCACCTACAGCCCTCGCATGAACCCAACACAAACACCTCACCTGCACCAAACACACTGTCATTCCCCAACGCACACGCAACACACCTACCATCGCACTTCATACCCAAAATATGACCCCCCAACTGAACCCCAACACAACCCTGAACGCACAGCAAACACACCTACACCCCCCACACTGCAAACCCAACACTGTAACCTATACCCCTCACACTGCACACCCACCTCATGACATTCCTAACACTGAACCTACACCCTACCCCCCTCACCCCTGCACACCCAACACACCTACACACCTCACACTGCACACCCACCAAAACTGACAACCTAAACCTAAAAACCCAACAAACTGTCATCCCTTCACACTGCACACCCAACACTCTGTCATCCACACACTCACACCCAACACACTGTAACTCTCACACTGCATACTCAACACATGACACCCCTCACACTGCACACCCAAAAAACTGTCATTACCAAAACTGCTCACCAACACACTACACCCCTAACACTACACACCTAACACCCCTACACCCATACACCGCACAAAAAAACGCACTGACACCCCTCACACTACACACCCAACACTGTCTGCCCTCACACTGCACATCTAACACACTGACACCCTCAGATGCACATGCAACACACTGTCACATTTTCACACGAAACACCCAAAAACATGGCACCCTCACACTACACACCCAACACAATGACAACCCTCACACGGGCACACCCAACACACTGGCAACCCTTACACTGCACACCCAACACATGATTTCCCCTCACACTGCACCCCCAACACACTGACATTCCTCCGCTGCACACCTAACACACCTTCATGCGTCACACTGCACACCAAACACACCTCCACCCCGTACACTGCACACCAACACACTGACACCCCTCACACTTCACACCCAAAACACACCTACATCCCTAACACTGCACACCAATACACCGGGCACCCCGCACCCCTGCACACCCAGCACACTGACACCCCTCACACTGCGCACCAATACACCTACACCCTCACACTGCACACCCACCACACTGACATCCTTAACATACCCCACGCTACACACCTAACCTATCACACTACACACCAACACACGGGTCATCCCTCTCTCTGCACACCAATCACATGACACCTCACACTGCACCACCAACACCTGTGTTTCCCTCACACTGCACACCCAACAAAAATGACACCTCTCACACTGCACACCCAACACACGGTCATCCCTCACACTGCACACCTAAGCACCTACACCCCTCACACTGCACACGTACACCCCTTTCACTATTCACTTAACACCTGTCACCCTCACTGCACCCCCAAACACACTGACACCCTCACACTACACCCCTACATCCATAACACTGCACCCCCAAATACACCTACAACCCCGCACAATGCACACCCGCACACTGACATCCCTCACACTGCTCACCCAACGCACCTACACCCCTCACACTGCACACCCCAACACATTGTCACCCCTTACACTGCACACCCAACACAATGTCACCTCCCACTGCACACCCAACACACTAGACCCTCACACTGCATATCCAACTCAATGCAAACCCTCACACTGCACACCCAACACACTGTCATCCTCACACTGCCACCCAACACACCTACACCCCTCACACTAAAAAACCTAAGACACGTACAGCTCTAGCACTGCACAACCAAACAACGTCACTCCTCACAGAGCACACCCAATACACTGTCATCCCTTCACAGCACACCCAACACACCTACCCCCTCACATACACCCCCAACACTGTCAGCCCACACTGAAAACCTAACACACTGTCACCCTTACACTGCACACCCAACACACTGACACCTTTCACGCTGCACGCCCAACGCAACTGTCACCGCACACCCGACATAAACAACACACTGACAACCCTCACACAACCACACTGAAAAACCTCACACACAACACCTGACAACCCTCACACAACACCCCAACACACTGTCACCCCACACACTGCACACCCAAAAAAAGGGACACCCTCTCACTTCACACCCAACACACAGTCACCCCTCACACAGCAACCCAACACACCTACACCCGCACAAAGCACCCCCACACACTGACACTCTCACACTACACAACCCAACACACCTACACCCCGCACACTGAACACCAACAAATTGTCCCCCTCAAAACAAACACCCAACACATTGACAACCCTCACACAACACACCCAACACACGTCACCCCTCACACTGCACACCCAACACACTGACACCCTCACACTGCACACCCAACACACTGACACCCTTCACACTGCACACCCAACACACTGTCACCCCTCACACTGTACATACAACACACTGTCGCCCATCACACAGCAAAAACCCAAACACACCTATACCCGACAAAGCACACCCAACACACCTACACCCGCACAAAGCACACCCAACACACTGACACCTCTCACACTGCACAACCAAACACATAGACCCTCACACTGCATATCCAACATACTGTCATCCTTCACACTGCACACCCAAACACACTGTATCTCCACACTGAACACCCAACCACCTGCTGCCCTCACACTACAAACTTAACACACCTACAGCCCTAGCAATTTCACAACCAATCACTGTCACCCTTCACACGCACCCCAACACACTGACACCTTTCACACTGAACGCCCAACTCACTGTCACCGCTCAGCCGGAACACCAACACACTGACACCTTTTCACACTGCACACCCAACACACTGAACCCTCACACTGCATATCCAACACACTGCCATCCTTTACACTGCACACCCTACACTGTCCCCCCTCACCTGCACACCCCAACCACTGTCATCCCTCACACTGCACACCCCACAAACCTACACCCCTCACACTGCACACACACCACACTGCCATCTGACATCCCTAACAGTTTTGTAGATGAATGGTTCAGAGAACCGACATGTTGATAAATTAGACACATGATTACTGATTACCTCATTCTCCTCCTGTTCTTCAAGTTTCTCCTACGTATGGACTGATGAAGCCACTGGGTGGAGATACGTTTCCTCAATAAAGATACCCAAAAGTTGCACATGTGTCTAATTCATCCCTAACAGTACACACCCATCGCACCTACACCTATCACACTACACACCCAACACACAATCATCCCTCACACTGTACACCCTACACATGACTCCCCTCACTCTGCACACCCTATACACTGGCTCTCCTCACATGCCACCCAACACACTAACACCTCTCACTCTGCACACCCAACACACAGACATCCTAACACTACACACCTACATCTATCACACTGCACACCCAACACACTAACACCTCACTCTGCACACCAACACACAGTCACCCCCCACACTGCACACCCAACACACTGTCAAAACCTCACACAGCACACCTGCACCCCGCACCTGCACAAAACACTATCACCCCACTCACCCAAACACCACCCATCCCCACCCTGCCCCCCAACAAACCTACACCCACCCCCCAACACCTGCACCCCTCACACTGCTCACCCAACACACTCAACCCACACACTGCGCACCCAACACAATGACACCCTCACACTGAACCCAAGACCTACACCGTCACACTGCTCGCTAACACACCCCCACCCTACACTGCACACCACACCTCTCATCCCACAACCCACAAACACATGACGCCCCACACATGCACCTCAACCCACTGCATCCCTCACACTGCACACCCACAAACTCTCATCCCCAACGCAAACCCCCCACATGACACCCCTCACATCTGCAACTCAAAAACTCGGTCATCCCTTTACACTGCACCCCAACAACTACACCCTCACACTACCCCCACAACTCTTGACACCCCTCACAATGGGATACCAACACACTACACCCCTCACACTTCACACCCAACAAACGGTCATTCTTTACACTGCACACCAACACACTGACACCAACACTCACACTCAACACACTTCATCCCTCACACTGCACACCCTACACTCTGACAGCCCCACACAGCAACCCCAAAACAGCCACCCTCAACTGCACACCCAATACATTGGCACCCTCACACGGCACACCCCTATTTTGACACCCACACTACCCTCCTACACGATTTGGGCCCCCCCACATTGCACACCCCAACCCCACCTGACCCCTCTCACTCACACCCAACACACTGACACCCCCTCACACTACATATCCAACACACTGCATACCCTACACACTATCACCCCTGACACTGCAACCCAACACAACTGTTATCCCTCAAAACTGCACACCGAACCACCTACACCCCTCAACTGCACATCAACAAAGTGCAAAACTCGCACTGCACACCCAACACACCTAAAAGCCTCGAAACCAAACTAACACACGACACCCCTCACACTACACACCAAAACACTGTCAGGCTCAAAAAAGCACACTAACACACTGACATCCCTCAAAACTGCACACCAACACACTGTCACCATTCACACTGCACATCCAACACACTGAAAATCATTCACACTGCACGCCCAACGCACTGTCATCGCTCATCGAAAAACCCAAACACACTCGCACCCTTACACTACACACCAAAAAACACACTGACAACCCTCACACTACACACCAACCACTTGTCACCCTAACAATTGCCACCCAACACACTGAAAACCTCACACTGAACCCCAAAAACGCACTGTCACCACACACTGTCACCCCTCCCACAGCACCCCGACCAATTGCATCCCACACTGCACACCAACAACCACATCACCTCACACTGCACACCCAACACACCTACCCCTCGCAAAACTGCACACCCAATACACCTACATCCCCCACTGATACCCAAAACACATGTACCCCTCACACTGCACTCCAAAACACTGACATCCTCACACGCACACCCAAAACAAAACCTACATCCTCACACGCACACCCAACAAAACCCCTTCCCCTCACACTGCACACCCACACACTGACATCCCTAAAGTACTCCCCTACACACCAACCTATCACACAACACACCCAACACATTCTACCCTCACACTGCACACCCAACACACTAAACACCCTAAACATACACACCCAACACACTGACACCCCAACACTGCACATCCAACACACTGACACTTCTCACACTGCACATCCAACACACTGACACCTCTCAACACTGCACATCCAACACACTGACACCCCTCACACTGCACATCCAACACACTGACATCCCTCACACTGCACATCCAACACACTGCAATCCCTCACATACTACACCCAACACACTGACACCTCTCACACTGCACATCCAACACACTGACACCCCTCACACTGCCACCCAAAACACACTGACACCCTCACACTACACACCCAACACACTGACACCTCTCACACTGCACATCCAAACACTGACACCTCTCACACTGCACATCCAACACACTGACACCCCTCACATGCACATCCAACACACTGACATCCCTCACACTGCACTCCCAACAACAACTCTTTCCTAACAAGAGAATAACGGAACATGAAAACTCTTGAAAATTCATACTCTGTACTGAATTACTAAGAATATTCCGCACCTTTTACCACGTATATTTCTCCAACACACTCGACAAACTATTATATCGCGTCAGATGTTTTCTGCCAGAACCACCACCACACAGTTTCTGCCAGAACCACCACCACACAGTTTCTGCTAGAACCACCACACACAGTTCCTGCTATAACCACCACACACAGTTCCTGCCAGAACCACCACACACAGTTCCTGCCAGAACCACCACACACAGTTTCTGCCAGAACCACCACCACACAGTTTCTGCTAGAACCACCACCACCACAGTTTCTGCTAGAACCACCACACACAGTTTCTGCCAGAACCACCACCACACAGTTCCTGCTATAACCACCACACACAGTTCCTGCCAGAACCACCACACACAGTTTCTGCCAGAACCACCACACACAGTTCCTGCCAGAACCACCACACACAGTTTCTGCCAGAACCACCACCACCACAGTTTCTGCTAGAACCACCACACACATTTCCCTGAAAGAACCCCCACACACAGTTCCGCCAGAACCACCACACACATTTTCCTGCAGAACCACCACACACAGTTTCTGCCAGAACCACCACACACAGTTTCTGGCAGAACCACCACCACCACAGTTTCTGCTAGAACCACCACACACAGTTCCTGCTATAACCACCACACACAGTTCCTGCCAGAACCACCACACACAGTTCCTGCCAGAACCACCACACACAGTTTCTGCCAGAACCCCCACACCCCAGTTTCTGCCAAAAACCACCACACACAGTTTCTGCTAGAACACCACCAAAACAGTTTTCTGCTAGAACCACCAAAACACAGTTCCTGCCATAACCACCACACACAGTTCCTGCCAGAACCACCACTCACAGTTCCTGACAGAACCACAACACACAGTTTCTGCCAGAACCCCCACACACAGTTTCTGCCAGAACCACCACACACAGTTCCTGCCAGAACCACCCCCCACACAGTTTTGCGGGAACCACCACAGACAGTTCCTGCCAGAACCACCACCACACAGTTCCTGCCAGAACCATCACCACACAGTTTCTGCTAGAACCACCACCACCACAGTTTCTGCTAGAACCACCACACACAGTTTCTGCCAGAACCACCACCACACAGTTCCTGCTATAACCACCACACACAGTTCCTGCCAGAACCACCACACACAGTTTCTGCCAAAAAACCACCACACACCAGTTCCTGCCAGAACCACCACACACAGTTTCTGCCAGAACCACCACCACCACAGTTTCTGCTAGAACCACCACACACAGTTTCTGCCAGAACCACCACACACAGTTTCTGCCAGAACCACCACACACAGTTTCTGCCAGAACCACCACACACAGTTTCTGCCAGAACCACCACACAAGTTTCTGCCAGAACCACCACCCCCACCACATTTTCTGCTAGAACCACCACACAAGTTCCTGCTAGAACCCACCACACACAGTTTCTGTTAGAACCACCACATACAATTTCTGCCAGAACCAACACACAGTTTCTGCCAGAACCACCACCACACAGTTTCTGCCAGAACCACCACCACACAGTTTCTGCCAGAACCACCACCACACAGTTTCTGCCATACCACCACACACAGTTCCTGCCAGAACCACCACACACAGTTTCTGCCAGAACCACCACCACACAGTTTCTGCCAGAACCACCACCACACAGTTTCTGCCAGAACCACCACCACACAGTTTCTGCCAGAACCACCACCACACAGTTTCTGCCAGAACCACCACCACCAGTTTTCTGCCAGAACCACCCCACACAGTTTCTGCCAGAACCACCACACAGTTTCTGCCAGAACCACCACCACACAGTTTCTGCCAGAACCACCACCACACAGTTTCTGCCAGAACCACCACCACACAGTTTCTGCCAGAACCACCACACACAGTTTCTGCCAGAACCACCACCACACAGCTTCTGCCAGAACCACCACACAGTTTGTGCTTTCTCTATCTGTCTAGTGTCTCTACGCCAGTGTTCATTCCACCCTCAGTGTCTCTACGCCAGTGTTCACTTCACCCTCAGTGTCTCTACACCAGTGTTCACTTCACCCTCAGTGTCTCTACACCAGTGTTCACTTCACCCTCAGTGTCTCTACACCAGTGTTCACTCCACCCTCAGTGTCTCTACACCAGTGTTCACTTCACCCTCATTGTCTCTACACCAGTGTTCACTTCACCCTCAGTGTCTCTAAACCAGTGTTCACTTCTCCCTCAGTGTCTCTACACCAGTGTTAATTCCACCCTCAGTGTCTCTACACCAGTGTTCATTCCACCCTCAGTGTCTCTACACCAGTGTTCATTCCACCCTCAGTGTCTCTTCACCAGTGTTCATTCCACCCTCAGTGTCCTACACCAGTGTTCATTCCACCCTCAGGGGTCTCAAACACCAGTGTTCATTCCACCCTCAGTGTCTCTAAAACCAGTGTTCATTCCACCCTCAGTGTCTCTTCCCCGTGTTCATTCCACCCCTCAGTGTCTCTACACCAGTTTTTCATTCCACCCTCAGTGTCTCTTCACCAGTGTTCTTTCCCACCCTCAGTGTCTCTACACCAGTGCTCACTCCACCCTCAGTGTCTCTTCACCAGTCTTCACTTCACCCTCAGTGTCTCTACGCCAGTGTTCACTTCACCCTCAGTGTCTCTACACCAGTGCTCACTCCACCCTCGTGTTTTTACGTCAGTGTTCCTCCACCTCAGTGTCTCTTCACCAGTGTTCATTCCACCCTCAGTGTCTCTACACCAGTGTTCACTCCACCCTCAGTGTCTCTTCACCAGTGTTCATTCCACCCTCAGTGTCTCTTCACCAGTGTTCATTCCACCCTCAGTGTCTCTACACCAGTGCTCACTCCACCCTCAGTGTCTCTACACCAGTGTTCATTCCACCCTCAGTGTCTCTACACCAGTGTTCATTCCACCCTCAGTGTCTCTACACCAGTGCTCACTCCACCCTCAGTGCCCTCTAAAACCAGTGTTCATTCCACCCTCAGTGTCTCTACACCAGTGTTTTATTCCACCCTCAGTGTCTCTACCCCCAGTGTTCATTCCACCTCAGTGTCTCTAAAACCATGTTCACTTCCACCCCAATGTCTCTTCACCAGTGTTCACTCCACCCTCATTTGGTCTCTTCACCAGTGTTCACCAACCTCAGTGTCTCTTCACCAGTGTTCACTCCACCCTCAGTGTCTCTACACCAGTGTTCACTTCACCCTCAGTGTCTCTACGCCAGTGTTCACTCCACCCTCAGTGTCTCTACACCAGTGTTCACTTCACCCTCAGTGTCTCTTCACCAGTGTTCATTCCACCCTCAGTGTCTCTACCCCAAGTGTTCACTCCACCCTCAGTGTCTCTCACCAGTTCATTCCACCTCAGTGTCTCTACACCAGTGTTCATTCCACCCTCAGTGTTTCTACACCAGTGTTCACTTCTCCCTCAGTGTCTCTACACCAGTGTTAATTCCACCCTCAGTGTCTCTACACCAGTGTTCATTCCACCCTCAGTGTCTCTACGTCAGTGTTCACTCCACCCTCAGTGTCTCAAACACCAGTGTTCACTTCTCCCTCAGTGTCTCAAACACCAGTGTTCACTTCACCCTCAGTGTCTCTACGCCAGTGTTCACTTCACCCTCAGTGTCCTACACAGTGCTCACTCCACCCTCAGTGTCTCTACGTCAGTGTTCATTCCACCCTCAGTGTCTCTACACCAGTGTTCACTCCACCCCAGTGTCTCTTCACCAGTGTTCTTTCCACCCTCAGTGTCTCTACACCAGTGTTCACTTCACCCTCAGTGTCTCTACACCAGTGTTCACTCCACCCTCATTGTCTCTACACCAGTTTTCACTCACCCTCAGTGTCTCTTCACCAGTGTTATTTCACCCTCAGTGTCTCTAAACCAGTGTTCATTCCACCTTCAGTGTTCTACACCATGTTCACTTCACCCTCAGTGTCTCTACGCCAGTGTTCACTTCACCCTCAGTGTCTCTACACCAGTGTTAAACTCCACCCTCAGTGTCTCTACACCAGTGTTCACTCCCCCTCAGTGTCCCTCAACCAGTGTTCACTCCACCCTCAGTGTCTCTACCCCAGTGTTCACTCCACCCCAGTGTCTCTTCACCAGTGTTCACTCCCCCTCAGTGTCTCTACACCAGTGTTCACTCCACCCTCAGTGTCTCTACCCCAGTGTTCACTTCACCTCAGTGTCTTACACCAGTGTTCACTCCACCCTCAGTGTCTCTACACCAGTGTTCACCCCACCCTCAGTATCTCTACACCAGTTTTCCCACTTCACCCTCAGTGTCTCTACACCAGTGTTCACTTCACCCTTTCAGTGTCTTTTAAAACCAGTGCTCACTCCACCCTCAGTGTCTCTACGCCAGTGTTCACTTCACCCTCAGTGTCTCTACGCCAGTGTTCACTTCACCTCAGTGTCTCTACGCCAGTGTTCACTTCACCCTCAGTGTCTCTACGCCAGTGTTCACTTCACCCTCAGTGTCTCTACGCCAGTGTTCACTCCACCCTCAGTGTCTCTACGCCAGTGTTCACTTCACCCTCAGTGCTCTACGCCAGTGTTCACTCCACCCTCAGTGTCTCTCGCCAGTGTTCACTTCACCCTCAGTGTCTTTACCACAGCGTTCACTTCACCCTCAGTGTCTCTACCCCAGTGTTCACTTCACCCTCAGTGTCTCTACGCCAGTGTTCACTCCACCCTCAGTGTCTCTACGCCAGTGTTCGCTTCACCCTCAGTGTCTCTACGCCAGTGTTCACTTCACCCTCAGTGTCTCTACGCCAGTGTTCACTTCACCCCTCAGTGTCTCTACCCCAGTGTTCGCTTCACCCTAAGTGTCTCTAGGCCAGTGTTCACTCCATCCTCAGTGTCTCTAGGCCAGTGTTCACTCCACCCTCAGTGTCTCTAGGCCAGTGTTCACTTCACCCTCAGTGTCTCTAGGCCAGTGTTCACTTCACCCTCAGTGTCTCAAACGCCAGTGTTCACTTCACCTCGGTGTCTCTACGATGGAGTGCTCGTATCTCGTCACTGTTTGCCCCTTTATACACCTCATTTGTTCAATAAAAGGGAGAACATTGTTATGTTAGCCTCTCTCTCTCTCTCTCTCTCTCTCTCTCTCTCTCCGTAAACAAGATTGTTTTTGATATAAATTCATGTGGTGGCCTGCAGGATAGCTGGTACAGACGCCTCTACAAATGATATATGGCATGTGTTCCCGGCTGTGTCTTTGACTGTGTTGTGTGTCATCACTGGGTTGCGTTTACAGATGTTGAAACCAGCGTTGCAACTAGTGTTTCAACTAGCGCTGGTTTAAATAATGGTGTAAACTTATTTTAACTAGTATCCTGACTAGTACTGTATCCAATTATTTTTCTAGCATGCAATTTTTCTTACTTATATGAAATTATTCAACTAGCACTGCAACTCCTATTGCTGTAGTATTGCAATTATAGTACTGTTTACTATAATTGCCTTAATATGTATCTTGTATGTCTACTATCTAATTGCTATCGTAACTAATATTGTAGGCAGTATTTTAAGTTACATTGTATTATTGCAAAAGAGCGTTGCTTATTTTATTGCAGCTTGCATTGTAACTTTTATTTTACTTAGTACTGTTATTGATTTTGCCCGCTAATATTGCAACCAGTATTGTATCTAGATCCTAACAGTTGTGTAACTAATACTGTTTCTAGTTTTGCAGTTGTAACCGAAAGTAATATGCAAATTAGTAAATTTTTATTAGTATTATAATTACAATGCAATAAGTATTGTAACAAACTTTTTAAAATAGAAAAAGATGCTTCTAAATTTTCATATGCTTGAAGAGAGGTGAAGTAAAATTCCCAGAAGAAGAATTAATCCTAAACAAGCGTTACATAAAAACACTGGGGAGCTGGTGGATTGTAAACTAGTTTACAAACTACTATAAACAGTACAACAAATAAAAACCCCATATAGAAGAGACGAGCTTGTAAATGGTCCGACTTGGACCATTTAAAAAAGTGACATTAACTCTCTTCTATATGCGGGTTATTTGTGTATTGTTCCAGTCACGGTATTATGCCCTTTTTTGTTATTTACTGTAAACAGTGAACCAGTTGATAACAAAAGGGTTGTTAACATGTAGTAGTAAATTTTTACCCTGGTGAGTTGTGAATGTTATTAGAACTACTGTGAAGTGGTTGGTGGTGAAGTAACTACGACAGAGACTGTGAACGGGTGAGTTACGATCTTGTTATAACAAATGTTGTGATCTGGTGGGTTGTTACCTTGGTAGATCTGACGAGTGTATTGCCAGGCACTAATAACTTGACCACTCGGGAAATAAACAAACGGTATCAATTAAGTTTCAGTGGCACTTGAAACGAAACAGTGAGTGTCAATAAAATTCGTATATACCCTGTAGGATTCAATTACTCCCTGAATAGTGTGCTGTGAGTCAAAGAGTTCAGTATATACGCCAGTGGTTGTTGCGAACTATTGCGCTCTTGTCACACTGATAAAAGTGTTTTACCTTTATGCTGTCTAGCTTGGAACGTTGGAGGTCTGGGTAGCGTACAACTGTTACAGTTCAACGGGGTGTAGCTACGCAGTTCCTGATAGGAACCATTGTGATCTAACCAAACTACAGTAGCTCGTTACCTCTGGTGTCTAGCTGAATTATAGCTAATAGAAACCTTTCGCTTCATGGCCCCTGTGGTTGCTAGGATTCTGTGGGACTGAGCAAGACTGTAGTAGCTAGAACCCACCGGAGTATAGCCTGATTAAAGACACTAGAAATCTTGACGGTTGTCTAGTTTCGTTTTCACTTATAAAAGAAAGACAGACGTGGAGTTATATTTACATTAAGCAAACAATATGAAACTATCAATGTGACAGTGACAGGTACGAGTGCACATACGTTATTGCACTAAGATAAAATACTCTGTATATGTAAGTGGCAGAGCAAGTTGCTGTCGAAGTTGAATGATAACTTGCCTATGAAGTACAGTTGTCAGTATAGGCTCAGTAAAATACACTTCACGTCAACACTAGCAGCGCCTTAACAGCAAGTAACTGGCATGAATACTCATAATCTTGAGTATTCATAAGATTAGATTAGATTTTGCCACCGATGTGCCTAGTTTATTGTGCTCCCCATATCCATCCTGTGGACGATAGCACAAGAGCATATCGATACACAAAAGGCCTAGAAACTAGACCCCAAAAGAGTTAACAAAGTACATTTAGATTTACATTTACAGTTCACTTATCTGTTACAAGCAAATTTAGAGAATTTGCTTAGTATATCTGGTATCTTATTTTCATTAATAAGTTGTCACATAGGTTGTTATACTGTATATCTCAATATTCCTCAATAAGTTGACAATTAAGCACATAGTGTTCAAGACAGTGACCATTGGCCTGACCACATAATTTGCATTTAGTTTGATCATCATCTGTGTGTCTCCCAAACTGCCAGAAGTACTTGTAACCAAATCTAAGTCAGGCCACTACAACATCAGTCAGTCTGTTCACATTGCAAGTTGCTCCATAAACATATTTAACTACTTTCATGTTATCATAATGGGTTATAGATCTACTCAGGCTTCTAATTGTATTCCTATAACATTAATTTTTATTATTTACTTCTCTCCTAATATTATTCCTAATTCTAGACACAGATATACATTTCTTAACATTCTAATACCGAATACAGTGTTAACCTCAACAATCCTATCACTGATACTAGAAATACCAAGCTCTTTCCTCATATTAAGAACCTTTGAAGATTTGGGAGAGCCAAAAATAATTTTGAGAGCTTCATTTTGCATTAACTCCAAGGGTCGGAGAGAACTTTCCCTAGCTAATATCAATATGAGAGAAGCATAATTAGTTAAGGACCTAACATAGGCTATGTACATCATTCTCACCATTCTCACATTAGCACCATAGTTGGGCTTGTAGCCAGCAACAGCATTTAGCCTATCTTTGCATTTCTTATTTAGTTGGGGCATGGTGGATTTATTAAAGGGCACATCTACATCAAGGTATCTGTAAGATTTAACGTAGCTAATGTTTTCACCCTGCAAACAGATGGGTTGGGGATGTCGTTTGCTTGTTAGTATTTTTGTTTAAGAGGAAGATATGAGGCCTAATCGATTACAAATTGTTTGAACTTCAATAAGAATGGTACTCATCTTCTTATGCCCTGTGGTGTGGATGTCATCAGCTGTAAGTTTAGGTGAGGTAGGTAGAGCATTTAGGAGAACTTTATCCCTTCAGAGGGCAAGTTATTAAACAGAATTTCAAACTTATCTCCCTATAGTGGATAGAGTATCTCACTATAAGTTGAATGAGGCCATATAAATGGAATTCTGATGGTTAGTTTTCGAGCAATTGCTAATCTGCGATAGGCGGAAATACTCGCCCCTGCCCGAAATAGGGAGTATAAATTTGAAAGTTGCAAACCTTGCAATTGCTAATAAAAACACCTCCATAATTATTTTTTAAATTTATTATACCAAGCATACAATATCAAACACATAAATGGAACTTGTATCAAAACATTTGTAAGTATTAGAAAAATAAAAAAAATGAAACTAATAGCAACAAGTACACATTGCCAAAGGATAAAACTTTCAGTCCCATAATCCTGAGAGTCATGAGGAAGAGCAATCATTCTGTATTACTGATTGCTAGAATGGATCTATGCCCAGCAAAGGGTCATTTTGGAGGTCATTCTGGGACCACTGAGGTTCACCTTGAAGACAAGATCTTCATAAATATGTTCCTCATCAGGATACTCCAAGATCATAATGCCTTTCTTTTTTCTTGACTAATTTCGCTTTTTGACTGGTCTTTCTTCCCTCCTCATCATCACCTGACACCTCTGCATCCGGGGGCAAGTATCATCAACCACTATCACCAATTCTGTGTCATCTACCTCTGGTTCCGAGTTCACTGTCATCCAAATCCTACAACCCATCCTGTACTCTCATAGAGCACTCCTACAACCCACCTGTACATTCCCAAGCACTCCTACACCATCCTGTACCCTCATAGAACACTCCTACACACCACTGATTCATATATTGTGCCCAAACTCCTATTACGATAATTGGTAATATCCCATCACTGTGATCACAACACAGTATGGAAAACTTTAACCAACAGCGTGTTCTGGTCAGGTTGCAGAAGCCACATACAGGGGGGGATATAGTTTGGAGTGGTTAACGATTTTATTAATAAATGTATGGAAGAGAATAAGGTACCTAGGATTGTTAAAAGCATTCATAGTTCTTTCGTACAAAAGCAAAGGGGAAAAAGAGAGTGCAATAAATATACGGAATACAGTCTGTTTATTATACCTGGTAAAGTGTTATGATAGTTTATTATTGATAGAATTAAAAGTAAGACGGAGACAGATAGCAGATGAACAGAAGATTTAGAAAGGGAAACGGTGTGTAGATCAAGTGGTTTTACAGTGAAACAAAAGGTGAGGCATATTAGATAAGGGTTAAGTGGTTTTTGTGTCATTTATGGATTTGGAAAAGGCGGAAAATAAGGTAGATGGGAGAGCGATTGGCAGATGTTTGCATATGTTGGAAGAGTAGGAGGTACTGAAAAGCAGTGAAGAGCTTTTATGAGATAGAGAGGCTCAGGTTAGAATATATACAAGAGAGGGAAATTATTCCCAGTAAAAGCAGGCTTAGGCAGTGATGGGTGATGTCACACATTGTGTTCAATATATGTATAGAAGGGGTTTGTAGAATGCAGTGGGTGTTTGCAGGGTGCGGGTTAAAAGAAAAGAATCTAACACAAAATGGAAGGGTCACATTTGCTCTTTGCTAATGAGCACTGTGCCTTTTGAGAGGATTTTGAAGAGAAGTTACATGAGGCTGTTGATGATTTTGGTAGGGTATTTAAAAAAAGGAAAATAAAAGTGAATATAGGAAGAGTAAAGGAAATGAGGAAAACAAAAATTTAGATAACGAAAGACGAAAATCAAAATTGGAGGAGAGTATGAAGGAGGTGATGTATTCCAGAATGTTCACAGATTGGTCTATGAAAGTAAGGTGAATCATAGAAATTAACGAGGGGAATAATGTGAGTGGTGACCTGAGGAGTCTGTGGAGATAAGAACATTACCTGAGTTGTGAGGCATGAATGGAGAATGTTTGGAGGCAGAGGAGGATGTCCATGTCAGAGGGCAATGCCGAGAATCCATTGTTTGAACTTACAAGGAGTGTGGGATTACCAAAAACATGTAAGAGGATTGAACGAAATACAATATAGAGGGATGGGGCGGGTTGGGTTGGAGGCTTGGGATAAAAGAGGTTTTGTGTGTGCGGGGCTTGGACTTCCAGCAATGCATGCGTACTGTGTTAGATTAACAGCAAAAGGAGAAAAAATGGTTTTTAGACTTACGAGCTGTTGGAGTGTGAGCAATGTAACATTTATGAAGGACAACCTAGGATCTAGTACAAGGAGATGGGAAGACACAGTCTGTACAGCAGAAGGAGGGGTCTTAAGGTTGCAATTTTATAACTGAGTGTGAGGCGCCTCTGGCAAGACAGTGATGGAAAGGTGAATGATGATGAATGTTTTGCTTTCTCGGCCACCCAGTCCAAGATGGGCCACCCTGCATGAATGGTCACCCTGCCTTGGGGAAACGGACGATTGTAGAAATAAAAAATTATAAAAAACCTACTAATCATTACTCAATTTCGACAAGTGATAAAATAACTGATTACTTCTAGGTGAAAAAATGCAAAACAATAAACTACTTACTACTAGGTGAACAAAGAAGATAACAATAACTACTTCTGCTAGGTGAACAAGAGATAATAAACTACTTACTACTAGGTGAACAAGAAGATAAACAATAACTATCTTACAATACTAGGTGAACAAGAGATAAAATTAAATACTTACTACTAGGTGAACAAGAGATAACAATAACTACTTACTAACTAGGTGAACAGAGAGATAACAATAACTACTTACACTAGGTGAACAAGAGATAACAATAACTACATACTACTAGGTGAACAAGAGATAACAATAACTACATACTACTAGGTGAACAAGAGATTAACAATAACTACTACAACTAGGTGAACAAGAGTAAACAATAACTACTGACTACTCAGGTGAACAAGAGAATAAACAATAACTTACTAACTAGATGAAAATGTTACCCAGACCCTGCACGTGTTGTGTATTGATGCTTCCCCAGGTTCATGGTCCAGGAGTCCATCTGTGTCCCCTCAGAATTCTCCTTCCTCACATCCTAATCTACACTTCCTATCCTACTCTCAGGTTCATGGTCCAGGATCCACTGTGTCCCCTCAGATATTTCTCCCTTCCTCACATCCTAATCTACACTTCGTATCCTACTCTCAGGTTCATGGGTCCAGGAGTCCAAACTGTGTCCCCTCAGATATTCTCCCTTCCCAACATCCTAATCTACACTTCCTATCCTACTCTCAGGGTTTATGGGTCCCGGAGTCCACTGTGTCCCCTCAGATATTCTCCCTTCCTCATATCCTAATCTACACTTCCTATCCTACTCTCAGGTTCATGGGTCCAGGAGTCCATCTGTGTCCCCTCAGATATTCTCCCTTCCCCACATCCTAACCTACACTTCCTATCCTACTCTCAGGTTCATGGGTCCAGGAGTCCATCTGTGTCCCCCCAGATATTCTCCCTTCCCACCCTCCAATCTACACTTCCTATCCTACTCTCAGGTTCATGGGGCCAGGAGTCCATCTGTGTCCCCTCAGATATTCTCCCTTCTCACATCCTAATCACACTTCCTATCCTACTCTCAGTTTTATGGTCCAGGAGTCCATCTGTGTCCCCTCAGATATTCTCCCTTCCTCACATCCCAATCTACACTTCCTATCCTACTCTCATGTTCATGGGTCCAGGAGTCCATCTGTGTCCCCTCAGATATTCTCCCTTCCCCACATCCTAACCTACACTTCCTATCCTACTCTCAGGTTCATGGGTCCAGGAGTCCATCTGTGTCCCCTCAGATATTCTCCCTTCCCCACATCCTAACCTACACTTCCTATCCTACTCTCAGGTTCATGGGTCCAGGAGTCCATCTGTGTCCCCTCAGATATTCTCCCTTCCCACATCCTAACTATACTTCCTATCCTACTCTCAGGTTCATGGGTCCAGGAGTCCATCTGTGTCCCCTCAGATATTCTCCCTTCCCCACTTCGTATCCTACATTCAGTAATCCCAACTTTTGCATCAAAGCCTTCCCCGGGAATTCATCCGTGGACCCCCGGATGTCTTCCCTTCCCTTCAAGTCTGGGTGATGCCTTATCCAGTCCTACCCACGGTCCGTGGTCAGCAGTCCCACCCCAGATCCGTGGTTCCAGGTATTCACCTTTCACCACTTCCCTGAGGTCAGCAAGTCCCACCCCAGGTCCGTGGTTCCAGGTATTCACCCTTCACCACTTCCCTGAGGTCAGCAAGTCCCACCCCAGGTCCGTGGATCCAGGTACATACCCTTCACCACTTCCCTGAGGTCAGCAAGTCCCACCCCAGGTCCGTGGATCCAGGTACATACCCTTCACCACTTCCCTGAGGTCAGCAAGTCCCACCCCAGGTCCGTGGATCCAGGTACATACCCTTCACCACTTCCCTGAGGTCAGCAAGTCCCACCCCAGGTCCGTGGTTCCAGGTATACCTTCACCACTTCCCTGAGGTCAGCAAGTCCCACCCAGGTCCGTGGATCCAGGTACATACCCTTCACCACTTCCCTGAGGTCAGCAAGTCCCACCCCAGGTCCGTGGATCCAGGTATTCACCCTTCAACTTCCTGAGGTCAGCAAGTCCCACCCCAGGTCCGTGGTTCCAGGTACACTTCACCACTTCCCTGAGGTCAGCAGTCCCACCCCAGGTCTGTGGTTCCAGGTATACACCCTTCACCACTTCCCTGAGGTCAGCAAGTCCCACCCCAGGTCCGTGGATCCAGGTATTCACCCTTCACCACTTCCCTGAGGTCAGCAAGTCCCACCCCAGGTCCGTGGATCCAGGTACATACCCTTCACCACTTCCCTGAGGTCAGCAAGTCCCACCCCAAGTCTGTGGTTCCAGGTATACACCCTTCACCACTTCCCTGAGGTCAGCAAGTCCCACCCCAGGTCCGTGGATCCAGGTATTCACCCTTCACCACTTCCCTGAGGTCAGCAGTTTTAACCAGCCTTGAAGCACTGTCCATATATGATATTACTACACAAGTGTATTAATATCAGTATACGAAGGTAGATGTTATTACAGAGGAGGACACGCAGATAATCTGCGCTCTGTAATAACATCCTCCTGGACAGACTCGAACGTCGACTACCTGAGACAAGAGAGATCTCTATCACAGTTCGTCCACCAAGAACTGGCCACTAGTGAAAATCTGGAACATATATTTATATTTAATATTGTTCCTATGTCAGTTATTAGCTTCTTCAATTATTTATTTGTATAAGTGTATTTGTGAACGTTTCTATGTGCGTCGATTAGTGTGGGTGTGTGAACCTTTGTGTTCCCTGTATGTAACTGTATTAATTGTTAGCAGTTATCTTCTTTCCCTCGTTATTAATCTTTATTTTCATGGTACGCTAAAGTTCTCAAGCGAGCACTTGTAAATATACGTTCCACTCTGTATCATTTATTCTATTTGAGTTTGTCTTAATAAGAGCTTCTCTCTTATTTAGGGCTGTACACTTGTGTTTATTCCTGCTTTGCTTTGAATTTAAAGTAATTTTTTTAATCCTCACCATTTCTTTTAAAGGTCATACTCCTATCGTATGAGTGATTTAGCGAGCAGATTGTAACTGTATTTATTTCTTCATTTTAGCCTTGACTTGTCGGCGTGGGTCATGTGACACAGGCGAGGTTACGATAAGGACAGCAGGGATAGATCCAGAGCATTGAACTAGCCTAAAATACCTACGATCCAAGAGCAACCTTCTACACTTAACCGATCACCTCAGCCAGCTATACACCCAGCTACCCTGTGTAACTACGTGTCTTGCCGGGATACTCAACACTTGTGATAACAGTGGCTATCCACCGTCTTCAACACTGGATAAGGATAAGTTCACCTCTTGGCAGAATCGTATTGTGGAAACCGTCGTTCGAGTCACGAACAACGACTTTGAGTTGCGACACCACTCAAAGTTCTGCGTCATGAACATCGCCACAACACGCAAAACCTGTGTATAAATTACCTTTGAAATCACGTATTATTTATGTATTTCATTTTTAATTTTTTCTTTCAAGTAGGACAAATTCTCATGTTTTTAAATTTCTTTACATTTTCGAATCTATTCTTAGTGTTTACTTTTTTGTTTTTTT
>NC_069410.1:68978960-69000503 GCF_026875155.1 Cherax quadricarinatus
CTTTGCGCTCTGTAATAACATCCTCCTGGACAGACTCGAACGTCGACTACCTAAGACAAGAGAGATCTCTATCACGGTTAGTCCACCAAGAACTGGCCACTAGTGAAAATCTGGAACATATATTTATATTTAATATTGTTCCTATGTCAGATATTAGCTTCTTCAATTATTTATTTGTATAAGTGTATTTGTGAACGTTTCTATGTGCGTCGATTAGTGTGGATGTGTGAACCTTTGTGTCCCCTGTATGGTAACTAATTAATTGTTAGCAGTTACCTTTCTTCCTTCGTTATTAATCTTTATTTTCATGGTACGCCAAAGTTCTCAAGCGAGCACTTGTAAATATACGTTCCGCTCCTGTATCATTTATTCTATTTGAGTTTGTCTTAATAAGAGCTTCTCTCTTATTTAGGTCTGTACACTTGTGTTTATTCCTGCTTTGCTTTGAATTTAAAGTAATCTTTTTAATCCTCACCATTTCTTTTAAAGGTCATACTCCTATCGTATGAGTGATTTAGCGAGCAGATTGTAACTATTTATTTGTTCATTTTAGCCTAGACTTGTCGGCGTGGGTCATCTGACACAGGCGAGGTTACGATAAGGACAGCAGGGATCTGGCATAGATCCAGAGCATTGAACTAGCCTAAAATGCCAACGATCCAAGAGCAACCTTCTACACTTAACCGATCACTTCAGCCAGCTATACACCCAGCTACCCAGTGTAACTACGTGTCTTGTCGGGCTACTCAACACTCTGGTGATAACAGTAGCTATCCAACGTCTTCAACACTGGATAAGGATAAGTTCACCTCTTGGCAGAATCGTATTGTGGAAACCGTCGTTCGAGTCACGAACAACGGCTTTGAGTTGCGACACCACTCAAAGTTCTGCGTCATGAACATCGCCACAACACGCAAAACCTGTGTATAAATTAACTTTGAAATCACGTATTATTTATGTATTTCATTTTTCATTTTTTCCTTCAAGTAGGACAAATTCTCATGTTTAATTGCTTTACATTTTCGCATCAATTCTGATGTGTTTATCTTTGTGTGTTATTATTATAGTTTCCATTTACTTTTCCAGCCTTGTTCAATACTGACCTAATATCTGACAGGACTGAGAAAGTCTTCACATATATTATCATTATTATCAACATTTTGTGTTTCCCTGTGTCAGTTAATCATCCAAATCCCACTGAAAAAGTCCTCATAAGGTTTATTCATTCATGTAAAAGTGGCTATCACCACCAGGAACAGGATTAATGTTCACTATGATGAATGAACACTTTAGAGAACAAATTAATGATCCAACTATGATGAATGAACTTACAAGATCCAACAATTAATGTTCACTATGATGAATGAACACTTGTACCAAGAACAATTTAGAATGTGACAAGTGCAAAGAGACAGGAACAACACTGACAGAACGAACAACACTGGACGGAACACAACTGACAGAACTAACACCTGACAGGAACACAAACTGACAGAAACTCATGACATGTGAGCAACACTGGACAGGACATACACTGACTGAAACAACACTGACATGAAACACAAACTCTGACAGATAAACAACAATGACAGAAACAACACTAACATGGATAAAACTCTATTGAACACTAACACGAAAACATACATTAACCAGTAAACAACACTAATATGAACCAACACTGACTATAACAGTTACCTCTGGTGAGTGAAGAAAACAAAAACACCAGACAAGACTTTAAGTTGATCATCTTAATTGCAAAATAACAAATTGATTTTACAATGTAGATTCATAGCTACTGGACCGCATTTGTAACTTTTTTTACCGGTTTTGTGTATTTCTGGTCTTCAGGGACTCATCTATCAGATTCTTTACAGCTGTGTATAATTTCCCTTCCGCCCGCCCCTCCATTCTAACACAACAACACTTGACTAGTACAGTCCATTAACACAACACTTAGGACCTTAGTTACAGCTACTTAATCACCAAACACTTAGGAACTAGTACAGTAAACTCTTAATCACTCATACACTTGACCTAGTAAGTCATTACCACAAGACACTTGAAACTCAGCACTACTGTCACTTTCTACCAGCACTTGACCTAATACAATCTAATAACAGAACACTGACATATTACAATCCACTTAAAGCAAACCACTTTGACCTAGTACAGTTCACCTTACCACCACCACTTGTTCCTTAGTACAGTCACTTACACACCAGATTCTCATAGTTACACTTGCCGCCACGTAAAACTGAAAAAGTTGAAAATATGTTCTCTGATATGATATGTGCCATTAAACAGGAGTAAATCACAATATATGCAAAGCAACACGAGAAATACAGCATTTTCATTAAGTATAGCAGATTATGCTCACAATCCAACGTCTATACCAACTGACAAAGATAATACAACCGCTACTAAATATACACCAACGTGTACACATTCTATATGTACGTTTAATTTCTTATACACGCTGCTAAATCTGACATTATATTGCAAAAGCAAGAAGAAAGAAAAGTAAGGAAAATCATTAAGTATATTTTTTAATAGAATCCTGGAATAAAACAAATGAAGAAAATTCTTATACAGTATTTTCAAGATATCAATAATGAGAAATAGTGATGATATAAATAAGTGTCAAAGGATGGACATTTGTATTGGCCATAGAAAAAATGCGAAACACTCTTGTATTGGATGAAGAGAGATCACTTGTATTGGATGAAATGAGGAGAAAAAATTTGTATTGTGGGATGAGAGACACTTGATATTGGTGAACTGAAAGTAAAAAGAATTGTTTGAAAAAAAAATAATTAACAGTTAAGGCTTTTCTACATTTTTCACTGCCATGTCCTCTCATTCTAGATATTTATTTATCTAATCTCCTTTAACGATAATAGGAAAAATATTAAAACAACGCACAACGACACACACACACGCACACGCTTCGCCACGCACACACACACAAACTCACCACACACACACACACACACACACACACCACACACACACACACAAACACACAAAGGAGCAAAGGTTTGCGCAAGGTTATATCCAGAGCTAAGGAAATTTCTTATGAAGCAAAGGTAAGGGAAATCGGACATGACGACACTGGAGCACAGAGAGGGTTCAGGGGGAGGAGCATGATAACCGACATACAAAAAATACTGTGTGAATACGACAAGGTGGACAGAGACAGGATGTTCAAAGAGGGAGACAAGATAGAAACAATGGGTCACAATGGGAAGTTGAAGACCAGATGAGTCAGAGGGGGAACGTTAGGAAGTATTTCTTCAGTCATAGGAGTAGTTCGGGAAGTGGAAGGCCTGCAAAACGTGAGGTATAGTGGAGGCAAGGGAACATACATTGACTTTAAGAATGAGCATGATAAAGCTCGTGGAACAATGGAAATAAGGAGAGAGAGGACCTGTGCAACAAGGTGACGCCAGTAGGGAGACAGGAGTGAGTCTCGACCTTGCTAACCACCAATTAGGTGAGTTGCACACACAAACAACTCACAACTACAACACACACCACCACACCACAACCACACACTACACCACACACACACCTGATGCTCCTCCGTATGGAAAACAGCAAACGTAGTCCCAATTTTTAAAATAAGGAGGACAAGACATGACGCAACAAAAACTATAGGGACCAGTGCCACTAGAAACCATAGTATGCAAAGTCATGGAGAGTTTAGTCAGAACGAGTGGATGGTAACCACGACGGAAAATAATGTGTCACAGGTTCTACTGGAGTTCTATGATAGAGGTGTCAGAAGTAAGATCATAAGAGTGTGTGAGTGAAGTGGTGGGGTATATTTGATTTTCATGAAACTGTAAGAAGGGTTTGCCAAAGTTCTCACACTCACAGAGAATTAGTGCAAAAACTGAGAGACAAGGCAAGGGAATAACAAGGAAAGCACTACAATGGATCAGGAATACTTGTCAGAAAGACAGCAGCGAAGTAATCGGTACGTGGGCTAGGTGTCAGAGTGGGCGACGGTACGTGTGGTGGTTCCACAGGGGTCTGTCCAAGGACCGGTGCTGATTTTGGTATTTGTGAAAACGACATGACGGAAGGAATAGACCTCCCGAAAGTGTCCCTGTTTGCAGACTGATGTGACGTTGATGAGAGAATTCATTTGGACGTGGACAGGAAATTCTTGAATTAGGATCTGGACAGGTGTGCAGGCCTGGCCAGCAATTGGCTTATGGAGTTCAACCCCACCAAAAGTGCAAAGTCACTAAGATATGGGAGAAAGAGTAGACAAAGAAGGACGCCAGGACGGAGTACAGTATAGCAGGACAGAAGACTACAAATTCAATAAAGGACAAAAGCATTCTTAGGTAGGAGTTACACAAGCACATATCCTGAGGAGCACATCAACCAATTAACTGCTCAACATTGGGACTACGGCTAACATATGCAAAAAGAATTAGCCAACATTAAATAAAAGAATCGTTCAGGACTTGTACAATTGTGTAGTTAGGCCCATATTGGAGTATGCGGAAACCAGTTTGAGAAACCCCGTCAGCCAAGCACGTGCTGTAATATAACCTTGTGGTGTTTAGACGCTTCTTATCCTGATTTAATAATAATAAGAATATAATAATAGCCAAGAAAACGTAAAGCGAAACGAGAGAGAAAGTGCAAAGGTTTGCAAACATACGATTAGTCCAGAGTAAGGGACTACGGAGAAGAAGGTTAAGGAAAATCGACCTCGCTGGACACTAGGGAAGAGAGAGATAGGGAAGGCACATGATAATGCATATAAAATAACGAGAGGAATTGACAAGGTGGATCAAAGACAGAATGTTCTAGAGATGGTACACAGGGAGAAACAAGGGGACACAGTTGGAAGTGAAGGATCAGATGAATCACAGGGGATGTTAGGAAGTCGAAATTTTTCACTTCTCAGAGTAGTCAGGAAGTGGAATAGTCTGGGAGTGATTTAGTGGAGGCAGGAATCCATTTTAGCTTTAAGCAGAGGTATGTTAAAGCTCGTGGTTGCAGGGAGAGTGACCCTGTAGCGGCAGTGAAAGAGGGCGGACCAGGAGCTATGATCAGCCTTGCAACCACAACGTAAGTCGAGTACACACGACACACACCACCAACACAGACACACACAGTACAACACACACACACTCATCACACACACACACACACACACACACACACACACACACCAACAACAACATAAACACACACACAGCGGGGATGTCTTATAATTAGTGGCTGGTCTTATTTAATTAATGTCGTCTTCTAGCAGCGTTCTTGTTATTTTTAGTATGTTGCTTACTCTACTGAATGTATTGTTGAAGTGTTTGGTATTGTTAGTGGTTACTGTATTGTTTGTTAGTTACTAGTGTGTTACTGTAGTGTTCTGATGGTTACTTGTGCTTTACTGTATTGTTCTGTTGTTACTTGGGGTTACTGTATGTGTTCTGTTTATTGTGTAGTTACTGTATTGTTTGTTGTTACTGTGTGTTTGTATTGTTCTGTCGTTTCTTGTGTGTTACTGTATTGTTGTTAGTTACTTGTGTGTTCACAGATTGTTCTGTGTTTACTTGTAGGTTACAGTACTTGTTCTGTGTAACTTTGTGTGTTATTGTATTGTTCTGATTCTACTGTGTTAGTTACTGTATTCGTTCTGTGTTATTGTGTGTTACTGTTTGATTCTGTGTTACTATTGTGTGTTTACTATAAAACATAAATAAAAAAACCAGTGTAATTGTTCTTATGTTACTTTGGTGGTGTTATTGTATTGTGTCTGTGTGTACTTGTTGTTACTGTATTGTTCTGTGTTCTTGTGGTTTTGTATTGTTCTGCGTTACTTGTGTGTTAATGGATTGTTCTTGTTACTTGTGTGTACAGTATTGTTCTTGTGTTACTTGTGTGTTCTTGTATTGTTTCTGTTGATACTTGTGTGTTACTGTTATTGTTCTGTGTTATTGTGTGTTACTGTTATTGTCTGTGTTTCTTGTGTGTTAGAGTATTGTTCTGTGTTAATTGTGTGTTACTGTATTGTTCCTGTAACATTCCAGTGTAAAATGTTTCTTGTGTCGTTAATGTATGTTATGTGTCTACTTGATGTGTTACTGTATTGTTCTGTGTTATTGTGTGTTTACTGTATTGTTCTGTGTCTAATTGTGTGTTACTGTAATTGTTCTGTGTAACTTGTGTGTACTGTATTGTTCTGTGTTTAATTGTGTGTCTACCTGTATTTTTGTGGATTAATTGTGTGATACTGTATTGTTCTGTGTCTACTTGTGTGTTATTGTATTGATTTCTGTGATTACTTGTGTGTTTTTGTTTATTGTTCTGTGTTACTTGGGTGTTATTGTATTGTTCTGTGTTACTTGTTTGTATGTTTACTGTATTGTCTTGTGTTATTGTGTGGTATTGTATTGTTCATGTGTTACTTGTGTGTTACTGTATTGTCTGTGTTACTTGTGTGTTAATGTATATGTTCTGTTGTTACTTGTGTGTTACTGTATTGATTCTGTGTTACTTGTGTTGTTACTGTATTGTTCTGTGTTACTTAGTGTGTTATTGTATTGTTCTGTGTTAATTGTGTGTTATTGTATTCTTCTGTGTTACTTGTGTGTTACTGTATTGTTTTCTGGTGTTACTTGTATGTGTTATTGTAAGCTATCTGTACAGTGAGTCTACACACTCAGTTCATCTTCACGTAAGATACAGAGAGTCTAACACATCTACAGTTCCACTATTACCGTTAGGATACAGTGATTCCACACACTGCAGTTCCATCTTCTCACCGTAGATACAGTGAGTCACACACTTCAAGTTCCAATCTTCACCGTAGATTCAGTGAGTCTACACAATTCAAGTATCCACTCTTCACGTAAGATACGGGCGACTACACACTTTCTGTTCACTCCCACCTTCACCGTAGTTACAGTGAGTCTACACACTTTACAGTTCCATCTTCCCGACATGAAAACTGTGAGTCCTCTCACACTTCAGTTCCACTTCTTCACGTTAGATACCAGTGAGTCTACCAACTTCAGTTACTACCACTCTTCAACGTAAGATACAGTGAGTACCACACACTACAGTTCCACTCTTCACCTAAGATACAGTGTGCACACAGACTACTGGTTCCACTCTTTCAACCATAGATACGTGATGTCCGACACACTACAGTTCAGTCTTCACAGTAAAATTCAGTGAGTCCACACACTTCAGTTCCACTTTCACCGTATGATACCAGTGAAGTCTACAACTTCAGTTCCAACTCTTCAGCCGTCGATACTCCAGTGAGCTCTACACACATTCCAGTCCACTCTTCACCGTAGATAAGGAGTTACACACTTCAGTTCCCTACTATTCACCGTAGATCAGTGAGTCTACACCACTTCAGTTCCATCTTCACGAGATTACCAGTGAGCTCCTCACACACTTCAGTTCCACTCTTCACGTAGATTACCAGTGAGTATACACACTTCAGTTCACTTCTATCACCGTAGATACAGTGAGTCACACACTACAGGTCCACTCTATCACCGTAGATACATGAGTTCACACACTTCAGCTTACAATCTATCACCATAGATACAGTGAGTCTCCACCAACATACAGTTCACGTCTTCAACGTAGATACTGTGAGTACACACACTACAGTTCCTACTATCCTTCACCGTAGATACAGTGAGTGGCACAACTACAGTTCCACTCTTACACCATAGATACAGTGATTTCCAAAAACAGTTCCAATACTTTCATCGTAGGTACAGTTGGTCCACACAACTTCAGTTCACTCTTCACCGTAGATACTTGAGGTCCTGACCACAAAGTTCCACTCTTCACAGTAGATACGTGACGATGACGTCCAACACACTTCAGTTCACTACATCCAGATAGATACAGGGAGTCCGCACACTTACAGCTTACAATCTTCAAGTTGTAATACAGTGAGGTCGCACAATACAGTTCCACTTCAACGTAGTTACAGTGAGTACAGGGACACTACTGTACACTCTTCACGTAGAATCAGAATGAGTCCATACACACTTAATTCACTCTACACCATAGACACATGTGAGTCCGCACGCTACAGTTCCACATCTTTCACCCGTAGGCTTTCCCAGTGGAGTCCACACTCACTTCAGTATCCATCTTCACATAGATACACTGAGTCGCACACTACAGTTCCAATCTTCTCCGTAGAATACCAAGTGAGTACGCCACCCCCCACTACAGTTCACTCTTATCCGTAGATACAGTGAGTCCACACACTACAGTTTCCACTCTTTATCACCGTATACAGTGAGTCCACAAACTACAGTTACTCTTCACGGTTGATACAGTGAGTCTACATACACTTCAGGGTTCCACCTAATGACCGTAGATACCAGTGGAGTCTGCTCAACACTTCCAGTGTCTCACTTCACCGATTAGTATGTACAGTGAGGCTACACACTACTGTTTCATCTTTCACCGTTGATAACAGTGAGGTCCGACACTACAGTTTCCACTTCTTCACCGTAGATACAGTGACGTCCACAACACTACAGTTCCAATCTATCACGTAGATAAAAGTGAGGTCAACACACTACCAGTTCCACTCTTTCGGTAGATACCAGTGCGTCTAACACTTCAAGGCGCACACTCTTACGTAGTTTAATTATAGTGTTATACAAACTTAGTTCCTCTTCACCGTAGATTACAACAGCGAGTCCTCACCACTGAGTTCAACTCTTCACCTGTAGGATACGTGAGTCCACAATTCAGTTCCCTCTTAATGTTAGTTACAGTGGAGGTCCAACATAATTACAGTTCCACTTTCACCGTAGATTCAGTGAGTCCACAACGATACAGTTCCATTCCTAAGTAGTCACAGTGATAGTCCACAATACAATCACAAGTTAAAAACTTTATATCAAATCTATATGTTACAAGTTGCACATATACATTATTATTATTTATTTATGTATTACCGTAGATTATTAATGTTTTTATTCTTACCAGAACAAAGACACATAGGTAAAGTAATTTGAGTCTCCAACATCAGACACCAGTCTGCAAACACATTTTTTTAATATGTATTTGTGTGTGTGTGTATCAACTAAGTGTGGTTGGGAGGGGTTCGAGAATCAGTCTCCGGGTCCGCCTCTTCACCTGATCGTACTAGGTCTCTTCTTTCTTCTGCTCCTGAGCTTATTCATACCTCGTCTTAAGCAATGGCGCGGGTTTCTGCCTCCACTACGTACGTGCTAGGCTCTCGCTCACAACGTCCTGACGACTTTATGCTGAAGTAAAATACTTCCTAAATTCCTGTGACTATTCTGAGTCTTCAGCTTCTATTGTGACCATATGTTTCTGTGTCCCCTCAGCGGAACATCCTGTCCTTGACACCCTTATCTATTCCACGCAGTACTTGTATGTGTCTATTCATTGTCTCCCCATGACCCTTCTGTCCTAGTGTCGTTCAGGCCGATTTCCCTCAAACCTTTCGTCGTACGACCATTAACCGGAGTTGGGCTAGCACTGTTGCAAAAACCTTTGTACTTTCTCTAACTTATTGAGTGCTTGAAGGAGCTGTGGTTCCAAATGGGTGTTGAATCACCAGTATGGGCTAACATTAACAGTGTAAAAGTGTCTGGCAAAATTCCCATATTAAGGTATCGGAACGCTATTCTGAGGTGTAGCAGGCGCCATACGCTGCAGGCAGTGTATCTGGTTTGATGTGTAGTCCTCCGGAGACCTGCTCGAGTGTTATGGTCACCCCAAGATCTTTCTCCTTGAGTGAGGTTTGCAGTTATTTGTCACCTAGACTATTCTCTGTATGCAGTCTTCTATCGCTCTTTTCCACAAATCTTCATGACTTTGATTGGCAGGGTGAAATCGAGAAGCAGTTTCGGACCAGCGAGAGATCGCCTGTCCAGGTATCTCTCTGTAGTCCTGCTCGATCCTAATCGATTTAATTCTTACTCTCATCAACTTCACATCTACTGCGAACAGTGACACTTCAGAGTATTATCGCCTTACATCAATGTCAATTCTTTATATATAAAAATACACTGGTCATAGACATGAACTCTGAGGGACCTTCGTCGTAACAAGCGCTACTGTGATACCTCTTCACGTACCATGACTAGTTGTTGGGACTCCCTGTTCAGGGTATTCTTATGATCCGATTGCAGTGCCCCTTTACTGTTATGTACGACCTCCCTGTTATCCTCATAAGGCTTTTTTCTGCATTAAATATCTTGTGAGGAATGTGTCGAAGGCTTTCCTGCAGTCCAGAAATGCTCAATCCACCCACCTCTTCTTCGTGTTCCTGGTCTTCTGGTTTTTGTGCGTGTATGGTTTTATGTTGTCACTGTATCTGCACTGGTCTTCTGTGTATATTGTTATGTTCTGGATCTTCTCCGTGTATTGTACTTAACTTGTCTTCTGCCGCCATATTGTACTGGGCCTCTGTGTTATTGTACGACTAATAGCTTCTTCTATGTTATTGAACCGTGAGTGCGTACTCTGTGTAACTGTACTGAACTGATACACTGTGTGTATGCTACTGTACTGTACTGGTATTTCGGTGTTATTGTACTGCACCTGTTTATGGTTAGTGAACTGTATTGCTAGTCTACGTTATTGTAATGTACTGTTCATGATGTATTCTTGTACTAGTTACTGTGTTACTGTACTGTAATAGTACTCTGTGTTATTGTACTATTTCTTGGTCTTGCTGTGTTATTGTTTCGTACTGGCATTCTGTTGTTACAGTTACATGTACTGGTCTTTTTGTTTTGTTTCTGTACTAGATCTTCTGTGTTATGTTACTTGCAATGAATTTCTGCGATATGTACTGTAATGATGTTTTGTGTTACTGTACATGTTCCTGGTTTTCTGTCTTATTGTATTTACTGGTAGTCTTTGTTATTTGTACTGTATATGTCTTACGTGTTACTGTTTACTGTACTGTCTCCTGTGTTACTGTCTGTACTGATTGTGTTAATGTGCTGTACTAGTCTTCTGTGTTATTGTACCTCTTACTGGTCTTCTGTGTTAATGAAATCTGTATTGCCCGTACTCTGTTATAGTACTTCTCTCGTTCTTCCGTGTTACTGTATGGTTTTCTGTGTTTTTTTGTTATTATGCGTAGTTATTCTGTATCTATTGTACTGTAACTGGCCTTCTGTGTTATTGTATTGTACTGGTCTTTGCTGCTATTTAGTGACCTGCTACAGGTTCTGTCTGTGTTCTGTACCGTACATGCGTCCTCTGCCTTACCTTTACAGTACTTCATGGTATTGTGTGTATATTTACTTTACTGGTCTTCTGTGTGTTAAACTTTATGATCTGTAGTTAGTGTACTGTGACTCCTGGTTCGAATATACTGTTGAAGGTTTTCTGTGTATTGTTCTGTACTGGATCTCTTGTGATTTATTTTACTTGTATTGGTCTTCTGTGTTATTTTACTGTATCGCGCTGGTCATTATGTGCATTGTTTATATTCTGTTAATATGTCTTCTGTGTTTATATGTTACTGTCGTTGGTGTATGTGCTGGTTCTCGCTCCTGTGTTACTTACGTACTAGTCCTCTGTGTATAATTGTATGAGGCTGTGTATTCAGTGTATTGTTCTTGTACTGTCTTCTGTGTTAGTGAACTGTACGGTATTCAGTGTTATGTAATGTAATGGTATTTCAGGCGTTATTGATACTGTATTAGTAATGTATTAAGTATTGTCCTGTATTAGGTGATTGACCACGATAAAGAATTTTGATATTAGTTTACTTAGATTTTAGTAAGATTTGATAGAGTTCCGCACCAAAGAGTTGTTGAAGAAAGTAGCAGCTCATGGATTGGGGAAGGGTGCATGCTCTTCGTGGATCGAAGTATGGCATCACAGACATGGAAGCAGAGAGTGTCCTAAATGGGGTTAAATCGAGTGGGGATCAGTAACAAGAGTGGGCGTTCCACCGGGATCAGTTTGGGCCGTTGTTTGTTTTTAATATATATCAATGATCTTGCATGAAAGGAATTGCTGTAGAGAATTGAACAAATCTGCCGGATTGCAACGAACGATAAGGTAGGATAATTGATCAAAGGTATGATGTTAGCGGCAAACTCAGGAGGGATTTAGATCAACTCTACTCTCTTTGGTCAGAAAAGTGGCAGATGCAGTTTAGAATGTAGATAAAATGCAGGTTCTGAAGGCTTCTAGTGGGAAGTGTCCCATAACCCTAGCACTTTTAATTAATAATGTAGAACTTAGCCTCATACAGCCTTGCGAAAGGTGGGGGTTATGGTAAGCGCAGCTCACAACTTTAAACCAAGACAAGCCAATGCCTAAGCGTACGTAATAAGGCAATAGGATTATGCGGATTTATATCAAGAAGTGTAAAGCAAGAAGTCCTAAGTGGTCTACTGCAGTTATAATGTTATTAGTAAGGCTCACCTAGATTATGCAAGCTCAATTTAGGTCTCAAATTTACAGAAAAATGGACATAATTCGTTAGAAATACATTCAGCGTAAGGACGACTAAATTAATACATTAGCTTTAGAAATCTATTCCTTATGAGAAAGATTGAAGACTTTAAGTTACATTCAACGTGTTAGACGAAGAATAGGGGAAGACCGTAGATCCGAATGTATAAGTGGAAGATAGGTATTAATAAAGGGTCGACATCTATAACAGCGTCTTTGAAGATATCCTCTCCATCATGAAGAGAAAACCGAGTAATGGATTTAAATTAGATTAAGTTTAGATTTAGAATGTACTCATTAGGATTAAGTATTGGTTTGGAAATTGGTTATTGATTGAGTGGAACAGTGTTTTCTACTAGTTGGGTTATTGAAGGCTACGGCACTTGCGGGTAAGTTTCAAATTTTAGGTTGGATAAAGTACATGAGTGGAGGGGTTGGATTTGAGCTGGGACTTTGCACATCAGAGCTTGTTTGTCTTGGGTGGCATTGGAAAATTGGGTGGGCAAATGTTTTGTATAGTGGGATGAATTGCAAAGGACCTGCTAGTATGGGCAAACAGGCCTGCTGCAAGTGTTCCTCTTTCTTATGTTCTTATGTAGTGTCTTATGTTCTGTGTTATTGTACTTTCATGGTCTTTTGTGGTTAAGATGTACATGTAAGGTCCTCTGTCTTATTGTACTGTACGGTCTTCTGTGTTATTGCTCGAACTGGTCTTCTGTGTATGTACAGTACTCGTTTTCTGTGTTTTTGTTCTTTACTGGTTCTCTGTATAATTTGTTACTGTACTGGTCTTCTGTGTTACTGTACTGTTATGAGTCTTTTTGTGTTTTTGTTCTGTACTGGTCTTCTGTGTAACTGTTCCTGTATTCGTCTTCTGTCTTACTGTACTTAAGTCCACTGTCTTGCTGTATCCGTGCTAGTCTTGTGTTATTGTACTTGTAACGGTGTGTTCTGTGTTAAATGTACCGTATAGGTCCATTGTTTTACTGTACTGTAGTCGTTACATTCTGTGTTATTGTTACTCTTCTGGTTCTTCTGTATTACTATACTGCCACTGCGTCTTCTGTTTTACATGTACTGTGCTAGTCATCTGTGTTACTGTACTGTACTAGTCATCTGTAGTTATTGCTACTTGTACGGGGTTCTGTATTACTGTGTGGTCTTGTTATGTTATTTTAACTGTATTAGGTCTTTGTGATTTTGTTAGACTGCTTACTGGTCTTCTGTGATTAATTGCACTTTTATTTTCTTCTGTGTTATTGATACTGTACTAGTATCATGTGTTATTGTATGTAACTGATCTTATGTTATTACTGTACTGGTTTTGTTTGTTATTTTACTTGGCTACTGGTCTTCTGTTTATGGTTCTGTAATGGTCTTTTGTAGTTTATTTCAACCCAGTACTGGTAGTTCGTTGTTATTGTACTGTATTTTCTTCTGTGTTATTGTTCTGTATGGTCTTATTGTGTTTTCTGTACTGTTCTTCTGTGTTGTTGCCACTGTACTTGTTTTTAGTGATTATTGGTAATGTACTGGCCTTTTTCTTGTGGTGGGATTTATTTGTTACTCCACTTGTCTTCTGAGATATTGTGCTGTATACTTGTCATGTGTTGTTAATGTACTATACTGGTCATATGTGTATTGTTCTGTATTGTGGTCTTGCCGTGTTAATTTGTGCTCTTTTAGTCTTCTGTGTTCTTGTACTGACATGGCTTCTTTGTGTTATTGTATGTGATGGTCTTTGTGTTTTTCTCGTGACAGTCCCTCTGTGTTACTGTACTGTTCTGTAATGATATGGGTGTATTGCACTGTTACTGGTCGTCTTTTTTTTTATCTTAAGTGTGTTATTGTAGATGTAATGGAATTCTGTGTATTGTTTGTACTGGTCTCCGGTGTTGTTGTTCTGCATTGCGTATCTGTGGTAATGTACAGTACGTGGTCTTCTGTGTTCTTTATGTTTGGTATTCCGTGTTATGTTCTGTATGGTCTTTTGTGTTATCTATACTCGACCTGGTCTTGTCTAGGTTATTGTGCTGTACTGGTCTGTTGTGGTTTGGAGGATACTGATTTTCTTGTTTTTTACTATGTGCTGGTCTTTTTGTTTGTACTGTACCTGTGCCTGGTTTCTGTAGTTACTGTATTGTGTGTTTGTATTGCTGTTTTCTGAACCGTACTGGTCCTTGGCCGTTACTGGTGAACTGTACTGCAGAATGGTATTGCGGGTATTATACTGTCGTGAAGTACTTTGTGTTATTTTCCTCTAATGTACTTATTTGGTCCTTCTGTGTTTATTGTTCCTCGCTGTGTGGCATTCTGTAGTTACAGTACTGTACGAGTTTTTGTGTTATTTTTCTCTGTACTGGTCTTTCTGTGGCTCTTTATTGTATGCAATGATTGTTTCTGCACGTTACTTGTACTTTAATGATGTTTGTGTTACTGTATTTGTACTCAGGGTTTCTGTTTATTGTATTTAATGTATTCATATGTTATTGTACTTGTATAGTCTTACGTGTTACTGTACTGTACCCTGTCTTCCTGTGTTTACTGTAATGTACTGATTGTTGGTTATTGTGCTGTACTAGCTCTTCTGTGTTATTGTACTTCTACTGGTCTTCTGTGTTAATGAACAGTATTGATCGTCTCTGTTATAGTACTTCCTGTCTCGGTATTCCGTGTTACTGTATGTTTATCTGTGGTTTTTGTTCTGCGCTAGTATTGTATTATTGTACTGTACTGCTTCTGTGTTATTGTCTGTAACTGGTTCTTTTGTGCTATTGTACTGTCAGGTTTCTGTGTTTCTGTACCGTACTGGTCTCTGACCTTACTGTATGTCACTTCACTGGTTATTGTGGTGTATTATACTTTAGTGAGTCCCCACTACAGTTCCATTTTTCACCGTAGATACAGGAGCCCACACTACATTTCCACCTTCACCGTAGATACAGTGAGCCCACACTACATTTCCCCCTCTTCCCCTAGAACAGTGAGCCCCACACACTAAGTTCCATTCTTCACCGTAGATAAGTGAGCCCACACACTTCAGTTCCACTCTTCACCGAGATCGTGGTCCAACACTCAGTTCCACTTTTCACCGTGATACAGTGATTTCCCACAACTCTTTCCCACTTTCCCCCGTAGATACAGTGAGTCCCCACACTACATTTCCCACTTTTCACCTAGATACGGGAGTCCCCCACTACAGTTCCCTTCACCGTTACAGTGGTCCGACACTACGTTCCACTCTTCACCGTAGTACAGTGGCCACACATTAAAATTCCCCTTCCCCTAGAACAGTGAGTCCCACCTACGTTCAACTTTCACCGTAGAACAGTGAGTCCCACACTCAGTTCCTCTTCACCATAGATACAGTGAGTCCACACACTACAGTTCCACTCTTCACCGTAGATACAGTGAGTCCACACACTACAGTTCCACTCTTCACCGTAGATACAGTGAGTCCACACACTACAGTTCCACTCTTCACCGTAGATACAGTGAGTCCACACACTACAGTTCCACTCTTCACCGTAGATACAGTGAGTCTACACATTTCAGTTCCACTCTTCACCGTAGATACAGTGAGTCTACACACTTCAGTTCCACTTCACCGTAGATACCAGTGAGTCTACACACTTCAGTTCCACTCTTCACCGTAGATACAGTGAGTCCGCACACTACAGTTCCACTCTTCACCGTAGATACAGTGAGTCCACACACTACAGTTCCACTCTTCACCGTAGATACAGTGAGTCCACACACTACAGTTCCACTCTTCACCGTAGATACCAGTGAGTCTACACACTTCAGTTCCACTCTTCACCGTAGATACAGTGAGTCTACACACTTCAGTTCCACTTCACCGTAGATACCAGTGAGTCCACACACTTCAGTTCCACTCTTCACTGTAGATACAGTGAGTCCACACACTTCAGTTCCACTCTTCACCGTAGATACAGTGAGTCCACACACTACAGTTCCACTTCACCGTAGATACAGTGAGTCCACACACTACAGTTCCACTTCACCGTAGATACAGTGAGTCCACACACTACAAACAAGTAAAAACTATATATCACACTATATGTTAAAGTGACATATACATTATTTTATTTTTATGGTATTACCTAGAATATTAATGTTATTATTTACCTGACCAAACATCAGGTAAAGTAATTTGAGTCCAACCTCAGACACCAGCTGCAAACACATTACTTTTAATAAGTATTTGTGTGTGTGTGTACTCACCTAATTGTGGTTGGAGGGGTCGAGACTCAGCTCCTGGCCCCGCCTCTTCACTGATCGCTACTAGGTCCTCTCTTTCTCTGCTCCCTGAGCTTTTTCATACCTCGTCTTAAAGCAATGTATGGTTCCTGCCTCCACTACGTCACGTGCTAGGCTATTCCACTTCCTGACGACTTTATGACTGAAGAAATACTTCCTAACATCCCTGTGACTCTTCTGAGTCTTCAGCTTCCAATTGTGACCCCTTGTTTCTGTGTCCCCTCAGCGGAACATCCTGTCCTTGTCCACCTTATCTATTCCACGCAGTATCTTGTATGTCGTTATCATGTCTCCCCTGACCCTTCTGTCCTCCAGTGTCGTCAGGCCGATTTCCCTCAACCTTTCCTCGTACGACATTCCCCGGAGCTCTGGGACTAGCCTTGTTGCAAACCTTTGTACTTTCTCTAACTTCTTGACGTGCTTGAACAGGTGTGGGTTCCAAACTGGTGTTGCATACACCAGTATGGGCCTAACATACACAGTGTACAGTGTCTTGAACGATTCCTTATTAAGGTATCGGAACGCTATTCTGAGGTTTGCCAGGCGCCCATACGCTGCAGCAGTTATCTGGTTGATGTGTGCCTCCGGAGACCTGCTCGGTGTTATGGTCACCCCAAGATCTTTCTCCTTGAGTGAGGTTTGCAGTCTTTGTCCACCTAGCCTATACTCTGTCTGCAGTCTTCTCTGCCTTTCCCCAATCTTCAAGACTTTGCATTTGGCAGGGTTGAAATCGAGAAGCCAGTTTCTGGACCAGGTGTCCAGCCTGTCCAGGTCTCTCTGTAGTCCTGCCTGATCCTCATCCGATTTAATTCTTCTCATCAACTTCACATCATCTGCGAACAGTGACACTTCAGAGTCTATCCCTTTCCCATCATGTCATTCTATTATCAAAAATAACACTGGTCCTAGAACTGAACTCTGTGGGACCTCGCTCGTCACAAGCGCTACTGTGATACCTCTTCACGTACCATGACTCGTTGTTGCCTCCCTGTCAGGTATTCTCTGATCCATTGCAGTGCCCTTCCTGTTATACGCCCCTGATCCTCAAGCTTCTGCATTAATATCTTGTGAGGAACTGTGTCGAAGGCTTTCCTGCAGTCCAGGAAAATGCAATCCACCCACCCCTCTCTCTCGTGTCCTGGTCTTCTGAGTTTTTGTGCTGTACTGGTTTTCTGTGTCACTGTACTGCACTGGTCTTCTGTGTTATTGTTATGTTCTGGTCTTCCGTGTTATTGTACTCTACTTGTCTTCTGCGTTATTGTACTGGGCCTCTGTGTTATTGTACGCTACTAGTCTTCTATGTTATTGAACCGTAGTGGTCCTCTGTGTAACTGTACTGAACTGTTCCTGTGTGCTACTGTACTGTACTGGTATTCTGTGTTATTGTACTGCACTGGTCTTATGTGTTAGTGAACTGTATTGCTAGTCTACGTTATTGTAATGTACTGTTCTTGTGTTATTCTTTGTACTAGTCTACTGTGTTACTGTACTGTACTAGTACTCTGTGTTATTGTACTATTCTGGTCTTCTGTGTTATTGTTCTGTACTGGCATTCTGTGTTACAGTACTGTACTGGTCTTTTGTGTTATTGTTCTGTACTGGTCTTCTGTGTTATTGTACTGCAATGATTTTCTGCGTTATTGTACTGTAATGATGTTTTGTGTTACTGTACTGTACTGGTCTTCTGTCTTATTGTATTTACTGGTATTCTTTGTTATTGTACTGTACTAGTCTTACGTGTTACTGTACTGTACCTGTCTCCTGTGTTACTGTACTGTACTGATTGTGTTATTGTGCTGTACTAGTCTTCTGTGTTATTGTACTCTACTGGTCTTCTGTGTTAATGAACTGTATTGCCCGTCTCTGTTATAGTACTTCTCTCGTCTTCCGTGTTACTGTACTGGTTTTCTGTGTTTTTGTTCTGCGCTAGTATTCTGTATTATTGTACTGTACTGGCCTTCTGTGTTATTGTACTGTACTGGTCTTTTGTGCTATTGTACTGTACAGGTCTTCTGTGTTTCTGTACCGTACTGGTCCTCTGCCTTACTGTACTGTACTGCACTGGTATTGTGTGTATTATACTTTACTGGTCTTCTGTGTTGTTAAACTTTACTGATCTGTGTTAGTGTACTGTGATGGTCGTATACTGTTATGGTATTCTGTGTATTGTTCTGTACTGGTCTTTGTGTTATTTTACTGTATTGGTCTTCTGTGTTATTTTACTGTACTGCGCTGGTATTATGTGCATTGTACTGTTATAGTCTTCTGTGTTATTGTACTGTGTTGGTGTACTGTGCTGGTCGCCTGTGTTACTGTACCGTACTAGTCCTCTGTGTTAATGTACTGAGTGGTATTCTGTGTTTTGTTCTGTACTTGTTTCTGGGGTTAGGGGAACTGTACTGGTCTTCTGTGTTATTGTAATGTACTGGTTTTCAGCGTTATTGTACTGTATTAGTACTGTATTAGTATTGTACTGTATTAGGCTGTTGACCACGATAAAGAATTTGATATTGTTTACTTAGATTTTAGTAAGGCATTTGAAGAGTTCCGCACCAAAGACTGTTGAAGAAAGTAGCAGCTCATGGCATTGGGGGAAGGGGGGCTCTCGTGGATCGAGTCATGGTCACAGACAGGAAGCAGAGGTGTCCATAAATGGGGTTTTAAAACCGAGTGGGATCAGTAAAAAATTGGCGTTCCACCCGGGATCAGTCTTGGGCCCGTTGGTTTATAATATATATCAAAGATCTTGATGAAGGAATTGTAGTGAATGAACCCAAAATTTCCCCCGATGACACGAAGATAGGTAGGATAATTGATTCAAAGTAGATGTTAGGGAACTTCAGGAGGATTTAGACAAACTCTACTCTTGGTCGAAAGTGGCAGATGCAGTTCAAAGTGATAAATGCAAGGTTCTGAAGCTCGGGGTGTCCATAACCCTAGCAAATTATAAGTTAAAAAATGTAGAACTTAGCCATACAGATTGCGAAAAGGACTTGGGGGTTATGGTAAGCAGCAACCTTAACCAAAGACAGCAATGCCTAAGCGTACGTAATAAGGCAAATAGTTCTGGGATTTATATCAAGAAGTGTAAGCAACAGAAGTCCAGGGGGTCATACTGCAGCTTTATACATCATTTGTAAGGCCTCACCTAGATTATGCAGCTCAATTCTGGTCTCCATAATTACAGAATGGACATAAATTCGTTAGAAAACATTCAGCGTAGGATGACAAATTAAAACATAGCATTAGAATCTTCCCTTTTGAAGAAAGATTGAAGACTCTTAAGTTACATTCACTTGTTAGACGAAGAATGAGGGGAGACCTGATCGAAGTGTATAATGGAAGATAGGTATTAATAAAGGGGATAATAACAAGGTCTTGAGGATATTCCTCCAAGAGAGAAACCCGCGTAATGGATTTAAATTAGATAAGTTTAGATTTAGAAAGGACATAGGAAAGTATTGGTTTGGAATAGGGTAGTTGATGAGTGGAACAGTCTACCTAGTTGGGTTATTGAGGGTAGGACTTTGGGTAGTTTCAAATTTAGGTTGGATAAGTACATGAGTGGGAGGGGTTGGATTTTTAGTGGGACTTGCACATCAGAGCTTGTTTCTTGGGTCGGCATTGAAAATTGGGTTGGGCAAATGTTTTGTTAGTGGGATGAATTGCAAAGGACCTGCCTAGTATGGGCCAACAGGCCTGCGCAGTGTTCCTCCTTTCTTATGTTCTTATGTATGTTCTTTGTTCTGTGTTATTGTACTATTTCTGGTCTTTTGTGGTAATGTACTGTACTGGTCCTCTGTCTTATTGTACTGTACCGGTCTTCTGTGTTATTGCTCTGAACTGGTCTTCTGTGATATGTACTGTACTCGTTTTCTGTGTTTTTGTACTGTACTGGTTCTCTGTATTATTGTACTGTACTGGTCTTCTGTGTTACTGTACTGTTCTGGTCTTTTTGTGTTATTGTACTGTACTGGTCTTCTGTGTAACTGTTCTGTATTCGTCTTCTGTGTTACTGTACTAGTCCACTGTCTTGCTGTACCGTGCTAGTCCTCTGTGTTATTGTACTGTACCGGTGTTCTGTGTTACTGTACCGTACTGGTCCATTGTTTTACTGTACTGTAGTCGTATTCTGTGTTATTGTTACTCTTCTGGTCTTCTGTATTATTACTGCACTGGTCTTCTGTGTTACTGTACTGTGCTAGTCATCTGTGTTACTGTACTGTACTAGTCATCTGTGTTATTGTACTGTACTGGTCTTCTGTATTACTGTGCTGGTCTTGTTTGTTATTTTACTGTACTGGTCTTCTGGTTATTTGATGTACTGGTCTTTTGTTATTGCACTGTTATTTTCTTCGTGTTATTGTACTGTCTATCTCTGTGTTAAATTTTACTGTACTGACTCTGATTACTGTATGGTCTTTTTTGTTATTTTTTTGTACTGGTCTTCTGTGTTATGGTACGTAATGGTCTTTTGTGTTTTTGCACAGTACTGGTATTTGTTTTTTGTACTGTTATTTTTTTCGTGTTATTGTACGTATGGCTTTTGTGTTTTGTACGTTCTTCTGTGTTTTTTGCCTGTACTTGTTTTTGTGTTATTGTACTGTTTCTGGTTCTGTGGTATTTTACTCCACTTGCTTCTGAGATTTGTGCTGTACTTTCCCGTGTGTTAAATTTCTATTGGTATCTGTGTATTGTTCTGTTTTCTTCCGTGTTATTTTTGCTCTTTTAGTCTTCTGTTTTATTTTATGCATGGCTTTTTGTGTTATTGTACTGTGCTGGTCTTTTTTGTTTCTC
>NC_069410.1:69001003-69024426 GCF_026875155.1 Cherax quadricarinatus
CCACACCACCCCACACACACCCCACACACACACACACACACACACCCCACACTCACAAAACACACACACCCACACCAACACACACACACACACACACACACACACACACACACACACACACACACACACACTCACACACACACACACACAACACACACACTCACACACACACTCACACACACACACACACACACACACACACTCACACACACACACACACACACACACACACACACACACTCACACACACACTCACACACACACACACACACACACACACACACACACACTCACACACACACTCACACACACACACACACACACACACACACTCACCACACACACACACACACACACACTCACAACACACAACTCACAACACACACACACACACACACACACACACACACACACACACACTCACACACACACACAGAAGTAAGACAAGAGAGAGAGGGGTGGATCGACTGCATTTTTTTGGACTGCAAAAAGGCCTTCGACACAGTTCCTCACAAGCGGTTACTGAAAAAGCTAGAAGATCAGCACACATAACAGGAAAGGCACTGCAATGGATCAGAGAATACCTGACAGGGAGGCAACAACGAGTCATGGTACGTGACGAGGTGTCAGAGTGGGCGCTTGTGACAAGCGGGGTTCCACAGGGTCAGTCCTAGGACCTGTGCTGTTCTTGGTATATGTGAACGACATAACGGAAGAGATAGACTCAGAAGTGTCCTTGTTTGCAGATGATGTGAAGTTAATGAGAAGAATCAAATCGGATGAGGATCAGGCAGGACTACAAAGAGACCTGGACAGGCTGCAAGCCTGGTCCAGCAACTGGCTCCTTGAGTTTAAACCCTGCCAAATGCAAAGTCATGAAGATTGGGGAAGGGACAAAGAAGACCGCAGACACAATATAGTTTAGATGGCCAAAGACTGCAAACCTCACTCAAGGAAAAAGATCTGGGGGTGAGTATAACACCGAGCATATCTCCTGAGGCGCACATAAATCAGATAACTGCTGCAGCATACGGGCGCCTGGCAAACCTACGATAGCGTTCCGATACCTCAGTAAGGAGTCGTTTTAAGACACTGTATACCATTTACGTCAGGCCCATACTGAGTATGCAGCACCAGTTGGAATCCACACCTAGTCAAGCACGTCAAGAAATTAGAGAAAGTGCAAAGGTTTGCAACAAGACAGTCCCAGAGCTACGGGATTGTCCTACGAAAGAAGGTTGAGGGAAATCGGCCTGACGACACTGGAGCCAGGAGGGTCAGGGGAGACATGATAACGACATATAAAATACTGCACGGAATAGACAAGGTGGACAAAGACAGGATGTTCCAGAGATGGGACACAGACACAAGAGGTCACAATTGGAAGTTGAAGACTCAGATGAATCGAAGGGATGTTAGAAGTATTTCTTCAGTCATAGAGTAGTCAAGTCGTGGAAATAGTCTAGAAAGTGAAGTAGTGGAGGCGGGAACCATACATAGTTTTAAGGCGAGGTATGATAAAGCTCATGTAGCAGGGAGAGAGAGGACCTAGTAGCAATCAGTGAAGAAAGGGGGGGCCAGAGCTATGACTCGAACCCCTGCACACACACACACCACACACACACACACACACACACACACACACAACACACAGACACACACACACACACACACACACACTCACACACACACAGACACACACACACACACACTCACACACACACACACACCACACACACACACACACACACACCACACACCACAGACACACACACACACACCTCAACACACACACACAACACCACACACCCCACACACACACACACCACAACAACACCCACTCACAAAACCAGCACAACACAGCGGGCTGTCGTAAACTTAGGTGGCTGGTCTCTTTATTAATTAATGTGTCTAGCACCGTTCTTCTGTTTTCTAGTATGTTGCTCTACTCTACTGAATTGTTATTGTATGAAGTTGTACGGTACTTGAGTGTACTTGAGTCTACACACTTCAGTTCCACTCTTCACCGTAGATACAGTGAGTCTACACACTTCAGTTCCACTCTTCACCGTAGATACAGTGAGTCTACACACTTCAGTTCCACTCTTCACCGTAGATACAGTGAGTCTACACACTTCAGTTCCACTCTTCACCGTAGATACCAGTGAGTCTACACACTACAGTTCCACTCTTCACCGTAGATACCAGTGAGTCTACACACTACAGTTCCACTCTTCACCGTAGATACCAGTGAGTCTACACACTACAGTTCCACTCTTCACCGTAGATACCAGTGAGTCTACACGCTACAGTTCCACTTTCACCGTAATACCAGTGAGTCCTACAACTACAGTTCCACTCTTCACCGTAGAATACAGTGAGACCACACACACAGTTCCACTCTTCACCGAGATACCAGGAGTCTACAGCTTCAGTATCCACTCATCACCGTATATACCAGTGATCTACACCACCTAACATTTCCACACTTCACCGTAGATACCAGTGAGTCACACACAACAGTTTCCACTCTTCACCGTAGACACCAGTGAGTCCTACACACTCATTCAACTCTTCACCGTAGATACCAGTGATCTACACACTCATTTCCCCTCTCACCGTAGATACCAGTGATGCACACACTACATTCCAATCATCACCGTAGATACCATTGAGTCCTACACACTACAGTTTCCACTCTTCACCGTAGATACCATGAGACTACACACTTCAGTTCCACTCATCTACCGTTAGATACCAGTGAGTCTACACACTTCAGTTCACTCTACCACCGTAATACCAGTGGAGTCCACACACTACAAGTTTACACACTCACCGTAAGATACCAGTGAGTCCTACACACAACAGTTCCAATCTTCACCGTAGATACAAGTAGTCCATCACACATCATTCCACCCTCACCGTAGATACCTGTGAGTCTACACACTCATTTCCACTTTCTTCACCTTAGATACCATGAGTCTACACGCTTCATTCCACTCATCACCGTAAATACCATGAGTCTACACCTTCAGTTCCACTCTTCACCGTAGATACCAGTGAGTCTACAACTTCAGTTCCACTCTTCCCCGTAGATACCAGTGTAGTCTACACGCTTCAGATCCACACTTCACCGTAGATACCCGTGATTCACACGCTTCATAATCCACTCTTCACCGTAATACCAGTGAAGTCTACACGCAACATTCCACTCTTCTCCGTAGAAACCAGTTTTTGAGTCTACACGCTTCAGTTCCACTCTTCCCCGTATAAACCATGAAGTCAACACGCTTCAGTTCAGTCTTCACCGTAGATTTCCAGTGAGACTACACCCTACAGTTCCACTCTTCACCGTAGATACAGTGATCTACACACTACAGTTTCACTCTTCACCGTAGATACAGTGAGTCCTACACACTACAGTTCCACTCTTCACCGTAGATACCAGTGAGTCTACACACTACAGTTCCACTCTTCACCGTAGATACAGTGAGTCTACACACTACAGTCCCACTCTTCACCGATAATACAGTGAGTCCTACACACAAACAGTTTACCACTCTTCACCGTAGATACCGTGAGTCTACACACTACAGTTCCACTCTTCACCGTAGATACAGTGAGTCTACACACTACAGTTCCACTCTTCACCGTAGATACCAGTGATCTACACACTTCATTCCACTCGTCACCGTAGATACAGGAGTCCTACACGCTTCAGTTCCACTCTCAACCGTAGATACTATCAGTTAGTCTACACACTACAGTACCCACTCTTCACCTAGATAACAGTGATCTACACGCTTCAGTTCCACACTCACCGAAGATACCAGGAGAGTCTACACGCTTCAGTTCCATTCTTCACCGTAGATACCAGTGAGTCCTACACGCTTCAGTTCACTCTCAACCGTAGATACAGTGAGTCCCCACACACTACAATTCCACTCTTCAACCGTCGATACAGTAGTCTAACACACTACAATTCTACTCTTCACCGAATACCAGTTAGTCTACTCGCTTCAGTTCCACTCTACACCGTAGAACAGTGAGTCCACACGCTACAACTACATTCCACTTCTTCACCGTAGAATACCAGTGAGTCCTACACACTACAGTACCACTCTTTCACCGTAAGAACAGTGAGTACACACACTACAGTTCCACTCTTCACCGTAGATACAGTGAGTCCACACACTACAGTTCCACTCTTCACCGTAGATACAGTGAGTCCACACACTTCATTCCACTCATCACCGTAGATACAGTATCCACGCACTACAGTTGCACTCCTTCACCGTGATTTACAGTGAGTCCACACACTACAGTACCACACTCTTCACCGTAGAAACAGAGATCCACACACTACAGTACCACTCTTCACACCGTAGATACTGCGAGTCCCACACACTTCAGTTCCACTCTTCACCGTAGATTCAGTGATCCACACACCACAGTCCACTCATCACCGTAGATACAGTGATGCACACACTCAGTTTCAACACTCAAACCGTATATACAGTGAGTCTACACACTACAGTATTCCACTCTACACCGTAGATACAGTGATCTAATACACACTACATTACCACTCTTCACCCTAGATCGTGAAACCCACAAGACTACAGTTCCACTCTTCACCGTGATCCAGTGATTCAACAAAACTACATTTCGACTCTTCACCGATATACAGTGAGTCCACACACTATAACAGTTTCCACTCTTCACCGTAGATAACAGTGAGTCCACACACTTCAGTTCCACACTTCAACCGTATAACATGAGTCTACACACTACAGTTCCACTCATCACCGTGGGGGGGAAGTATCAGTGAGTCCACACACTACATTCCACTCTTTTTACCGTAGATCCAGTGAGTCCACACACTTCAGTTCTACTCTCACCGTAATACAGTGAGTCCATCAGACTACAGTTTTTCCACTCTACACCTAGATACAGTTGAGTCTACACAGTTTTTGGTTTATTCACTACTGTTCCACTCTTCAACATAAGATACAGTGAGTCTACACACTTCAGTCCACTCTTTCACCGTAGATACATTGAGTCCACACACTACAGTTTCACTCTTCCTCAACCTAGATACGAGTGAAGTCCACACACTACAGTTCCACTCTTCACCGTAGATACAGTGAGTCACTACACACTTCAGTTCTACACTCACCGTAATACAGTGAGTCCATACACTACTACGTTCCCACTCTCCACCGTAGATACAGTGAGTCTACACACTACAGTTCCACTCTTCACCGTAGATCCAGTGAGTCCACACACTACAGTTCCATTCCACTTTTCACCGTAGATACAGTGAGTCTACACACTACAGTTACCACTCCTTCACCGAAGATTAACAGTGAGCTACACACTACAGTTCCACTCTTCACCGTCGATACTGATCCAAACCACTACAGTCCACTCTTCACCGTAGATACAGTGAGTCTACACACTACAGTTCCACTCTTCACCGTAGATACAGTGAGTCTACACACTACAGTTCCTCTCTTCACCGTAGATACCATGAGTCTAAAACTCTTCAGTTCCACTCTTCACCAGTAGATACCAGTGATCCTACACACTACAAGTTCCACTCTTCACCGTAGATACCAGTGAGACTACACGCTCAGTTCCACTCTGCACCAGTAGGTACCTAGTGATCTTACACACTACAGTTCCACACTTCACCGTAGATACAGGAGTCCCACACACACAGTTCCACTCTCACGAAGATACCATGAGTCTACTCACTACAGTTCCACACTTCAACCGTAGATACCATTGAGTCTAAGCGCTTCCAGTATTTCCACTCTTCACCGTAGATACGTGAGTCCCACACACTACAGTTCCACTCTTCACCGTAGATACCACAGTGAGTCTAGACAACTACAGTTCACTCTTCACCGTGAGATACAGTGAATCTACACACTACAGTTCCCACTCTTCACCTAGAAACAGTATCTACTCACTACATTCCACTCTTCACCGTAGATACAATGAGTCCTACACACTACAGTCCACTCTTCACCGTAGATACGAGTGAGTCTACACCACCAACAGTTCCACTCTTCAACCGTAGAACAGTGATCACACACTATAGGGAACAGTTCCACTCTTCACCGTAGAATACAGGTGATCTACGCACTACAGTTCCACTCTTCACCGAGATACCATGGAGTCTACACACTACAGTTCGCACCCTCTTCACCGTAGATACAGTGAGACCTAACCACAACAGTTTACTCTCATTAGAAACCAGTGAGTCTACACGCTTAGTTCCACACTGTCACCGTAGATACCAGTGAGTTTTCACACTACAGATCCAAGTCTTCACCGTAGATACAGTGATCTACACGCTTCATTCCAATCTTCACCGGAAGATACAGGTAAGTCTACACGCTTTCAGTTCCACTCTTCACCCAGATACCATGAGTCACACGCTTCCAGTTTCCACTCTTCACCGTAGATACAGTGAGTCCAACACACTACATCCCACTCTCACCGTATAACCAGTGAGTCTACACACTAACAGTGACCACTCTTCACCGTAATACAAGTGAGTCACACGCTTATTCCACTCTTCACCGTAGATACAGTGAGTCCACACACAACAGTACACTTCTTCACCGTAGATACCAGTGATCTACACACTACAGTTCCACTCATCACCGTAGAATACCATTGATCTACACACTAACAGTTCCACTCTTCCACCGTAGATACAGTGGAAGTCTACACACTTCAGTTCCACTCTTCACCGTAGATACAGTGAGTCCACACACTTCAGTTCCACTCTTCACCGTAGATACAGTGAGTCTACACACTACTGTTCCACTCTTCACCGTAGATACAGTGAGTCCACACACTACAAGTTTCCACTCTTCACCGAGATACAGTGAGTCCACACACTACAGTTCCACTCTTCACCGTAGATACAGTGAGTCCACACACTTCAGTTCCAATCTTCACCGTAGATACAGTGAGTCCACACACTACAGTTCCACTCTTCACCGTAGATACAGTGAGTCCACACACTACAGTACCACTCTTCACCGTAGATACAGTGAGTCCACACACTACAGTACCACTCATCCCGTAAGATTACAGCGAGTCCACACACTTCAGTTCCCTCTTCACCGTAATACAGTGAGTCCACACCTACAGATCCACTCTTCACCGTAGAAAAGGTGAGTGCACGACACTGCAGTTCCACTCTCACCGTAGATACAGTTAGTCTACACACTACAGTTTCACTCTTCACCGGTAGATACAGTGGGTCTACACACTACAGTACCCACTCTTCACCCTAGATACAGTGATCCAATCACACTACATTCCACTCTTCACTGTAATTCAGTGAGTCCTACACACTACAGTTCTACTCAACACCGTAGATACAATGAATCCACACACGATAGTTTCAACTCTTCAAACGTAGATACAGTATGAGTCCTACCACTTCAAGTTCTACTCTTCACGTAAAACAGTGAGTCAAAACCACTACATTCCACTCTTCACCGTAGATACGTGAGTTCACACCACCTTCAGTTCCACTACTTCACCGTAGATACAGTAGATCTAACAGCACTACATTTCCACTCTTCCCCCGTAATACAGTGATCACACACACATTCCACTCTCCACACGTAGAAAGTACAGTGAGTTCCCACACTTCATTCTACTCTTCACCTAATTACAGTGAGCCACACACTACAGTTCCACTCGTCACCGTAGATACCAGTGAGTCTACACACTGCAACATTACCACTCTTCACCGTAGATACCAGTGAGTCTACACGCTTCAGTTCCACTCTTCACCGTAGATACAGTGAGTCCACACTCTACAGTTCCACACACTTCACCGTAGATACCCGGAGTCCTACACTACACACTACAGTTCCACTCTTCACCGTAGATACCAGTTAGTCTACACACTACGTTTCCACTCTTTCACCGTAGATACAGTGATCTACACACATCAGTTTCCACGCTTCACCTAATACAGTGAGTCCACACACATCAGCCACTCTTCCCCGATAGATCAGTGATTCAACACACTACAGTTCCACTCTTCACCGTAGATACAGTGAGTCCACACACTACAGTTCCACTCTTCACCGTAGATACAGTGAGTCCACACACTACAGTTCCACTCTTCACCGTAATACAGTGATTCCACATCACTTCCGTTCCACTCCCTTCAAAACCGTAGGATACAGTGAGTCCACGCACATACAGTTCCACTCTTCACCGTATATAACATGAGTCCACACACTACATACCACTCTACACCGTAGATACAGTAGATCCACACCCTACAGTACCACCTCACCGTAGAAAAAAATTTTACTGCGAGTCCACACACTTCGTTCCCTCTTCACCGTAGATACAGTGAGTCCACACACTACAGTTCCCTCTTCCACCGTAGATATAGTGAGTGCACACACTGCAGTTCCACTCTTCACCGTAGATACTGCGAGTCCACACACTTCAGTTCCACTCTTCACCGTAGATACAGTGAGTCCACACACTACAGTTCCACTCTTCACCGTAGATACAGTGAGTCTACACACTACAGTACCACTCTTCACCGTAGATACAGTGAGTCCACACACTACAGTTCCACTCTTCACCGTAGATACAGTGAGTCTACACACTTCAGTTCCACTCTTCACCGTAGATACAGTGAGTCCACACACTACAGTTCCACTCTTCACGTAAATACATGTGAGTCTACAACAGTTACAGTTCTACTCTTCACCGTAAGATACACTTAGCTACACACTTCAGTTCCACTCTTCACCGTAGATACAGTGAGTCCACACACTTCAGTTCCACTCTTCACCGTAGATACAGTGAGTCTACACACTACAGTTCCACTCTTCACCGTAGATACAGTGAGTCTACACACTACAGTTCCACTCTTCACCGTAGATACAGTGAGTCCACACACTTCATTTCTACTCTTCACCGTAGATACAGTGAGTCCACACACTATAGTTCCACTCTTCATCGTAGATACAGTGATCTACAAACACTACAGTACCACTCTTCAACCGTAGATACAGTGAGACTAAAGCACTACAGTTTCCACTCTCAACCGTAATACAGTATCTACACACTACCGTTCCACTCTTCACCGTAGATAACATGAGTCTACACACACATTCCACTCTTCACCGTAGAAACCAGTGAGTTCTACACACTACAGTCCACTCTTCACCGTAGATACAGTAGTCTACACACACAATTTTCCACTCTCACCGTAGATACATGATCCTACACACTACAGTTCCACTCTTCAACCGTAGATACCAGTGATCTAACACACTACCGTTACCACTCTTCACCGTAATACAAGTGGAGTCTACACACTACAGTTTCCTCTCCTTCACCGTAGATACCATTGAGTCCACACACTACAGTTCACTCTTCACCGTAGATACAGTGAGTCTAACACACTACAGTTCCACTCTTCACCGAGATACAGTGAGACTACAACACTACAGTTCCACTCTTCACCGTAGCTACCAGTAGAGTCAACACCCCATATAACACACTATATATTAAAGTACATATACGAAAAGTATTTTTTATGGTATTACCTAGAATATTAATGTTATTATTACCTGACCAAACATCAGTTAAAGTAATTAGAGCCAACCTCGACACCAGCTCTAACATTAGTTTAAATTAAGATTTTGTGTGTGTGTTACTCACCTAATTGTGTTTGAGGGTCGAGACTCACCCCCCCCCCTCCTGGCCCGCCCTCTTCACTGATCGCTAATAGGTCCTCTCTCTCTCTGCTCCCTGAGCTTTCTCCATTCCGTCTCTACAATCTATGTATGGGGTTTTTAGTTTTTTTTTCCGCCCTCCACATACGTCACGTGCTCGGCTATTCCACTTCCTGCCGACACTATGACTGAAGAAATACTTCCAAACCATCCTGTGACTCGTCTGATCTTCAGCCTTCCAATAGTGACCCCTTTGTTACTGTGCCCCTCATCGGAAACATCCAGTCTCTGTCCACCCTTATCTATTCCTCGCAGAATACTTGTATGTCATTGATCATGTCTCCCCTGGCTCTTCTGTCTCCAGTGTCTTCATCCGATTTCCCTGAACCTTTCCTCGTACGACATTCCCCTTTTCCCCCGAGCTCTGAACTAGCCTTGTTGCAACTTTGTACTTTCTCTAACTTCTTGACGTACAAACACCGGTATGGGTTCCAAACTGTGTTTCATACACAAGTATGGGCTAACATGTCACATGGGTACAGTGTCTTTAACGTTCCTTATTAAGGTATCGGAACGCTACTCTGAGGTTTGCCAGGCCCCCATACGCTGCAGCAGTTATCTGGTTGATGTGTGCCTCCGGAGACCTGCTCGGTGTTATGGTCACCCCAAGATCTTTCTCCTTGAGTGAGGTTTGCAGTCTTTGTCCACCTAGCCTATACTCTGTCTGCAGTCTTCTCTGCCTTTCCTCAATCTTCAAGACTTTGCATTTGGCAGGGTTGAAAACGAGAAGCCAGTTTCTGGACCACGTGTCCAGCCTGTCCAGGTCTCTCTGTAGTCCTGCCTGATCCTCATCCGATTTAATTCTTCTCATCAACTTCTCATCATCTGCGAACAGTGACACTTCAGAGTCGGGGGGAGTGTGGGATTACATTTTTTTTTTTTTTTGTTTTCAACCGATTTATTTTATTTTTGGTGTACTTTTAGAGGTGCATATATAGTTTAATGTGACAAAGTTTCAGTATGATTGGCCAACAAACAACATAGAAAAAAATATTAACATAATTTTGATATATGGCAGCATCCTCTGACAAATTGGCACTACGAGTGGCACTTCCGACATTCCCAACTGTTAGAATACAACTAGCACGAATTTTTTACGTTGCCATTTCATCTAATATATCTTATTATCATGGTAAAAAAAAATACATTTGACAGAATTTTTGGCATTCACTAAAATATCTGCCTTTTACCCCCCACAAAATCAAAAATATTTGAGATATTCCAAAAAAATCCATCGTTAAAAATTAAAACACACTTTGTTTTATATTGTCTGTGAAAATCATTTCAATACAATCATTAATAATGGTTGAGGTCCGCGAAATAAGTGAATAAGTTACTTCCGAGATATAGGCCTAGAACGCCGGTAGGCCTACCGTCAAAAAAAAAATTTTCTTTTTTCGCGAAAATCGCGTTTGTTTCGGTGTATTTCTTAGTAAACTGATGTTCTAGTGCAGTTTATCCTCTTCAAAACATCGTTTTCTCTCACTCACAGACCAAACAATACAACATGGAGACGTGGAGTAACTTTTTTATATCGAAATATTGCTGGTGGACTCTCGCTATATTATGGCCTATTTTATTCAGTCTAGAGTATATAACATGTTTGTTTGTTATTTACAGTGATTATTATATCATATTAGATCAATTCTGATAGATAAATAAACCGTATAGTTAATATATAAGCTGATATAAGCGTAATAATGAAGTGATTTCACCTGGCACTCTCTGGAGGGATCACTGCCGAGTGTACCTAGGTGCTTCCCGATAGGCTAGACGTCTATTGATAAGCTCCACTTACTCTTATATGATGCCAAATAATCAATTATTATATTAGAAAGAATAATGCAATGAAAAAGCAATAAAAAACAAGGAAAAATTTCCAAAAAATACATAGGTTGAGAACAGACGCGCTACCTACATCGCCGCCACCATACCTGATATAAATGACTATAATTTCTTGTAGAAACGTTGTAGAACATTGATTCTTGTACCACTGTGTTGCCAAAGAGTTAAGCTATTTTTCTATATGAATAATCATTTTCATAAATTTTCGAATTTTTCTTGAGAGCGCTTGAGAGCACTCCCCCCTTTGTACTTTCTCTAACTTCTTGACGTACTTGACCCGGTATGGGTTCCAAACTGGTGTTTCATACACCAGTATGGGCCTAACATACACAGTGTATAGTGTCTTGAACGTTTCCTTATTAAGGTATTCGGAAGCTACTCTGAGGTTTGCCAGGCCCCCATACGCTGCAGCAGTTATCTGTTTGATGTGTGCCTCCGCGAGACCTGCTCGTTGTTATGGTCACCCCAAGATCTTCTACTTGGTGAGGTTTGCAAATCTTTTTCCACCTAGCCTCTCTCTGTCTGCAGTTTCTCGGCCTTCCCAATCTTCAAACTTTGAATTTGGCAAGTGTTGAAAACGAGAAAGCCAGTTTCGGGACCATGTGTCAGCCTGTCCGGTCTCTCTGTAGTCTCCTGATCCTCATCGATTTAATTCTTCTCATCAATTCTCTCATCTGCGAACAGTGACACTTTCAGAGTCTATTCTTCCATATGTCATTTACATATATCAAAAATAACACTTGTCCTAGAACTGAAACCTCTGTGGGACCTCGCTCGTCAACCCCCCCCAGAAAAAAAAGGCCCGGGGCCCCCGGGGGGCACACTGTGATACTCTTCCATGTACCATGACTCGTTGTTGCCACCATGTCCGGATTCTCTGATCCATTGCAGTGCCCTTCCTGTTATACGGCCACTGATCTCCAGCTTCTGCATTAATCTCTTGTGTGGAAACTGTGTTTCGAAGGCTTTCCTGCAGGTCAGGAAAAAGCAACACCCACCCCTCTCTCTCGTGTCTTACTTCTGTTACCATGTTATAAAACTTCAGAGGTTTGTGACACAGGATTTGCCTTCCATGAATCCATGATGGGTGTCATTATTAATCTTGTTCCGTTCCAGGTGCTCCACACTTCCTCCTGATAATCTTCTCCCATGACTTTTCTACTATACACGTCAGAGATGGTCTGTAGTTTAGTGCATGTTTCTATCTCCTTTTCTTGAAAATGGGGGGACTACATTGCGTCTTACTATATCTCAGGCTAGTTGCCCAGTTTCAAGGGATGTATTGAGATTGTGGTTAGTGGCATGCATAGCGTTCTTTTGCTTCTCTATAAGGACCCACGGGTGAGATATCCCGGTCCCTCGCCTTTGAGATATCAGGTAACTTAGCAGCTTCATGACCTCCTCCTCCGTTGTCATATGTCATCCAACACTTGTTGGTATATATCCTCGGGCTGTTCTTCCTTAAATCTCCTGTTTAGCTCCTCACATACTCCGACGTTTCTTGTGAGTCTCCCCACTTCTGTCCTCAGCCTGATAACGTGGTCTTTGACTGTTGTCTTTCCTGATTGGCTATAACAACATTTTGGGTTCAGACTTGACATCGATGCTATATATTTTGCATACTGTCGCTGGGCCTCTCCTCCTTACCTGTGCATATCGTTCCTTGCTCAGCGTGATCTCCCTATTTTCATGTGTTCTATGCCTTCTGTACCTTTTACCATTATTATTGCACTTAGTTTTTGCCTCTTAACCGTCGGGTTAAACCAGGGGCTCGTTCTGGTGCTTCCATTATTTTGTTACCCTTGGGAACAAACCTTTCTTCTGCATCCTTGCATTTTGTTGTTACCGTATTCCATCATTTCGTTTCCTGACTTTTCTTACCATGTTCCCTGTCCTACTGTTTTTTTTAAACCTCCTGCGGGAAAGTTCCTCAAACCTATGTAGTCCCCTCTTTTATAGTTTGGCTTTTCCCATTCAACTCACTGTTACCCTCTTACTTGAACTCTACTTGTATTCAAAGCACAGAACCACATGGTCACTAGCTCCTAGGGGACTCTCATATGTGATTGTCCTCAATGTGCTGAACTGCCCAGGCGTGAACATAAGGTCCAAGTCTTGCGTTCGTCCTCCCCTCTCACTTTGGTATTGTCCTTAACATGTTGGTGCATGAGGTTTTCCAGTACCACATCCATCATAATGGCTCTCCATGTTTCGGGACCCCCGTGTGGCTCCAGGTTTTCCATCTCCCTATGGTTGAAATCGCCCATAGCCAGCAACTATGTTCTGCTCGAGTGAGCTCTTCTTGCCACCTCAGCCAGTGTGTGTGTGTGTGTGTTTTTGGCACAGATGGTGTGCGTTACTGTTGTAGGTACAGTGTCTCCTGAATGGTTTGCATCTTACTCTTGTCGGTACAGTGTCTGAGAGTAAGACACATGTGCAACATCTGGGTATCTTTATTGTAGACGTTTCGCCATCCAGTGGCTTTATCAATACAAATTCCAGGACATAACTTGAAGACAGTAGAACTAGGTACAGAAGATGAGGTAATCAGTCCCCCAACCTAGGAGTAAGTGCGAACAGCACCATAGTCGTGGAGATTCAGAATCTCCACGACTATGGTGCTGTTCGCACTTACTCCTAGGTTGGGGGACTGATTACCTCATCTTCTGTACCTAGTTCTACTGTCTTCAAGTTATGTCCTGGAATTTGTATTGATAAAGCCACTGGATGGCGAAACGTCTACAATAAAGATACCCAGATGTTGCACATGTGTCTTACTCTCATCTTGTCGGTATTATATACCATTCGTACACAACAGGTACAGTGTCTGCTGGATGGTGTGTTGCTGTTATAGGTACAATGTCTCCTGCATGGTGTGTGTTTCTGTTGTAGGTACAGTGTTAGCTGAATGGTGTGTATCTTACTGCTGTAGGTACAGTGTCTACTGGATAGTGTGTTACTGTTGTAGGTGCAGTATCTGCTGAATGGTGTGTGTTATTGTAGTAGGTACAGTGTTTGCTGGATAATGTGTGTTACTGTTGTAGGTACAGTGTCTTCTGGATGCTGTTTGTGTTACTGTTGTAGGTATAGTGCCTGCTGTATACTGTTACTGTTGTAGGTGCGGTGTCTGCTGGATGGTGTGTGTGTTTAAATTATAGGTACAGTGTCTGCTGGATGGAGTGTTCCATCATCTTTTCTTCTTGGTGCTAGAATATCAAGGCGAGTTATTCTCTAATTAAAGTCCCCCAAATGTGTAGTTCGTGCAGTCGGAAACAGTTCATTATGTGTTAGTGCAGGTCGGAACAGTTACATTATCTTGTTAGTGCAGGTCCGGAACAGTTACATTATGTTGTTAGTGCAGGTCTGGAACCAGTTTACATTTGTTGTTAGTGCAGGTCTGGAACAGTTACATTATGTTGTTAGTGCAGGTCTGGAACAGTTACATTATGTTGTTAGTGCAGGTCTGGAACAGTTACATTATGTTGTTAGTACAGGTCCGGAACAGTTACATTATGTTGTTAGTGCAGGTCCGGAACAGTTACATTATGTTGTTAGTGCAGGTCTGGAACAGTTACATTATGTTTTAGTGCAGGTCCGGAACAGTTAACATTTGTTGTTAGTGCAGGTCTGGAACAGTTACATTATGTTGTTAGTGCAGGTCTGGAACAGTTACATTATGTTGTTAGTGCAGGTCCGGAACAGTTACATTATGTTGTTAGTGCAGGTCCGGAACAGTTACATTATGTTGTTAGTACAGGTCGGGAAACAGTTACATTATGTGTTAGTGCAGGTCTGGGAACAGTTACATTATGTTGTTAGTACAGGTCTGGAACAGTTACATTATGTTGTTAGTGCAGGTCTGGAACAGTTACATTATGTTGTTAGTGCAGGTCCGGAACAGTTACATTATGTTGTTAGTACAGGTCTGGAACAGTTACATTTGTTAGTTAGAGCAAGTCCCGGAACAGTACATTATGTTGTTAGTTGCAGGTCTGTGCAACAGTTACATTATGTTGTTAGTGCAGGTCTGGAACAGTTACATTATGTTGTTAGTGGCAGGTCCGTGAACAGTTTACATTATGTTGTAGTGCAGTCAGGAACAGTTACATTATGTTGTTAGTGCAGGTCTGGAACAGTTACATTATGTTGTTAGTGCAGGTCTGGAACAATTTCATTATGTTGTTAGTGCAGGTCTGGAACAGTTACATTATGTTGTTAGTGCAGGTCTGGAACAGTTACATTATGTTGTTAGTGCAGGTCCGGAACAGTTACATTATGTTGTTAGTAAACTGCAAATCCGGAAACAGTATTACATTATGTTGTTAGTGCCAGATCCGTGAACAGTTCATTTGTTGTTAGCTTGCAGGTCCGGAGAACTTGTTACATTATGTTGTTAGTGCAGGTCTGGAACAGTTACATTATGTTGTTAGTGCAGGTCTGGAACAGTTACATTATGTTGTTAGTACAGGTCTGGAACAGTTACATTATGTTGTTAGTGCAGGTCTGGAACAGTTACATTATGTTGTTAGTACAGGTCTGGAACAGTTACATTATGTTGTTAGTACAGGTCTGGAACAGTTACATTATGTTGTTAGTGCAGGTCTGGAACAGTTACATTATGTTGTTAGTACAGGTCGGGAACAGTTACATTATGTTGTTAGTGCAGGTCCGGAACAGTTACATTATGTTGTTAGTGCAGGTCCGGAACAGCTACATTATGTTGTTAGTGCAGGTCGGGAACAGTTACATTATGTTGTTAGTGCAGGTCCGGAACAGTTACATTATGTTGTTAGTGCAGGTCGGGAACAGTTACATTATGTTGTTAGTGCAGGTCTGGAACAGTTACATTATGTTGTTAGTGCAGGTCCGGAACAGTTACATTATGTTGTTAGTGCAGGTCCGGAACAGTTACATTATGTTGTTAGTGCAGGTCCGGAACAGTGTTGTTAGTGCAGGTCCGGAACAGTTACATTATGTTGTTAGTGCAGGTCCGGAACAGTTACATTATGTTGTTAGTACAGGTCTGGAACAGTTACATTATGTTGTTAGTGCAGGTCTGGAACAGTTACATTATGTTGTTAGTACAGGTCTGGAACAGTTATATTATGTTGTTAGTGCAGGTCTGGAACAGTTACATTATGTTGTTAGTGCAGGTCTGGAACAGTTACATTATGTTGTTAGTACAGGTCGGGAACAGTTACATTATGTTGTTAGTGCAGGTCTGGAACAGTTACATTATGTTGTTAGTGCAGGTCCGGAACAGTTACATTATGTTGTTAGTGCAGGTCCGGAACAGTTACATTATGTTGTTAGTGCAGGTCCGGAACAGTTACATTAGGTTGTTAGTGCAGGTCCGGAACAGTTACATTATGTTGTTAGTGCAGGTCCGGAACAGTTACATTATGTTGTTAGTGCAGGTCCGGAACAGTTACATTATGTTGTTAGTGCAGGTCAGGAACAGTGTTGTTAGTGCAGGTCCGGAACATTTACATTATGTTGTTAGTGCAGGTCCGGAACAGTGTTGTTAGTACAGGTCCGGAACAGTTACATTATGTTGTTAGTACAGGTCCGGAACAGTTACATTATGTTGTTAGTACAGGTCCGGAACAGTTACATTATGTTGTTAGTACAGGTCGGGAACAGTTACATTATGTTGTTAGTGCAGGTCTGGAACAGTTACATTATGTTGTTAGTGCAGGTCACGGAACAGTCGATAACATTATGTGGTTAAGTGCAGGTCCGGAAACAGTTCATTATGTTGTTAGTGCTGATGGTCTGGAAACAGTAACATTTGTTGTTAGTGCAGGTCCGGAACAGTTACATTATGTTGTTAGTACAGGTCCGGAACAGTTACATTATGTTGTTAGTACAGGTCGGGAACAGTTACATTATGTTGTTAGTGCAGGTCGGAAAGTTACTTTATGTTGTTAGTACAGGTCGGGAACAGTTACATTATGTTGTTAGTACAGGTCCGGAACAGTTACATTATGTTGTTAGTACAGGTCGGGAACAGTTACATTATGTTGTTAGTGCAGGTCTGGAACAGTTACATTATGTTGTTAGTGCAGGTCCGGAACAGTTACATTATGTTGTTAGTGCAGGTCTGGTGGGAACAGTTATTATGTTGTTGTGCAGGTACGAGACACAGTTAACATTATGTGTTAGTGCAGGTCCGGAACAGTTACATTATGTTGTTAGTGCAGGTCCGGAACAGTTACATTATGTTGTTAGTGCAGGTCCGGAACAGTTACATTATGTTGTTAGTGCAGGTCCGGAACAGTTACATTATGTTGTTAGTGCAGGTCCGAAACAGTTACATTATGTTGTTAGTGCAGGTCCGGAACAGTTACATTATGTTGTTAGTGCAGGTCCGGAACAGTTACATTATGTTGTTAGTGCAGGTCCGGAACAGTTACATTATGTTGTTAGTGCAGGTCCGGAACAGTATACATTATGTTGTTAGTTTGCAGGTCGGAAACGTTACATTTGTTGTTGTGCAGGTCCGGAAACAGTTTACATTATGTTGTTAGTGCAGGTCCGGAACAGTTACATTATTTTGTTAGTGCAGGTCCGGAACTGTTACATTTTTTTGTTTAGTGCAGGTCGGAAACAGTTTCATTATGCTACATTAACTGAACATTTTTTGGTAGACAATACACAAAAAAGTTATTTCTATAATTTATTGGATAAAGGTTAGGACAGAACTTACTGTACATAGTAATAGTTTGATTTTGTTCCAACTTATGAACACCGACTAAGGAGAAGTTACTGTGTGGACCCGACTGTGACGCTACCTACAAATATTTAACTAAACTTCCTTTCCTTACACTCCCTCCTTCCATTAAACACTGTCCTTCCTCTCTCTCTCCTACCTCATTTCCTGTCCTCCTTCTCCCTCCCTTACTCCGTCCTCCCTCCGTCCTCCACATCGCCCTTCAACTCTTTCTTCCTCCCTCCATGCATGTTTGCAAGAGAAGATTGGGGAGACTTGCAATGCATACCCAAGGAGGTGAAGAAACTACTACGTGAACTAGATACCTGGATAGATAGCATCACTCTATGGGTCCTGAGAGAAGAAACGGATGCGGTAGGTGTGCCACTAACAACAGTCTTCAATAAATCCATCGAAACTGAGCAACTGCCTGAGATGTGGAAGACAGCAAAACTAGCATCATTTTTAAGGAGACAGACAGACAGGCAGCACTTAACTACAAACCTGTGTCGCTGAAATGTATGTAAACTTATATAAGAAGATCATCAGGGAAAGAGTGGTAGAGCACTGAGAAAGGAACTGGCTCAAACATGACAATCATACCGGTTTGAGGGAAGGAAAATCCTACATCACAAATATTATGGAGTTTACAAATAATGTTAACAGAAATAAGACAGGAGAAAGTGGGATTTGGGGGGTGGGCTGCATCTTCTTTGATTGCAGAAGGGCTTTATTTTGACACAGTACTACACAAAGAGACTGTTAAAAAAAACAGAGTAAGTAGCAGGAAGAAATAGCAGGGAAAGTACTACAGTGGATCAGGAAATACATAACAGGAACGGAAACAATATGTGTTTGCATGTGGCGAGGTATCAGAGTGGGTTGCACGTGACGAGTGGAGTTCCACAAAGGTCAGTATAGGTTACAATGCTGTTTCTAATATATGATGAATGACGTAATAGATAGGGACAGAATTAGAGGTGTCCCTGTTTGCAGACAATATGAAGCTAATAAAGAGAATACAAGTGGACGAGGATCAGGTAAGCCTACAAGGAAATCTGAACAGAATGCGATTCTGGTCTGACAAACGACCCCTGGAGTTTAATCCCAGCAAGTGTTAAGTTATGATGGTTTGGGGAAAGGAACAACTGACGACCCAGACGCATATAGCCTAGAATCAAAGGATGCAGAATCACTTAGGATATAGGATCTAGGGGTGAGCATCATACACTAGCACAGTCCTACGCGCAATCAACCAAATAACTGCTGATGCCTATCGGCGCCTGAGAAACCTAAGCAGAGCGCTTCAACATAAAATTAAGGAGTCATTCAAGATACTGTACACTGTGTACGTCAAGCCCATATTGGAGTATGCAGAACCAGTATAGAACCCACACCTGGTGAAACACGTCAAGAGATTAAAGAAAGGGAGAAGCTTTCCAAATAAGCTAGCCCCGGAGCCAAGCACTACGAGGAAAAGTTAAGGAAAATCTAACCTGATGGACGCTGGAAGTCAGGTGGGATAGAAGAGACATGATAACGACTATAAAAAATACCTGAGAGGCACGACATGTAGTTAGGGACAATGTTTCAGAGATGAGACACAAACAACAAAGGGGTCCCACCAGGCAAACTTGATGAGTCACAGGGATGTTAGGAATTATTTCTTCAGTCACAGAGTTGTCAAGAAGTGGAACAATCTGGAGATATGTAGTGGAGGCAGGATCCATACATAGCTTTAAGAAGAGGTACAAAAAACTCTTGGAGAAGGGTTGGAGGCAGTGGAGATGTCCTGTCTAAGGGCAATGTGTGGTGTAAATATTACGCAGAGAATTCGAAGTGTGGAAATTAGGAGAAGGTGTGGAGTTAATAAAAGTTTTAGTCAGAGGGCAGAAGAGGGGTTGTTGAGGTGGTTTGGTCATTTAGAGAGAATGGATCAAAGTAGAATGACATGGAGAGCGTATAAATCTGTAGGGAAAGGAAGGCGGGGTAGGGGTGGTCCTCGAAAAGGTTGGAGGATTGGGAAAAGGTAGAAAGGAGTGAATGGAGACGAATGGTTTTTGGAGACCTGACGAGTGTTGGAGTGAGAACAGGGTAATATTTAGTGAAGGGATTCAGGGAAACCGGTTATTTTTATATAACCGGACTTGAGTACAGGAAATGGGAAGTACAATGTCTGCACTCTAAAGGAGGGGTTCGGGATATTGGCAGTTTGGAGGGATATTTTATATATCTTTATATATGCTTCTAAACTGCGTATTGGACGCCTCTATTGCCTAAAACAGTGATTATGTGAGAGTGAGGTGGTGAGAATGTGAATGATGATGAAAGTATTTTCTTTTTTGGGATTTTCTTTCTTTTTGGGTCACTCTGCCTCGGTGGGAGACGACCGACTTGTTGATTAATTATACTTATATGATCTATATATATATACTATATTTATATATAAATATATATATATATATATATTATATATATATATAACCATATATATTATATATATATATATATTATATTATATATATATATATATATATATATATGTATATATATATAGTATATATATGTCGTGCCGAATATGTAAAAATGATCAATTAGCAAGAACTCATTTAAAATTAAGTCCTTTCTAAAATTTTCTCTTATACGTTTAAAGATTATATTTTTTTCAATAATGTTAATGTAAAAATTTATAATTTTGCACCTAAAGGAACTTAGAAAATTACCTAACCTTATATAACAAGAGCAATTTATTTTAGCCCTATACCACCTAAATATATTTTAGATTTGTTTACAATAAATTAATACTAAACAAACACAGTGAAATATATTTTTTTCTTTAGGTTCAGAATGATTTTGACGAAATTATTGCACATACACAAATTTTCATTGTTCTTTATGGCAAGATGGAGCGTTTGCTATTTATGCCCAAGATCGCAATAAGTTCTGCCTTTCGGCACACTTATATATATATATATTATATATATATATATATATATATATATATATATATATATATATATTCCCACCGGGCTGGGTGCGCCCCGAAAAGAACAACTTTCACCCATCATTCACTCCATCCATGTCTTGCCAGAAGGGTGCTTACACTACAGTTTTTAAACTGCAACATTAACACCCCTCCTTCAGAGTGCAGGCACTGTACTTCCCATCTCCAGGACTCAAGTCGGCCTGCCGGTTTCCCTGAATCCCTTCATAAATGTTACTTTGCTCACACTCCAACAGCACGTAAGTATTAAAAACCATTTGTCTCCATTCACTCCTATCAAACACGCTCACGTATGCCTGCTAGAAGTCCAAGCCCCTCGCACACAAAACCTCCTTTACCCCCTCCCTCCAACCTTTCCTAGGCCGACCCCTACCCCGCCTTCCTTCCACTACAGACTGATACACTCTTGAAGTTATTCTGTTTCGCTCCATTCTCTCCACATGTCCGAACCACCTCAACAACCCTTCCTCAGCCCTCTGGACAACAGTTTTGGTAATGCCGCACCTCCTCCTAACTTCCAAACTACGAATTCTCTGCATTATATTCACACCACACATTGCTCTCAGACATGACATCTCCACTGCCTCCAGCCTTCTCCTCGCTGCAACATTCATCACCCATGCTTCACACCCATATAAGAGCGTTGGTAAAACTATACTCTCATACATTCCCCTCTTTGCCTCCAAGGACAAAGTTCTTTGTCTCCACAGACTCCTAAGTGCACCACTCACCCTTTTCCCCTCATCAATTCTATGATTCACCTCATCTTTCATAGACCCATCCGCTGACACGTCCACTCCCAAATATCTGAATACATTCACCTCCTCCATACTCTCTCCCTCCAATCTGATATACAATCTTTCATCACCTAATCTTTTTGTTATCCTCATAACCTTACTCTTTCCTGTATTCACTTTCAATTTTCTTCTTTTGCACACCCTACCAAATTCATCCACCAATCTCTGCAACTTCTCTTCAGAATCTCCCAAGAGCACAGTGTCATCAGCAAAGAGCAACTGTGACAACTCCCACTTTTTTGTGTGATTCTTTATCTTTTAACTCCACGCCTCTTGCCAAGACCCTCGCATTTACTTCTCTTTCAACCCCATCTATAAATATATTAAACAACCACGGTGACATCACACATCCTTGTCTAAGGCCTACTTTTACTGGGAAATAATTTCCCTCTTTCCTACATACTCTAACTTGAGCCTCACTATCCTCGTAAAAACTCTTCACTGCTTTCAGTAACCTACCTCCTACACCATACACCTGCAACATCTGCTACATTGCCCCCCTATCCACCCTGTCATACGCCTTTTCCAAATCCATAAATGCCACAAGACCTCTTTAGCCTTATCTAAATACTGCTCACTTATATGTTTCACTGTAAACACCTGGTCCACACACCCCCTACCTTTCCTAAAGCTCCTTGTTCATCTGCTATCCTATTCTCCGTCTTACTCTTAATTCTTTCAATAATAACTCTACCATACACTTTGCCAGGTATACTCAACAGACTTATCCCCCTATAATTTTTGCACTCTCTTTTATCCTCTTTGCCTTTATACAAAGGAACTATGCATGCTCTCTGCCAATCCCTAGGTACCTTACCCTCTTCCATACATTTATTAAATAATTGCACCAACCACTCCAAAACTATATCCCCCACCTGCTTTTAAACATTTCTATCTTATCCCATCAATCCCCGGGTGCCTTACCCCTTTCATTTTACCTACTGCCTCACGAACTTCCCCACACTCACAACTGGCTCTTCCTCACTCCTACAAGATGTTGTTCCTCTTTGCCCTATACACGAAATCACAGCTTCCCTATCTTCATCAACATTTAACAATTCCTCAAAATATTCATTCATCTTCCAATACCTCTAACTCTCATTTAATAACTCTCCTCTCCTATTTTTAACTGACAAATCTATTTGTTTTTCTAGGCTTTCTTAACTTGTTAATCTCACTCCAAAACTTTTTCCCTTTTTTTCAACAAAATTTTGATAACATCACCCACTCTCTCCCTTTGCTCTCTTTTCATTTTTACCCCT
>NC_069410.1:69024926-69027426 GCF_026875155.1 Cherax quadricarinatus
GGGAGGAGGAGTTGCATCTCATTAAAAACCAGGGGGGGTTTTTTGAGAAAAGGGAAAGGGAATGGATGACTGGGGAAAGGGACTACTTAAGGAACAATCCAGTCTGGGGGAAATAAGGGAAATTGCAGTAATGTACAACCCACCAAGAACGCGGGAGGCCAAGAGAAGAATCGATGAGAGCAACAGGCAATGTCAACACACTACCGAGGGGGCCAGGAGAGACACATGGGGGGAGAAAAGTTACTAGTTAGGGGTGATTTCAATCACAAGGAGATTGACGGGGAAAACCGGACCCCCATGGGGGTCCCGAAACATGGAGACCCAAAGATGATGGATTGGTAGGAAAACCCTCATGCATCAACATGTTAGAGCCACCAGAGAGAGAGGGAGAGGATGAACCACAAGGTTGGCCCTTGTTTTTCACCATGAGTAGTTCGGACTCGGGGGTATCATGTATGAAAGGCCCTGGGAGTAGGATCATGGGGTTCTGTGCTTCGCTACTATTGAGCTCCAAGGGGGAGAGAGTAGCGGGAAAGGCGGGGAAAAACCAAACTACAAAAGGGGGAACTACTCAGGCATGGGGAAAACTCCTTCAAACATTCATGGGTGAGGGAACTGACGGGAAAAACCAGTACAAGAAAGAGGGACTATGAGCAACAAAATGAAAGGGAGGCAAGGAGAGGTTTTTTCCCCAAGGGAAACAAATAAGGGGAAGAACAGAAGAGTCCTTGGTTTCACCCAAAGGTGTGGGAGCAAAAAACTAGTGTACTAGAAATGGAAAAGGTACAGAAGACAGAGAACTCAGGAAAAAAAAGAAACACCGAAGGCCAGAAAGAATATGCAAGATAAGAAGGGGGTCAGAACAATAGAAAAGACATGCATCAAAGTAAAACGCCCCGAAGCTGTTGTACAGCCACATCAGGGGGAAAACAACAGTCAAGGACCGGGAAATCAGACGAGGAAGGGTGATGGGGAATTCACAAGAAACGACCGAAGGTATGTCAGGAGCTAACACAAGTTTTTTAAAGGGGTTTTTTTACAGGGGAAACCCAGTAGGACTCCAAAAAAATCAGAACGGGGGGGGCACACCACAAGTCTGGATGAGGGTACATAAAACCAAGGGAAGGGAAAAAGCTGCTATCGAACTTGACACCTCAAAGGCGGTGGGACCAGACAACACTCTCCATGGGTCTTAAAGAGGGGCAAGATTTTGGTGACCCATTAAAAAAATCTTCAAACATCATTTGAAAGGGGCAACCCCCTGAGGTAGGGGAAAAATGGCAAATGTATCCCAATTTTTAAAAAGGAGACAGCTGAGGCACTAAATACAGACCTTTTCTCTAAGTGTATAGTATGAAGGGTCATGGAGAAGACATCAGGAGAGAGTGGTGGGGGACCTGGAAAAAAACAATGTATAATTGACAACCACACGGTTTTTAGGGAAGGGAAAAACCTGTTCACAAACCTACTAGAGTTTTAGACAAGGTGGAAAGTAAGACAAGAGAGGAGGGGGGGGATCGACCTCGTATTTTTGGGCTGCAAGAAGGCTTTCGACACAGTTCCTACAAGAGGTTACTGCAAAAACTAAGGACCAGGGACACATAACAGGGGAAAGGGACGAATGGATCAGAAAATATCTGACAGGGGGGAAACAACGATCATGGAGGGGACGAGGGGTCAGAGTGGGCGCCTGTGACAAGCGGGGTTCCAAGGGGCGTCCCAGGGCCTGGCTTTCTTGGTATACGTGCGACTTTAAAGGAAAGGGGTAGATCAAAGTGTCCTTGTTTGCAGACGAGTGAAGTTTTAAAGAGAAGAACGAATCGGGCAGGATCAGGCGGACTACAAAAAAGGGTCGGCGGCTACAAACCTGGTCCGCAACGGCTCCTTGATTTAACCCGCCCAAAAGCAAAGTCATGAAGATTGGGGAAGGCAAAAAAGACCGCAGACAAAATAAGTTTAATGGCCCCAAAACTGCAAACCCCACTAAAGAAAAAGATCTGGGGGGGAGTAAACACCAGCTATCTCCTGAGGCGCCATCAATAATAACTGCGCAGCATTACGGGGGCTGGGAAACCACGGTAGCGTTCCCATACTCAGAAGGATCTTTTTAAAACCTGTACACCATCTACGCAGGCCAACGGATATGCGCACCTTTTTGGGAAACCAAAATTTGTCAAGCACGTCAAGAAATTAGAGAAAGTGCAAAGGTTTGCAACAAGATGTCCCCCAAATACGGGGATTGTCCCATGAAGAAAAGGTTGAGGGGAAAACGGGCCCGACACACTGGAGGGGCCGGAGGGTCAGGGAGACATATAAAGACATATAAAAACTGCGCGGAATAACGGGGGGACAAAGGGATTTCCCGAGATGGGACACAGCCAAGAGGGCAAATTGGAAGTTGAAGACTCAGAGAACAAAGGGATGTTAGGGGTATTTCTTCAGTCAAGAAAAAATCAGGCCCTGGAATGCTAGAAAGTGATGTGGTGGGGGCAGGAAACCA
>NC_069410.1:69032426-69042426 GCF_026875155.1 Cherax quadricarinatus
TTGAACGATTCCTTATTAAGGTATCGGAACGCTATTCTGAGGTTTGCCAGGCCCCCATACGCTGCAGCAGTTATCTGTTGATAGTGTTGCCTCCGGAGACCTGCTCGGTGTTATGGTCACCCCAAAGGATCATTCTCCTTGAGATGAGGTTTGCTGTCCTTTGTCCCACCTAGCTATACTCTGTCTGCAGTCTTCTCTCCTTTCCTCAACTTCAAGACTTTGCATTGGCAGGTTGAAAACGAGAAGCAGTTTTTTCTGACCACGTGTCCAGCCTTCCAGGTCTCTCTGTAGTCCTGCCTGATCCTCATCCGATTTAAAATTCTTCTCATCAACATTCTCATCATCTGGCGAACAGTGACACTTCATAGTCTATCCCTTCCATTCATGTCATTCACATATATCAAAAATAACACTTTGTCCTAGAACTGACCTCTGTGCTACTCGCTCGCACAAGCGGCCCACTGTGATGCCTCTCACGTACAATGACTCGAGTGCCACCACTGACAGGTATTCTCTGATCCATTGCAGTGCCCTTCCTGTATACGCCACTGATCCTCCAGCTCTGCATTAATCTCTTGTGCTTGAACGTGTCGAAGGCTTTTTCCAATGAAATTTTTTATTGACACCCACCCCTCTCTCTAGTGTCTTACTCTGGTTACCTTGTTATAAAACTTCAGAAGTTTGGTGACACAGGATTTGCCTTCCATGAATCATTGATGGTTTGTCATTTATAATCATTGTTCCGTTTCCAGGTGCTCCACCACTCTCCCCTGATAATCTTCTCCATGACTTTTCATACTATACACGTCAAGGACGGTCTGTATGTTTAGTGCCTCGTTTCTATTCTCCTTTTCTTGAAATGGGGACTACATTTGCCGTCTTCTATAATCTCTGTAGTTGCCCAGTTCAAGGGATGTATTGAAGATTGTGGTTAGTGGCACGCAAAGCGTCTCTGCTTTTCTCTAAGGACCCACGTGGATATATCCGGTCCACATCGCCTTTGAGATATCAAGGTAACTTAGCACTTCTCACCTCCTCCTCCGTTGTTTCATATGTCATCCAACACTTGATTGGTATATATCCCCTCTGTCCTGTCTCGCAGAGCCCTTCCTGTCCTCTACTGTAAATACTTCCTAAATCTCCTGTTTAGCACCCACATACCTCCTGATCGTTTCTAGTTAGTTCCCCACCTTCTGTCCTCAGCCTGATAACGTGTCATTGACTGTTTCTTCCGCCTTATGTGGCTATACAACAGTATTGGGTCAGACTTGACTTTCGATGTATATTATTTTCATACTGTCCTGGGCCTCTCCTCCTTACCTTGCATACTCGGTTCCTTGCTCGCGACTGATCTCCCTATTTTCATGTTTTCTATGCCTTCTGTAACTTTTCCATTCTCTATTGCACTTAGTTTTTGCCTCCTACACGTCCAGGTAAACCGGGCTCGTACTGGTCTTCCCATTATTTCTGGTTACCCTTGGGAACAAACCTTTTCTTCTTCCTCCTTGCATTTTTGTTGTTACGTATTCCATCATTTCGTTTCCCTGACTTTCTTACCAGTTTCCCTGTTCCTACTGAACCTCCTGCAGGAAGTTCCTCAAACCTATGTAGTCCACTCTTTTATATCTGCTTTTCCATTCAACTCCTTTTACCCACTCTACTTGCAACTCTACTATGTATTCAAAGTCACATAACCACATGGTCACTACTCCCAGGGGACTCTCATATGTGATGTCCTCAATGTCTGAACTGCCCAGGGTGAACATAAGGTCAGTCTTTGCTGGTTTCGTCCTCCCCCCCCCCCCCCCCCTATGCACTTTGGTATTGTCCTTAACATGTTGGTGCATGAGGTTTTCCAGTACCACATCCATCATAATGGCTCTCCATGTTTCGGGACCCCCGTGTGGCTCCAGGTTTTCCCAATCTCCCTATGGTTGAAATCGCCCATAGCCAGCAACTATGTTCTGCTCGAGTGAGCTCTTCTTGCCACCTCAGCCAGTGTGTGTGTGTGTTTTTGGCACAGTGTCTGCTGGATGGTGTGCGTTACTGTTGTAGGTACAGTGTCTCCTGAATGGTTTGCATCTTACTCTTGTAGGTACAGTGTCTGCTGGATGGTGTGTTGCTGTTATAGGTACAATGTCTCCTGCATGGTGTGTGTTACTGTTGTAGGTACAGTGTTAGCTGAATGGTGTGTATCTTACTGCTGTAGGTACAGTGTCTACTGGATAGTGTGTTACTGTTGTAGGTGCAGTATCTGCTGAATGGTGTGTGTTATTGTAGTAGGTACAGTGTTTGCTGGATAATGTGTGTTACTGTTGTAGGTACAGTGTCTTCTGGATGCCGTTTGTGTTAGCTGTTTGTAGATATAGTGCCTCTGATACTGTTACTGTTGTAGTGCGGTGTCTGCTAGATGGTGTGTGTGTTTAAATATAGTACAGTTCTTCTGTTGAGTGTTCCATCATCTTATTCTCTTGTGCTAGAATATCAAGGTGAGTTATTCTCTAATTAAAGTCAAATGTTTGTTATTTTTTATAAATATTTAATTGCAGGGCCGAATCAGTACATTATGTTGTTAGTGCAGGTCTGGAACAGTTACATTATGTTGTTAGTGCAGGTCCGGAACAGTTACATTATGTTGTTAGTGCAGGTCCGGAACAGTTACATTATGTTGTTAGTGCAGGCTTGAACAGTTACATTATGTTTGTTAGTACAGGTCCGACAGTTACATTATGTTTTAGGTGCCAGGTCCGAACAGTACATATGTTGTTAGTGCAGTCTGAACAGTTACATTAGTGTTATTACAGTTCCGAACAGTTACATTATGTTTGTTAGTGCAGGTCCGGACATTACATTATCTTGTTAGTGCAGGTCCCGAACAGTTACATTACTTGTTAGTGCAGGCCCGGAACAGTTACATTAATTTTTAGTGCAGGTCTGGGACAGTTTACATTAGGTTGTTTAGTGCAGGTCCTGAACAGTTACATTATGTTGTTAGTGCAGGTCCGAACAGTTACATTTATGTTGGTTATTGCAGGTCTGGAAACAGTTACATTATGGTTGTTGTTGCAGTCGGAACAGTTTACATATGTTTGTTAGTGCAGGTCCGTACAGTTACATTATTTGTTAGTGCAGGTCTGGACAGTACATTATGTTTGTTAGTGCAGGTCTGGAAACAGTTTAAATTATGTTGTTAGTGCAGGCCGAACAGTTACATTATGTTGTTATACAGGCGGGAACAGTTACATTATGCCTGTTAGTGCAGGTCCGGACGGTGGTGGGGGGGGGGTGGGGGTGGGGGGGGGGGGGGAGGTGGGGGGGTTATACATTTATGTTGTTATGCAGTCTGGACAGTTTACATTATGTTGTTAGTGCAGGTCCGGAACAGTTACATTATGTTGTTAGTGCAGGTCCGGAACAGTTACATTATGTTGTTAGTGCAGGTCTGGAACAGTTACATTATGTTGTTAGTGCAGGTCTGAAACAGAATACATTATGTGTTTAAGTACAGGTCTGGAACAGTTTTTACATTATGTTGTTAGTGCAGGTCCCGGAACGAGTTAACATTATGTTGTTATGCAGGTCCGGAACAGTTACATTATGTTGTTAGTGCAGGTCTGGAACAGTTACATTATGTTGTTAGTGCAGGTCCGGAACAGTTACATTATGTTGTTAGTGCAGGTCCTGGAACAGTTACATTATGTTGTTTGTGCCAGGTCATGAACAGTTACATTATGTATGTAATTGCAGGTCCCGGACAGTTACATTATGTTGTTTAGTGCAGTCTGGAACTGTTACATTATTTTGTTAGTGCAGGTCTGAAACAGTTCATTATGTTTTAGTGCAGTCTGGAACAATTTCATTATGTTGTTAGTGCAGGTCTAACATGTTTCATTATGATAGTTTTGGTGCAGGTCTGGAACAGATACATTATGTTGTTAGTGCAGGTCCGGAACAGTTACATTATGTTGTTAGTGCAAGTCCGGAACAGTTACATTATGTTGTTAGTGCAGGTCCGGAACAGTTACATTATATTGTTATGCAGTCCGGAAACTGTTACATTATGTTGTTATGCAGTCTGGAACATTACTATGTTGTTAGGGCATGTCTGAACAGAGTTACATTATGTTGTTAGTACAGGTTCTGGAACAGTTACATTATGTTGTTAGTGCAGGTCTGGAACAGTTACATTATGTTGTTAGTGCAGGTCGGGAACAGTGTTGTTAGTGCAGGTCTGGAACAGTTACATTATGTTGTTAGTACAGTCTGACAGTTGCATTATGTTGTATACAGTACTGGATCAGTTACATTATGTTGTTAGTGCAGGTCTGGAACAGTTACATTATGTTGTTAGTATAAGCAGGACGGAACGTTTACATTAGTTGTTATGGCAGGTCCGAACAGTTACATTATGTTGTAGTGCATGGTCCGGAACAGCTACATTAGGTTTAGGGGGGGTGTCGGAACAGTTACATTATGTTTGTTAGTGCAGGTTCGGAACAGTTACATTATGTTTTTTAGTGCAGTTCCCCGAACAGATACATTATGTTAGTGAGTGCGGTTTGGATACAGTTACATTAGTTGTTTATTGCAGGTCCGAACAGTTACCATTATGGTTGTTAGTGCAGGTCCGGAACAGTTACATTATGTTGTTAGTGCAGGTCCGGAACAGTGTTGTTAGTGCAGGTCCGGAACAGTTACATTATGTTGTTAGTACAGGTCTGGAACAGTTATATTATGTTGTTAGTGCAGGTCTGGAACAGTTACATTATGTTGTTAGTACAGGTCGGGAACAGTTACATTATGTTGTTAGTGCAGGTCCGGAACAGTTACATTATGTTGTTAGTGCAGGTCCGGAACAGTTACATTATGTTGTTAGTGCAGGTCCGGAACAGTTACATTATGTTGTTAGTGCAGGTCCGGAACAGTGTTGTTAGTGCAGGTCCGGAACATTTACATTATGTTGTTAGTGCAGGTCCGGAACAGTGTTTGTTTATTACAGGTCCGGACATTTACCATTATTTGTTTAGTACAGGTCGGGAACAGTTACAATATGGTTGTTAGTGCAGGTTCTGGAACAGATACATTATGTTGTAAGATCAGTCCGGAACAGTCACATTATGTGTTAGTGCCGGTCCGGACAGTTTTATACTTTGTTGGTTATGGGCAGGCTGAACAGCTACATTATGTTGCTAGTGGCAGTCCGGAACAGTTACATTATGTTGCTTAGTAGAGGTCGGAACAGTACATATGTTGTATACAGTCGGGAACAGTACCATTATGTTGTTAGTGCAGTCAGAACAGTTTACATTATGTTTTAGTCAGGTCCGATAGTTTTTTACATTATGTTTGTTAGTGCAGGTCTGAACAGTTACATTATGTTTGTTAGTGCAGTCCGAACATTACATTAGTTGTTAGTGCAGTCCGGAACAGTTACATTATGTTGTTAGTGCAGTCCGGAACAGGTGTTGTAGTACAGGTCCGGATCAGTACATATATTTTTGTTAGTACAGTCCGAACAGTTACATTTATTTTGTTAGTACAGGTCGGAACATTTTACATTATGTAGTTATTGTGCAGTTCTGCAACAGTTACATTATTTTTTAGTGCGAGGTCCGTAACAGTTTACATTATGTTGTATGCAGGTCCGGAACAGTTACATTATGTTGTTAGTGCAGGTCTGGTACAGTAACATTATGTTGTTAATGCAGGTCCGGACAGTTACATTATGTTGTTTAGTACAGGTCACGGAACATTACCATTATGTTGTTAAGTACAGTCGGGAACAGCTTACAATATGTGTTAGTGGCAGTCTGGAACAGTTACATAATGTTTTAGTGCAGGTTCCGGAACAGTTACATTAGTTGTTAGTGCTGGTCTGAACATTACATTATGTTGTTAGTGCAAGGTCCCGAACAGTTACATTATGTTGTTAGTGGCATTTTCCGGAACAGTTACATATTTTTTTTTTTAGTTCGCAGGTCTGGAACATTACATTATATGTGTTAGTGCAGGTCCGAACAGTTACAATAAGTTGTTTAGTGCAGTTCCGAACAGTTACATTATTTGTTAGTGCAGGTCTGGAACATTAATTTATGTTGTTAGTGGCAGGAACCGAACAGTTACATATGTTGTTTAGTGCAGTCCGGAACAGTTACATTACGTTGTTAGTAACAGGTTCGGAACAGTTTTATCATTATTTGTTAGTGCAGGTCCGGAACAGTTTGTGACATATGTTGTATATTGCAGGTCGGATGCAGTTGCATTTATCACTTGTTAGTAACTCGGACGGAACAGTTACATTATGTTGTTAGTGCAGGTCTGGAACAGTTACATTACGTTTTTAGTGCGGTCCGGACAGTTACATTATGTTGTTAAGCAGGTCTGGAACAGTACATTATGTGATTTAGTCAGTCTGGAACAGTTACAATGGTTGTTCGTGCTGGTCCATAACAGTTACATTATGTGTTATAACAGGTCCCGGAACAGTTAACATTATGTTGTGAGTACAGGTCCGGGAGACAGCAACATTATGTTTTTAGTGCAGGGTTGGAACAGTTACATATGTTGTTAGTGCAGTCTGGAACAGATACAATATGTTGTTAGTACAGGTCTGGAAACAGTTTTACATTATGTAGTTAGTGCAGGTCCGGAACATTTACATTAGTTGTTAGTGCAGGTCTGAACATTTACATTTATGTGTTAGTGCAGGTCTGGAACAGTTACATTATGTTGTTAGTGCAGGTCCGGAACAGTTACATTATGTTGTTAGTGCAGGTCTGGAACAGTTACATTAATGTTGGTTTGTGCAGGTCTGGAACGTTTATCATTATGTTGTTAGTGCAAGGTCCGGAACAGTTACTTATGTTTGTTAGTGCAGTCTGGAACAGTTACATTTGTTGTTTTAGTGCAGGTCTGGACTGTTACATTTATGTTGTTAGTGCAGTCTGGAACAATTTCTTATGTTGTTTTAGGCAGGTCTGGAACATTTCATTATGTTTTGTTGGTGCAGGTCTGGAACAGATAATTATGTTTGTGTAGTGCAGGTCCGGAATAGTTTACATTATGTTGTTAGTGCAAGTCCGGAACAGTTTACATTAATGTTGTTAGTGCAGGCCGGAACATTACATTATATTGTTAGTGGCAGGTCCGAACTGTTTACATTAAGTTGTTAGTGCAGGTCTGGAACAGTTACATTATGTTTGTTAGGCTGGGCAGTCTGGTAAGTATGTGGTTTATGGGCTTCGGGAACAGTGTTGTTAGTGCAGTTCTGGAACAGTATACATTATTTGGTTATACAGGTCTGGCAACAGTTGTCATTATGTTGATTAGTACAGGTCTGGAACTGATAACATTATGTTGTTAGTGCAGTCCTTACAGTTACATAGGTTGTTAGTACAGGTCGGGAACAGTTACATATGTAGTTGAGCAGTCCGGAACAGTTACATTATGTTGTTAGTGCAGGTCCGAACAGCTACATTATGGTTTTATGTAGTTCGGGAACAGTTACATTATGTTGTTTGTGCAGGTCCGACAGTTACATTAGTGTTAGTGGAAGGTCCGGAACAGTTACATTAATGTTGGTATTGCAGGTCTGGAACAGTTACATTATGTTGTTAGTGCAGGTCCGGAACAGTTACATTATGTTGTTAGTGCAGGTCCGGAACAGTTACATTATGTTGTTAGTGCAGGTCCGGAACAGTGTTGTTAGTGCAGGTCCGGAACAGTTACATTATGTTTGTTTAGTACAGTCTGGAACGTTATATTATAGGTTTTGTAGTGCAGGTCTGAACAGTTACTTATGTTGTTAGTAGCAGGTCGGGGAACAGTTTACAATATGTTGTTAGTGCAGGTCGGAACAGTAACATTTGGTTGTTATGCAGGTCAGGAACATTACATTATGTTGTTATGCAGTTCGGAAACAGTTACATATGTTGTTATTTGCGGTCGCGAACAGTGTTGTTAGTGCAGGTCCGGAACAGTGTTGTTAGTGCAGGTCCGGAACATTTACATTATGTTGTTAGTGCAGGTCCGGAACAGTGTTGTTAGTACAGGTCCGGAACAGTTACATTATGTTGTTAGTACAGGTCCGGAACAGTTACATTATGTTTGTTTAGGCAGGCCGGAACAGTTACATTATGTTGTTAGTGCAGGTCTGGAACAGTTACATTATGTTGTTAGTGCAGGTCCGGAACAGTTACATTATGTTGTTAGTGCAGGTCCGGAACAGTTACATTATGTTGTTAGTGCAGGTCCGGAACAGTGTTGTTAGTGCAGTCTGGAACAGTTTACATTATGTTTAGTTGCATTCCGGAACATTTACATTATGTTGTTAGTACAGGTCTGGAACAGTTACATTATGTTGTTAGTGCAGGTCTGGAACAGTTACATTATGTTGTTAGTACAGGTCGGGAACAGTTACATTATGTTGTTAGTGCAGGTCCGGAACAGTTACATATGTGTGTTAGTGCAGGTCCGGAACAGTTTCATTATTTGTTAGTGCAGTCCGAACAGTACATTATTGTTTTTAGTGCATGTCGGACATGTTGTTAGTGCAGGTCCGGAACAATTACATTATGTTGTTAGTTCAAGTCCGGAACAGTGTTTGTAGTACAGTCCGGAACCAGTACATTATTGTTGTTAGTACAGGTTCCGGACAGTTACATTATGTTGTTAGTAACAGGTCGGAACCTTACATTATTGTGTTAGTGCAGGTCTGGAACAGTTACATTATGTTGTTAGTGCTTTGTCCGGACTTTACATTATGTTGTTAGTGCAGGTCTGGAACAGTATATTATGTTTGTTTAGTGCAGTCCGGAACTGTTACATTATGTTGTTAAATGCAGGTCCGGAACGTTACATTATTTTGTAGTGCATGGTCCAGGAACAGTTACAATTAAGTTGTTAGATGCAGGTCCGAACAGTTACATTATGTTGTTAGAGGCAGGTCCGAACAGTTAACATTATTTTTGTTAGTGCAGGTCCGGAACAGTTACATTATGCTACAATTAACTGAGCATTTTATGGTAGACCATAACACAAAAAAGTTATTTTATAATTTATTGATAAAGGTTAGACAGAACTACTGTACATAGTAATAGTTTGATTTTGTTCCAATTTATGAACACCGACTAAGGAGAAGTTACTGTGTGGACACGACTGTGACGCTACCTACAAATATTTAACTAAACTTCCTTTCTTGCACTCCCTCACTCCATTAACCCCTCCTTTCCTCTCTCTCTCCCTACCTCCCAGTCTCCCTCCCTTCCTCCCTCCCTTCCTCCGTCCCTCCCTTCCTCCCTCCCTTCCTCCGTCCCTCCCTCCGTCCCTCCCACATCGCCCTTCAACTCTTTCTTCCTCCCTCCATGCATGTTTGCAAGAGAAGATTGGGGAGACTTGCAATGCATACCCAAGGAGGTGAAGAAACTACTACGTGAACTAGATACCTGGATAGATAGCATCACTCTATGGGTCCTGAGAGAAGAAACGGATGCGGTAGGTGTGCCACTAACAACAATCTTCCATAAATCCATCGAAACTGGGCAACTGCCTGGGATGTGGAAGACAGCAAAAGTAGCATCATTTTTAAGGAGACAGACAGACAGGCAGCACTTAACTACAAACCTGGTAGCTGAAATGTATGTAAACTTATATAAGAAGATCATCAAGGGAAAGAGAGGTAGAGCACGCGAAAGAACTGGCTCAACATGACAATCAACTCGGTTAGAAGGGAAGGAAAACCTACATCACAAAAAATAATGGAGATTTCTACAATAAGGTAACAGAAATAAGACAGGAGAAGTGGGATGGGTGGGCTGCATCTTATTTGATTGCAAGAAGGCTTATGAAACACAGTACTACACAAGATCACTGGTAAAAAAAACAGAGTAGCAGGCCAGAAATAGCGGGAAAGTACTACAATTGATCAGGAAATACATAAAAGAAGGAAACAAACATGTGTTTGCATGTGGCTAGGTGGTCAAGTGGTGCACGTGACGAGTGA
>NC_069410.1:69047426-69067993 GCF_026875155.1 Cherax quadricarinatus
ACAATCTCTGCTCTGCAACTTTCTCTTCAGAATCTTCCCAAAGACACAGTGTCATCAGCAAAGAGCAACTGTGACAACTCCCACTTTATGTGTGATTCTATCTTTTTAACTCCACGCCTCTTGCCAAGACCCACCCATTTTACTTCTCTTTCAACCCCATTTATAAATTGATATTAACCACGGTGACATCACACACCTTGTCTAAGGCCTACTTTTTACTGAAGATAATTTGCCCTCTACTTTCCACTATCATACTCTAACTTTGAGCCTACACTATTCTCGTAAAAACACTTCACTGCTTTCAGTAACCTACTCCTACAACCATACACCTGCAACATCTGCTACATTGCCCCCCTTCCACCCTGTCCTACGCCCTTTTTCCCCAAATCCATAAATGCCCCAAAGACCTTATCTTAATAGCGGTTCACTTATATGTTTCAACCTGTAAACACCTGGTCCACACTCCCCCTACCTTTCCTAAAGCCTCCTTGTTCATCTGCCTATCCTATTCCTTCTCCGGTTCTTAATCTTAATTCTTTTCATAATAACTCTACCATAACACTTCCAGTATACTCATCAGACTTATCCCCTATAAATTTTTGCACTCTCTTTTATTCCTCTTTGCCTTTATACAAGAGGAACTAGGCATGCTCTCTGCCAATCCCTAGTAACCTTACTCTTCCATACAATTATTAAATAATTGCACCAACCACTCCAAAACTAATCCCCCACCTGCTTTTAGACATTTCTATCTTTATCCCATCACCCCGGCTGCCTTACCATCCCTTCATTTTACCAACTGCCTCACGAACTACCCCCACACTTCACAACTGTTCTCTTCTCACTCCACAAGATGTTGTTCCTCATTGTGCCCTATAACAAATTCACAGCTTCCCTATCCCCATCAATCATTTACAATTCCTCAAATTATTCATTCCGACCTTCCCAATACTCTAACCTACATTTAATAACTCTCCTCTCCTATTTTTTAAACAGACAAATCTATTTGTTTCTCATAGGCTTTCTTACTTGTTAATCTCACTCCAAAACTTTTATCTTATTTTCAACAAAATTGATGATAACATCTCACCCACTCTCTCATTAAGCTCTCTTTTTTTTACTTGCTTCACCAATCCTCTTAACCTCTCTCTTTTTCTCCATATACTCTTCCCTCCTTGCATCACTCTACTTTGAAAAAACTTCTCAATATGCTAACAATTCTCTCCCTTACTACTCTCTTCACATCATCATTGCCACCAATTCGCGTCCTCTCCCCTCCCGCACCACCCCCACTTTCCCTATAACCACAAACTTCTGTCTGAACACTCTAACACTACAATTTAAAACCAACCCCTACCTCTTCGACCGGCCGGCCAATTGCCTCATGCTCTCATGTAGCCCATCTATACCTCCAATAGCTGTTTATATCTTACCCCTAACTGCCTCCTCTTTTAGTTTTATAAACCTCACCACTCTCATCCCTGATGCTTTCAATACTCCTTGTATCCCATCAACCATTTACTCCTCAGTTAGCTTTACAACTAAAAAGTGATCTGATATATCTGGTGGCCGTCCTCTTTAAACATGTACATCCTAAGTCTACTCAACAGTTCTTTTATCTACCATTACATAATCCAACAAACTACTGTCATTTCGGTTCGCCCCTAACATCATATCTTGTATACTTATATCCTCTTTTCTTAAAATATGTAATGCTATAACTAAACCCCTTTCTAATACAAGTTCAATTCAAAGTGCCCCCATTATCATTTACACCTGGCACCACCTCGGCCAAACTTACCTACCACTATATCCCTCTCTAAAAGTATCTCCCCTACATAAGCATTCAGTCCCCTAACACATTACTCTCTCACTTGGTTCAAAGGCTCCTATACATTCACTTAACATTTCCCAAAATCTCTCTCCTCTCCTCTGCATTCCTCTCTTCTCCATGTGCATACACCTTATATGACCCACTTTCTCGCATCCAACCATTACATTAATCCACATAATTCTGAATTACACTTTCATATACTCATTTTCCCTCCTTCCATAACTGATCACGGTCAAACATTACTGCTTACCACCTTCCTTTTGCACTAACTCTCTCAGATACTCCAGATTTAATCCCATTTATTTCCCCCCCACCGACAACTCCTCCTACCCCCTTGCAGCTTTGTTTTCGCTTAGGGCCAGGACATCCAACTTCTTTTCATTCATAACATCAGCAATCATCTGTTTCTTGTTGTCATCCACCCTACTCCACGCACATTTAAGCATCCGCCCCATTTTTTATAAAGATTTTCTTCTTCTCTTTTTTAGTAAATGTTAACAGGAGAAGGTGTTACTAGCCCCATTTCTCCCTGGCATTTATTCGCCTCATACGACACGCATGGCTTACGAGGAAAGATTCTTTTTCCAACTTCCCCATGTACAATTAGAAAAGAAATAAAGAGGAACAAGAGCTATTTATAAAAAGGAGAAAAACCTAGAAGTAGTATAAATATATGCATAGTGCGTGTCTGTGAGTGTGACCAAAGTGTAAGTAGGAAGTATATATATATATATAATATATATATATATATATATATATATATAATTAATATAATATATATATATATATAATATAATATATAATAAAAATATTATATATATATATATAAATTTAAATATATAATAAATACTATATATATATATATATGTATATATATGATAATCTCATTTACCGAAACTGAGCGGCAGGCCAGGACTTAGACTCTACGAACCTTTTTCCGCCTCCAGAAACAGCACAATTTATGCATAACCTAGCCACTAGGCCATATGGATACAAATATACAAATATATATATTATAAATATATATATAAATATGGCACACGGATCTACCCACAGACCTCCGCAATGGCGTTGCCCCATCTGACTTTTCGTCCCCTATTCTCGCCGAATACAGGTGTATTTGTGGCAGTGAAGCAGCAGACGCGATTCGTTACCCGTGTCTAGTGTGGCCGTAAATCCGAGGGAAAAGACTGCAATACATAGAGTTTTAATAACATTATCACGAGGAGCCTCACAACAGCCGGATGCCAGCAGTAAGGTGATCCTCCCAACTATGCAGATCCTGTGATGGCAACCAGAAGCTTCGCCAGATGGTATCACACTTCAAGCCTGGACAGACGTAAGCAGGGGGGAAGAGTTATGGTAGGCAGGGGGCAGGGTAGAGGCAGAGGTGCAGGGGAGGGTGGTAAAGGGGGATGTAGGGTTTGGGGGAGATGCGGAGCAGGAGGGGGAGGGGGAGAGGAAAGAGAGAGAGGGGGGGGGGAAGGAGTGGATGGGCAAGGGCGAGTGAAATTGGGGGGCAGTGAGTGGGGGGGTAGGAGGGGGGAGTTTTGGTGTGGGACTTGTACCATCTTACAATACACCAGGATGAAAGGAGGTGCAGCCGCCACTGCTTCAGGGAGTCACAAAAGTCTATAAAATATGAATGAAAATGCCCATCATTATATGTTAGTTCCCATAGGTCTCTGGAGACCCTTGGCTCATGGGGAAAAGAATGCCATCTAAGTGATCACTTAAGTCGAGACCTAAAATTAGTAATTAATATCTATTCTTGAATATAATAATTCTGTATAAGAAATTCAGGTATAATAAATTCCAGTGTAGAGTAATACTATCGGTAATTAATCTGGTATAAGTATTCTGGTATAATTAATTCTGGTATAAGTAATTCTGGTATAATAATTCTGGTATAATTTTAATTCTGGTAAAGTAGATCTGGTATAATTAATTCAGGTATAATTAATTTCTAGTATGAATTAATTTGCTTGTACTGTTATGAATTGTGGGTTTGACTTGACAAACAGAAACGTGGGTTGGGTCTGTTACAAATATGAACATTAGATGAGCAAGGATATGTTGAAAGCATATTAAATAATCTTTATAATAATGAACACTTAACAATTTTGACCACAGGTTGAATATATCAACCGCAACCTAGGTCAGATCAGTTCGCAGTGTAAGGCTGTCCACCTCATTATTTTCAGGTCCCTCTGAGGCAGCTCCACGCCAATTTTAGCCCCGATGACAATCTGATTTAATCACAAAATTTCCATATGCGTACGTCAGTCACCCCCCCCCTCCCTCCCCCTTCCTCCAGTCGAATCCCTCCCCCCCCCTTCGTCTGCTGGTTCCTTTGTTTCAACTCGTAAATTATTATAAATCACGGCAACACAATTTATTCCTATAAATTCGGAAAATTTATCCAAAAATTCCGCAATGAGTAAAGGTAAGAAGGATAAGGTCAAGAAGACAACTCAATATAGTTGATCTTATGCTAAGACTAAGTCAGTCAACACAAAATGCAACAACATAAACCCATATACAAGAATTATTAATATAAAAAGATCCACCGATCTCTGATTATAAAGAATCAGGAGGTCGTAGCTGCAGCCTGGCGCATGGTCGTGTGCTGCAGTCCCTGGCCAGCGGTCCGGTGCTGCAGCCATGGCCATTGGACGTTGCTGCAGCCTGGCCAGCGGTCGGGTGCTGCAGCCGTGGCCAGTGGACGGTGCTGCAAGCCCTGGCCTATTGGTCGGTGCTGACGCCTGCCCAGTGGTTCGTGCTGCAGCCTCCAGCGGTCGGTCTGCAACACCCTGGCCAGCGGTCGGTGCTGCAAGCCTGGCCAGTGGTCGTGCTGCAGCCTGGCCAGTGTCGAGTTGCTTGCAGCCGTGGCCAGTGGTCGGGTGCTGCAGCCTGGCCAGCGGTCGTTGCTGCAGCCTGGTCCAGTGGTCGGTGCTTGCAGCATGGCCAGTGATCGTCTCAACATGGCCAGTGGTGTGGTCGTGTGGCTGCAGCCTTGCCATTTGTCGGTGGTTGCAGTACGGGTGCCAGTACCTGTAACACAGAAGGCAGTATTAGTAAAACAGAAGACCAGTACACAGCAACACAGAAGACCAGTACAGCAACCTGCAGAAGAACCAGTACAATAACACAGCTGAACAGTACAATAAACACAGAAGGCAGTACGATAAACGCAGAAGACGCAGCACATTAACACAAGAAGACCAGTAACAGCCACGTCAGAAAACAAGTACAATACACAGATGAACAGTACAATAACAACAAAAGGACAGTACAGTTAACACAGCAGAACAGTAAGGTAGAAGGATAACTTTGTTTGGATCGCCACGAAGAGGAAATAATACTACTTAGTTTGGTTTCATTGTTAACTCATGGTGCATGGATCACAAATAAGAACACTACCGTAACAGCTTAGAGGCTGCAGTGGAGTAACAGCCACCTTGGTACTGTCAGGGAGGCTGGAGTGGGAGTAACGACCACCGTGGGCTACTGTCTGGAGTCTGGAGTGGGAGTAATACCAACCGTGAACTACTGTCAGAGGCTGGAGGTGGGAATAACACCCCCATTACTATCTGTCAGGGAGGCGGGAGAGGGAGTAACACCACCGTGCAACTGTCAGGGAGGCTGATTGGGAGTAATAACCACCGTGACTAACGTCAGGGAGGCTGGAGTGGGGAATACACCACCGTGACGTTCTGTCAGGGAGGGCGGTGGAAGTGGGAGTGAACACCACTGTGACGTACGGACAGAGAGGACCGATTGGGATTAAAAAACACCATTGGAAACTTCACAAGTTTTTAACTCTATTTAACAAAGGAGCTTTTGTTCCTTATAGCTTTCATACTCCAACTTTGGGCAACAAATCTTCCAGGGAACATCGGGAAGCCGGCTCGATAACGGCTTATGCTCTCATTAGCCCTGATAAACCTAATAACCTAATGAAAGTAATGATGGTGAATGTGTATTTCGTCTTTCGTGTTAATTCCTTGCGAAAATTAACGGATGTGATAAAAAAAAACTGTATTGCTATGTGATATTATTCCGATGTTCATGAAAAACATCAAAAAAAGTAACTATGTAATTTCTTTTTTTAAACCTATTTGACTGAAAGAAATAAATCTGACTTATAACATTTGTTTTTAAAATATAATTCAAGATATTATGACCAAAAAATGTCAGTGTTCACTCCTCAACGGATGGTTCTTGATCCAAGGGGTTTTGCCTGATATTCCCAATCCTTAAATCGAACGCTGCTTGCTTCAAAATCCCTCAAGCGCATGTATGAAGCCTACGGTTTAGCGCAGACTTTAAGAATGTCAGCTCCTCCCGTTTACGGCCCGAATTTCCCGTTCCGACCGACAGGTCGGATCTGATAATGGAGGGATCTGTTAATGGTGATAAATATGGTGTACATAGTGGTATACCTGTTGTTAACATAGTTCGTGTACTAGAATTATAACCTTTTAACATCGAGTTGGTACAAGTAGCGTATCAATTACATTGGCTTGAACAAGTTGGTATACCCTGTTAGACAAGCGTGTACAAGTGGTATACCAATTAACATGGTCGTGACAAGGGTGTTTATAAAGTAACTTTGTCTAACATGGCGTGGACAAAGGAATACCTATGAACATTGCGTGGACAATGTATACCAGCAAACAAGTGACGTGGACAAGTGGTATACCTGGTTAACAGCTTTTACAAGTGGTATACCTGTTAACATGGATGTACAAGTGGTATAGCTTAGTTAACAAGGATTGTACAAGTGGTTTTAGCCAGTATAACATAGGAGTGTACAGAGTGGGTATACCTTTTAACATTGCGGAGGAAAAGTGGTAATACCTGTTGTTAACATGGAGTTTGCAAGTGTTAATACCTACTGATACAATGTGGTTGATACAAGTGGGCAATCCCTTATTTAACATGAGTGTCAAGTGTAAAAGCCCTGTTAACATGGAAGTGTACAAGTGGTATACTGTTAACATGGAGTGTGACAAAGTGTAAACCTGAATGCTAACAGGCGTGACAAGTGGTATACCTGTTGTTAACATGCGTGTACAAGTGGTATACCTGTAGTTAACAATTGCGTGTATCAAGATGTATACCTAATGTGTAACAAGGGTGTTGTACAAGATAGAGGTAAATCTTCTCAACATTCTTTTAACCTAATAAATTTCTATCTTTATTATTATGTTTCTATTTTCAACCTCCTTTTATGCACCCTAAGTTTGGAGTTACTCACAAACTGATCATTAACACACTTGTACGTATCATTCATTGTGCTTCACATATAAAAAAAAAACCGAAATTTATAATTATTACACCGAGGGTGATCGTAAGTCAACATAGGTTGGCAGTAAGATTGCCCAGGATCAGTCTTTAATGAATAATAAATAACTCTTTGCTATAATTTTTATTAATCATAAATATCTGTCCACACTCGCCCAATTTTTATCAGATTATTTGAGTACTGCTAGTCCTTAATCTTTGGAAACAAAGAGAGCAAAACAAGGTGAAAACGACGCCTCAAAGTAATTTAAAAGATTTTCGAGTATTTTTTCTTCATTGCGGGCTGGTTAACTTCATTAAAATTTAAAATAACTTCTAAGATTTCGCACACAAAAATAACGACTACGATCACAACACTTGTCAGGACAAGTGTTTCCTTTGACGCGCGTCAGGAAAAAAAAAAAAAAACCCCACTTGACCTGTTTCCCTTGACAAAACCTTACGTAACGTAACCTGAGGCAACAGTCTCCAAGCCGGATCTTTAAAGTTTCCCCAGATTTCCCATGACGAAATCACATTTCCCCATTTGAATCATGTTTATACTATTTGACTACTCTCCTTGTGAGTTAATTTATTCTGTAAGCACAATACAACTTCGAATTGAACGTGAGAAACGATGTGAGTTGCCGTCAAAGAGATCACGTCTACTTTAGTACGTTTTCATACGAAAACAAAGGTAACTAGTAGATTCCTCCATTACTTTACTCCTGATTTGTGAAATCCTGAAACAAAAATATATTTCTTTAATAAACGATATTCATTAAATATGAATATTTCACGAGAAAAATACACAAGTTCATTGTAGATATGAGACCATGGTTCAAGTATGCATTATTGCTTTCATTATTTTCTCAATTCATAAAAAGTACTATGAAAAATTTCAAGAATTTTGAGTATGTTGATATAAATTTCTTTCTGGTAACGTGGATGGTTGCGCCAGTAAGACAAAAAAAAAATTACTAGACAGGCCTGCGAGTGCGAGTGGTCGCCACCTGACTAAAGAGACCATTCTTGCGGCAGGCAACAACAACAGTGCAGTAAATCAAGTCACGACTGGAAGACTCTATTAATGTTTATTTTGTGTGATCCTCACAACCACTGATATTTTAACAATTAAAATTGTCACGATTTTAATACACTGAGGTTTCTGTTACAACTGTCCGACTCTTTCTGAAATTACGACTGTCGTATATTTTCTAGATGTTTATGATAAAAAAAGGTTAAAGCAAAAGGAACTCTTTCCTACTATTCACGTTGCTCTGATCAAGATGCCATTATTAAACAGGGGGTAAATATATCTTAATCTTACCATTTAACAAATAATGACGACAAACGATTTATCGGAGAGATGGACGTGGATGTAAGGCCGACGGACAACATCCTCCACGGAACACAATTCCTCGCACGGACACCATCCCTCCACGGACACCCATCCCTCCACGACAAAAACCATCCTCGCACGTAATAATCCTGCATTAACTACTCGTGTTCTGCACATCATGCTCAAAAATGAAAGTACTAGGGCTCTAAGTTTATAGTTAGTACTACTTCTGGAGTCAGTGGTGCAGTGTGTATCACTGTGGTGGCACTGGTGTAACCACAGTGATTGCAGTGTGTACCACTGTGGGTGCAGTGTGAAACACTGTAGGTTGCAGTGTGTACCCAGTGGGTGCAGTGTTTTACCACTGTGGTGCAGTGTGTACCACTGTTGGTGCAGTTGTGAGTACCACGTGGTGCAGTGTGTACCGACTGGTGGTTGTCGTGTGTAACACTGGTTGGTGCAAGTGTTGTATCACGTGGTGCAGTGTGTAACCAACTGTGGGTGCAGTGTGTAACCACTGTGGAGCATGTGTAACCACTGTGGAGCATTGTGTAACCACAGTGTAGGTGGCAGTGTGTACCACTGTGTGTGAGTGTGTACCACTGTGTGCAATTTGAGTACCAATGGTGGGAGCAGTGTGTGTACCACTGTGGTGCCGTGTGTATTACTGTGGTGGCAAGTGTGAACCACTTGTGGTGCAGGTGGAGCATCAACTGTTTGTGCAGTTTGGAATCACTGTGGTGCGTGTGTACCACTGTTGTGTGCATGTGCATCACTGTAGTGCAGTGTGTACCACTAGTGGTGCAGTGTTTATCCACTGTGTGCATGTGTACCACTGTGGTGCCAGTGTGTACCACTGGTGTGTCTGAGATACCCCTGTGTTGCAGGTGTGTACCACTGGTGGTGCAGGGGTTTTGGTACACGTAGTGCAGTGTGTACCACTAGTGGTGCAGTGTGTACCACTGTGGTTGGCAGTGTAGTACCACGGGTGCAGTGTGTATCACTGTAGTGCATGTTGTGTACCACTGTGGTGCAGGTGTGTGTACCACTGTGGTGCAGTGTTTACCACTGGTGTTGCTAGGTGAATCACTGTTGGTGGCATTGTAACCACAGTTGTGTCAGTGGGACCACTTGGTGGCGCAGTTGAGTACCACTGTTGGGTGCAGTGTACCACGTGGTACAGTGGTGGTATCCACTAGAGTGTGGTGCAGTGTGTACCACAGTGAGTGACAAGTGTGTACCACTGTGTGCAGTGTGAACACACTGGTGGTGCATTGTGTACCACTGTGGTTCAGTGTGTACCACTGGTGTAATGCAGTGTACACAGTGGTAAAGTGTGTACCCACAGTGGTGCAGTGTGACCACTGTGGTGCAGTGTACCACGTGGTGCAGTGTGTAAGCACTGTGGTGCAGAGGTGGTAGCCTGGGGGGGGGGGGGGGGGGGGGTGGGGGGGGGGGGGGGGGGGGGGGGGGGGCACACCACTGTGGATTGCAGTGTGTACCACTGTGATGCTGTGTGTACCACTGTGGTGCATGTACCACTGTGGAGCAGTGTGTAAATCACTGTGGTGCAGTGTAACCACTGTGGTGCAGTGTACACTGTGATGCAGAGTGTAACACGGTGGTGCAGTGTACAACTGTGGTGCAGTGTGAAACCACTGTGGTACGCAGTGATGTACCGACTGTGATGCAGTGTGTACCACTGTGGTGCAGTGTACCACTGTGGGATACAGTGTGTATCACTGTGGTGCAGTGTTGTGTACCACTAGTGGTTCAGTGAGTACCACTGTGATGCAAGTGTACCACATGTGATGCAGTGTTTACCACTGTGGTGCAGTGTGACAACTGGTGTGGTACAGTGTTCGTCTCACTGGTGGTGCAAGTGTGTACCACTGTGGGGTGGGGGTGCCAGTGGTGACCACTGTGATGGCAGTGTGAACCACTGTGATGCCAGTGTGTAGACCACTGTGGTGGCAGTGTAACCACTGGGTGGAACAGAGTGTATCACTGGGTGCAGGTGTACCACTGTGATGCAGTGGTACCACTGTGGTGCAGTGTGGGTAGCCACTGTGGTGTGCAGTGTGTACCTCTAGAAGCATGTACCACTGTGATGCAAGATTTACACTGTGTGTGGCAGGTGGTGTAACCACTGTGGTGCAGTGTGTACCCTGTGATGCAGGTGGTAGGCACTGTGGTGCAGTGTGTACCACTGTGAATGCATTGGTGAACGCACTGTGATGCAGTGTACCACTGTGGTGCAGTGCTACCACTGTGGTGCAGGAGTGTGTACACACACGTGGTGCAGTGTGTAATCCACTGTGGTGCAGTGTGTACCACTGTGGTGCAGAGTGTACCACTGTGGAGGTAACAGTGTGGTACCACTGTGGAGCATTGGTGTACCAATTGTGTGCATTGGTACCACTGTGTGTTCAGTGAGAACCACTGTGGTGCAAGTGTACCACTTTGGTGCAGAGTACCACTGTGATGCTGAGTGTGTACCACGTGTGATGCAGTGTGTAACGCACTGTGGCGCAGTTACCACTGTTGGTACAGTGTGTTACCACCGGATGATGACTGTCAAAGCGTCTACTGCCCACCACCCAGTTCCTGCCTACTAAATTATTAATTTGGTTGCTTATTGGTAACCGTTCATCCTGGTTATAAGTATTCTAAATATCATATAAGAGAATACCAAAATTTTCCAGTTATATCCCATCATATAATATCTAGCTGATTTAACAATTTACAAAGTTGCTTATACAGGCAGGTTCATGAAATCACTTAGTTGCATCTATCTTCTCTTGCTATTAGCTTCATGTCAGTGTTTCCAGATATTGATTCATATTGCACTGCATAATGTTACTTCCCGTATTGAGAAGTAATAAATTTCATTCAATACTAACAGTTTTGAATGAGATCTCATTGTGTAGTCTCCACCTTCTTAAGGAGAAATACGAATTTTTTGTGTCTTTTTCCTGTGCTTTGTTTGCTGGGATGGTACGAGATTAGTTGACCTTCATGTGTCCTCGTCTAGCCTGCTAAAATGAGAGGTAAGAGATGGCGAAGGAGAGAAGGAGAGGAAAAGTAAGAGGAGGAGAGAACATCACTTCATCTGGATCATTTATCCCAAAATGACTCTAGTCCTTGAACACATTTGTACAGCATTTGATTGTTAACGAGATAAATCAACTTGATCAACTGAAATGCTTGTGGGCCCAAATGGCTATCCATCTTCATCTTTTTCCCCTGCTTGTAATCTCATAACAATAAAAACGCTATCAAATGAGCTATGTAGTAACAGCTCTTAAGCTTTAATACAGCTAGGGATCCTAACCTCACCCTTGTTCAAACCTTGTGGATAGAAAAACAGAGAGAGAGTGAAGAGGGAAAGGGATAGAGAGAGAGAGAGAGAAGGAGAGAGAGGAAAGCGAGTGAGAGAGAGAGAGAGAGAGAGAGAGAGAGAGAGGAGAGAGAGAGAGAGGATTGTAAATATGGTACTTAATTATCCAGTCTCTTGTATCCATTGAGCTCCTATACCGTCAACACTAAAATAACTTGTGAAAGTTAAATACTTATAAGGGATTGCAGAATACCTATGATCTTCTCTCCTGTGTAACTTACTTTCGAGTGTGGATATCAATTGTGAAAAATTTAATTATCCCAGACTTTGTCGAATTTAAGTTAGCTGTTAAACTTCAACGTGCTAGTCCAATAGCCAAAATATCTTTGGTGAAAGGTATAACCAGAAATTACACTACAGAAACTGTCAGAGCATTAATTAAATAAAAACATTTTTCACCCTGCTCAACCATGGAGATTTCAGGTTCCTTCAGATACAGAAACCGGATAGCCTAGTAATCACATTAGGAGAAATGTTCCCTGATTGATGTTTTAGATAGAGCGACTAAGGCAGAAGTGTTTTTGAGAACAGTTGTAGCCCAGTTTACGCCTCCCCTTCTAGCCTGACTGAACAATATCACAGAGTGCAACAGGCAGTAATGCGTAACCTCATACTAGTCCCCCGTATGCCTACACCTGTACGTAACTATCCTAGACTAGATCTAGGATATCTAGAATGGCAGTAACAAGGCGCCCGACCTAATGAACGTCCAGACTTATTCGTTAGTTTCCTTATTCCTCCGATGTCCACTGGTCCCTATTTCTTCTCAGGATCGTTTGAGAGGATGGAACGCCTAATTAAAGTTTGAGATTGCAAAGAGACACAGGAAACTGAACGAAGAAGATTTCCATAAAGAGAATAGTTCGTCTCGAAAGACAAACAAGATTAGGTCTGATAAACCTGCAGTACACACAGGACCATTCAAACGTTGCAAAAAGCTTCTATAATGGATCCTAGGTTCTTTGAAAAGTGACTTAGACACTTATTTAAAATATTTTTGAGATATCAGCACGATGCAATGAATTGGCACGTAAGCACTAGGCAACATTGTTGCACACAGCTTTGATAGGCAGAGCACAAAAACCTGTAACCTGCTGCTTTCCCGTAGCCCTTGTATGACACGTACATTAACTACCAATACTTATTGGAAATTATAAATTACCAGATGGAACCTCATAAGATACATACCAGTAAATAGTAACAAAGGAAAATTTATTCTTTATTCAAGGTACCGGAGACAATTTAGAATTATTAGGACATATCTAGGTCGCAAAAATAGACCCCATTTCGCTACCATACTACACTATCTCCACAAGATCACTCTGTGTGACCTATAATTTCAAATGGAAATAAACATCAATAACACCAGGAATTATGGTAAAACAATAATATAAATAAGTGTACTGTATGTAAAATTTTAGTTAATGAATATAAACATTTGAAAGAGAATTATTAATAATAAGCACTCTACCATTTGTGTCCTGGAGATTACTGGTGTGTCATACACCAAACCCTCCCGCATAAATGATGCAGAAAATACGGCCAGAATTTCAACAAATATATAGACTTACTATCAGGGGGAGGTGTACTTAGACATACACTTTTTCCCATCTAATTTCGGAGTCTGTCCCATTATTGTGTTTTCTCACATTCTGCATTTTCGAGAAAGTGATAAACCAAAAAACAATTTCTGCTCCCTCGTTAGAGAGTTTTTAAACACAATTTAGACCTCTAGAGCAACGAAAATTCTTCTTACGTCCGGATTTTTATTCCTAATACTTACTATGCCCAGTTACAAAACAATGGCTTCTTCTCTTCTCCTCTTCTCCACCAAGCGATGCAAACACTCTTCTCTGATTTCTTTTTTATTACAACATTAAATTTTTGATTACTACAATATATTTCACCAATTTTACATACAAAAATACACTGATAGATTCGGAAAATATACAATAATTTTTCCCCACTGGGCCCGGGCGGGAGTTCGTTGCTAAACGACTCCAATTTCTCCTACCTCTAGAGATGATTCCAGCCAGTTTCTGGGTTGGAGATTGGCTGTTTTCCTAGTAACCTTACTACTATATCAACCTTCTTGCTATCACATATTGTCAACACTACTTCAATACACACATGTTCATTATCCCATAGATTATTCATTTATATTGAGTGAGTGAATACCAATTAATTCCCAAGGGATCAATTTATTATATGTGCGTAAACTTTCCTGGCCACGACAACAACACTTTGACAATCCAGACAACACCTAGCATCTGTGTACAAATGTCAATACCTAGCACAGAGGTGCCACAATGCTCGATGCTGTTTCAGTATCCATTAACAACAATGTTGCCTGGGTGAAAAGTTCTGACGATTTACTTACTGCCTCCCTGTCGCACCATAAAAGTTTTTCACTAGTGTAAGATATTCCTTACGCCAAGGGGGGGACACATTAGGCCAATGATCAATTACTGAGTTACATGTGTTAAATTGATCACACACACAATGGTGTTTTGGGACCTGACGAGCTGTTTGGAGTGATAACAGGGTAATATTTAGGTGAAGGATTCAGGGAGAACCGTTATTTTAATAACCGACTTGAGTACAGGAAATGGGAAGTAACAATGTTCTGCACTCAAAAGAGGTTTTCGGGATATGGCAGTTTGGAGGGATATTTATATATCTTTTATTATAACATCAAAACTGTTCTATCTGTACGCCTCTGCCAAAAACAGTGATTATGGTGTGAGTGAGATTGAAATGTTGAGAGATGAATAAAGTATTAACTTTTTTTGGTATTTTCTTCTAATTTTGGGTCACCTGCTCGGTGGGAGACGACCGACTGATTGATTTCAGATTAACATATATGGTATATATATATAGTATATTATATATAATATATATATATATATATATATATATATATATATAATATATAAAATGATAATATATATATATATATATATGATGATATATGTATTATGATATATATATGATATGTATGTATATATATGTCGTGCCGAATATGTGAAACTGGTCAATTATAATAACTCATTTAAAATTAAAGATCCCTTTACTAAAATTTTTCTCTTATACGTTTAAAATATATTGTTTTCATTAATGATAATGTAAAAATTTAAAATTTTATGCACCTAAAGGAACTTAAAAACTTACCTACCTATTATAACATGGACAATTTATTTTAGCCTAACCCACCTAAATATACTTAAGATTTGTTTACAATAAGATTATTACTAAAACAAACACAGTGAAAATATATTTTTTTTCAGTTACGGACCCAGAATGATTTTGAACGAAAATATTGCATACACAAATTTCAACTTGTCCTTTATGGCAAGATGAGCGTTGCTATTTTTAATGCCAAGATCGCAAGTTCTAGCCTATTTCGGCACACATATAATATATATATATATATAAATATATATTATAATAATATATATATATATATAGTATATACAAATATATTATATATAAATAATATATTTATATATATTTATTATTTTTTTTAATTATCACACTGTCCGATTCCCACCAAGCAGGTGGCCCCGAAAAAGAAAAACTTTCACCATCATTCACCGTCCACACCTGTCTTGCCCAAAGGGCGCTTTACACTACAGTTTTTTAAACTGCAACAATAACACCCCTCCTTCAGATGCAGGCAACTGTACTTGTACCCATCTCCAAGGACGTCAGTTCGGCCTGCCGGTTACCCTGATCCCTTCATAAATGTTATACTTTTGATCACACTCCAACACACGTCCAGTATTAAAAACCATTTGTCTCCATTCACACCTTCAAACACGCTCACGCATGGCCTGCTAAGAAGGCCAAGCGCCCTTCCGCACGACACAAAACCTCCATTACCACCACCCCCTCCCTCCAACCGTTCCTAGGTCCGACAACTACCGCCCGCCGTTCCGTCACACAGACTGATACACTCTAGAAGTATATTCTGTTTCGCTCCATCCTCCACATTTCCCGAACCACCTCAACAACCCTTCCCAGCCCTCTGGACAACAGTTTGGTAAATCCCGCACATCCTCCTAACTTCCAAAACTACTAAAGTTCTCTGCATTATATTCACACACACCCATTGCATCCAACATGAAACAATCTCCACGCCGGGTCCCATCCTTCTCCTCGCTGCAACTTCATCACCCATCTTCACACCCATATAAGAACGTTTGGGTAAAACTATACTCTCATACATTCCCCTCCCTTTGCCCCAAGGACAAAGTTCTTTGTCTCCACAGACTCCTAAGTGCACCACGTCACACCTTTTCCCTCATCAATTCTATGATTCACCTCAACTTTTTCATAGAACCATCCGCTGACCACTCCACCCCAAATATCAGAATAGCATTCACCTCCTCCATACTCTCTCCCGCCAATCTGAATATACAATCTTTCATCACCAATCTTTTTGTTATCCTCATAACCTTACTCTTTCCTGTATTCCCTTTCCAATTTTCTTCTTTTGTCACACCCTACCAAATCATCCACAATCTCTGCTCTGCAACTTTCTCTTCAGAATCTTCCCAAAGACACAGTGTCATCAGCAAAGAGCAACTGTGACAACTCCCACTTTATGTGTGATTCTATCTTTTTAACTCCACGCCTCTTGCCAAGACCCACCCATTTTACTTCTCTTTCAACCCCATTTATAAATTGATATTAACCACGGTGACATCACACACCTTGTCTAAGGCCTACTTTTTACTGAAGATAATTTGCCCTCTACTTTCCACTATCATACTCTAACTTTGAGCCTACACTATTCTCGTAAAAACACTTCACTGCTTTCAGTAACCTACTCCTACAACCATACACCTGCAACATCTGCTACATTGCCCCCCTTCCACCCTGTCCTACGCCCTTTTTCCCCAAATCCATAAATGCCCCAAAGACCTTATCTTAATAGCGGTTCACTTATATGTTTCAACCTGTAAACACCTGGTCCACACTCCCCCTACCTTTCCTAAAGCCTCCTTGTTCATCTGCCTATCCTATTCCTTCTCCGGTTCTTAATCTTAATTCTTTTCATAATAACTCTACCATAACACTTCCAGTATACTCATCAGACTTATCCCCTATAAATTTTTGCACTCTCTTTTATTCCTCTTTGCCTTTATACAAGAGGAACTAGGCATGCTCTCTGCCAATCCCTAGTAACCTTACTCTTCCATACAATTATTAAATAATTGCACCAACCACTCCAAAACTAATCCCCCACCTGCTTTTAGACATTTCTATCTTTATCCCATCACCCCGGCTGCCTTACCATCCCTTCATTTTACCAACTGCCTCACGAACTACCCCCACACTTCACAACTGTTCTCTTCTCACTCCACAAGATGTTGTTCCTCATTGTGCCCTATAACAAATTCACAGCTTCCCTATCCCCATCAATCATTTACAATTCCTCAAATTATTCATTCCGACCTTCCCAATACTCTAACCTACATTTAATAACTCTCCTCTCCTATTTTTTAAACAGACAAATCTATTTGTTTCTCATAGGCTTTCTTACTTGTTAATCTCACTCCAAAACTTTTATCTTATTTTCAACAAAATTGATGATAACATCTCACCCACTCTCTCATTAAGCTCTCTTTTTTTTACTTGCTTCACCAATCCTCTTAACCTCTCTCTTTTTCTCCATATACTCTTCCCTCCTTGCATCACTCTACTTTGAAAAAACTTCTCAATATGCTAACAATTCTCTCCCTTACTACTCTCTTCACATCATCATTGCCACCAATTCGCGTCCTCTCCCCTCCCGCACCACCCCCACTTTCCCTATAACCACAAACTTCTGTCTGAACACTCTAACACTACAATTTAAAACCAACCCCTACCTCTTCGACCGGCCGGCCAATTGCCTCATGCTCTCATGTAGCCCATCTATACCTCCAATAGCTGTTTATATCTTACCCCTAACTGCCTCCTCTTTTAGTTTTATAAACCTCACCACTCTCATCCCTGATGCTTTCAATACTCCTTGTATCCCATCAACCATTTACTCCTCAGTTAGCTTTACAACTAAAAAGTGATCTGATATATCTGGTGGCCGTCCTCTTTAAACATGTACATCCTAAGTCTACTCAACAGTTCTTTTATCTACCATTACATAATCCAACAAACTACTGTCATTTCGGTTCGCCCCTAACATCATATCTTGTATACTTATATCCTCTTTTCTTAAAATATGTAATGCTATAACTAAACCCCTTTCTAATACAAGTTCAATTCAAAGTGCCCCCATTATCATTTACACCTGGCACCACCTCGGCCAAACTTACCTACCACTATATCCCTCTCTAATGCTGGGGAAAAACTGAGGACCAAACAGATGCGGAGGGCAGGGGAAAAAAGAGGGGATAAAAAAACACTTTATTGACGGGGGGAAAGCTGATAGGAAAATAGTGAATGTACTGCCCCCCCGTGCATAGGTTTTCGGTAAAAAAAAGGAAAAAAACCGGCCCCTGAGAGTGGCAGGGGAAAATAAGGAAAGGAAGAAAGGGAATTTTAGATTCCCTTCAGCTTTAATTTAAATAAAGGGGGCAAAAGATTAAAAGAGCTTCAAGAAAAGGTTGAAAGAGACTAGAGTCATGAGGCCAGAGCAAAGATGTCATCTCATTCTGCAGCATTGTCCCTAAATTTCACCCTATTGAGGGGTTTTTAAACACAATTTAACCTCTAGAGCAACGAAAATTCCCCCGATTTTCCTAACGCTCTCTTGCCCAGTTCAAAAACAAGGGCCTCTCCTCCAAGCGATGCTAACACCCCCTCTCGGTTTTTCCTCTTTTTTTTTAAATTAAACTTTTATTAACACAATATATTTCATCAATTTAATACAAAAACACTGTATTTTCCGGAAATTATACAATTTTTTTCCACAATACTTAAAAATATCTATTTTAGAGACATGCAAACTTGTTCCTTTTTTCGTTGCAGGGAAACCATTCAAAACCTTGTCGAAAATTTTCCTGAAAAAAAAAGATTGCATTTGAGAGGTGGTGCAGAGCCCCCAAAAATTTCAATACTTTTTTTACAGCCCGTTTAGCTGTACTAGATCAAGTTTTCTATACAAAGTCTGCTGATATACAAAATTCTGATTGACCATAATGCTTCAAAGTTCTAAAAATCCGCCTTAGCTTAAAACTATGAAATTACTCACAAACTTGCACGTACAAAATAAAAGAAGCAAAGGTAAAGAAAAAACGTTCAGAAGTTCCAACCGGATCCAAATTTTTTATCCCGTGCCGACGTTGTTTTTTTCCAAAAAAATACCCCGGCAGGGATTGAACCCGCGGTCAAAAAGTCCCCCCCCAAAAACTCCAACCCCTCGGGGTTCAATCCCGGCCGGGGGGATGGTTTGTTTGCAATCGTTGTCATTACGAAATTTTTTTGGAGTCTTGTTATTACCTCTCGTAATCTAACTAAAAAACTCGCAAAATTCTATATCTGTCTTTTGTGGCTAGAAGAAAATCAGATACGAGAAGAAAAAGTTAAATGACCTACTGTCAAGAAAAGGACATTCTAGGGAGTTTTTTTTGTTTTTAAAACTGGGGAAAAAATAAGAAATGATCGTGCGCTGGAGTCCCCCCCACCAAATCGAATCCTTTGGGGACAACAAGGCACGAAGACCCTATTAATACTTTTAATCTGCTGTTTTGGAGAATATTGCTCAGTATAGACGATTAGGGTCCGAAAGTATTTTTGACGAAAAGATTCATTCAGCAATGAGTCCTTATTTATCTAGAGAAAAAGTGGGACTTGACGAATCCCAGCTATCTGCGGTAATTACTTTCCGAGACACTGGCAGTTATCTCACCTTGTTAAGAGATGATATATTGCCCCTAACTAATGATACTTATACCAAGATAGATGTATTTTTAGAAGCCTATGGAGGGGCTGTTATAAAAGTACCTCTTTATAATGTATATCTTACAGCAAGTATTATAGTGGGTATATCAGGTATATATCAGGGTATATATCAGGTCAGTGGATTTGTTGATAGTGAATGACGTCCTTCTAGCTGGTATATGTAAGGACCCACTGGTTATTGATAATACCATTGATGATAATTACGCCATTGATGCTTCTTAAGAGAATTTATTATAATCACGGGGAGCGCTGAACCCATAGGATTATACAGCGCATGTGGGTGGGGGTGGGGGGGGTGGAAGGCATTCAGGCTCAATTCATGGAACTGGAGCACAGATCCAATTTCCTAGATCAAGAGCCCCTCACCAGCATCAAGGAACCTCCTTTGAGGGGTTGTAAAGAGAAGACTATTTTATTTCCTCTAAGTGCAATTACTAAAGCCATGTCAAAGATACAACAACCATCCTTGTCTCCTGTTGTGTTTAGTTGTTGAATAGTAATATTTTACTTTGAATATGTTCAGTGATGCACTGCGACCACCATCATTAACACTCACCCCCCCCCCCGTTCATCAGCCTAGTCAAGACACAACTGACGTTAAAATTTTAGCTCATGACTATATAATCCAAGGATCAGTTTTGTTGATCAGTCTCTAGAAAGACTGAGAGTGGGAAACAAAAACTTGATATTAAAAGTAACGGTGAACTTATGAGAAAAATACTTTTAATTTTCAGCTGATAGTGAGTATTGGTCCTCTCGCACACCCCACAAAAGCAAGAAACAAAAAAAGGGAA
>NC_069410.1:69068493-69162759 GCF_026875155.1 Cherax quadricarinatus
TGGGATTGGGGTTTACTATACAACCTGGCCACCCCGGAGACACGCACTCCACTTTCATACTTATCAATGATCTCTTTCTTCATCTCTGTAGTAATTCTCACCCTTATTCCTGTAGGGTTCGCACTAGAAGCTTTCTTGGGGCCCATGGTCACTTATTTTGCAGATAAAATAACCAAAAACACTGTAATAATACGAAATGTTCCGATTGTATGCTTGGATGTTACCGCGGAGGCTGGCTGGTAAACAATGCCACCGGCGGAACATGTGAGGCTGGCTCAGGCTGCACATTAGATGGGTCTCGGACGAATAGCGTTGAGTGGGTTTTTTAGCGGTATGCGAGGCAAAATCTTAGCGATAAAATGTATCGGTATGCGGATTTAACGTTATGTGATGCCAACGGTATGCGGGGGTCCACTGTATCTTCATTCACTCTAAAAATGGTGTGTTGCTGTTTGTTTATTCTGAACTAACTTGTACAACTTGTACACAATACAGTGGACCCCTGGTTAACGATATTTTTTCATTCCAGAAGTATGTTCAGGTGCCAGTACTGACCGAATTTGTTCCCATAAGAAATATTGTGAAGTAGATTAGTCCATTTCAGACCCCCAAACATACACGTACAAACGCACTTACATAAATACACTTACATAATTGGTCACATTCGGAGGTAATTGTTATGCGGGGGTCCACTGTATAAGAGTATTTGTATTGTGAGGTAATTATTATTATAATAAAAAAATATTGAGGTAAATGTTTTACAAACTCTTACAAATGGACGTGAATGAACTAAAAGTAGACACATATTAATATGCATTTATTTCGCCTGACCAAGTGATCGTACACTACCTGTTCAGTTTGTGTTCTTACATTGTCTCAACTCTTTATCTCATTCTCTCTCTCGTTTACTCTTTCCTTAACTATTTGGCTCTCATTGACGATGGCGTCTAAGCTTAGCTGTGATAAAAAGAGAAGTCGTAAGCCTCTTGCTTTAAGTGCCAAGTTAGAGGATGATGGTGTGCCATTCTGATTTTATTCAATAAACACCCTGCCACTCACCTCTCACACATTAATATTAATATTTTAAAGTAAGTAATAAGTGTACTGTGTGTGTATCTTACCTTTTACGTATTGTGTTTTTAATGCCTATTTCTATTGCTAACTTAATATAAGTTAGTGTAAACTTGTTGTCTGGCATTTATTGCATATTTTATGTGTGCTCTGATAATAATACTTGTGGAGCTGTGTGGTAGCTGGGTGGAGGGACAACGCTACGTTTTCACTGCTCAGCCATCAGAGAAAACGTGTATGAATCTGCATTTGGCCCAGCCACTCCCCCACTCCCCTTTTGTTTACAATTTTCGGCACAACCAATTACAGTTGGTGTCCCACAGGGAAGTGTCCTTGGCCCTCTTCTCTTTCTCCTATACATAAATGACCTACCAAATGCTTCGCAATTACTCAAACCCACACTATTTGCAGATGACACTACATACGTCTTCTCCCACCCGAGCCCAGTCACGCTAGCCAATACTGTAAATACCGAATTACAGAAAATATCTACCTGGATGAGGACTAACAAACTTACACTAACATTGACAAAACCTACTTCATTCAGTTTGGTAACAGAGCTACAGATGTCCCTCTTAACATAATGAATAAACGGATCACCTATCACAAAGCTAACAGAGGGAAAATTCTTAGGATCCACCTTGATAATAGACTCAAATTTCATACACATATACAACAAATTTCTAAGAAATTTCCAAGACTGTAGGCATACTATCGAAGATACGGTACTATGCTCCACAGTCAGCCCTCCTGGCCCTATATCACTCTCTTATTTACCCTATCTCACCTATGGAATTTGTGCATGGGGCTCAACAACAAGTAACCATCTCAGACCACTAATTACCCAACAAAAGGCTGCAGTTAGAATGATAACAAATTCTCACTACAGGGAGCACACTCCACCAATATTCAATACACTCAACCTACTCACCATACAAAACATCCATACTTATTACTGCACCTATTACATACATAGAACACTTAACTCTGATTTAACCCTCCCTCAAACATCTCCTTGCCAACCTCAACAGAACACATGACCATAACACAAAGGCACAGATCACTCTTTGATGTTCCTCGTGTCCATCTCACGCTATGCAAAAAACTCAATGCACATAAAAGGCCCTAAAATCTGGAATTCATTACCTGTAAATATAAAAGAAACACTACCTGTTTATAAATTCAAGTCTCTTCTCAAAGATCACTTACTCACCCAAAACCAAATAAATACTGAATAACTGAACCTTTAAATTGTATATCTTAAATGTTTCTCACAATTATATCACATAAATGTTAAATCTAAAACCCAATCTAACTTTATTATTTTTTAAATACACTACCTAACAGAATACTCCATTCTACTGAATGTACAACAATGCATGCAACCATATGACCTGTCTTTGTAATACTCACTTGTGCTTTATAGTTATCTGTTTACATTAATGTTTTATCACTGATTTCATCATTGCTTAGTTAATCTTAAGTTAATTTTAAGCCAGCCCGTAATGCTATGCATAGTATAAGTGGCTTTGGCATGCTGCTCTTATCTGTATTTTTTTGTACCTCTGTATGTGTGCTCAAATTGTAAATAAATAAATAAATAAATAAATAAATAAAAATAAATGTATTATTCATTAATTCTCCCTTCGTTTATGATGGTATCTAAAGGTAGTTGTTAGAAATTATTAAATTCAGTGAACACAGTATGTCGATCTTAATAATATGGCTCTGGGCCACAGTGTAGGTAGCCGGTAGGTGTAGCCCAGGCGGGCTACACCTACCGGCTACCTACACTGACTTCCTACAAATAAATACTACTCACCTCTCTTCCTATATTAAGACTACACATATTTTAAGGTAAATAATGAGTGTACTGTATGTGTATTTTACCTCTGGGATATTTTAAATATCGTATATTAAGTATGAGACGGGGAGCCAGGGCTACCTACACCTGGGCTACCTGCACCTGACTTCCTACAAATAAGTACTACTCAGCTCTCTCCCTACATTAAGATTACAAATACATTAAGATAAGTAATGAATTTACTGTGAATGTATTTTACTTTGAGTGTTTTTAATGCCTAGTTCTATTACTAACTTAATATAATTTAGTGTAATCTTCTTGTCTGGCATTTACATCCATTTATAAATGGAAAAAAATGGCGTTCTGCCTTCCGGCGATGTCTGCTTTCCGGCGACAGCCTGGAACTTAACCTGCCATATAAGTGGGGCCCTACTGTATTATATTATTATATGTACTATTATTATTACATTATTATTATTACAATATAAATAATTTGTAATTTTTATTAGCACAAAAAATATAAGATTTACTGTTATGCCTTATTGCAATAATTGTATAAATAATGTCAACCCATTCACAACTGCATATTGGAATGGACAGTGACGTCATATTTGGAAAAAATCGTAGAGGTTCCGCTGTAGTTTCCTCTTTCGTTCTGGTACAAGTGAACATGAGGGTCAGTCGTCAGTGGTCAGTCGTCACGTGAGGTCACAGACCCTGAGCTGCTTTGGGGATTAGCGTGGACGGTTACAAAGCATGGCTTGCTTCTGCAGTGTTTTAAAAACTGAGGTTGGAGAGTTGAAGGAGGAGGTCTTGCTTCTCCAGGAGGAGATTAGGAGGCTGAAGGTCCACCTCAATGGGTCTGGGAGAGAGTGTGAGGTGGCTGGAGTTGTGGGGAATGAGACTTCTAGCAGTGAGGTGCAGTCTGTCTCTCGCTGTAAGGAGGCTGTAGTTGGGGAGGTAGCAACGGCTACCAGCAGTGAGGTGCAGCCCAGCACCTGCTACAAGTGGCGAGTTGTTCACAGTAATGGGAGGCGCATCAGAATAAGGAAAGTTAAGAGTGAAGATCTGAAGGTAGGATATCGCTTCTCTGTTCTCCAGGATGAATGTACTTCAGTGGCCAGTGAAGGTAAGGGTACTACTGCCCCTGCTAATGAAGGTAAGCGCATTCTTGTGGTTGGTGACTCTCAGGTAAGATATATTGACCGTGCTTTTTGTAATAGGAATAAGAAGATGAGAGATAGAGTGTGCTTCCCTGGAGCTGGTGTTGGGGACATTGTCAACAGGCTGGATAATATCATGTCAGGTAATGGGAACAAGCCCATTATCTGTCTCAGTGCTGGTGGAAATGATATTGGGAAGGGTAGGAGAGAAGAGCTGCTAGATAAGTACAGGTCAGCTATAGATTTCATTAAATCTAAGGGAGGGATCCCAATCATATGTAGCATCTTGCCTAGAAGGGGAGTAGGAAATGAATGGTTGTCTAGGGCAATTGGTGTAAATTGCTGGCTAGACAGATACTGCAAGGAACTTGCAATCCCATTCATTGACAACTGGAACAACTTTTATGGCAAACATGATATGTATGCAAGGGATGGGGTACATCTCTCTGGGTCAGGGGTGGTAGCACTTGCAGACTCGATTGAGAAGGCCATTGGTGAAATGCCTATGATTTTAAAACTGATGGAAGATAGAGGTATGGGTGTGTGTGTGGGAAACAAGCAGGTTGCAACACTAGGGTTGGAAACAGTAAATGTATAAAAGGCATTCAGCATGAAGTTATAAATAAAGACAATAGAACAGGTCAGCAAACAAAGGGGGACAGCAGAGGGCAGCAAGGGACTAGCTCCCTTAAGGTTTACTATACTAATAGCAGGAGTGTTAGAAATAAGATAGATGAGCTAAGATTAATTGCAAGTGCAGGAAACATAGATTTTATTGCTATAACAGAGACATGGCTCAATCTGAAAGATAGAGAGATGCCCTCTGAATGTCACATACAAGGCTATAAATTATTCCACACTGACAGGGTCAACAGGAAAGGTGGTGGAGTAGCGATGTATGTCAGAGACAATTTAAATTGTTGTGTTAGACAAGATATTAAATTAGAAGCTCAGCCACTGAATCTGTTTGGCTACAGCTTCTCGAGGGCCGAGAAAAACTAATTTTGGGTGTGATTTACAGGGCCCCAAATCTTGATAGGGAGTGCAGTAAACTTCTATGGGACGAAATTCGTAAGGCATCTACATACGAAAATGTTGTGCTAATGGGAGATTTCAACTATAGACAGATTGACTGGAGCAATTTGACAGGAAATTTAGAGTCGGGTGACTTTCTTGATACGATCCAGGATTGTTTTTTAAAACAGTTTGTGACAGAGCAAACTAGGGGAAATAACCTCCTTGACTTGGTTCTTCCCAGTAGGGAAACATAATTAATAATCTTGAGGTTAATGATGAGCTTGGGGAGAGTGATCACAAATCACTCAGTTTTAATATATCATGGAATTCCCCCTAATAATGGCAATCAAGTCTCCGTCCCTGACTTTCGCTTGGCTGATTTCATAGGACTGAAAAATTACTTATGTGGGCTGAACTGGAATGACCTGACTAAGGGTCAGGTAGGTGGTGATGGTTGCCGATATGATGCTTTCCGGGGCATAGTTCTAGCTGCTCAGTCAAATTATGTTCCAAATAGGGAAATCAGATCAAACAAAATGATCCTAAATGGATGAACAATAGATTAAAATATCTGATTGGTCAAAAGAGAGGCATATATAGGCAAATCAAAAGAGGAGGAGGGGCAATTAAGAAATCGATATATTCAGTTAAAGAGAGAAATAAAAAAGGGAATTAGAAAAGCAAAAAGAGATTATGAGGTTAAAGTTGCAAAGAATCGAAGACTAACCCAAAAGGATTCTTTCAGGTATACAGAAGTAAGATCAGGGACAAGATAGGCCCACTCAAAAGTTCCTCGGGTCAGCTCACTGACAGTGATAAGGAATGTGTAGAATTTTTAACACATACTTCCTCTCAGTTTTTACACAGGAGGATACCAGCGATATTCCAGTAATGATAAATTATGTAGAACAGGACGATAATAAACTGTGCACTATTAGGGTCACAAGTGACATGGTCCTTAGGCAAATAGATAAATTAAAACCTAACAAATCCCCAGGCCCTGATGAACTGTATGCAAGGGTTCTAAAGGAATGTAAAGAGGAGCTTAGCACACCTTTGGCTAATCTTTTCAACATATCACTACAAAACTGGCATGGTGCCAGATAAGTGGAAAATGGCAAATGTGATACCTATTTTCAAAACAGGTGACAGGTCCTTAGCTTCGAACTATAGACCAATAAGCCTAACCTCCATAGTGGGAAAATTTATGGAATCAATAATTGCCGAGGCAGTTCGTAGCCATCTTGAAAAGCATAAATTAATCAACGAATCTCAGCATGGTTTTACAAAGGGGCGTTCCTGCCTTACGAATTTATTAACTTTTTTCACTAAGGTATTTGAGGAGGTAGATCATGGTAATGAATATGATATTGTGTATATGGACTTCAGTAAGGCTTTTGACAGGGTCCCACATCAGAGACTATTGAGGAAAATTAAAGCACATGGAATAGGAGGAGAATTTTTTTCTGGATAGAGGCATGGTTGACAATAGGCAGCAGAGAGTTTGCATAAATGGGGAGAAATCAGAGTGGGGAAGCGTCACGAGCGGTGTTCCACAGGGGTCAGTGTTGGGCCCCCTGCTGTTCACAATCTACATAAACGACATAGATGAGGGCATAAAGAGCGACATCGGCAAGTTTGCCGATGACACCAAAATAGGCCGTCGAATTCATTCTGACGAGGACATTCGAGCACTCCAGGAAGATTTGAATAGACTGATGCAGTGGTCGGAGAAGAAGTGGCAGATGCAGTTTAATATAGACAAATGCAAAGTTCTAAATGTTGGACAGGACAATAACCATGCCACATATAAACTAATAATGTAGATCTTAATATTACGGATTGCGAAAAAGATTTAGGAGTTCTGGTTAGCAGTAATCTGAAACCAAGACAACAGTGCATAAGTGTTCGCAATAAAGCTAATAGAATCCTTGGCTTCATATCAAGAAGCATAAATAATAGGAGTCCTCAGGTTGTTCTTCAACTCTATACATCCTTGGTTAGGCCTCATTTAGATTATGCTGCACAGTTTGGTCACCGTATTACAGAATGGATATAAATTCTCTGGAAAATGTACAAAGGAGGATGACAAAGATGATCCCATGTATCAGAAACCTTCCTATGAGGATAGACTAAGGGCCTGAAACTGCACTCTATAGAAAGACGTAGAATTAGGGGGGATATGATTGAGGTGTATAAATGGAAGACAGGGATAAAATAAAGGGGATGTAAATAGTGTGCTGAAAATATCTAGCCTAGACAGGACTCGCAGCAATGGTTTTAAGTTGGAAAAATTCAGATTCAGGAAGGATATAGGAAAGTACTGGTTTGGTAATAGAGTTGTGGATGAGTGGAACAAACTCCCAAGTACCGTTATAGAGGCCAGAACGTTGTGTAGCTTTAAAAATAGGTTGGATAAATACATGAGTAGATGTGGGTGGGTGTGAGTTAGACCTGATAGCTTGTGCTAACAGGTCGGTTGCCGTGTTCCTCCCTTAAGTCAATGTGACCTGACCTGACTAGGTTGGGTGCATTGGCTTAAGCCGGTAGGAGACTTGGACCTGCCTCGCATGGGCCAGTAGGCCTTCTGCAGTGTTCCTTCGTTCTTATGTTCTTATGAATGAGACGGCCCAGCACCAGAAGTGGAAGGGTGTGGGCCATCTGGATTTTCATCACTAATTACGTTATCCTGGGCGCTGCTTTCGGTCACACCCACTCCAAAACAATTAAATTCACTTTCACTGGCACTTCCATCGCTGTTAGAGCTATCACTTGGGAAAAAAGACCTCCAATCCGCCAAGGAATGAGGTACTTCTTACCGCGAGGCATGGTGAAAATGGACTACCAAAATGACTTTCCACAATGCACCACTGAGCCCCCGAGTTTTTTCAAAGGGTACACACCCACCACGCGGACCCATTCTCTCTCCTGTAGGCCTACCAGCTTTCTCCCGCTTGATCTAAAGCCGCTAGAATTTATGCGTATAAATACGTCAAACATGGTAGCTCATAAGACGTATATGACCGAAACAGTCAAAGGGTTAAGCATCACAGAGAGATAAAATACATATACAGTTCACTCATTACTTACCTTAAAATATTCGTAGTCTTAATGTAGTGTCAGAGGTGAGTAAACGATATAAAACGAATAAATGAGAGAGAATGAGTACATGAGAAAGGACAGGCGCAGAGTTATGTAAACAAACCAGGCGTACATGAGTTTTGTAAACAAACCAGGGGAACACGTCTGGTTGTGTACAAGTTGTCTCTACGTTGATATGGTAGAATAAATAAAGAGGAACACTCCCATTCTCATGTAACACCATTTTTTAAAAGAAATGACGCTCTAAGTGAAGGCATACAAAAGCAATAATTTTCGACAGTTACGCCCAGTAACACATTTTCTCTTATGTTGGACTAAAGGAAACATTACTCTTGCCATTACTCGTACAAGTCGTCTGGCTACCACATCTCGTTTTTATGTTTATTTATTCTACTGTGGGGTGTATTTATCATCTTTATATGTTATGTATTGTGTTTATTATATAATTTTGAAAAAATATCACAGCTGGATTAATGAAAATGTGTATATTAACGCAATATATGACATTTAATGACTCAGTGATTATTATTATTATCATTACTAATATGGCGCCACTTGTACAAGTTGTCTGGCAACTGCATCTCGTTTTTATGTTTATTTATTCTACTGTGGGGTGTATTTATCATCTTTGTATGTTATGTATTGTGTTTATTATATAACTTTGAAAAAATATTATAGATGGATTAATGAAAATGTGTATATTAAAGTAATATATGACATTTAATGAGACTCAGTGATTATTATTATCATTACTAATATGGCATCTCGAGACATAATGGAGAGATATGTTGCTTAAGAGGCTCACGGAGAATGTAAACAAACCAGGTGGGGCACAGTGACCATATTAGAAAGTCAGGTGGGGGTAGCCGTATAGAGAGTTTGGTCATAATTTGAAATGACCCTATTAGTGGAACGCCATAAAGCGGGGGGCCCCACTGTATGTGTATTTTATCGCTCTGAGGTGCTTTAGTTAAATGTCGTAGTGTATTACGTGTGGATGGGGTGGGCTGACCTGGCAGGATATCATACCTCCCAAACCTGACTACCTACAGATAAAACTCACCTCTCACCCTACATTAGGACTACAAATATTTTAAGGTAAGTAATGGGCATACTGAGTGTGTATTTTACTTTTGTTTTTAATGCTAACTTAATATATGTTAGTGTAAACCTGCTATCTGGCATTTATATAACAAACAAATTTTATTTCTTTGCAAGATTACATTGAGAGTATGATGTTTACAATAATGAGTGCAAAGAGAGCCACTATCATGCCTCGGTATTATGGGCAGACTTAATTTAATGGCTTACAGACTACTTAATACAAAAGAAATTGATCATAGTTTGTTTAAGTTGTACATCTGTTTTTATTTATAGCAGACATTAATTGTACTCAAATTACAATAGTTTTAATAATAAATATTGAATTATATAATGGGAATAAAAACATTGTAAAGCTGTTGAAAGTATGTAGTTTACAGTATGAGAAGGGCTAAAATTGGGTTGTAAGGCAGTATTGTTGTGGGTAGGTATTTTTTACTACAATGTAGTATTAAATCTATGTATGAACTTTGGGCATCTTGTTTTGAAGATTTATGTAACGGGGAGATTTTTTGGTAAAGTTAAATATTGAGAATTTGTTCAGGGTGAGTAAGTGGTTTTTGAGAAGAGTCTTAAATTAATGTTCAGACCGGGTTACTTTAGTATTTATGGAAAATGAATTCCAAATTTTGGGGCCCTTTATGTGCATAGTTTTTTTATACAGTGTGATATGGACTCGCGGTACATCAAAAAGAGATCTGTGTCTTGTGTTATGGTCCTGTGTCCTGTAAAGTTGGTGAGGAGAGGTTTTATGGAGGGCTTACGTTTGAGTGAGATAAGGGTAGATGAGTGAATGATACAGTGCAAGAAGAGCTGATTGTGGAACATAGTACTGTATCTTTGATAGTATACCTACTGTCTTAGAGATTTTTTTTTGAAAATTTGTTGTACAGGTCCTCCATCACAAATCCGGCATCATTGGGACCTGTAGTGTGCCGGATTACTGAGTTTGCCAGATTACAGAGTGGTTAGGTTAGAATACACTTAATAAAGTAACCAACTTGACTTACACAAAGTTCATTGAACATCGGCAAAAATCAAGCATTTCTGCTACTTTGAGCTCAATTTCAAGGTACTTTTCGTCGTGAAAGCAATCAAAATCATGTCTAATTGTGTAATATATCTTCCATTCTGTCAAATGAGACCAAAAACAAGAATACAACCATAAAAACCATGCGAAAATATACCACAAATAGGCGGCTGAGAAGTGAACTCCCTTATTTATCGTCCGTCTTTTTTATTTTTGTTGTACGGTAAGAAGCATCTTTCCATCGTACATTGCCCAAGTTTCAATGAGATAGCCCAACAAACAACCAAGAAAAAAAAATACACCTACCATCCGACTTACGACCTGCTCGACTTACGACCACTCGACATACGACCGTGTTTTTTATGCCAAATTTCTGGGAAATAAACAACTATTTGTGTTGTACACAGTGTTTATCCTAAACCTTACAGTATAAAATACAGTACTAACAACATAAAAAGTAAAGTAAAACATGAAATACCAAAATAAAACAATAAAATAAAGTCATTACAAAAATGTTTTGTTGATATTCAGTAGTAAATTTCGACTTACGACCATTTCGACTTACGACCAGTTTCTCGGAACGAACTCGGTCGTAAGTCGGATGGTAGGTGTATTTACCAAAATCAGATATGGCAAGCCCAAGCCAGGTACTGGAAATAAGTCACTTTGACTTTTCTGGGTTATCCTAGGTTCTCTATACATACACTGCTATGTATGATAATCTATGTAACTGTATTTGTGTATACCTGAATAACTTACTTATTTACTTCTAGTCTGTCAACTGAGTACAAGAAACCGCCAATTCACTTATTTCAACTACCCAATAAAGTGGTCAAAAATTGGCAATTTGGCCAATTTCACACAAATTTCAACAGTTGCCAATTTCAAAATAGGGTCCAGAATAAACAATGTAGACATTCCTGGCACTAAAATAACATTTTCTCTGTTCATTAGTCACGGCTACAGGCCCCTCTTATATAAACTCTTGCTTACCATTTGGAATTTTTATTCACAAAAAAATAGAAGATTTGCTGTTATGCAGACTGCTGCATTATTGTAATGATTGTATAAATAATGTTAACCCATTCTTGACTCTGTATTGGAATTTAGACTGGCAGACGGACAGGTATTGGACGGTGACGTCATTTGTTTACCCTTGAGCGTCGCTAAAGAATAGAACATTTTCGCTACTGTGAGCGCAATTTCAAGGTACTTTTCGTTAAGTAAGCAAACAAAATCATATCTATTTCTGTAATATATCTTTCATTCTATCAAATGAGACCAAAAAAACGAGAATATAACCATAAAAACCGTACAAAAATATACCGCTAAGCGGCTGCTAATGGCTGAGAAGTGAACTCCGCTATTTATGGTCTGATTTCTTTCATTTTTGGTGTACGTGAAGAAGTATCTTTCCATCATACATTGCCCAAGTTTCAATAAGATAACCCAACAAACAATTGAGAAAATAATAATAATAATAATAATAATAATAAAATAATAATAATAATAATAATAATAATAATAATAATAATAATAATAATATAATAATAAAATAATAATAATAATAATAATAATATATTTATTTACTACACGTACATGTACAAGGTATACAGGCCTAGGTGACATCAGTGACATATTACTGTATGGAAAGCCGCTTGTTATGCAGAGTACACCTACCATCCTACTTACGACCGAGTTCAGTTCCGAGAAACCGGTCGTAAGTCGAAATGGTCGTAAGTCAAACTTTACTACTGAATATCAACAAAACATTTTTGTAATGACTTAATTTTATTATTTTATTTTGGTATTTCATGTTTTACTTTACTTTTTATGCTGTTAGTACTGTATTTTATACTGTAAGGTTTAGGATAAACACTGTGTACAACACAAATAGTTGTTTATTTCCCAGAAATTTGGCATAAAAAACACGGTCGTATGTCGAGTGGTCGTAAGTCGAGCAGGTCGTAAGTCGGATGGTAGGTGTATTTCAAGAAAATTAGGTCAGTGTCCCAGGATAACACCCACACCAGTTCACTAACACCCAGGTACCCATTTACTTATTGGTAAACACAAACAACAGGTGTAAAGAAACACGCCTAATGTTTCTACCCTGGCTGGGAATCGAATATTTACCAAAAATCATACGTATATGGCTAACCCAAGCCAGATACTAGAAATAAGCCACATTGACTTTTTTGGGTTATCCTTGGTTCTCTAAACATATGCTGCTACGTGTGATAATCTATATAGAGAAAATAACTTTTTTGTTTCAGGTTTATGGTGCAGTACGAGTGTATATCATGGTTAGCCCTGTGCTATACTCCATTTTCTCTTATATAAGCCACCAAGACAGGGATAGGAGAATGGTATTTGTATACCATATCCTCTTCATACCTCCGTTTAACTGCTCGGTATTATGCCAATTATTTTTTCTGGAAATATTTAAGTGTTTTATGTTATTTATATTGCTTATTATGTCATATTAGATCAATTTTGATAGGCAAATAAGCTGAAGTGGGTTTATATTAGCGTAATAATAAAGCATATTCTCCCGCTTCATGAGACTGAGTTCATGGCAACTGACAGTGGCTTCAAAGCCACCCTTTTCTTTAATGGATAAAAGTACTGTGTTGGTGCTTCACATAATGAGAAGCTTTTCTTTTATTCATTGGGAAACCCTGGCTAGGGCCCAAAAGTAAGCAGGTTATAACAATAAATGGGAAAAAAGAATTGGAATGACTTATGCAGCAAGTAGCGCCACCAAAAAGTACCAGCAGGTTGGTGTGGCGACCCTGGAAATTTGAAATTTGGGTAGCCAAAAATTAGTGCCGAATAACCGAAGGAACCGAATAACTGATTGCTGGATTTGTGATGGTGGACCTGTATATGTGTCTGGAATTTGAGGCTACTGTCAAGGTGGATTCCTAAGAGTTTTCCCTCTGAGTCTTGTGATGGGTGATCCACTTAGCGTTATGTTAAGTGGAACATTTGCAGCTCTGTTTCCAAACTAAATGAAATCGGTTTTGTCAGTACTGAGTGTAAGCTTATTAGTCATCATCCACGTATATATTTTCTGCAATTCAGCATTAACAGTGTTGGCCTGTATGATTGGGTTTGGGCGAGAGAAGATGTATGTTGTGTCATCTGAAAATAATATGGGTTTGAGTAGTTGTGATACATTTGGCAGGTCACTGATGTAAATGAGAAAGAGGAGTGGGCCGAAGACACTTCCTTGTGGGACACCAATTGTGATTGGTTAAGTGGAAGAGTTTGCTCTATTTGTGTACACATATTGGCTTCTGTTACTAAGGTATGACTTTAGGTAGTTGAGGGAGTGGCCTCTTATACCACAGTGTGTTAACCCTTAAACTGTCCAAACATAGATCTACGTTTTTTCAACATTTGAAAGTATGTAGAAAAATAGATCTTTTTTTCTTTTTTACATTTGAAAACGTGTAAAAAAAACTTTGATCTACATTTTTTTTTTTTTTGTTATATTTGAAAATATGTAAAAAACCGAAGATCTACTTTTGGAGCACTACGAATGTGAACATAAATCTGTTTGGACAGTTTAAGGGTTAATTTAATGTGCAGCAAATCATGGTCAAACTGTATCAAAGATTAGATTTTACCACCGAAGTGGCTACTTTATTGTGCACCCCATGTCCATCCTGTGAACAGTAGCGCACGAGCATATGGATACACAAAAGGCCAGGAACTAGGCCCCAAGGGGTTAACATGAATACATATGGATTTATATTTACATACCTACAGTTCACTTATCTGTTACAAGCAAATTTAGGAAATTTGCTTAGTATTATCTGGTATCTTATTTTCATTAATAAGATACCCTGACATGTCACATACGTTATTATACTGTCTATCTCTGTATTCCTCAATAAGTGGACAATTAAGCACATAGTGTTAAAGACAACAGTGACCATATGCCTGATCACATAATTTACATTTAGTTTGATCATCATCTGTGTGTCTCCCAAACTGCCAGAAGCACTTATAACCAAGCCTAAGCCTGGCCACTACAACATCAGTCAGTCTGTTCACATTGCATGTTGCTCCATAAACATACTTATCTACGTTCACGTTATCATAGTGGGTTATAGATCTACTCAGGCTTCTAATTACATTCCTATAACACTCATTTTCATTATTTACTTCTCTCTTAATATTATTCCTAATGCTAGACACAGTTATACCAAAGTTATATTCTACATTCTCCTTCTGGGTACTCTTCTTGGCTAACATATCAACTTTATCATGAAGGAGCAATCCAATGTGTGATGGGATCGACAGCAACTGTACATTAATTCCTTTGTCCCTGATTTTTCAGTATCTATACCTGGCTTCTCTAATGAGCATGTTATTGGAGTCATTGAAGATTCCCAGCGAGACTTCTTTCTTCTCGAGAGTGGTGTATATTAGTTCTAGCATGTGTATAATAGCATCATTTGTGCTTTTATTAGTCCTGAATCCAAACTGACAGGGTTTAGTATGTTGTATCAGATGAGGTAGGAATAGATCTGTCTATGAATTAAGTTTTCCAAGATTTTAGAGAGCAGAGGTAAGTTAGGTATTGGTCTACAGTCATTAACCCTTTCAGGGTCCGTCCTGTAGATCTACGGCTTTACGTTCAGGGTCCAAACCGTAGATCTACGTCATGAGCTCAGCTCACTCTGATAAACTGTGAGTGGTAAATTTGGGCCTAGATATGAGAGAATACATCTATGTGGTATGTGTGCACCACATAAAACAAATCCTGCAGCACACTGTGTATAATGAGAGGAAAAAAACTGAGACCGTGATTTTCGATTAAAACAGCGACTTTGCAGTGTTTTTTCGTATGTTTTTTACAGTTGTATTTGTGATTTCTTGGTCTCATTTGATAGAATGGAAGACATATTACAGAAATAGAGATAATTTTGATTGGTTTTTAGCACTGGAAATGGCTTGAAACTGAGCTCAAAGTGGCGGAAAATGTTAAATTTTTGCCGATGTTCAAGAGTAAACAAACGACCTCACACGTCTAATACACGCCAGCTGGTGGGTCTAATATACATTCATAAATGTGGTGATGAATATTTATACAATTATTACAATATTGCATAACAGTAAATCTTCTATTTTTTGGTGTATATAAAAATTCATTATGTGAATAAAAAATCAAAATGGAATTTATTTGTAAAGCCTCAAAACGTAACTAATGAACAGAGGAAATGTTAGTTTAGTGCCAGGAATACCTACATTGTTTATTCTGGATCCTATTTTGAAATTGGAATATTTTGAACTTTGTGTTAAATTGGCCAAATTACCAATTTCCGGTCACTTTATTTTGTAGTTGAAACAGTTGACTTGCGATTTCTTGTGCTCAATCGATAGAATAGAAGTAATCCTAGTGAAATAGCTAAGAATTTGGTCGACTGGAATAATGTAATTGGCCAAAAATGGGAGTCAAAGTCGGCAAAATCGCCGATTCGTAAATATCGCTGACACGTCAAAATTCACGAGAGCATAATTTTGTCAATTTCTCATCAAATTTCGTACTTTTTGTTTTATTACATTCACAAAAAGATTCTCTTACCATTTCATAAGAAAAAATAACAATTTTTTTTTTTTTTGAAAATTCTTGGACACTGGGGCACCACTTCAGATTTTGGCCTTGGACCCTGAAAGGGTTAAAGTCTGCTTGATCACCTCCTTTGTGGAAAAAATGGCGTTCTGCTTCCCGGCAGTAGCCTGGAACCCAACATGCTGTATAAGTGGGGGCCCTACTGTACTGTGCATGTGCTTTACATAACAAGCGGCATTTCTTTTATTCGTTGGAACCACGGCTAGGGCTCAAAGTAAGCAGGTTATAACAATAAATGGAGAAAAGAAAATGGAAATGACTTATGCAGCAGGCAGCACCACCAAGCAGTAGCAGCAGGCTGGTGTATCAACCCTGGAAATTGAAATTATGCTAGGCAAAATTTGAGCCAAATAACTGATGGAACCAGAAAACTGATTGCCGGATTTGTGATTGTGGACCTATAATATGTAATTCTTCTGTAACTGACAATTTGTTCATTAAATGCCTTTCTTATTGTACTTATGACTGTAGATACTGTACAATTAGTCCCTACTTAATAGTCTACATCTAGTTCTTAAGTAACATGTAAATAGTCTATACCTGGAGTATACCTGGAAAGGGTTTCAGGGGTCAATGCCCCCGCAGTCCGGTCTGTGACCAGGCCTCATGGTGGATCAGGGCCTAATCAACTAGGCTGTTACTGTTGGTTGCACACAACCGAAGTATGAACCACAGCCTGAATGGTCAGGTACTGACTTTAGGTGCCTGTCCAGTGCCTCCTTGAAGACAGCCGGGGGTCTATTGGTAATCCCCCTTATTTATGCTGGAAGGCAGTTGAACAGTCTAGTTCTTAAGTAACAAGTAAATAGTACATGTCTAGTTCTTAAGTAACAATTAAATAGTTTATGTCAGTTCTTAAGTAACAAGTAAATAGTCTATGTCAAGTTCTTAAGTAACAAGTAAATACTCTATGTCTAGTTCTTAAGTAACATGTAAATTAGTTAACAATTGCACTGTATAATTAGTGACTTTCTTTTCTGCCTATTATTGTACTAATAAATTATCTAAATTATTTATATTGTTCAAAAAAATAAACATCATTACTATTATTATTATGTATTATTATTATAATTATTATTATTATTATTATACCAGCTGACAATCAAAACACAAACAAATTTTATTACTTTGCAAGATTACACTGTTGGCCCGGTGGCCTGGGTGTGGCCCGGAGGCCTGGGTGTGGCCCGGTGGCCTGGTGGGTAAAGCTCCCGCTTCACACACGGAGGGCCCGGGTTCGATTCCCAGCGGGTGGAAACATTTAAACACATTTCCTTACACCTGTTGTCCCTGTTCACCTAGCAGCAAATAGGAACCTGGGTGTTAGTCGACTGGTGTGGGTCGCATCCTGGGGGACAAGATTAAGGACCCAATGGAAATAAGTTAGACAGTCCTCGATGACACATCGATTTTCTTGGGTTATCCTGGGTGGCTAACCCTCCGGGTTAAAATCCGAACAAAATCTTATCTTATTATATTACAATAATGAGTTGGAGTACAAAGAGTCACTATCATGCCATGGTTTATGGGCAGACTTAATTAATGGCTTACTGACTACTTAATACTAAATTATTATATATTATAAAAAAAGCGAAGTGCTAAACCACAAGGGCCATAGAGCGCTGACTTAATACTAAAGAAATTGATCATAGTTTAAGTTGTAAATCTGTTTTTATTTAAAGTAGACAGTAATTTTACTTTAACCCTTTCAGGGTCCGTCCCGTAGATCTACGGCTTTTCGGGTGAGTGTCCAAACCGTAGATCTATGCCAAAATTCTAGCGCCGTCAAATTTAGCGTAAAAGCACTCATAGGTCTACATGTGAGAGAATGGGTCTGCGCCGTGGGTGTGCGCCATAAACAAAAAATCTAGGCGCCTGCATAGCATTGTGGGAACGCTGGCTCAGTCACTCTTGTTCACCATGCCTCGTCGCAAGTCAGCTCTCACTCCCCGGAAAAATTGGGACTCTCCTCTTCCTGTCTGATAGTTCTGACACTGATGAAGTGGAAATGAAGACGAATTCTACGGCTTTGATAAGTTAGTGACCGAAAATAATGACAGGATATCGATAATAGTGCAGAAAACCCCGACGATCCTCGACCTTCTACCTCTGGTGTGGGCACTCGTGACTCACGGTCAGGTGTTCCTAAACGTAAGAGAAAACTAATATTTTCCCGTGGCCAGGCCTCTGACTTCAGTAATGACGATGATTCTGACGTGGATTGTGATTTTATTGCTCTCGACGATCATTCGAGTAGTGATAGTGAGGAAACATATTCACCAGTGAAGCGTCGGTATGTTCGCCGCCGCATGCGCTCGGGTAGTGTACCCTATGCTGTGCCCAGGGGACGGAGTACATCCCGGAGTACATCCCGGAGTACATCCCGGAGTACATCCCGGAGTACATCCCGGAGTACATCCCGTGGCCCTACACCCGTTTTAGGTAGTGATAGTGAGGATGATGTGGCTACACTTGGCATGGATGGGCCACAGGCATCAGTGGATGGTGTTAGTGGTGCTGGTGGTGGTAGTGGCACCGCATGCGTGACTCACTGTGCCACGCGGGGACCCACGCTGCTGACTCGTCAGTTCAAGGACAAAGCGGAGCGTCACCCACCAGCCCGCCACAACCACCCGTACAACCAGCCTATGATGTCCAGTATCCACCAGCAAACCGTATCTGGGATTGGCAGCAAAATCCCAATTTTGTTCCCAGCCCTCACCACTTGATGACTCTCAAAGTGGAATTCTACCTACCTGTCCCTTGGAACCACGGCCAATGAATTGGAATTCTTTGAATTATTCTTTGACCAGCCATTGATGGAAATTATTGTCAGGGAAAGTAATAAGTATTTTCAGTACACCATGGCAAATACGATCTTATCACCACATCAAGACTACACAGGTGGAAAGAGACGACTGTTGCAGAAATGTATTTGCTTTTTGCAACAATAATGCTTATGCCTCACGTCTATAAGCATAATATAAAAGCATACTGGTCCACAGATCGGCTAATTTGTACCCCATTCTTCAGTGAAATAATACCAGTGAACAGTTTATCTTACTGTTACGTATGTTGCACTTCTCTGACAAAACCAGGCCTGACAGAAGTGACAGGTTATACAAGATTAGAAATGTTTTCATGTATCTCAAACAAAAGTTCAGGATATACTTTTATCCATTCAAGAATCTTGTAATTGACGAGTCTTTGATTTTGTTCAAAGGTAGACTGTCATTCAAGCAGTATATACCGAGCAAGAGGAACCGCTTTGGTATAAAATTGTTTGTACTCTGTGATTGTGACAGTGGCCTGGTGTTGGATATTGTTGTTACACGGGTAGTAAAACATTGAAAGATACCAAGATGTTATTGGGTATCTCAGGTGACGTAGTGAGAAACATGATGGCACCTTATCTTGGTAAAGGGCCATACATTATATACCGATAAACTGGTACACAAGAGCCCATTACTCAGTGATTTCATGCGAGTGAACCAAGACAGATGTTGTGGGCACAGTGCGTTCTAATCGTAAACATATGCCCAGGCTCAACGCAGGTGTTGTGGTGATGACGTGCAGGTGTTTACTGCCAATGACATCATGGCATTACGGTGGCATGACAAACGAGATGTCACACTGTTGACAACCATTCACCGTAATGAAATGCAAGACAGTGGCAAAGTTGATCGAGTGACTAATGAACGTATTCGAAAACCAGTGTCTGTGATTGATTATACACAAAAACATGTGCTTGGTTGACAAGTGTGACATGCAGATTGGTTTTGTTGACTGTGTTCGTAAGAGTTACAAGTGGTACATGAAACTTTTCTTCCATCTCATGGACATTCAATGCTGAATGCATATAATATGTACCAAATAAAGACTGGTAACAGACCACCGTATGGTGAATTTTGTTTGTCTGTTGTCAGACAACTCATAATGAAGTACCAGGTAACAACACCTGCAATACAACATGGTCCTCGAATTCATCACAATATACCCAAGCGTTTGAGGAGAGAAGGTGATCATTTCATAATACAGCTTCCTTCAACTCAAAAGAAATTTGCTCAGAAGAGATGCATTGTCTGTGCACAAACAAAACGACGGCAACAAAGACGCAAAGACACTCGGTTTTTTGTGTGAGGAATGTAAGGTGCCTCTGTGCAATGGTGCCTTGTTTCAAGGAGTTCCACAAGCTCCAGCAGTTCTAAAACCATGTCCAGTGATTGTAAATATGTAAATATATGATAGAACATTAGTATTATACAATATTTGTGCATGTTTATTGTAATAAACAACAGTGGTAAACAATAATATGATAATAACTTTAGTGCGGTTATTGTGTTCAATACAGTGAGTATATATACATCAATTATATACAGTATTGGTCTCTCAGGCCCCAAATGTTAGTAGGAATAGAAAAAAATTAGAAAAGAAAAGAAAAAACAACTAAAACAACAATATAATACGCGTATGTGGAATTCGTCGATGTTGCCGCCACCACATCATTTTCCATAAACTTCTTGGCACTGTATCTCGGTAAGTAATGATCAGATTCTAATTTTTTTGTTTTATTACCTTCACAAAAATATGCTCTTTAATTCTGTAAGAAAAAATAATTTTTTTTTTTCAAAATTTCTTGGACACTGGTGCGTGACTTCAGATTTTGGCCTTGGACCCTGAAAGGGTTAATTACAATAGTTGCAATAATAAATATTAAAATTATATTATGGGAATATTAGATTAGATTAGATTTTGCCACCGAAGTGGCTAGTTTATTGTGCACCCCATATCCATCTGTGGACGGTAGCGCAAGAGCATATGGATACACAAAAGGCCTAGGAACTAGGCCCCAAAGGGTTAACAGGAATACATATGGATTTATATCAAATTCTATAGTTCACTTATCTGTTACAAGCAAATTTAGGAAATTTGCTTAGTATATCTGGTATCTTATTTTCATTAATAAGATATCTTGACATGTCACATAGGTTATTATACTGTCTGTCTCTGTATTCCTCAATAAGTGGACAATTAAGCACATAGTGTTCAAGAGAGTGACAATATGCCTGATCACATAATTTACATTTAGTTTGATCATCATCTGTGTCTGCCAAACTGCCAGAAGTACTTGTAACCAAGCCTAAGCCTGGCCACTACAACATCAGTCAGTCTGCTCACATTGCAAGTTGCTCCATAAACATACTTATCTATGTTCATGTTATCATAGTGGGGTTATAGATCTACTCAGGCTTCTAACTGCATTCCTATAACAATCATTTTCATTATTTACTTCTCTCCTAATTATTATTCCTAATGCTAGACACAGTTTATACCAAAGTAATATTCTACATTCTCCTTCTGGGTACTCTTCTTGGCTAACATATCAACTTTATCATGAAGGAGTAATCCAATGTGTGATGGGATCCATAGCAATTGTACATTAATTCCTTTGTCCCTAATTTTTGAGTATCTATACCTGGCTTCCCCAATGAGCATGTTGTTGGAGTCATTATATGAGTCAAGAGCCTTCAATGATGACATAGAATCAGTAATGATGATAGAGTCAAGCTCAGTGTCATAGGTTAGCTTTAGCGCCATTAGGATTGCAAACAATTCAATTTGCAGTGTAGACGCCCAGTTGTTAATTCTTATGCCTAACTCAACAAATTTATTATCGTTCTTAACTAGGGAGGTGGCAACAAGAGCAGATGCAGCCCTGCCAGAAGACTCCTGTTTAGATCCATCAGTGTATATAACTTGTGATAACTTATTACTACCAGCTGGTGAGAAATTTCTTCTTGAGCAGTTGCTCTAACAAGAGATTTAAGGAAGGGATTACACTGTACTAGCAATGAGCTTCTTGGGAGGGACTTGTAGGTATGTGATATTAAATGAACACATCTTCCATGGAGGGGTGAAATGCTCTTGTTGCCTACAGTGATACAGTTCATGTGGGTTATAAAACTTAATGCAATTGCACGTTTTCACAATCCATTTAGATCTGTGTGTATTTACCTCTAGACACTTGGTAAGTTTCACTGTGACAGTGTCTGGTTTGTTTCTCAACATTCTAATACAGAGTACAGTGTTAATTTCAACAATCCTATCACTGATACTAGAAATACCAAGCTCCTTCCTCATTTTAAGAACTTTTGTAGATCTGGGACAGCCAAGAATAATCCTGAGAGCTTCATTTTGCATTAACTCCAAGGGTCGGAGAGAACTTTCTCTAGCTAATATCAACATGGGAGCAGCATAATCAATTAAGGACCTAACATAGGCTATGTACATCATTCTCACGATTCTCACATTAGCACCATACTTGGGATTGTAGCCAGCAACAGCTTTGAGAGCATTTAGCCTAGCTTTGCATTTCTTGTTTAGTTGTGGTATAGTGGATTTGTTAAAGGGTACATCTACACCAAGATATCTGTAAGTTTTAACGTAGCTAATGATTTCACCCTGCAAATAGATGGGTGGGGGATGTCGTTTGCTTGTTAATATCTTTGTTTTAGAGGAAGATATTATGAGGCCTAGTCGATTACAAATTGCTTGAACTGCATTAAGAATGGTATTCATCTTCTTATGCCCTGTTGTATGGATCATGATATCATATATTATAAAAGGAGCAAAGGCAAAGCACTACTGCTCAAAAATTGAAGAGTATAAGCATAACCCCAGAAAGCTCTGGCAACAACTAAAACAGTTGGGGTATAGCCATAAGCCAGTAGATAGGTCTAACATAGTGCTCACTATCGATAATGAGGTATGCCACGAAACATCGAAGGTGGCAAATTGCTTTAATTCATACTACACATCTGTTGCATCAACACTAGTAAGTAAACTACCAGCTGCATCAAATACCTTTAACACAGACTCTGATAAGTTTCAAACATACTATACCAATAAAGGGGTAACCCCAAACAGTTGTCATCTAGTAAGTGTATCTCATGACTTTATTCAAAAAGAACTAAGCAGGTTAAACCCAACAAAGAGCACAGGCCCTGAAACACCCGCTAAGTTCCTAAAAGATGGTGTTCGAACTGTCAATCCTTATTGCTCACATAAAAAACTATCAATCACCCTAATACCTCCCGGGAGGGGTTCAAGGAGGCCAGATTTACCCCTTCTTCAAAAAAAATAGTGGGGCTGTTTAAACAACTATGGGCCTTTTAGTATACTCAGATAATATCTAAAATTCTAGGAGGGCGGTGTATTCTCAAGTAGTTAAGTACTAATGACAAACAAAAATTTCCATAGCTATCAAAACGGGGTTTAGAAGATCTTCTCAAACCCCACCTCCCTTATTAATCTGATGGATTACCTGAGAAATGAATTGTCAAGGGGAACCCCATAGGTATGGAAAACCTTTTGACCCGCAAAACCTTCGATATGCAACCACAATATTTTATGTAACAAAATTAAGCTATCGGTTTTTAGGTTCTGTAGATGGTTAAGTCCTCTTAGCAACAGGAGACAAAATCAAAATAAAAAAAAAATCAGAACCCCTGCCCCTAAATGTGGGAGTTCCCCCAAGGGGTATCTGGGTCCCTTATTTTCTTTTGTTAGTCAATGATAGCCCATCAGTGTCAAGTGCAAAAACCCCCTGTATGCGATGACGTGCCTGTTAGTGTAGGGAAAGACCCACAAGTATTGCTAATGTTTTAACACTGGGGAATGGAGTCCCGCAGCAAAGGTTAGTAGACAAAAATATCATTAACCTAGGGAAAACTGAACCATTTCTTTTGGCACGAAAAAAAACTGAGAAGGGTAAAAAATTTTTAAAGTTCAATGTAAAAGGGGGGCCCTCCTTTGGGTTTCACAGTTTTAAAATTTTGGAAACCCCCTTTTACCATGCGCAGGGGAATTTATGGGAAAAGTGTATAAAAGAAAGGAATGCCAGATGAAATTTCCTGATAGACAAGCACATGTTACCACTGAGGCTCGCAGGACCTATTTCTAGCCCTTAACAAAGCCAATGGATTTTCGCTGCTCTTTTGGATCTGCCTTGACAAAAAAATGAAAAATAACTGCAAAACCCCAGAAAAAAGTAAAATTCTCCTGGGGGGGGACCAGGAGAACTGAGGCCAGGAAGAATTACGCAGCTGGATATGCTGAATGTTTAAGACAGAGTAAAAACAATGAATAAATCAGTTTATAAAAATTTCTCACGAAAAATGTCCAAATATCTTGCTGTCAATTTGTCAAAGGGTTTGGGAAAACCGGCAATCAATTTTCTAGGGGGGGGAGAGCACAACTTTGTGTACCCCCAGTCATGGCCCGGCTTCAAACCCTTTTTTTGTACAGCAAAAAGGAATGGAACAGACGCCCGCACAGTAAAACCATCATGCATGAACCAGTTCAAGAAGAGTGCCAAAAGGTGTCTGATGAATGTAGCTACAGAGGGGAGGGGAATGATTTTCTATTTTGTAGCTAACATACGTGTAAATTTTACCTTATTCCTCGTAATGACCCTCGTATTGTAGATAGTCTTAATGACCTTGGTGTAGTAGATAGTCTTTTTAGTATGATATAAGATGTTATCATTGTAGAATAATAAGAAAATATTATAACCTTTATATTATAATAATAAGGTAAAAGGACCCCAATGGAAATAAGTCACTCTGTCTGACTTTTTTGGGTTATCCTAGGTTCTCTACACATATGCTGCTATGTCTGATAATTCTATGTAACTGTATTTGTGTATACCTGAATAAACTTACTTACTTACTTACTTACTTACTATCAGCATAGCTTATAGCTATATGTTTAGGTGAGGCAGGTAGAGCATTTAGGAGAGCATTAATCAGAATATTAAATAGCATGGGGACTAGAACTCCTCCCTGCGGTGTACCTAAAGACATTTCTTTAGAATCACTTCTGAAGCCTTGGTAAAGGACAGAGGATACTCTATTTGACAGGTATCCTATTATCCTGCAGAGTAAGCTACCACCAATATTCATTTTGGCTAGTTCATGTAGTATAACGGTTCTGTTCGCAATATTAAATGCAGATTTTAGATCAAGAAAAGTGGTAAAACTAGTAGAGGTGTGTGCAGTGAGAAAGGTGGAAATACAGTTCTGCACACTTTTACCTTTCATGAACCCATAGAGATAGGGGGAAAGTTGGTGTCTGATTCTGTAGTACAATCTGTTAAGCATCATTCTTTCAAAAGTTTTGCAAAGACAACTAGTTAAGGAGATCGGCCTAAATGTATCAGGCTGTTGGGGCTTAGGGATAGGCACAATGAGACTATTGGTCCAGGAAGTAGGAAGAACGCCCTCAATGTAACTGAGATTATACAGTGCCAACAAAGGGTTATCAGGCACGTGCCTTAGAGTTCTGAGAATATCATAGGTTATACCATCCTCTCCAGGAGCAGTTGATCGACCTTTGGTTAATGCATTATCTAATTCATACTCGGTAAAGAGGCAATCACTCTCATCAATATTTTGGCTCATAAAATTAATCAGTTTCAACATTTCTTCAGAAGTACTCTCTAAATTTTTTTCTAATATGAGATGGAAGGCTTTCATGCCTGGATGTTTTGGACCAGTCATTTATGAGGTCATTTGCTTTTTCAAGAGGAAAGGGATGAGCAACATTGCCAGTCTTTTTCCTGGTTATTTTATTTATACCTTTCCAAGCCAAACTCAAAGGGGTGGACCTATTTAATCCATTAACAAACTGTTCCCATTCCTGTTGCCTAAGTTCTTCCTTTCTATTCCTTGCATTTGTTAGTGCAGCTTGGAACGTTCTGAGCAGGTCTATAATGTAGTATTAATAATATATGAACTTTGGGCTTCTAGAACTGAAGTTTTAAGATTTCGATAATTGGGAGATTTTTTGGTAAAGTTAAATACTGAGTATTTAGTTCAGGGCGAGTAGGTGTTTTTCTTAATATAACTTCCACATAAATTATTATAATGTTCTACGTTAATCAGATATTTACTAAAGTTATTTTCTTGTGTAATTATTAATTAAGTTTTAAAATCAGGAAGAAAATATTATTTCTTAATAAATGTTCAGGTAGTCCTGAGAAACTATTAATTTCCTTACTTCCCTCACTTATATTATTTTAATATATATTAATATCACAGTCTTCCTACTTACCTCATAAATCTTCCAGTCATAGTTACTCCTCCATTATATTAGTGAAGATAATAAAGAAAAATCTAATTCGTCCCAGAAACTAGTACTTCAGTTCTTGTGTCTTTGTTGTGGTTTATAAGGGCCGCTGACAGCTTATGTTGTCTCCTGTCACACTTACCCAGGACCGAATTCAAATTCCAATTTTTATTTCTCTGAAAAAATTCCATCAGGAAGCGGTTGCCTGACTTACATCATATTAGTGCAACAGAGAATATTGATGTCATCTGTTTGCAAGAATGTAGACTGAAAGATGGAGCACCTCCACCAAAGTTGCCTGGATATGCTGCTTGTAACTTAAAGTCGACCAACTGTTGTGTGATGTATGTCAGAAAGAACTTGCCATATTACCTGGAGAGAGTTCCGTGGGTCAACGCCCCCGCAGCCCGGTCTGTGACCAGGCCTCATGGTGGAACAGGGCCTGATCAAACCAAGCTGTTACTGCTGGCTGCACGCAATCCAACATACGAGCCACAGCCCGGCTGGTCAGGTACTGACTTTAGGTGCTTGTCCAGTGCCTGCTTGAAGACATTCAGGTGTCTATTGGTAATCCCCCTTATGTATGCTGGGAGGCAGTTGAACAGTCTTGGGCCCCTGACACTTATTGTGTTGTCTCTTTGCGTGCTAGTGACACCCCTGCTTTTCAATCCCGAAGCTAGAGCTCACGGCGATGTTGCTGGGAGCAAGACTGGGGAAGTATGTAAAGGAGGTGTTGAGTAACCTGAGGGTGACACACACCTATGTATGGACAGACTCGGAGGTGGCCTTACAGTAGGTCCAAAACGACAGGCCCAAGCTCCCCTATGTCAGGAATCGGGCAAAGGAGATACGGGAGCTAGAGTCAATGTCGACAATTCTGTATGTACCTACAGATCAAAACCCATCCAACCTGATAAGCCGAGGGGTGATGCACAAAAAGCTGAGTAAAAGCGAGATTTGGTTCAAAGGCCCAGACTGGTTACCAGCAAAGGAGTGCTGGCCGGAGCAGAAATTTAGGAAGACAACCAGCAGCATAGTACACTTTGGGGGGGGAACCCAACACTGAATTTTTTTACCCCAGACGCTACTCCTCTTGGAGGAAACTTATAGGAGTCACAGAAATGGTATTTCAATTTGTGAGGAAGCTGCATGACAAGGTAAGCCAAGGTCGACAGTTATCTCCCGTGGGTCCCAAAGAATATTGGATATGGCAGTACCAAAGGGAGAGGTTCCCGGGAGTTCTGGAGTTACTGGCAGCAGGGCAGCAGGATATGACGTCGGGTCTTGTGCCCGACGGTGGCTCAGGGAACAGTAAATTGGTCCACTCATTGAGATTGTTCCTAGGTCATGCTGGGCTGATAAGATGCAGGGGAAGACTACAAAACTCTGAGCTCAGTTATGGAGCCAAACATCCAATGTTACTGGGAAAGGAGGGGTGGGTGTCAGAGTTATTGATACATGATGCTCATCAGAGGACCATGCACTGGGGGTTTGGAGATACCCTTACCAGCCTTCGTCAGAACTACTGGGTACTGAAGGGCCGAGCGGCTGTCAAAAGGGTGATAAAAAGTTGCACTGTCTGCCGGCGGTACGATGGGAGGACCCTACCATACCCAGGTCCCCAACCGCTGCCTCAGGAGTGGGTACATATTGACAGACCCTTTGAGACTGTGGGAATAGACTATACCGGGGATATCACGTTAAAGAACCCAGGAAACGATAGGGTAGGCCCTCAGAAGGTATATGTCTGCATGTTTACTTGTGCAACTACTCGAGCCGTACATTTGGAATCGGCAGAAGATATGTCGACAGAGACTTTCATGAAGTTGTTCAGGAGGTTTACAGCCAGATTCTCATGCCCGTGATTGATTATCTCGGACAATGGCACGAGCTTTAGAGCGGCCGATAAAGTTTTCAGGAATCTTAGGGACAACGGAGAAGTATGAGAGTATGTGAAGAGAATAGAGTGTGAGTGGAGGTTCATAGTTCCCAGAGTGTCTTGACAAGGGGGTTTCTATGAACGCATGGTGGGCACAGTCAAAAGGTGCATTCGGAAGGTCTTGCAGGGCAAGAGATTGAGCATTGATGAATTGAGGACAGTGTTAGCTGAGATGGAGGCAAGAGTCAATAACAGGCCTCTGACCTACATGCAAAATGGGATTGATGAGTAGGAAGCTCTCACCCCCAATCACATGCTGTTTGGAAGGAGGATTGAGCCCTTCTCCACAATTTTGAGCCAGCCTTCCAAGGAGCAGGATTATTATGGGCCAGATGGTCCCCCCATCAATGAAGAACTGCACAGGAGTCACAACAGACTGGTGAACACCCTAAATTAATAAAATAATTTTTTTATATGGGTCTATATACCATAATATGCTCCTAGTTATTAGTAGTCAAAAGATGTAACTGTTCCGGACCAAGCACTAACCACATAATGTAACTGATTCCAGAACTTGCACTAACAACATAATTAACTGTTCCGACCATGCACTAACAACAATAATGTAACTGTTCCAGACTTGCACTAACAACATAATGTAACTGTTCCGGACCATGCACTAACCACATACATGAAACGTTTACCGTGATCTGCACTAAGCGAACAAAATGTAACATGTTCCGGACCTGTCACAAACACCCTAATGTAACTGAGTTCCGACCTGCACTAACAACATAATTTAACTGTTCCATGACCTGCACTAAACAACGGGGGCGGGAGGCCGAAAGTAACTGTTTCCAGACCTGCACTAACAACATAAAGTGAATGACATGTATCCGGACCAGCACTAACACATAATGTACAACTGTTTTTTTCCGGTACCTGCTACTAACAACAAATGTAATAGTTCCATGACCTTGCACTAATCAACATAATGATAACGTTCCGGACCTGCACAAACAACAAAATGTAACTGTGTCCCAGACTGCACTAACAACATAATGTAACAGTTCCGGACCTTGCACTAACAACATAATATAAACTGTTCCGGACCTGCACAAGTCAACATAATGTACCTGTTCCGGAACAGTTATCATTATTTTGGTTAGTGCAAGTACTGGGACAGTACAATATGTTGTTAGTGCCGGGCCGGGCAGCAGATACATTAATGTTGTTAAGTGCAATTACTGGAACAATTACGGATCTATTGTTTGTTATGCAAGTCTCCGGAACAGTTTACATTATGTTTGTTATTGCATATGTCCGGAACAGTTTAACATTAAGTTGTTAGTGCAGGTCTGTACCAATTACATTATGGTTGTTAGTGCAGGTCTGGACATTACCTTAATGTTGTTAAGCAGGTCCGGAACAGTTTACAATATGTTGTTAGTGCAAGTTCCTGTGCAACAGATTTACATTAAGTTGTGGGTAAGTGCAAGTCTGGAAGCAGTTACATTATGTTTGTTGTGCAGGTCCGACAGTTTACATTATGTTTGAAGTCTGCAGGTCTGTACCAATCATTACATAAATGTGTTTGTTCGTGGCAGGTCCGGAACTGTTTACATTATGTTGTTAGTGGCAGTCCGGAAGCAGTTACATTCTGTTGTTAGTGCAGGTCTGGAACAGTTATAACTATTATGTTTTTAGTGCAGGTCTGGAACAGTACATTATGTGTGTTAGATTCAAGAGGTCCGGAACAGTTACATTAAGTTGTTATTGCAGGTCCCGGAACAGTACATTATAGTTGTTGATTAGCAGATCCGTGAACAGTACATTTAAGTGGAGGGGTTAGTGCATGGTCCGGAAAAGTTACATTTATGTTGTTAGTGCAAGTCTGGAACAGATACATATGTTGTTTAAGTGCGTGATTCGGGCGGAACAGTTACGGTAATATGTGTGGTGTTAGTGCAGGTCTGAGGAAAGTTACATTATGTTGTTTAGAGCAGGTCCCGGAACAGTTACATTATTTCTATACAATTAACTGAGCATAATTATGCGTAGACATAAAAAAAAATTAATATTCTCATTTATGATAAAGGTAACGACAGAACTACTTACAACGTTAATGAGTTAGATTTGTTCCAACTATATGAACACCGACTGACTGTAGAATTACTTTTTTGGCAAGACAAGACTGTGACGCTCACACAAGATATTTAACGAACCTTTCCTTACTTACCACTCCCTCACTTCATTTAACCCCTCCCTTCCTCACGGACGACTCCCTACCTCGCCCACTCACCCTCCCTTCCTTCCTCCCTCCTCCGTCCCTCCCTCCGTCCCACCACATCGCCCTACAACACTTTCTTCCTCCCTCCATGCAATGTTTGCAAGAGAAGATTGGGGAGAGCGAAGGGGATGCAAGGCATAAATAACTGTGCAGAACGAATCTTCATAGATAAATAAATAGCCAATACAAATACTCTTGTTATTCGTTTGTTTTAAGCTTACATGAAACCTTCATACCAAGGAGTGAAGAACCTACTACTGAACTAAATACCTGGAATACGGTGGGCCTAGATAGCATTCACTCTATGGGTCCTGAGAGAAGACAATCGGAAGCGGTAGGTGGTGCCACTAACAACAATCATCCACTAAATCCATCGAAACTGGGCAACTGTCGCAGGGGATGTGGAAGACAGACAACGGAGCGAGATATCGGCGATTACTTAAGGAGACAGACAGCAACAGGCAGCCACTACTATCCAGACAAACCTTGACGCTGAAATGTAAGAAAACTAGTAATAAGAAGATCATCAGGGAAAGAGTATGGAGTGGCAGCACTGAGAAAGGAACTGGCTCAAACAAGACAATCAGACCGTTTCAGGGAAGGAAATCCTACTATCACAAACCAAGCGGATGGTGAGTTCTACAATAAGGTAACAGAAATAAGACAGGAGAAAGTGGATGGGTGGGCTGCATCTATACATGTCTGCTAATCAAAGGCTTAGACACAGAACAAACCTCCACGAGCCTTGTTAAGGGGGGGGGGAAAAAACAGAGGAGCAGTCAAAATAGCAATGAATAATTACTACAATGAAATTGGATTCAGGAAATACGGGAGGCGCGGGCGAGCGGAGCGGAGGAAGGAAACAATGTTGTGTTTGCATGTGGCGCGGTGTCATGTGGGGTGCACTTGACGTAGTGGGAGTACCACAAAGTGTCAGTCCTAGGTACAATGCTGTTTCTAATATAATGTGAATGACAAATAGATGGGACAGATTTAGAGGTGTCCCTGTTTGTCAGACAATATGAAGCTAACATAAAAAGAATACAAGTGGACGCGGATCAGGAAGTCCTACAAGGAACTCTGACACAGAATGCGATTCTGGTCCGACAAAACAGACCCCTGGAGTTATAATCCCAGCAAGAGTAAAGTTATGAGTTCGGGGAAGGACAAAGGACGACCTCAGACGGAATATAGAGTCCTAAGAGATCAACGGATGCATAACTCACTTACTAGGATAAAGGATTCTAGGTGGTAGAGGAATCATACCTAGCAAGCTCCTGACGCGCACATCACCAAATAACTGCTGATGTCCTAGATGGGGCGCTCTGAGAACCCTACAGCAGAGAGTTTCACATAAATTAGGGATCCATCTAAGGACACTTCTCCTGCGGAACTCCAGTTTCAAGTGGCCGTGTTGCTGATTGCTGTGTCTTTAAATGGTGACGTACGATCCCTATAAGTAATGTTAAGTATTTGATAAGCAAGCGCATGGCCTCTTGATACCTGGTGAGTGATCAAGTTTGAGGAGTGTAGTAGGATTCGGTGGTCTACTGTAGTCAAAAGCTTGTTCTTAGGTCAAAAAAAAACCTAGTGGAAATCCCTATTTCCAATGCTGTGTAAAGGCAGACAAGCATTTTTTCTGAGATTGCAAACATATAGTGCTTTTATTTTTCCTGAATCCAAACTGGTTCATGGTCTGAGTATGTTTTGAGCCGTTATAAATGAATACAGTCTTCACCTGTGCACGAGTTTCTCAAAGAATTTTGGATATCAATGTTAAGTTAGATATTGTGCCTATAGTGTTGTTTAAGTCTGTAGTTCACCACCTTTAAGTATTGGTGTTACCCTTGCATCTGAGTAGATTCAGGAATGGTGGCTAGTCACTATTGACTGTATAAAAAGTATGAAAAGCATGCTAAAGGACATGGGCCGCTCGCTTGTACAGTAATGGTGGGACATGAGACAGATACCCCGAGTTAGTTTTTTAAGTGAGCTTTATGAGTGGTGGGAAGAGTGTGGATGGCGGGCATTTGTGTCGCTAAGATGTTAGTAAAGAGATGACCGAATATCAAGTGTGGAGAAGAGTATGAAGCGGGCAGTGTGTCTATAATTCTAGTAAATAGTGATGAGCGTAATTATAAAATGGAGGTAGGACGAGTGTTATGAGGGATAACCACTTTGACCTTAATGTTTGAATACAATACTGTTGATAAATGTAGTGTTGGTGATGACATTTAGTGATGCTTGTAATGTTAGTGGGGAGGGAATGATGAGTGGGTGGTACCACCAATCATACATACACACATGAACAGCGTGAGCTCTGAGTTTACGAAACACCCACCGGGCCTTATATACCTGTGTAAGTGCACTTAAAAAGACTGTAGAAATTGATAAGGTCTTCTGTTTATTTATATTAACTGTGGAAAATTTTTAATTTCCCGAAACAATCGTGCCTAATATATGTTTAATGTTCGCTATGAGTCCAACAAAATTTTTGACCCATAGGAATAGAACCACGATTCCTTTGCGCATGCGCGGATTGTGCAGGGGGAGAGGTCGACTCGGGGGCCATGGGGGAGGCGGGAGTGTTTTGAATATAGTGGGAGTGAGAGGCTGGTAAAAGCATGGAATGCATGAAATTTGGCGTTCAACGGCGGCCTAAGGATTAATAAAAGGCCTCATTCATAATGTAATGAAGTGTCGTAACTGTTCCTGGTGGCGAGTGAGGGAACAAATTTTTACGGACCGTAACAGTAAAAAAGTGGTAAAATGAGTGAAAGGGCGGAGGAGTGTATAGGAGACCGGGCGCCTGGCGCGTCACCAAGTGGACTGTGACCCGGGGGGGAAAATAACCTTAGGTATTTAATCATCACACAACGGTCTCAATCTTAATGGAGTGAACTCTAATGTGTAAAATAATTATGAGACATTAAAGATACGTACATGTGAATTGTAATGTAATTATTATACAACACTAAAGTTAAGAGGGTGCCGGGTAGCGTTGAAAGTGAAATAAGTCGCCTATTCTCGAGGGGTGGGGGGGGCCGAGTGAACGACCTAAGGACCTCATTCCCGTGACGAGGATAATGAAGTTCATTGATCACGACTTCTAAACCGAGACAAATCCATCCCCCCCAAAGTAAAAGCAGGGGTGTTCACGTTAGCACGTTAAGGTTAGACCTGAAACAATAAGTGTCATGGGCCGAGACTGTTCAATCTGCCTCCCAGCACACTATAAGGGGGTTTACCAACAGACCCCTGGCATGCTTCAAGCTGGCACTGACAAGCAATCCTAAAGTCAGTTCCCGGATGCAGCTCGGGCTGTGGGCTCGTAGTAGTTGTTTTGCGTGCAGCCAGCAGCAACAGCCAGGATGATAATCAAGGCTCTGATTCCACCAGGATGCCTGTCTCAAACGGGCCAGCGGGGGGCGGTTGACCCCCGGAACATCTCTCTCTCCAGTAAACTCCAGGTGGAACCTCGTCCAGCTGGAATGAGAACCGGTGTAGTTGTAGCAGGACATTCGAAATAGGGGGAGAATTGAGTGAATGGCGGAAATAAGGAGTATCACTCACCCACAGTTAAGTACGGGGGGGGGGGGGGCCCTATCTTATGTTAATAGCAACTGATACTGTGGCCAGTTAGAAAGTTATGAAATTGTATAGTAATGAGTGATCCAGCTACATCAATGACCAATACCAGACAGAATCTCTGGAAGTGGAGTGATTATGTGAAGAAAAGATAAGATAAGATTTCGTTCGGCATTATTAAAACCTCCGGAGGGTTAGCCACCCAGGATACCCATCGAAAGATCAGTGCTCATCGGAGGACTGTCTAACAATATTTCCATTTGGGGTCCCTTAATCTTGTCCCCCAGGATGGCACCCATCACCAGTCGACTAACACCCAGGTACCCTCTATTTGGTCTGCTAGGAAATCCAGGACAACAGGTGTAAGGAAACGTGTCCGAAATGTTTTCCACCCGCCGGGAAATCAACCCGGGCCCTCCGTGTGTGAAAGCGGGAGCTTTAGCCACCAGCCACCGGGCCACTTACAGTGTTTGTACAAGTGTTTACCTTGATGGATTATATCCAATGTGTAACGCTACCCCCCCCCCCTCAATTCCATTCAGTTACACTAATATAATCTATACAGTCCACAATGTAATTAGTAGCCACGTACTTGTTGGGTGCTAAATCCAATCCCTACTGGAATCGGATAGATATGGATTAGATTGTGAGGAGTCGAAGGGACCACCTGCCATGACCGGGGTGGTAATTTTTCTCACATGACTACACGGTTGACTACAGTAACAATCTGGTTGTCTCCCAAAACACAGATGATGAGATCAAACTAAATGTAAATTATGTGATCAAGGCATAGGACACTCTCTTAACACTAAGTGCTTAATTGTCCACACATTAGGAATACAGAGACAGACATAGTAATAACCTATGTGTGACATGATTCCCCCCAGTATAACTTATTAATGAAAATAAATACCAGATTAACTAAGCAAATTTCCTATCATTAGCTTGTAACCGATAGGTGAACTATAGATAAGTAGAAAATAATCAATCCATAGAGTAATACCTTAACCCTTTGGGGCCGTAGTTTCCCAAGGCCTTTTTGTGTATCCATAATGCTCTCCTCTCGCGCTTAACCGATCGTGGTCCACAGGATGGATATGGGGTGTGGGGCACAATAATCTATAGCCACTTCGTGGCAAAATATCTTAAAATCACATATGAGATTACTACTTTCTGTCTATAATGTTGAGGTACATACAGGTAATGCATCCTAGAAAATTTTCCATATGAACAATTTTTTCATTATGCTAAGAAACTCAACAAAATATTCCCATGACGAGCGCTAATAATGGATCCAACACTCGAATAAACTTTCTATATTAAGCTGGAAATACATCTGCATCACTGGTACTAAAAAGACTATTCATGACCTCATCATAAGTAACCACGGAGAACCCCATTGAAGATTGTGGTGTCCTATAAGAGGGGGGGGGGTGTCAAGACAGTCCCCTGATAAAAATTCCAACCCCCTAAATTGGGACCTTATCATTTGTTTGCATATAACCTCAAATCAACTACCTCCTTAGTGTTCTATATAATAAAAAAAAAAAAAAAAACACTTCCCCATCTAACTCTTCATATAAGAAAACAAGGGGCTACAGTCAACACGTGTTAGGATTTATATTGGGAACTTCTGCTCCTCAACATATTTTAACTTTTACGCTCCTGCTGATAAGTTAATTATACATTGGAGCTCCCAACTTGTTGCCTCCAGTCTGAACCTACTCTTATATGGCGATTACAACCCGAGACCCAAAAACATTGAAACCACAGTGTGGTAATCTTCGTAATGTGCAATCACTGGTTGCTCACTCATAAACATCATGATAATTGCAAATATGTAGGTGACGCTTGGAAGCCCTACACATATCTATGGAGGCCGTCCCTTGATCCGTGCCTGGGCTTCAACATACTTTTCCAGTCTGTGATTCTTCATGTAACAGATATATCGGGTCTGATCATTTCCCTAGGCTCACCTCAACTAGAGATAGGGAAATAGCACTATACCTTCTTGTGGGATATTCAACGGAAACGTTTAAAATGTTTCCGCTGTAAACTGATCAGCAGATGACATTGTTATGCCCATGGGGTTACTGGGGACTGGTATAATTCCTGAGTGTTCCTCTGAAGAACCTTTCATAACAAATGGCGTCCTTGTGAGCAGATATTCCGAACTACTTAGAGCCGCCCACTGAAAACCTCTTGGTAGGTGTCGGCTCACACCCAACAAACTTCCATAAAAATCATAACCTCCTTCACGGGGGAGAACCATACTTATTACAATGATTCTAAACTTCGTACACTGAAGCGGTGGGGGGGGGTACTGCTCGCCAGACAAGGCCTAGCCTATAGAAAACATCGTACCCAGGAATGCTGAGGCCTCTTCCAAAACTGCCCTATGCTGCTGCCAGAGAGCGTATGACAGAGCTGCGGCGACAGAGGCTGTGTGGGAAAAATTATTCCAACGTGGACTTAAGTCACTCTTACCTTCTTAAACATTCGGATGGATAATGTGCAAATAGGTAGGTGACCATGAAACCTGCACTACAAATCTAGAGGAGGCGTCCTTGATCTGTGCCTTGGCTTCAACATTACATTTGCCAGCTGTGCAGTCTTCCATTGAAACAAGATATAGCGTCATGCGGACTATTTCCCTATGGGCTACTAGCCTCACTAGATATTGGTAATGAGCACTATCCTTTCTTGGATGGGAATAATCAAACGGAAACGATTTAATAAGTCCCACTGATCAGCATGATGAACTTTGTTGGGCACATGTTTACTATGACTGGTATAATTCCTGAGATATCCTCTGTAAAGACCTTTAACAATGGCCTTTGAGAGAGCAGTATCAAACTACTTAAGCCGCCACTGAAACCTCATGGTACACTAAACCCAACAAACTTCCATATAACATACCTCCTTCAAAAAGCATACTTATTACAATGATTCTAAACTTCGTACACTGAAACGTACTGCTCGCAGACTAGGCTAAGCACAATAGAAAACATCGTACCCCTGGAATGCTTGACACTTCTGCAAACTGCCCTGCTGCTGCCAGAGAGCGTATGAACAGATCGCGGCCGAACAGACAGGGAAAAATTGTCAACGCCTTAATGCTCGCACCCCACTTAGCCGGCATTGAGGACATAAATAGAAATTTAGGGTAACAGAACTGGGCAAATCGCGCACCCTGCATCCCTTACAAGGGCAAATGAGTTAGTCAGTAATTGGGCTTCTACTCTAGCTAGACAATCTTTCCCAGTACCACACAGGAAAAAAAAAATGACAATATGATTGCAAGGAGAGACTATGTTTTTAGCTTATGATTGGCACAGCAAAAGAAGAAGACTGCAACATTCCTTTCACTAAGGAAATATAGAACTAGATGGCAGGACACTAACTAATGGCAACTCCACGATCGCCGGATGAGGATGGTAACATTACTTACAGACATACTCAGATTGCTGTGTCGAGGCACCAGGTAATCCATTACTTGATTTATATAACATGAGCTATGCAACTGGGGAGCTCCCTACAAACTTGTACCAACCGCCTCATTCATTCCAATGTCGAAAGCCCAAACACAAAAATGCATTTCGCCGGCAAGGGGGGAACTCTTACTAGGCTGCTTGTGTAAAACATTTGAGAGTCGGCAGGATGATTCTAATATCAGTTCACATGTACAAATCAAACAATTAATTTTGTCTCACCCGGTTACATGTTTCAAGCATGGAAAAGGAGCGTGCATCATTGCATATCCACCTTGTCACATCGCTGCTGCAACTGCCCAGCTCATACACTACCTACCTTGACCTTAAATTAATCCGCTTTCGATTGTAGCCAGAGTTCCGACATATGTAATCATTAGCGAACTTGCTAGAATGGATGTTGGAGGATGGCTTCACAGCTTGATTACAGGCTACCTGCCAACAGAAAAATCGTCTGTGTTGAACCATGGACATAGAAGTGTAACTAAAGACTTTGAATAGGAACCCCACAGGGAGGAATGCTCATTCCCACACTGTTCAATAATCCTAAATAATGCATTACTTAATGCTAAGCCTATCCATCCCCATCATTATATGAATAGGTTTAGCTGATGAAATAATGATTCACACCACCGTATTCTCCAAACACCCAAAACATTCTTAATCATGTACAACCTCGAGTCAGGACCTGGTGCTGAAATCTCTACAGATAACATAGTCACACCATAGACAACATCAACTACATTCTGAGTAGTAGTGACTATAACCCTCAATGACCAAAATACCTCTCAAGCAAAATACTTGTCCAAACTACCTACCACTACAGATATCAGTAAGTAGAACTCAACACACAACTCAAGGTATATAAAAAACTCATAATTTAAAACCTAGAATTAGATTGATCACGTTTGACCCTGAATTTTCCCCCTAAAACCTCCATAAACTGACACCCGCATCAAAACCTATAGGAAAGTAACTGCCTTTATTACACTCAGCATCACAAGCCACGGCACTATCCTAAACAAGGAGGTGCTAAAAGTTCTATCAGTACTTAACTACAACATCAGGTCCCTTAAGCAAACACTATGATTTACAACTTAAGGGGCACCTAAAATGGAGGAAAAAGCAAATAATATAGTTGCCGTAATAACACCAGAGTCAGCTCTGGAAGAAACTCACCACACACGAGCTTTTAAATGCGTCTGCACAAAATCAATTAAACCAGCAAATAATAAGAAGCCTACTAGACTGGAGGGATACACAGACCTCATCATCACTACAATGATTTGATCGATAAGAACATGTCCACCATATCAAACAATATACCATATCACAACATCTCAATGAGGTTCACAGACATGTATGCGTGGATCCGGGTCCGACACGACAAAATAGACTTAGTCACAGGGAGCATTCACCAAATTCAACTTCAATGACCAAAAACAAAAGATTGACCAAGTCAACCAAGTCCTAACCGATATAAGCTGGGAAGATAAAGCTAAGCAACACAGACCCAAACTTATGCCATAGAACATATTAACTCGGTGGCACTCGATGTATGCACAAGGCTTAATCCTCTAAGAAAAAGGAGAGTAAGATGTAAAATAGAAATAGACAGTCGCTCCCTTTACAGTTCTACGGAAAAGAATACGCAGTAGCTGCTAAAAAGAGGTCAATAATATCAGAAATGCGCAGGGAGACACTGTCAGAGAAATATCAAGCATCGAACTTAAGCTACAAAGAAATCCTTTAGAGTCAGGAATCCGCGGAAGGGGAAAACTAAAGCCATAAATGAAATCGAATAGAAACCCCAAAGTAATTCTTCACCTATGCCTAATCAAAATCGAGAACACGTCCCTAATTGTGGGCCCCTGGTACCTACCTTAAACAAGATTGGTCCTACAACAGATGACAGCAAAGGAACAAGTGGGATGTGAGCTACACAAGTCCCAAATATGACTCAGTTTTTCTGAGTGCAAAGCCGCTAACACCAATCTGAAGAGTCGAAGATCAAAAATAATGAATGATTTTATGTAGAGACCACAAATTTGTGACTACCGCGCACAAGCCAATCCGATGTTTATCCTGACGGCCAAATGCACTTCGAACAGTCGATAAATGACATGCCCGATGCACCTCTGCCCTAAATATCTCAGGGCCAGACTCATGAACTCTTGTGTATTTCATGCAAGAACGTGCAGAAGCCCCTAATCACGAGCCTTTTCCATCCTATGGAGAGGGAGCATGACACTGGGGTTCGTCCCTCATTTACTAAAACAACAGACATAGCCCCCCACTTCTCCACAAAAGGGGGCAGTAAAGCAACAGCAAAGAACTGCCGGATACCAATATCACAAACATCCCATATCATAAAAATCTTTGAAAGGGTCCTAAGAAGCATAGATCACCACCCACTAGAAACCCATCATTACACAACCCAGGGCAACCTGGTTTAGAACAGGTCGCTCCTGTCTGTCTCAACTACTGGATACTACGACAAGGTCCTAAATGCCACTAAAAGAACAAAAAGAAGCAGAGTAATATATACCGACTTTGCAAAAGCCTTCGACAAGTGTGACCATGGCGTAAGAAGGCGCACAAAATACGCGCTAAAGGAATAACAGGAAAGTATGATGGACGATGGAATCAGATAAATTTCCCTCACTAACATAACACAGAGAGTAGTCGTCAACAGAGTAAAGAAGCCGAGGCAGCTTACAGTGAAAAGCTCCTGTTCCACAAGGCACCGTACTAGCTCCCATCATGTTCCTCATCCCCTCATATCCGACCGAGTTCAGGACAAGGATGTCAGGGGGGGCCACAGCACCGTGTCTTCCTTTGCAGATGACACCTCAGATCTCTGCATGACAGTGTCTTCCACAGCAGACAGCTGCAAGGTGCTCCAGGCGGACATCAACAAATCTTTCATGGAGTCTGCGAAAACAATATTCATGTACAAACGATGAAAATTTCCAATTACTCAGATATTGGTAAACATGAGGAAATTAAATCGTCATCAAGTACAAAAACAAATTCTGGCCACAAAATAAGAGCGAAACCACACCAACGTCAAAGCAGACCTGGAGTGATTATATGTCGGAGATCTACTTCAAGAACCATAACATTGATCAATCGCATCTGCTAGAAAAATGACAGGATGGATAATAGAGAACTTCAAACTAGGGAAGGGCCAAGCCCATGATGACACTCATCAGGTCTAACTTGTTCTATCAGGCTGGAATATGCCTGCAGCTCTAAACAGCACCTTCAAGGCAGTGAAATTGCCGAGGGGGCTCTATAAAATGTACAGAAACTTTCACGGGCGCGATAACGGAGGATAAAACCTCAATACTGGGAGCGCTTGAGGTTTCTAAACCTGTATTCCCTGGAACGCAGGAGGGAGAGATACATGATTATATTCACCTGAGATATCAATCCTAGAGGACTAGAACCGAAGCGTTGCACCACAAAATCACTCACTACGAAAGCAAAAAGACTTGGCGAGACGATGCCCCAAACTCCCCAATGAAAAGCATGGGTGTCCACTAGCACGTAAAGAGACCATACAAAAAGTGTCAGGGGACCGAGAGACGGTCAACTGCCTCCCACACAGACATAAGGGGGATTAAACCCAACAGTCCCCTGCATCATTCAAGAAGCTGGCACTGAACAAGCACCTAAAGGCAGTACTAACCTGATCACGCGGGCTGTGGCTCGTACGTTGGTTTCGTGCAGGGCCAGCAGCAACAGCCTGGTTGACAGGCGCTGATCCACCATGATGCCTGGTCACAGACCGGGCGCGCGGGGGCGTGTTGACGGGGGGGGCCCGAATACTCACTCCAGGTAAACTCCAGGCTATGAATGGGACCTCCTAGCACTCCCCTGAATTACTAAAGACAAACCTTCTCCTGCAATATTCTCTTACTGAGACTGGACTTAAGCAGGACACACTAGATATCAATCTAACCCTCTACCAGGATTACACCGCAATTTCACAACTGCAGAACAAACCAAGTTTGGGGTGGTATTGCAATCTATTACTCTAACCCAATTACTGTCTTTAGCACCACTTGCTTTAGTGATGAATAATGGGGAATACATTTTGCTAATTTTACTGGAAAAAACATTAAGACGGACTATAACTAATCGGTGTGGTCCAATTAAACCGGATACCTCACACAAACATCCCAAATTTCAGGGGAGAGAAATTAAAGCACTAATAACAACAGACAAATGAATAAGCACCACCATCTGCTTAGTGGGGCTAGGACTGACTTCAACATCAACCTTTTGGCTTACTAGAATGAGTCAGTCCTGTAACATGATTTCATCAACACTAGAACAACACACTTCGTCTCATACCAACACAATAACTAACCAACCAGGCTCACTGAGACAAGTTGCACCTCATAATATACCCACATATGGACCAATAAACAGCCCCCACTTAAATCATTATCAATGGAAATCACAGAAAGCACTACAGACCACTTACCCGGAGGGGACCTTCCTCCTGACAACCATTAGAAAACCACGCACTTGAATAAAACAAAGTCCAACATTTAAGAAAAAACACCATGACGAGCCTCAGTAAGTGAAGATCACAAGCTGACCTAGAGACTGTTGTTGGCCTAACAGAATTCTCCAATGCCATGGTATTGAAGACAGGACAGACATTTTCTTTAAAACAAATTACTTAACTATACAACAAACATTGTCCTATAAAATCAAAACAGATCACAAAACAAACGCTTGGGATGCCCAAGGCTAACCAGCACCATTCTGTGAAATCCGCTTGACAAGAAAACACCAAAAAGAAAAGCAATATAGACAGGGCTTAATACCAAAGATACTCTTAAACACTATTCAACACTCTCACCAAATGATAAAAAAGCCAACAAACTATACTTCTTCCATAAGAATTTCACAGACACATAGAGGAGATATAAAAAAGACCTTGAAAACACTCTCTCAAATCTAGGACCCACAAACTGAGAAAAACCAAGAATATGTCCAAACTAAACCTAATAAACACACACTGCATCCCACTACACAGCTTAACAAGATAAACGACTTCTTCACACACATAGGAACTAATCTCGCCAGTAAAAATCCCACATACCAATGCCCGGCGGGGGATGGCCGGAGAACAACCTAGATGGAAAATTCCCTAATTCCTTCTAACTATGCACCAACTGAGCCCACTGAAGTCATGGGGGGGGGGTCTGAGATCATAAGTTCCCACTTAAAAATAACTCGGTGGAATCTGTCTCCAGTCACTCCATTACTTGAAAAGCGAGCGGCCTTCATGACCTTTCGCATGCTATTACATTACTTTTAAACAAGTCAATAGAGACTAGCACCTACCTGAAACTACCCAAGGATGGCAAGGGTACCAACCAATACTTAAAGGGTGGTGACCCTTACTCATACTTAAACAATCTTATAGGCCAATATCATAACTTACGCATTATGCTATCCAAAAACTTTGAGAAACTTCGTGCACATGAGCTGTTTCCATTTATAACGGGGGCTCAAAACATACTCACACCCCTGCCCGTATGGATTCAGGTAAAAATAAAACAACTAATGTAATGCAATCAAAAAATGCTTAGATCTGCTTTACACAGCATTGGAAAATAAGTAATATCCACTAGAAATTTTTATTAGACCCTAAGAAAAGCTTTTGTGCGACACAGTTATACCACGACCTCCAACTCCACAAACTAAGATCACTACGGTATACGAAGGCCATGCGCTAGCATATTTCAAATCTTACATACTAAAATAGGTATCAGTACTGTCCCCAAGGGTTTAAAGCCACGGGAGCAATCAGAACACGCCACTTGATATCTGAGAAGTACGCAGCATGGGAAGTGTCGCTTGAATGACTATCCTACATTTATGTAGTGACACTCACTGCTTAGGAATCTCAGGCGCCCATTAAGGGCATCAGCAGATTATTTGGGAGGGATGCGGAGGTTCGCATGTCAGGAGCTGTGCTAGGTAAGATTCTCACGGGCATCCTAGATCCTTTAATACCTAAGTGAGTTCTGCATCCTTTAGATTCTCTATAGCTATATTCCGTCCTGAGGTCGGTCCCTTTGTCCTTATACCCGAACATCATCACTTTACACTTGCTGGTATTAAAGCTCCAGGGTCGCTTTGTCGTTGATCCAGAATCGCATTCTGATCAGATTTCTTGTAGGCTTACCTGATCCTCGTCCACTTGTATTCTTTTATTACTTCATATTGGTCTGCATACAGGGACACCTAGCTAAATCAGTCCCCCATCTATTATGTCAATCACATATACTAGAAACAGCAATGTACGCTAGGACTGTACCTTTGTGGAACATCCACTCGTCAAGTGGGCTACCCACACTGACACCATCATCGCCACATTCAAACACACGAATGTTTCCTTCCTGTTATGTTATTTCCTGATCCAAGTAGAACTTTTCATGCAATTTCTGCCTGTGCACCACTGTTTATTTGTTAACGAAGTCTCATGATGTGTACGTGACATAATATCCTTCTTGCATTCAAAGAAGATGCAGCCACACGCCATCCCAGCTTTTCTCCATGTCTAATTTCTGTTACCTATATTGTAGAACTCCATTAGGTATTGTGATGTAGTATTTTCTTCCCTGAAACTCTCGGTGTTATTATTCCTGTATTGTCATGTTGGTGGAGCCAGTTATCCTTCTAGTGCTCTAGCCACACTTTTCCCTTATGATCTTCTTATGATACGTTTACATACATTTCAAGCGACACAGGTATTTGTAGTTAAGTGCTGCCAAGTCTTTCTGCTCCTTAAAATGAACACTTTGCTGTCTTCTTGGGGTCCACATCCCAGGCAGTTGCCCAGTTTCGATGGATTAAATGATCTAACAATGTTTGTTAGTGGCACACCTACTCTGCAACCGATTCTTCTCTCGGACCGCATATAGTGATGCCTATCTAGGCCCACCGTCTCCAGTTATCAAGTTCACGTAGGATATGGGGGATACTTCATCAACCTCCTTGGGTATGCAGGTACTCCATGAAGTTCAAACAAACGAATAAAGAGTATTAGAATAGGCCTAAATATACTATGAAGATCTTTCGTGGCAAGTTATTTATGCATTGCAAGTCCTCCCCAATCTTCACTTGCAACATGCAAGGAGGAGGAAGAAAGAGTTGAAGGGCGATGTGGGAGGGACTGAGGGAGGGCGGGAGGAAGGAGGAAGAAGGGAGGGAGAAGTGGGAGGTAGGGAGAGAGAGATTGAAGGGAGGGGTTAGGTGAAGTGAGGGATTGAAATAAAGGAAGTTTATGGTTAAATATATTTAGTATAGCGTCACAGTCGTGTCCACACAGTAAAACTTCCTCCTCATCGGGGGAGTAGGAGCCCGAGGACGGTGGGGATTTGGAACAAATCAAACAAATACTATGTACAGTAGTTCTGTCTAACCTTTAAGCAATAAATTAATAAAATAATTTTTTTATATGGGTCTATATACCATAATATGCTCCTAGTTATTAGTAGTCAAAAGATGTAACTGTTCCGGACCAAGCACTAACCACATAATGTAACTGATTCCAGAACTTGCACTAACAACATAATTAACTGTTCCGACCATGCACTAACAACAATAATGTAACTGTTCCAGACTTGCACTAACAACATAATGTAACTGTTCCGGACCATGCACTAACCACATACATGAAACGTTTACCGTGATCTGCACTAAGCGAACAAAATGTAACATGTTCCGGACCTGTCACAAACACCCTAATGTAACTGAGTTCCGACCTGCACTAACAACATAATTTAACTGTTCCATGACCTGCACTAAACAACGGGGGCGGGAGGCCGAAAGTAACTGTTTCCAGACCTGCACTAACAACATAAAGTGAATGACATGTATCCGGACCAGCACTAACACATAATGTACAACTGTTTTTTTCCGGTACCTGCTACTAACAACAAATGTAATAGTTCCATGACCTTGCACTAATCAACATAATGATAACGTTCCGGACCTGCACAAACAACAAAATGTAACTGTGTCCCAGACTGCACTAACAACATAATGTAACAGTTCCGGACCTTGCACTAACAACATAATATAAACTGTTCCGGACCTGCACAAGTCAACATAATGTACCTGTTCCGGAACAGTTATCATTATTTTGGTTAGTGCAAGTACTGGGACAGTACAATATGTTGTTAGTGCCGGGCCGGGCAGCAGATACATTAATGTTGTTAAGTGCAATTACTGGAACAATTACGGATCTATTGTTTGTTATGCAAGTCTCCGGAACAGTTTACATTATGTTTGTTATTGCATATGTCCGGAACAGTTTAACATTAAGTTGTTAGTGCAGGTCTGTACCAATTACATTATGGTTGTTAGTGCAGGTCTGGACATTACCTTAATGTTGTTAAGCAGGTCCGGAACAGTTTACAATATGTTGTTAGTGCAAGTTCCTGTGCAACAGATTTACATTAAGTTGTGGGTAAGTGCAAGTCTGGAAGCAGTTACATTATGTTTGTTGTGCAGGTCCGACAGTTTACATTATGTTTGAAGTCTGCAGGTCTGTACCAATCATTACATAAATGTGTTTGTTCGTGGCAGGTCCGGAACTGTTTACATTATGTTGTTAGTGGCAGTCCGGAAGCAGTTACATTCTGTTGTTAGTGCAGGTCTGGAACAGTTATAACTATTATGTTTTTAGTGCAGGTCTGGAACAGTACATTATGTGTGTTAGATTCAAGAGGTCCGGAACAGTTACATTAAGTTGTTATTGCAGGTCCCGGAACAGTACATTATAGTTGTTGATTAGCAGATCCGTGAACAGTACATTTAAGTGGAGGGGTTAGTGCATGGTCCGGAAAAGTTACATTTATGTTGTTAGTGCAAGTCTGGAACAGATACATATGTTGTTTAAGTGCGTGATTCGGGCGGAACAGTTACGGTAATATGTGTGGTGTTAGTGCAGGTCTGAGGAAAGTTACATTATGTTGTTTAGAGCAGGTCCCGGAACAGTTACATTATTTCTATACAATTAACTGAGCATAATTATGCGTAGACATAAAAAAAAATTAATATTCTCATTTATGATAAAGGTAACGACAGAACTACTTACAACGTTAATGAGTTAGATTTGTTCCAACTATATGAACACCGACTGACTGTAGAATTACTTTTTTGGCAAGACAAGACTGTGACGCTCACACAAGATATTTAACGAACCTTTCCTTACTTACCACTCCCTCACTTCATTTAACCCCTCCCTTCCTCACGGACGACTCCCTACCTCGCCCACTCACCCTCCCTTCCTTCCTCCCTCCTCCGTCCCTCCCTCCGTCCCACCACATCGCCCTACAACACTTTCTTCCTCCCTCCATGCAATGTTTGCAAGAGAAGATTGGGGAGAGCGAAGGGGATGCAAGGCATAAATAACTGTGCAGAACGAATCTTCATAGATAAATAAATAGCCAATACAAATACTCTTGTTATTCGTTTGTTTTAAGCTTACATGAAACCTTCATACCAAGGAGTGAAGAACCTACTACTGAACTAAATACCTGGAATACGGTGGGCCTAGATAGCATTCACTCTATGGGTCCTGAGAGAAGACAATCGGAAGCGGTAGGTGGTGCCACTAACAACAATCATCCACTAAATCCATCGAAACTGGGCAACTGTCGCAGGGGATGTGGAAGACAGACAACGGAGCGAGATATCGGCGATTACTTAAGGAGACAGACAGCAACAGGCAGCCACTACTATCCAGACAAACCTTGACGCTGAAATGTAAGAAAACTAGTAATAAGAAGATCATCAGGGAAAGAGTATGGAGTGGCAGCACTGAGAAAGGAACTGGCTCAAACAAGACAATCAGACCGTTTCAGGGAAGGAAATCCTACTATCACAAACCAAGCGGATGGTGAGTTCTACAATAAGGTAACAGAAATAAGACAGGAGAAAGTGGATGGGTGGGCTGCATCTATACATGTCTGCTAATCAAAGGCTTAGACACAGAACAAACCTCCACGAGCCTTGTTAAGGGGGGGGGGAAAAAACAGAGGAGCAGTCAAAATAGCAATGAATAATTACTACAATGAAATTGGATTCAGGAAATACGGGAGGCGCGGGCGAGCGGAGCGGAGGAAGGAAACAATGTTGTGTTTGCATGTGGCGCGGTGTCATGTGGGGTGCACTTGACGTAGTGGGAGTACCACAAAGTGTCAGTCCTAGGTACAATGCTGTTTCTAATATAATGTGAATGACAAATAGATGGGACAGATTTAGAGGTGTCCCTGTTTGTCAGACAATATGAAGCTAACATAAAAAGAATACAAGTGGACGCGGATCAGGAAGTCCTACAAGGAACTCTGACACAGAATGCGATTCTGGTCCGACAAAACAGACCCCTGGAGTTATAATCCCAGCAAGAGTAAAGTTATGAGTTCGGGGAAGGACAAAGGACGACCTCAGACGGAATATAGAGTCCTAAGAGATCAACGGATGCATAACTCACTTACTAGGATAAAGGATTCTAGGTGGTAGAGGAATCATACCTAGCAAGCTCCTGACGCGCACATCACCAAATAACTGCTGATGTCCTAGATGGGGCGCTCTGAGAACCCTACAGCAGAGAGTTTCACATAAATTAGGGATCCATCTAAGGACACTTCTCCTGCGGAACTCCAGTTTCAAGTGGCCGTGTTGCTGATTGCTGTGTCTTTAAATGGTGACGTACGATCCCTATAAGTAATGTTAAGTATTTGATAAGCAAGCGCATGGCCTCTTGATACCTGGTGAGTGATCAAGTTTGAGGAGTGTAGTAGGATTCGGTGGTCTACTGTAGTCAAAAGCTTGTTCTTAGGTCAAAAAAAAACCTAGTGGAAATCCCTATTTCCAATGCTGTGTAAAGGCAGACAAGCATTTTTTCTGAGATTGCAAACATATAGTGCTTTTATTTTTCCTGAATCCAAACTGGTTCATGGTCTGAGTATGTTTTGAGCCGTTATAAATGAATACAGTCTTCACCTGTGCACGAGTTTCTCAAAGAATTTTGGATATCAATGTTAAGTTAGATATTGTGCCTATAGTGTTGTTTAAGTCTGTAGTTCACCACCTTTAAGTATTGGTGTTACCCTTGCATCTGAGTAGATTCAGGAATGGTGGCTAGTCACTATTGACTGTATAAAAAGTATGAAAAGCATGCTAAAGGACATGGGCCGCTCGCTTGTACAGTAATGGTGGGACATGAGACAGATACCCCGAGTTAGTTTTTTAAGTGAGCTTTATGTCATTATCATGTCTCCCCTGACCCTTCTGTCCTCCAGTGTCGTCAGTCCGATTTCCCTCAACCTTTCCTCGTACGACATTCCCCGGAGCTCTGGAACTAGCCTTGTTGCAAACCTTTGTACTTTCTCTAACTTCTTGACGTACTTGACCATGTGTGGGTTCCAAACTGGTGTTGCATACACCTGTATGGGCCTAACATACACAGTGTACAGTGTCTTGAACGATTCCGTATTAAGGTATCGGAACGCTATTCTGAGGTTTGTCAGGCGCCCATAAGCTGCAGCAGTTATCTGGTGTGATGTGTGACCTGCTCGGTGTTATGGTCACCCCAAGATCTTTCTCCTTGAGTGAGGTTTGCACTCTTTGTCCACTTAGCCTATACTCTGTCTGCAGTCTTCTCTGCCTTTCCTCAATTTTCAAGACTTTGCATTTGGCAGGGTTGAAAACGAGAAGCCAGTTTCTGGACCACGTGTCCAGCCTGTCCAGGTCTCTCTGTAGTCCTGCCTGATCCTCATCCGATTTAATTCTTCTCATCAACTTCACATCATCTGCGAACAGTGACACTTCAGAGTCTATCCCTTCCATCATGTCATTCACATATATCAAAAATAACACTGGTCCTAGAACTGACCTCTGTGGGACCTCGCTCGTCACAAGCGCCCACTGTGATACCTCTTCACGTACCATGACTCGTTGTTGCCACCCTGTCAGGTATTCTCTGATCCATTGCAGTGCCCTTCCTGTTATACGCCCCTGATCCTCCAGCTTCTGCATTAATCTCTTGTGTGGAACTGTGTCGAAGGCTTTCCTGCAGTCCAGGAAAAAGCAATCCACCCACCCCTCTCTCTCGTGTCTTACTTCTGTTACCTTGTTATAAAACTTCAGAAGGTTTGTGACACAGGATTTGCCTTCCATGAATCCATGATGGTTGTCATTTATAATCTTGTTCCGTTCCAGGTGCTCCACCACTCTCCTCCTGATAATCTTCTCCATGACTTTTCATACTATACACGTCAGAGACTGGTCTGTAGTTTAGTGCCTCGTTTCTATCTCCTTTCTTGAAAATGGGGACTACATTTGCCGTCTTCCATATCTCAGGTAGTTGCCCAGTTTCAAGGGATGTATTGAAGATTGTGGTTAGTGGCACGCAAAGCGTCTCTGCTTCTTCTCTAAGGACCCACGGGGAGATATCCGGTCCCATCGCCTTTGAGATATCAAGGTCACTTAGCAGCTTCTGCACCTCCTCCTCCGTTGTTCATATGTCATCCAACACTTGTTGGTATATATATCCTCTGTGCTGTCTTTCCAGAGCCCTTCCTGTCTCTACTGTAAATACTTTCTTAAATCTCCTGTTTAGCTCCTCACATACCTCCTGATCGTTTCTTGTGAGTTCCCCACTTTCTGTCCTCAGCCTGATAACCTGGTCTTTGACTGTTGTCTTCCTCCTGATGTTGCTATACAACAGTTTCGGGTCAGACTTGACTTTCGATGCTATATTATTTTCATACTGTCGCTGGGCCTCTCTCCTTACCTGTGCATACTCGTTCCTTGCTCTGCGACTGATCTCCCTATTTTCATGTGTTCTATGCCTTCTGTACTTTTTCCATTCTCTATTGCACTTAGTTTTCGCCTCCTTACACCGTCAGGTAAACCAGGGGCTCGTTCTGGTCTTCCCATTATTTCTGTTACACTTGGGAACAAACCTTTCTTCTGCCTCCTTGCATTTTGTTGTTACGTATTCCATCATTTCGTTTCCTGACTTTCTTACCAGTTCTCTGTCCTACTGAACCTCCTGCAGGAAGTTCCTCAAACCTATGTAGTCCCCTCTTTTATAGTCTGGCTTTTCCCATTCAACTCCTGTTACCCTCTCTACTTGCAACTCTACTATGTATTCAAAGCACAGAACCACATGGTCACTAGCTCCTAGGGGACTCTCATATGTGATGTCCTCAATGTCTGAACTGCCCAGGGTGAACATAAGGTCCAGTCTTGCTGGTTCGTCCTCCCCTATCACTTTGGTATTGTCCTTAACATGTTGGTGCATGAGGTTTTCCAGTACCACATCCATCATAATGGCTCTCCATGTTTCGGGACCCCCGTGTGGCTCCAGGTTTTCCCAATCTCCCTATGGTTGAAATCGCCCATAGCCAGCAACTATGTTCTGCTCGAGTGAGCTCTTCTTGCCACCTCAGCCAGTGTGTGTGTGTGTTTTAGGCACAGTGTCTGCTGGATGGTGTGCGTTACTGTTGTAGGTACAGTGTCTCCTGAATGGTTTGCATCTTACTCTTGTAGGTACAGTGTCTGCTGGATGGTGTGCGTTACTGTTGTAGGTACAGTGTCTCCTGAATGGTTTGCATCTTACTCTTGTAGGTACAGTGTCTGCTGGATGGTGTGCGTTACTGTTGTAGGTACAGTGTCTCCTGAATGGTTTGCATCTTACTCTTGTAGGTACAGTGTCTGCTGGATGGTGTGCGTTACTGTTGTAGGTACAGTGTCTCCTGTCTGTTACTGTTGTAGGTACAGTGTCTGCTGGATGGTGTGTGTGTTTAAATTGTAGGTACAGTGTCTGCTGGATGGAGTGTTCCATCTTCTTTCCTTCCTGGTGCTAGAATATCAAGGTGAGTTATTTTCTAATTAAAGTCAAATGTGTTGTTAGTGCAGGTCCGGAACAGTTACATTATGTTGTTAGTGCAGGTCCGGAACAGTTACATTATGTTGTTAGTGCAGGTCCGGAACAGTTACATTATGTTGTTAGTGCAGGTCCGGAACAGTTACATTATGTTGTTAGTGCAGGTCCGGAACAGTTACATTATGTTGTTAGTGCAGGTCCGGAACAGTTACATTATGTTGTTAGTGCAGGTCTGGAACAGTTACATTATGTTGTTAGTGCAAGTCTGGAACAGTTACATTATGTTGTTAGTGCAAGTCTGGAACAGTTACATTATGTTGTTAGTGCAGGTCCGGAACAGTTACATTATGTTGTTAGTGCAGGTCCAGAACAGTTGCATTATGTTGTTAGTGCAGGTCCGGAACAGTTACATTATGTTGTTAGTGCAAGTCTGGAACAGTTACATTATGTTGTTAGTGCAAGTCTGGAACAGTTACATTATGTTGTTAGTGCAAGTCTGGAACAGTTACATTATGTTGTTAGTGCAGGTCCGGAACAGTTACATTATGTTGTTAGTGCAGGTCCGGAACAGTTACATTATGTTGTTAGTGCAGGTCCGGAACAGTTACATTATGTTGTTAGTGCAGGTCCGGAACAGTTACATTATGTTGTTAGTGCAGGTCCAGAACAGTTACATTATGTTGTTAGTGCAGGTCTGGAACAGTTACATTATGTTGTTAGTGCAAGTCTGGAACAGTTACATTATGTTGTTAGTGCAAGTCTGGAACAGTTACATTATGTTGTTAGTGCAGGTCCGGAAAAGTTACATTATGTTGTTAGTGCAGGTCCGGAACAGTTACAATATGTTGTTAGTGCAGGTCCGGAACAGTTACATTATGTTGTTAGTGCAGGTCCGGAACAGTTACATTATGTTGTTAGTGCAGGTCTGGAACAGTTACATTATGTTGTTAGTGCAGGTCCGGAACAGTTACATTATGTTGTTAGTGCAAGTCTGGAACAGTTACATTATGTTGTTAGTGCAGGTCCGGAACAGTTACATTATGTTGTTAGTGCAGGTCCGGAACAGTTACATTATGTTGTTAGTGCAGGTCCGGAACAGTTGCATTATGTTGTTAGTGCAGGTCTGGAACAGTTACATTATGTTGTTAGTGCAGGTCCGGAACAGTTACATTATGTTGTTAGTGCAGGTCCAGAACAGTTACATTATGTTGTTAGTGCAAGTCTGGAACAGTTACATTATGTTGTTAGTGCAGGTCCGGAACAGTTACATTATGTTGTTAGTGCAGGTCCGGAACAGTTACATTATGTTGTTAGTGCAGGTCTGGAACAGTTACATTATGTTGTTAGTGCAGGTCCGGAACAGTTACATTATGTTGTTAGTGCAGGTCCGGAACAGTTACATTATGTTGTTAGTGCAGGTCTGGAACAGTTACATTATGTTGTTAGTGCAGGTCCGGAACAGTTACATTATGTTGTTAGTGCAGGTCCGGAACAGTTACATTATGTTGTTAGTGCAAGTCTGGAACAGTTACATTATGTTGTTAGTGCAGGTCCGGAACAGTTACATTATGTTGTTAGTGCAGGTCCGGAACAGTTACATTATGTTGTTAGTGCAGGTCTGGAACAGTTACATTATGTTGTTAGTGCAGGTCTGGAACAGTTACATTATGTTGTTAGTGCAGGTCCGGAACAGTTACATTATGTTGTTAGTGCAGGTCCGGAACAGTTACATTATGTTGTTAGTGCAGGTCTGGAACAGTTACATTATGTTGTTAGTGCAGGTCTGGAACAGTTACATTATGTTGTTAGTGCAGGTCCGGAACAGTTACATTATGTTGTTAGTGCAGGTCCGGAACAGTTACATTATGTTGTTAGTGCAGGTCCGGAACAGTTATATTATGTTGTTAGTGCAGGTCCGGAACAGTTACATTATGTTGTTAGTGCAAGTCTGGAACAGTTACATTATGTTGTTAGTGCAGGTCCGGAACAGTTACATTATGTTGTTAGTGCAGGTCTGGAACAATTACATTATGTTGTTAGTGCAGGTCTGGAACAGTTACATTATGTTGTTAGTGCAGGTCCGGAACAGTTACATTATGTTGTTAGTGCAGGTCTGGAACAGTTACATTATGTTGTTAGTGCAGGTCTGGAACAGTTACATTATGTTGTTAGTGCAGGTCCGGAACAGTTACATTATGTTGTTAGTGCAGGTCCGGAACAGTTACATTATGTTGTTAGTGCAGATCCGGAACAGTTACATTATGTTGTTAGTGCAGGTCCGGAACAGTTACATTATGTTGTTAGTGCAAGTCTGGAACAGTTACATTATGTTGTTAGTGCAGGTCCGGAACAGTTACATTATGTTGTTAGTGCAGGTCTGGAACAGTTACATTATGTTGTTAGTGCAGGTCCGGAACAGTTACATTATGCTACAATTAACTGAGCATTTTATGGTAGACCATAAAAAAAATTATTTTATAATTTATTGATAAAGGTTAGACAGAACTACTGTACATAGTAATAGTTTGATTTTGTTCCAACTTATGAACACCGACTGAGGAGAAGTTACTGTGTGGACACGACTGTGACGCTATCTACAAATATTTAACTAAACTTCCTTTCTTACACTCCCTCACTTCATTAACCCCTCCCTTCCTCTCTCTCTCCCTACCTCCCACTCTCCCTCCCTTCCTCCCTCCCTTCCTCCGTCCCTCCCTCCGTCCCTCCCACATCGCCCTTCAACTCTTTCTTCCTCCCTCCATGCATGTTTGCAAGAGAAGATTGGGGAGACTTGCAAGGCATAAATGACTTGCACGAATCTTCATAGATAATTAGGCCTATTCTAATACTCTTTATTCGTTTGTTTTAACTTACATGAGTACCTGCATACCCAAGGAGGTGAAGAAACTACTACGTGAACTAGATACCTGGAAGACGGTGGGCCTAGATAGCATCACTCTATGGGTCCTGAGAGAAGAAACGGATGCGGTAGGTGTGCCACTAACAACAATCTTCAATAAATCCATCGAAACTGGGCAACTGCCTGGGATGTGGAAGACAGCAAAAGTAGTATCATTTTTAAGGAGACAGACAGACAGGCAGCACTTAACTACAAACCTGTGTCGCTGAAATGTATGTAAACTTATATAAGAAGATCATCAGGGAAAGAGTGGTAGAGCACTGAGAAAGGAACTGGCTCAAACATGACAATCAGACCGGTTTCAGGGAAGGAAAATCCTACATCACAAACCTAATGGAGTTCTACAATAAGGTAACAGAAATAAGACAGGAGAAAGTGGGATGGGTGGGCTGCATCTTCTTTGATTGCAAGAAGGCTTATGACACAGTACTACACAAGAGACTGGTTAAAAAAACAGAGGAGCAGGCAGAAAGAGCAGGGAAAGTACTACAATGGATCAGGAAATACATAACAGGAAGGAAACAATGTGTGTTTGCATGTGGCGAGGTGTCAGAGTGGGTGCACGTGACGAGTGGAGTTCCACAAAGGTCAGTCCTAGGTACAATGCTGTTTCTAATATATGTGAATGACATAATAGATGGGGACAGATTTAGAGGTGTCCCTGTTTGCAGACAATATGAAGCTAATAAAGAGAATACAAGTGGACGAGGATCAGGTAAGCCTACAAGGAAATCTGAACAGAATGCGATTCTGGTCCGACAAACGACCCCTGGAGTTTAATCCCAGCAAGTGTAAAGTTATGATGTTTGGGGAAGGACAAAGACGACCTCAGACGGAATATAGCCTAAGAGATCAAAGGATGCAGAACTCACTTAGGATAAAGGATCTAGGGGTGAGCATCATACCTAGCACAGCTCCTGACGCGCACATCAACCAAATAACTGCTGATGCCTATGGGCGCCTGAGAAACCTAAGCAGAGAGTTTCAACATAAAATTAGGGAGTCATTCAAGGACACTTCCCTGCGGAACTCCAGTATCAAGTGGCCGTGTTGCTGATGCTGTGTCTTTAATGGTGACGTACTGATACCTATTAGTAATGTAAGATTTGAAATAAGCAAGCGCATGGCCTCTTATACCGTAGTGATCAAGTTTGTGGAGTAGGATGTCGTGGTCTACTGTGTCAAAAGCTTTTCTTAGGTCAATAAAAATTCCTAGTGGATATTCCTTATTTTCCAATGCTGTGTAAAGCAGATCTAGCATTTTTATGATTGCATCATTAGTGCTTTTATTTTTCCTGAATCCAAACTGGCAGGGGCTGAGTATGTTTTGAGCCGTTATAAATGAATACAGTCTCCTGTGCACGAGTTTCTCAAAGATTTTGGATAGCAATGGTAAGTTAGATATTGGCCTATAGTTGTTTAAGTCTGTAGGGTCACCACCTTTAAGTATTGGTGTTACCCTTGCCATCTTGAGTAGTTTCAGGAAGGTGCTAGTCTCTATTGACTTGTTAAAAAGTAATGAAATAGCATGCGAAAGGACATGGGCCGCTCGCTTGTACAGTAATGGTGGGACATGAGACAGATTCCCCGAGTTATTTTTAAGTGACTTTATGATCTCAATGACTTCCGTGGGCTCAGTTGGTGCAAGATAGAAGGAATTAGGGAAATTTCCATCTAGGTAGTCCCCGGCATGGGCATTGGTATGTGGGATTTTACTGGCGAGATTAGATCCTATGTTTGAGAAGAAGTCGTTTATCTTGTTAGCTGTGTCAGTGGGATGTAGTGGTGTTTCATTAGGTTTAGTTAGGACAATATTCTTGGTTTTTCTCAGTTTGTGGGTCCCTAGAATCTGAGAGAGTGTTTTCAAGGTCTTTTTTATATCTCCTCTAGTGTCTGTGAATCTACTGGAGAAGTATAGTTGTTTGGCTTTTTTATCACTTTGGTGAGAGCTGATGAATAGTGTTTAAGAGTATCTTTGTGTATTAAGCCCTGTCTATATTGCTTTTCATATTGGTGTTTCTTGTCAATGGATTTCAGAATGGTGCTGGTTAGCCATGGGCAACCAAGCCGTTTGTTTGTGATCTGTTTTGTTTTTATAGGACAATGTTTGTTGTATAGTCTAAGTAATTTGTTAAGAAAAATGTCTGTCCAGTCATCAATACCATTGGCCTTGGAGAATTCTGTAGGCCAATCAACAGTCTCTAGGTCAGCTGTGAACTTCCTTACTGAGGCCTCGTCATGGAGTCTAAATGAGACTTTGTTGTATTCAAGTGGTGGTTTACTAATGTTTGTCAGGAGGAAGGTAGGGTAGTGGTCTGTAGTGCTTTCTGTGATTATCCCTGATTTAAGGGGGGCTAGTATATTGGTCCATATGTGGTCTATTATGGTTGCACTTGTCTCAGTGAGCCTGGTTGGTTTAGTTATGTTGGTATGAGAAGTGTGTTGTTCATATTGTTGATGAAATCAGTTACAGGCTGATCATCTAGTAAGCCAAGGTTGATGTTGAAGTCTCCAGCTAAGAGAAGGTGGTGCTTATTCATTTGTCTGTTTGTTATTAGTGACTTTAATTTCTCACTGAAATTTGGGATGTTGTGTGAGGTATCCGGTAAATGGCACCGATTGTTATAGGCGTCTTAAGGTTTTTTACAGTAAAATTAGCAAAAATGTATTCCCCATATTCATCACTAAAGCAAGTGGTGCTAAGACAAGATAATTGGTTAGAGTAATAGATTGCAATACCACCCCCAACTTGGTTTGTTCTGCAGTTGTGAATTGCTGTGTATCCTGGTAGAGGGTAGATATCTATTGTGTCCTGCTTAAGCCAGGTCTCAGTAAGAATAATGCAGGAGAAGGGTGTCTTTAGTAATTCAAGGAGTGCTAGGAGGTCATCATACCTGGAGTTTACCTGGAGAGAGTTTCGGGGGTCAACGCCCCCGCGGCCCGGTCTGTGACCAGGCCTCCTGGTGGATCAGCGCCTGATCAACCAGGCTGTTGCTGCTGGCTGCACGCAAACCAACGTACGAGCCACAGCCCGGCTGATCAGGAACTGCCTTTAGGTGCTTGTCCAGTGCCAGCTTGAAGACTGCCAGGGGTCTGTTGGTAATCCCCCTTATGTGTGCTGGGAGGCAGTTGAACAGTCTCGGTCCCCTGACACTTATTGTATGGTCTCTTAACGTGCTAGTGACACCCCTGCTTTTCATTGGGGGGATGGTGCATCGTCTGCCAAGTCTTTTGCTTTCGTAGTGAGTGATTTTCGTGTGCAAGTTCGGTACTAGTCCCTCTAGGATTTTCCAGGTGTATATAATCATGTATCTCTCCCTCCTGCGTTCCAGGGAATACAGGTTTAGAAACCTCAAGCGCTCCCAGTAATTGAGGTGTTTTATCTCCGTTATGCGCGCCGTGAAAGTTCTCTGTACATTTTCTAGGTCGGCAATTTCACCTGCCTTGAAAGGTGCTGTTAGAGTGCAGCAATATTCCAGCCTAGATAGAACAAGTGACCTGAAGAGTGTCATCATGGGCTTGGCCTCCCTAGTTTTGAAGGTTCTCATTATCCATCCTGTCATTTTTCTAGCAGATGCGATTGATACAATGTTATGGTCCTTGAAGGTGAGATCCTCCGACATAATCACTCCCAGGTCTTTGACGTTGGTGTTTCGCTCTATTTTGTGGCCAGAATTTGTTTTGTACTCTGATGAAGATTTAATTTCCTCATGTTTACCATATCTGAGTAATTGAAAATTTCTCATCGTTGAACTTCATATTGTTTTCTGCAGCCCACTGAAAGATTTGGTTGATGTCCGCCTGGAGCCTTGCAGTGTCTGCAATGGAAGACACTGTCATGCAGATTCGGGTGTCATCTGCAAAGGAAGACACGGTGCTGTGGCTGACATCCTTGTCTATGTCGGATATGAGGATGAGGAACAAGATGGGAGCTAGTACTGTGCCTTGTGGAACAGAGCTTTTCACCGTAGCTGCCTCGGACTTTACTCTGTTGACGACTACTCTCTGTGTTCTGTTAGTGAGGAAATTATAGATCCATCGACCAACTTTTCCTGTTATTCCTTTAGCGCGCATTTTGTGCGCTATTACGCCATGGTCACACTTGTCGAAGGCTTTTGCAAAGTCTGTATATATTACATCTGCATTCTTTTTGTCTTCTAGTGCATTTAGGACCTTGTCGTAGTGATCCAGTAGTTGAGACAGACAGGAGCGACCTGTTCTAAACCCATGTTGCCCTGGGTTGTGTAACTGATGGGTTTCTAGATGGGTGGTGATCTTGCTTCTTAGGACCCTTTCAAAGATTTTTATGATATGGGATGTTAGTGCTATTGGTCTGTAGTTCTTTGCTGTTGCTTTACTGCCCCCTTTGTGGAGTGGGGCTATGTCTGTTGTTTTTAGTAACTGAGGGACGACCCCCGTGTCCATGCTCCCTCTCCATAGGATGGAAAAGGCTCGTGATAGGGGCTTCTTGCAGTTCTTGATGAACACAGAGTTCCATGAGTCTGGCCCTGGGGCAGAGTGCATGGGCATGTCATTTATCGCCTGTTCGAAGTCATTTGGCGTCAGGATAACATCGGATAGGCTTGTGTTAATCAAATTTTGTGGCTCTCTCATAAAAAATTCATTTTGATCTTCGACTCTCAGTCTGGTTAGCGGCTTGCTAAAAACTGAGTCATATTGGGACTTGAGTAGCTCACTCATTTCCTTGCTGTCATCTGTGTAGGACCCATCTTGTTTAAGTAGGGGCCCAATACTGGACGTTGTTCTCGATTTTGATTTGGCATAGGAGAAGAAATACTTTGGGTTTCTTTCGATTTCATTTATGGCTTTTAGTTCTTCCCGCGATTCCTGACTCCTAAAGGATTCTTTTAGCTTAAGTTCGATGCTTGCTATTTCTCTGACCAGTGTCTCCCTGCGCATTTCTGATATATTGACCTCTTTTAGCCGCTCTGTTATTCTTTTCCGTCGCCTGTAAAGGGAGCGCCTGTCTCTTTCTATTTTACATCTACTCCTCCTTTTTCTTAGAGGAATAAGCCTTGTGCATACATCGAGTGCCACCGAGTTAATCTGTTCTAGGCATAAGTTTGGGTCTGTGTTGCTTAGTATATCTTCCCAGCTTATATCGGTTAGGACTTGGTTTACTTGGTCCTACTTTATGTTTTTGTTATTGAAGTTGAATTTGGTGAATGCTCCCTCGTGACTAGTCTCATTTTGTCGGTCTGAGGCTCCACGCATACATGTCTGAACCTCAATTATGTTGTGATCTGAGTATATTGTTTTTGATATGGTGACATTTCTTATCAGATCATCATTGTTAGTGAAGATGAGGTCTAGTGTATTCTCCAGTCTAGTAGGCTCTATTATTTGCTGGTTTAAATTGAATTTTGTGCAGAGATTTAAAAGCTCGTGTGAGTGTGAGTTTTCATCAGAGCTGCCTCCTGGTGTTATTACTGCAACAATATTATTTGCTATATTCCTCCATTTTAGGTGCCTTAAGTTGAAATCATAGTGTTTGCTTAAGGACCTGATGTTGTAGTTAAGTACTGATAGACTTTTAGCATTGTTTAGGATAGTGGTGGCTTGTGATGCTGTGTAATAAAGGCAGTTACTTTCCAATAGGTTTTGATTGGGTGTCAGATTATGGAGGTTTAGATCAGGGTCAACGTGATCAATCATCTTCTAGGTTTAAATTATGGTTATTTATATCCTGAGTTGTGTGTTGAGTTCTACTACTGATATCTGTAGTGGTAGGAAGTTTGGACAAGTATATTGCTAGAGTATTTTGGTCATGTAGGGTATAGTCACTACTACACATAATGAAGTTGATGTTGTCTATGTGTTGTGCTATGTTATCAGTAGAGATTATCAGCCCCAGGTCCTGACACGAGGCTAGTACATGATTAAGAATGTTTTGGGTGTTGGAGAATCCGGTGGTGTGAATCATTATATCATCAGCAAAACTAATCATATAATGATGGGGCTGACTAGGCATAGCATTAAGTAATGCATTATTTAGAATATTGAACAGTGTGGGACTGAGCATACCTCCCTGTGGGTCCTAATTCAAAGTCTTTAGTTACACTTCTATGCCCTGGAACAACACAGACGATTTTCTGTTGGACAGGTAGCCTTTAATCCAGCTGAGAACCCATCCTCCAACATCCATCTAGCAAGTTCGCTAATGATTACATGTCGGTTGGCTACATCGAAAGCGGATTTTAAGGTCAAGGAAGGTAGTGTATGAGCTGTCAGTGTGCAGGGGTGAGAAAGGTGGCTATGCAATGTTTGCACGCCCCTTTCCCATGCATAAAAACCATGTAACCGGGGAGACAAAATTGTTTGATTCTGTAATGAGACGATTAAGAATCATTCTCTCAAATGTTTTACACAAGCAGCTAGTAAGAGATATTGGGCGAAAGCAATTTTTGTTGATTGGGTTTTGGAATTGGAATGATGAGGCTGTTGGGCCAAGATTGAGGGGGCTCCCCAGTTACATGCTCATGTTTATATATTTCAAGTAATGGTTTACCTGGTGCTCGACACAGCAATTGAGTATGTTGTAAGTAAACCATCCTCACCCGGCGAGTGGAGTTGCCCTTAGTTAGTGCTGCATCAGTTTATAATTAGTGAAAGGAATGTGCAGCATTTCTTTGCTTGAATAAAGCAAACAAGTCTCTCCCTTGCATATATTTGTCATTTAATTTTCCTGTGTGGTACTGGAAGATTGTCATAGCTAAAATGTAGCAGCCCATTACTGACTAATTTATTTGCCTTTAAGGGATGAGGTGCGCGATCTGCCCAGTTTGTTTCTTAATTCTATTTATGTCCCTCCATGCCCGGCTAAGTGGGGTGCGAGCATTAAGGCCGTTGACAAATTTTCTCCCAGTCTGTTCGCCGCAGCTCTGTCTACGCTCTCTGGCAGCAGCAAGGGCAGTTTGGAAGAGCCTCAGCATTCCAGGGTACGATGTTTTCTATAGGCTAGGCCTAGTCTGCGAGCAGTACGTTTCAGTGTACGAAGTTTAGAATCATTGTAATAAGTATGGTTTTTGAAGGAGGTATGATTATTATGGAAGTTTGTTGGGTTTAGAGTACCAAGAGGTTTCAGTGGCGGCTCTAAGTAGTTCTGAATACTGCTCACAAGGCCATTGTTAAAGGTCTTTACAGAGGAACACTCAGGAATTATACCAGTCAGTAACATGTGCAACAAAGTCATCATGCTGATCAGTGGGAACATTAAAACGTTTCCGTTTGAATATCCCACCAAGAAGGATAGTGCTATTACCAATATCTAGTGAGGTTAGCCTAGGGAAATGATCAGACGCTATATCTGTTACAATGGAAGACTCACAGCTGGCAAAAGTAATGTTGAAGCCCAGGCACAGATCAAGGACGCCTCCATAGATATGTGTGGGTTCAAGGTCACCTACAATTTGCACATTATCATGACTGTTTAAGAGTGACTTAAGGCCGTTGACAAATTTTTCCCAGTCTGTTCGCCGCAGCTCTGTCATACGCTCTCTGGCAGCAGCAAGGGCAGTTTGGAAGAGCCTCAGCATTCCAGGGGTACGATGTTTTCTATAGGCTAGGCCTAGTCTGCGAGCAGTACGTTTCAGTGTACGAAGTTTAGAATCATTGTAATAAGTATGGTTTTTGAAGGAGGTATGATTATTATGGAAGTTTGTTGGGTTTAGAGTACCAAGAGGTTTCAGTGGCGGCTCTAAGTAGTTCTGAATACTGCTCACAAGGCCATTGTTAAAGGTCTTTACAGAGGAACACTCAGGAATTATACCAGTCAGTAACATGTGCAACAAAGTCATCATGCTGATCAGTGGGAACATTAAAACGTTTCCGTTTGAATATCCCACCAAGAAGGATAGTGCTATTACCAATATCTAGTGAGGTTAGCCTAGGGAAATGATCAGACGCTATATCTGTTACAATGGAAGACTCACAGCTGGCAAAAGTAATGTTGAAGCCCAGGCACAGATCAAGGACGCCTCCATAGATATGTGTGGGTTCAAGGTCACCTACAATTTGCACATTATCATGACTGTTTAAGAGTGACAACAGTTGATTGCCATTACGATTACCACACTGTGAGTTTCCAATGTTTTTGTGTCTCGGGTTGTAATCGCCAATAATAAGAGTAGGTTCAGACTGAGCACAAGTTGGGAGCTCCAAGTAATTAAACTTATCAGCAGGAGCGTACAAGTTAAATATGTTGAGAGCAGAGTTCCCAATATAAATCCTAACACCGTGATACTGTAGCCCCTCTGTTTTCTTATATGCAAGAAGTTGATGGGGAAGTGATTTTTTAATATATAGAACACAAGAGTTAGTAGATTTGAGGTTATATGCAACAAATGATGGTAATTTAGGGGGTTGGGATTTTTCAGGGACTCTGCACTCTTATAGACACACAACATCAATGGGTTCAGTGGTTACTTTATGATGAAGGTCATGAAGTCTTTTTCTAAGTGATGCAATATTCCAGCTTAATATAGAAAGTTTATACGAGTTTTGATCCATTATAGTAGTCCTGGGATTTTGTTGAGTTTCTTAGCATAATGAAAAAATTGTTCATATGGAAAATTTTCTAGGGATGATTACCTGTATGTACCTCAACATTATATACATACAAGTAATCTCATTGTGATTTTAGATTTTGCCACCGAAGTGGCTAGTTTATTGTGCACCCCATATCCATCCTGTGGACGGTAGCGCGAGAGCATATGGATACACAAAAGGCCTAGGAACTAGGCCCCAAAGGGTTAACAGGAATACATATGGATTTATATCTACATATCTATAGTTCACTTATCTGTTACAAGCAAATTTAGGAAATTTGCTTAGTATATCTGGTATCTTATTTTCATTAATAAGATATCTTGAAAAGCACATAGGTTATTATACGTCGTCTCTGTATTCCTCAATGGTGGAAAATTTAAGCACTAGGTTCAAAAGTGACCATAGCCGACCCCAAATAATTTACTTTTATTTGATCATCACTGGTTTTGGGAGACAACCAATTGTTACTGAAACACCCCGGGGAGACATGGAAAAAACTTAACCACCCCTGTCACGGGAGGTGGTCCCTTCGACCTCACAATCTTATCCATACTATCCCCAGACCAATGGATTGGGTAGCACCCACAAAACGGTGCTACTAATTAAAAAGTGGACTGTATAATTTTATTTTGTAACGAATGAATGAGGGGGGGGGGGAGGTTACACATGGATAAACCATCAGGAAAAACACTTTTACAAACACTTGTATGGGGCCCGGCCTGGGGCTAAAGCTCCCCTTTACACCGGAGGCCCGGGTTCGTTCCCGCGGGGGAAAATTTCGACACGTTTCCTTACACCGTTGGCCTGTTCACCAGCAGCAAAAAGGTACCTGGGGTTAGTCACTGGGGTGGGCGCATCCTGGGGGACAAGATTAAGGACCCCAATGGAAATAAGTTAGACAGTCCTCGATGACGCACTGACTTTCTTGGGTTATCCTGGGTGGCTAACCCTCCGGGGTTAAAAATCCGAACGAAATCTTATCTTATCTTATCTTACATAATCTCTCCACTTACCAGATATTCTCTGGTGGTCACTTGATGTAGCTGGATCACTCATAACCTATCCAATTACAACATACCTAACTGGCCAGTATCAGTCTGCTATAACTAGAAGGGTTACTTAACTGTGGGTGATTGATACTCCTTATTTCCTCCATTCACCATCTCATTTCGATGTCCTGCTACACCGACACGGTTCTCATTCCAGCAGGACGAGGTATCCCTGGAGTTTACCTGGAGAGAGTTCCGGGGGTCAACGCCCCCGCGGCCCGGTTTGAGACCAGGCCTCCTGGTGGATCAGAGCCTGATCAACCAGGCTGTTGCTGCTGGCTGCACGCAAACCAACATACGAGCCACAGCCCGGCTGATCCGGAACTGACTTTAGGTGCTTGTCCAGTGCCAGCTTGAAGACTGCCAGGGGTCTGTTGGTAATCCCCCTTATGTGTGCTGGGAGGCAGTTGAACAGTCTCGGGCCCCTGACACTTATTGTATGGTCTCTTAACGTGCTAGTGACACCCCTGCTTTTCATTGGGGGGATGGTTTGTCTCGGTTTAGAAGTCGTGACTCAATGAACTTCATTATCCTCGTCCCGGGAATGAGGTCTAAGGTGTTCACTCGGAGCAAGGCGACTTATTTCACTTCACGCATTCTCTTAACTTAGTGTTATTATCATTAATTACATTACAATTCACAAGACGATTTAATGTCTCATAATTATTATACACATTAGAGATCACTCCATTAAGATCTGAGACCGATGAGTGATGATTAAACCAAGGGTAATTTTCCCCGGGACACAGTCCATGGTGACGCGCCAGTCGCCCGGTCCTACCATTATTCACTCATTTTACCACTTTATTACTGTGGTCCCGTAAATCATGTTCCCTCACTCTCCACCAGGAACAGTTACGACACTTCCTATTATGAAATGAGGCCTATATTAATCCTTAGGCCGCCGTGAACGCCAATTTCCTGCTTCCATGCTTTTCCAGCCTCCTCACTATATTCAAAACACTCCCGCCTCCCCCATGGCCCGAGTCGACCTCTCCCCCTGCACATCCGCGCATGCGCAAAGGGAACTCTTGGTTCTATCCTATTGTCAAATATATTTTTGACTCATATCGACACATTAAACATCTATTAGGCACTATAGTTTCGGAAAATTAAAAATTTTCCACAGTTCATATAAACAGCAGACCTTATCAATATCAACAGTCTTTTAAGTGCACTTCCAGTTTTAAGGCCTCGTGGGAGTCTTCGTAAACTCAGAGCACAACGCTGTTCATGTGTGAATGTATGATAGGTGGTACCACCACTCACATTCCCTCCCCCACTAACATTACAAGCATCACTATAACTGTCATCACCAACACTACATTTATCAACAGTATTGTATTCAACATTAATGTCAAAGTGGTTAACCTCATCACACTCTGCACCACCATTTATATTACGCTCATCACTATTACTAGCATTATAGACACAACTGCCCTCATCATACTCTTCACCACCACTTATATTACGGTCATCACTATTACTAACATCATAGACACAACTGCCCTCATCACACTCTTCACCACCACTTATATTACGCTCATCACTATTAATAACATTATAGACACCATTGCTCTCATCACACTCTTCACCACCACTTATATTACGCTCATCGCTATTACTAACATTATAGACACCACTGCCCTCATCACACTCTTCACCACCACTTATATTACGGTCATCACTATTACTAACATCATAGACACCATTGCCTTCATTATGATGCTCACTACAGTTATCAACACAAGTATTATATTCGTCATTACTGTAATTAAGAACACCACCACCACCTTGTTCTGCAGCCTTACACTTGCTTTCACAAATTGTGACAATCTTGTTATTGGTACACTCTACACATCTTTCCTTGTGTTGTTCAAGTTGTTGTTTCAGGAGAAATTGTTGTGTTTCCAGTACCCTTATGCGCGACATCAGGTTGTATACCACAGGAGCAAGACTCGGAACATCTAGAGACGTGAAGTCCCGGTCAGCTGAGCTCGTTGGCTGACTGTCAGCTGACTCAGCTAGGCTGGTATTGACAGCAGACGTGATGGAGGTCTGTTGACGTGCTCCCCAGGTGAGGTGCTCAACCCCATTGTCTGAGGGCAGGCATGAGCCAGTATTCAGACTCGAGGTACCTGGTAGTCCTGGGGGGTCATAATAAGGGGTACAGGGTGAGATGCGGTTGGCTGCAATGTGGGCAGCCCTCACACTGCAGTCAGCATGAGCTGCTGTGACTCCTGAGGTCTTACAATTGATACATTGTTTAGCAACAGTCTGTTGCTGTTTGATCATATCATAACACCGTTCAGAAGGATGAGCATTGGCACACACTGCACACCAGTGTGACTTAGATGGGCATTTCCTGGCAATGTGGCCCCAGCGTTGACACTTATAACATCGACGTTGAGGAGGTCTGTACAATGCAATGTTATAGCATCTGTTGAGGGCTGCACGGGAGTGAATATAGCATGGCAGAGTCCCCTGGCCAGTCCAGCTAATATCAGACAGTTGGAAAGTCGACGAGGGCTTGCAACTTGCTCTGACGCCAGATATTGAGGGTTCAAGTGCTTGTTGACGTTGTAGATGACAATAAGCACTTTAGGTGCCCTTGGTGGGGCAGCTCGGAGTTTGATGTTGGCATATTCGTGAGTGAGAAGTTTGTCTATAAATGCTGAATCATTAGGCACAAAGACGTAGTTAACCTCATCGTGGACAAACTTGATCGTTTTCTCATGATTGTCTACACTAGCTTCGAAAAACTAGTCCACAGATTGATCTCATTTGGGCATACCCAAAAACACTTCCCTGATTTAATACCTCTTGTAGATAATTCTTGGATATCTTCACAGGGGGCGTGACACCAATTTCCACAAAGGCTACATAAAATCCATGTGGAAGCTCGCTTGTTTGTTTGGTTGCAGACCACACAGGATTTCATAATGTGATTTTAATGGTTGATTTACTGTAATTCTACTAATAACCTCTTGAATGTTCTACTAATAACCTCCTTAAAGTAATGATCTGTGTGAAAATTTGTCTGGACTGCCTCCATGTGAGTTGTCTACCCTGGCAAGCTCTGTTGACACCGAGCCCTGAGGACGGTACCTCAGCCTCACAAGTGGCTTATAGGACAGATTTTCATAAATGACTGATGTTGCAAGAAATCTCGCCTTCATGCACGTATAAAGGACTAACTTACTTGGTGTTGGAGAATATGTCCCGGTCCTCAACCTCCCTAGGCTTTAGCCCCTCTGGACTTCCCCTCAGAACCACGTGCAACCGGGAGCCTTAATTCTTGCAATATTCAGTCGACATTAGTGACCTGCCTGCACCTCAGAAATTCCTATTTCCAAGGGGGTGCATATCCCCTACCATAATTATGCAGAAATAGACACTAGCTTCTAAGCCTGAAGGAGTGATGCCGGTACATACTGGTCATGAACTGCCGCCTGCACAAGGCCGACAGCTCAACTCACTCGCAACTTCCCCCAGACACTGGCCAGAATCTCGTAGAAAAAAAGGAGGTCTCATCTTACTGTATGGGCCTGACGGAGGAGTACATCTACGGTACGTCGAGGTGCCTCCACCAGATTTCCCCAGGTCTAGTATGTGAAGACACGTGGGGGGTGCCGCCTGCTGATCACAGCACTTGTTGCTCCGACGGTGTCTAGTCTTAGAAGAAAGGGCACTGCGGTCTCAAACCCATGCCCCAGTATTCAAACTTGGGCTGCCAGCTCTCCCTGGCTAACATAACCTAGTGTTTGCCTATATTATCGGCCTATTACTACCTATGTTAAGGTCTTAGGTCTACATTATTATTATTATCTACAGTTGCCTCAATAATCTTAATATTAGCGTACTAACAGTATAAACTACCTACTTCTTCCCTGAAGGGTAAATCTATCAATTAAGAAGTACCATCCAACCACCTTCGCCAACCCGGGTGTGTGTGTGTGTTTTGGGTGGGTTTAAGAGCCACCCTATCCAGCTGTTTATCCGTGACATGTTGGGATCTTTGTACGCCGTATCTGTCCTGTGGAACTTTTAGGACTGAATAAATTTCCACATCCTCCTGCCGGCGAAGGTAGGTGCTAAGTCTAAATCAAGTCTGCCTCCTGCAGGCCCTCCCAGTAGGCCCTGGACTTGAGCGCCATTCGACGGGTCGTCCGGCCACTCTGGTCTGTCAACCTAGTGTCTAACTTCTCCTATCCTTGTCCCACCGTGTGGACCTCGAGAGGCAAAAGCCTGTTGATCGGCCTTATGGTCTCGGCACCATTCATTCTCACCTTCACCATTCTCAACCGCCCAGCCTTATCTGGGTGGGTCGACATCACCAGGCCTAGAGGCCAGTATGCCCTGCGTGCCTCGGATTCTACTAGCACCAGGTCCCCTTCACTAAGCGTCATCTTATTTGTCTCGGGGTCCGCACCATAGAAATGTTTTTGCAGGGCTGTCAAGTAATCCCTGCGCCACACCTGGTTCCATTTGTCCAGGGTGTTCACCAGTCTGTTGTGACTCCTGTGCAGTTCTTCATTGATGGGGGGACCATCTGGCCCATAATAATCCTGCTCCTTGGAAGGCTGGCTCAAAATTGTGGAGAAGGGCTCAATCCTCCTTCCAAACAGCATGTGATTGGGGGTGAGAGCTTCCTACTCATCAATCCCATTTTGCATGTAGGTCAGAGGCCTGTTATTGACTCTTGCCTCCATCTCAGCTAACACTGTCCTCAATTCATCAATGCTCAATCTCTTGCCCTGCAAGACCTTCCGAATGCACCTTTTGACTGTGCCCACCATGCGTTCATAGAAACCCCCTTGTCAAGACACTCTGGGAACTATGAACCTCCACTCACACTCTATTCTCTTCACATACTCTCATACTTCTCCGTTGTCCCTAAGATTCCTGAAAACTTTATCGGCCGCTCTAAAGCTCGTGCCATTGTCCGAGATAATCAATCACGGGCATGAGAATCTGGCTGTAAACCTCCTGAACAACTTCATGAAAGTCTCTGTCGACATATCTTCTGCCGATTCCAAATGTACGGCTCGAGTAGTTGCACAAGTAAACATGCAGACATATACCTTCTGAGGGCCTACCCTATCGTTTCCTGGGTTCTTTAACGTGATATCCCCGGTATAGTCTATTCCCACAGTCTCAAAGGGTCTGTCAATATGTACCCACTCCTGAGGCAGCGGTTGGGGACCTGGGTATGGTAGGGTCCTCCCATCGTACCGCCGGCAGACAGTGCAACTTTTTATCACCCTTTTGACAGCCGCTCGGCCCTTCAGTACCCAGTAGTTCTGACGAAGGCTGGTAAGGGTATCTCCAAACCCCCAGTGCATGGTCCTCTGATGAGCATCATGTATCAATAACTCTGACACCCACCCCTCCTTTCCCAGTAACATTGGATGTTTGGCTCCATAACTGAGCTCAGAGTTTTGTAGTCTTCCCCTGCATCTTATCAGCCCAGCATGACCTAGGAACAATCTCAATGAGTGGACCAATTTACTGTTCCCTGAGCCACCGTCGGGCACAAGACCCGACGTCATATCCTGCTGCCCTGCTGCCAGTAACTCCAGAACTCCCGGGAACCTCTCCCTTTGGTACTGCCATATCCAATATTCTTTGGGACCCACGGGAGATAACTGTCGACCTTGGCTTACCTTGTCATGCAGCTTCCTCACAAATTGAAATACCATTTCTGTGACTCCTATAAGTTTCCTCCAAGAGGAGTAGCGTCTGGGGTAAAAAAATTCAGTGTTGGGTTCCCCCCCCAAAGTGTACTATGCTGCTGGTTGTCTTCCTAAATTTCTGCTCCGGCCAGCACTCCTTTGCTGGTAACCAGTCTGGGCCTTTGAACCAAATCTCGCTTTTACTCAGCTTTTTGTGCATCACCCCTCGGCTTATCAGGTTGGATGGGTTTTGATCTGTAGGTACATACAGAATTGTCGACATTGACTCTAGCTCCCGTATCTCCTTTGCCCGATTCCTGACATAGGGGAGCTTGGGCCTGTCGTTTTGGACCTACTGTAAGGCCACCTCCGAGTCTGTCCATACATAGGTGTGTGTCACCCTCAGGTTACTCAACACCTCCTTTACATACTTCCCCAGTCTTGCTCCCAGCAACATCGCCGTGAGCTCTAGCTTCGGGATTGAAAAGCAGGGGTGTCACTAGCACGCAAAGAGACAACACAATAAGTGTCAGGGGCCCAAGACTGTTCAACTGCCTCCCAGCATACATAAGGGGGATTACCAATAGACACCTGAATGTCTTCAAGCAGGCACTGGACAAGCACCTAAAGTCAGTACCTGACCAGCCGGGCTGTGGCTCGTATGTTGGATTGCGTGCAGCCAGCAGTAACAGCTTGGTTGATCAGGCCCTGTTCCACCATGAGGCCTGGTCACAGACCGGGCTGCGGGGGCGTTGACCCACGGAACTCTCTCCAGGTAATATGGCAAGTTCTTTCTGACATACATCACACAACAGTTGGTCGACTTTAAGTTACAAGCAGCATATCCAGGCAACTTTGGTGGAGGTGCTCCATCTTTCAGTCTACATTCTTGCAAACAGATGACATCAATATTCTCTGTTGCACTAATATGATGTAAGTCAGGCAACCGCTTCCTGATGGAATTTTTTCAGAGAAATAAAAATTGGAATTTGAATTCGGTCCTCGGTAAGTGTGACAGGAGACAACATAAGCTGTCAGCGGCCCTTATAAACCACAACAAAGACACAAGAACTGAAGTACTAGTTTCTGGGACGAATTAGATTTTTCTTTATTATCTTCACTAATATAATGGAGGAGTAACTATGACTGGAAGATTTATGAGGTAAGTAGGAAGACTGTGATATTAATATATATTAAAATAATATAAGTGAGGGAAGTAAGGAAATTAATAGTTTCTCAGGACTACCTGAACATTTATTAAGAAATATATTTTCTTCCTGATTTTAAAACTTAATTAATAATTACACAAGAAAATAACTTTAGTAAATATCTGATTAACGTAGAACATTATAATAATTTATGTGGAAGTTATATTAAGAAAAACACCTACTCGCCCTGAACTAAATACTCAGTATTTAACTTTACCAAAAAATCTCCCAATTATCGAAATCTTAAAACTTCAGTTCTAGAAGCCCAAAGTTCATATATTATTAATACTACATTATAGACCTGCTCAGAACGTTCCAAGCTGCACTAACAAATGCAAGGAATAGAAAGGAAGAACTTAGGCAACAGGAATGGGAACAGTTTGTTAATGGATTAAATAGGTCCACCCCTTTGAGTTTGGCTTGGAAAGGTATAAATAAAATAACCAGGAAAAAGACTGGCAATGTTGCTCATCCCTTTCCTCTTGAAAAAGCAAATGACCTCATAATGACTGGTCCAAAACATCCAGGCATGAAAGCCTTCCATCTCATATTAGAAAAAAATTTAGAGAGTACTTCTGAAGAAATGTTGAAACTGATTAATTTTATGAGCCAAAATATTGATGAGAGTGATTGCCTCTTTACCGAGTATGAATTAGATAATGCATTAACCAAAGGTCGATCAACTGCTCCTGGAGAGGATGGTATAACCTATGATATTCTCAGAACTCTAAGGCACGTGCCTGATAACCTTTGTTGGCACTGTATAATCTCAGTTACATTGAGGGCGTTCTTCCTACTTCCTGGACCAATAGTCTCATTGTGCCTATCCCTAAGCCCCAACAGCCTGATACATTTAGGCCGATCTCCTTAACTAGTTGTCTTTGCAAAACTTTTGAAAGAATGATGCTTAACAGATTGTACTACAGAATCAGACACCAACTTTTCCCCCTATCTCTATGGGTTCATGAAAGGTAAAAGTGTGCAGAACTGTATTTCCACCTTTCTCACTGCACACACCTCTACTAGTTTTACACTTTTCTTGATCTAAAATCTGCATTTAATATTGCGAACAGAACCGTTATACTACATGAACTAGCCAAAATGAATATTGGTGGTAGCTTACTCTGCAGGATAATAGGATACCTGTCAAATAGAGTATCCTCTGTCCTTTACCAAGGCTTCAGAAGTGATTCTAAAGAAATGTCTTTAGGTACACCGCAGGGAGGAGTTCTTAGTCCCATGCTATTTAATATTCTGATTAATGCTCTCCTAAATGCTCTACCTGCCTCACCTAAACATATAGCTATAAGCTATGCTGATTAGTAAGTAAGTAAGTAAGTAAGTAAGTTTATTCAGGTATACACAAATACAGTTACATAGAATTATCAGACATAGCAGCATATGTGTAGAGAACCTGGATAACCCAAAAAAAGTCAGACAGAGTGACTTATTTCCATTGGGGTCCTTTTACCTTATTATTATAATATAAAGGTTATAATATTTTCTTATTATTCTACAATGATAACATCTTATTATCATACTAAAAAGACTATCTACTACACCAAGGTCATTAAGACTATCTACAATACGAGGGTCATTACGAGGAATAAGGTAAAATTTACACGTATGTTAGCTACAAAATAGAAAATCATTCCCCTCCCTCTCTGTAGCTACATTCATCAGACACCTTTTGGCACTCTTCTTGAACTGGTTCATGCTATGACTGGCTTTTACATGTGCGGGCAGTCTGTTCCATTCCTTTATTGCTGTACAATAAAAGGTGTTTGAAGCCTGGCCACTGACTGTGGGTACTACAAAGTTGTGCTCTCTCCCCCTAGTACTATGATTGCTCTGGTTCCCAACCTTGACATAATTGACAGCAAGATATTCTGGACATTGTTCGTGAGCAATTTTATAAACATGATTTAGCTTCAGTTGTTTTACTCTGTCTTCAACATTCAGCATATCCAGCTGCTGTAATTCATCCTGGCCTACATGTTCTCCTGGTCCCAGCCCCAGGATGAATCTTACGATTTTGTTCTGGGTGATTTGCAGTCTATCTTTCAGTTTTTTTGTCAAGGCAGAGTACCAAGAAGAGCAAGCGTAATCCATATGGCATTGTATAAGGGCTAGACATAGGGTCCTGCGAGCCTCAGTAGGTAGACACTGTGCTTGTCTATACAGGAACTTCAGTCTGGCATTCGCTTTCTTTACTACACTGTTCCCTATCAATTCTCCTGACATGCATGGGTCAAAGGGGATTCCCAAATATTTTACTGATGAAACCAAAGTGATGGGCTCCCCATTACATTGAACATTAAAATTATTTACCCTTCTCAGTTTATGTTTCTTGCCAAAGAGAATGGCTTCAGTTTTCCCTAGGTGTAATGATATTTTGTTGTCTACTAACCATTTGCTGCGGGGACCCTTTTCCCGTGAAAAAAACATTAGCAATTTCTTGGGGGTTTCTTTCCCCTGACACTAACAGAGCATTTGTCATCTGCATACGTAGGATTTTTGATTTGACACTGATGGGCATTTTCATTGACAAAACATAAGAATAATAAGGGACCCCAAGAATAACCCCCTTGGGGAAACCCAAATGTTATTAGGGGGGTTCTGATTCTTTTTTTTGTTGATTTTGCCCTTTTGGGCCCTTCCTTTTTGCAAAGGGTAGGATTTAAAACCATTTTACAAAAACCCTATACCGATAGCTTGAATTTTTTGTTACAAATATTTTTGGGGTTGACGGGTTTCAAAGGGCCCTTTTGGGGTCTAAGGTTACCATCCCCATATTTTCCCCCTTTGAAAATTTTCATTTCCGGGAAATTTCCATCAAATTAATAAGGGGGGTTGGGGTTTTGAGTAAGATTTCTAAACCCCAAATTGATGCTTTTGGAAAAATTTTGTTGTCATTAAGGAATTAAACTATTTTGAGAATACACCGCCCTCTCTATTTTTTTGATTTTTATTTGAGTTATACTAACAGGCCTTTTTTTTGCTTAAAATCAAAATTTACTATTTTTTTTTGAAGATGGGGAGTAACTCTGGCCTCCTTGCCCCCTCCGGTAGGGAATTAGTGGGATTGATAGTTTTATTATGTGAGAAAATAAGGAGACAGTTAAGAAGCCCATCTTTTGGGAAAACCTTAGAGGGGATGTTTTTCGGGGGCCTGTGTTTCTTTGTTGGGTTTTAACCTGCTTATTTTTTTTTAAAAATAAAGTCTGGATACATTTTCTAGATGACAATTTTTGGGGGGTTTCCCCTTTTTTGGGAAAAGTATTTTTTAAAACTTATCAGGGGTCTGTTTTTAAAGGGTTTATTTGAGCTTTTTGGGTTATTTTACTTACTAGTGTTATGAAACAGTTTGTGTAAAAATTTAAAAGAAATTTTTCCCAACCTTCGATTTTTTCTTTGGGCATCCCTATTATGTTGTTGAGCATATGTTAGACCTATATACGGGTTTTAGGGTTTTCCCCCAAAATTTTTTTTTTAGGGGTTTTGTTGAGAGTTTTTGGGGGTTTTTTGTTTTACTCTTCAATTTTTGGGGGCAGGGGGGCTTTGCCTTTGCTCCTTTTTAATATATGATATCGGACCCCTTACAACGGGGCCCTAAAAAGATAAATTCCCAAATTTTTTAAGGCAGTTAAAAGCAATTTGAAAACCCGACTAGGCCTCTAATATCTTCCCCCAAAAACCCAAAAGATTTTAACAAGACAAAGGGACATCCCCCACCCATCTATTTGCAGGGTAAAATAAATTAGCACTTTAAAAACTTACGATTTTCTTGGTGTGATGTACCCTTTAAACAAATCCATATACCAAAAAAACTAAACAAGAAATGCAAAGCAGGCTAAATGCTCTCAAAGCGGGTTGTGGCTAAAAACCCCAAAGGAAATGGTGCTAATGGGGAGAATGTGAGAATGTTTGACTTTTGCCTATTTTAAAGGTCCTTAATGATTATGTGCTCCCATGTTATTAGCTAGAGAAATTTCTCTCCGCCCCTTGGGAATTTAATGCAAAATGAAGCCCCTCAGGATTATTTTGGCTTTTCCCAGATCTCCCAAAAGTTTTTAAAAATGAGGAAGGATTTGGGTTATTTCTAGATCAGTGATAGGATTGTTGAAATTAACACTGTACTTTTGTATTAGAATTTTTGAGAAAAAAAACCAGACACTGTCACAGTAAAACTTCCCAATGTTGAGGAAAAATTACACACAGATCTAAAGGGAGGGGAAAAGCCCCAAGTTTAATTTTTTTAAAAAACCCCACATGAACTTATCCCCTGTGGGGGCCAAAAGGCTTTTTCCACCCCTCCCATGGAAGTTTGGTTCATTTAATTCAAAACCCTAGGGGGCCCCTTTCCCAAAAAGGGCTCATTGCTAGTACAGTGTTTTTCCCTTTCCCTTTAAATCTCTTGTTAGACCCAACTGCTCAAGAAAAAATTTTCCCCCCAGCTGGTATTTAAAAAGTTATCACAATTATATACAGGGTTGGATCAAAAACAGGAGTTTTCGGGCGGGGGCTAGAATCTGTTTCTTTTGCCACCCCCCTTGGTTAAGAACGAAAATTTAAATTTGTTGAGTTGGGCATAAAAATTAAAAAAACGGGGCGCCCTCCCATTTGAAAATTGAATTGTTTGCAATCCTAAGGGCCGCTAAAGCAACCTAGGCACTGAGCTTGACTCTATCATATTACGATTTATGTCACCCAATTGAAGGCTCTTGACTCATATAAGGGATTTCCAACAACATGTTCTTTGGGGGAAACCCAAAGGTATAATACTCAAAATTAGGGAAAAAGGGGAATTTTTAAATGTAAAAATTGCTAGGGAAATTCCCCCATCACACTTTGGGATTACTTTTTATGAAAAATTAAAAATGTTACCCAAATAAAGAGTCCCCAGAAGGAAAAATGTAGAATTTTTACTTTGGTATAACTGTTTTCTAGCATTAGGAATAATTTTTGGAAAAGAAAAGTAAATAATGAAAATGTTTGGGTTTATGGGAATCCCAGTTAAAAGGGCCTGATTAGATCTAAACCCCAAATATGTAAAAAGAAATAGATAAGTATTTTTAAATGGAGCAATTGCAAGGGTGAGCAGACTGACTGAATTTGTAGGGCCAGGCTTAGGCTTGGTTACAAGTACTTCTGGCAGTTTGGCAGCACAGATGTTTGATAAAACCCCTTAAATTTGAAAATTATGTGATCAGGATTTTGTCACTCTCTTGAACACTATGTGCTTAATTGCCCAACTTTTTGAGGAATACAGAACAGACAGTAAAAAAACCCCTTGTGACATTTTCAAATATCTTATTAATAAAAATAAGATCCCAGTTTACAAAGAAAAATTTCCAAAATTTGCTTGTAACAGAAAAGTGAACTAAAATTATGTAAAAAATAAATTTCCATAGTTTTCCCTGTTAAAACCCTTTGGGGGCCCTATTTCCCCAAAGGCCTTTTGTGTACCCATATGCTCTTGCGCTACCGCCACAGATGGAAAAGGGGTGCACAAAAAACAGCCACTTCGGGGGCAAAATCTAACCCTAATCTAATTTTCCCATAATAAAATTTTTTAATATTTATTATTGCAATATTGAAAATTAACCCTTTCAGGGTCCAAGGCCAAAATCTAAAGGGTCACGCCCCAGTTTTCCAAAAAAATTTTAAAAAAAAAAAATTTTTTTTTTTTCCTTACAAATTAAAGGGGCATATTTTTGTAAAAGGTAATAAAAAAAAAAAAATTAGAATCTGATCATTATTCCCCGAGATACAGTCCCAAAGAAGTTTAGGGAAAAATAAATGTGGGGGCCGGCAACTCGAGGGAATTCCACATACGCGTATTATATTGTTTTTTTTAGTTTTTTTTCTTTTCTTTTCTAATTTTTTTTTTTTCCTACAAAACTTTTGGGGCCCCTGAGAAAACCAATACTGAAATTTTAATGATGAAAATACTCACTGTTTTTGAACACAAAAACCCCGCACAAAAAGTTATTTTCATTTTTAATTTTTTCCCAAATGTTTTTTTTTAAAATAAACATGCAAAAATATTGTAAAATTACTAATTTTTCTATCTTTTATTTACATATTTACAATCACGGGGACAGGGTTTTTAAAATTGGGGAAAGCTTGTGGAACCCCTTAAAACAAGGCCCCAGCACAGAGGAAACCTTACTTTCCTCACACAAAAACCGATTTGTTTTTCCCGTCTTTGTTGCCGTCTTTTTGTTTTTTCCAAAAGAAAAATGCATCTCTTCTGAGCAAATTTCTTTTGAGTTGAAGGAAGCTGTATTATGAAATGATCACCTTCTTTTCCTTAAACGCTTGGGTATATTGTGAGAATTCGAGGACCATGTTTTTTTTTTGCAGGTGTTGTTACCTGGACTTCATATGAGTTGTCCCGACAACAGACAAAAAAAAATTCAAACCCTTCGGGGGTCTGTTACCAAATCTTTATTTGGTACATATTATATGCATTCAGCATTTTAAAAGCCCCTGAGATGGAAAAAAAAGTTTCCTTTTACCACTTTGGGAACTCTTACGAAAAACCCGTCAACCCAAAAACCCAAACTCATGTTTACACTTGTCAACCCGCACATGTTTTTGGGGGTATAATCAAACACAGACACGGTTTTCAATAAAGTTCATTTGTCACTCGATCAACTTTGCCCCTGTCTTTTCAAATTTTATTACGGGGGAAAGGTTTTTCAAAAAGTGTTTACATCTCGTTTGTCATTTCCAAACCCTATTTCCATGAAGTTTTTGGCAGTAAACACCTGCACGTCATCACCACGAAAACCTGCGTTGAAACCTGGGGGATATGTTTAAATTAGAACGCACTGTGCCCCCACCATCTGTCTTGTTCACTCGCATGAAAAACTGAGTAATGGGGGTTGTGTACCAGTTATGGTTTTTTTAAAGATGGGCCCCTTACCAAAATAAAAGGGGCCATCATGTTTTCACTACGTCACCTGAGATAAACCCCAAAAAAATCTTGGTATCTTTTTAATTGGTTTTTCTACCCTGTTAAAAAAAAAATAAACCAACACCAGGCCACTGTCACAATCACAGGTACAAACAAATTTTTAAAACCCAAACGGTTTTTCCCCTTTTCTCGGTATATACTGCTTGAAAAGACAGTCCCACCTTTGAAACAAAATCAAAAACCGTCAAATTTCAAGATTCTTGAATGGTTAAAAAATAATCCTGAACTTTTGTTTTTAGATACATGAAAAATTTCTAATCTTGTAAAAACCTGTCCCTTTTGTAGGCCCGGTTTTTTTGAGAAGGCAAAAATAAAGTAAAAGTAAGATAAAACCCGTTCACTGGTTTTTTAAATTTTTTTTTTTACTGAAAAAATGGGGTACAAAAATTAAACCCATCTGTGGACCAGTAGCTTTTATTATGGGTTATAGACGTGAGGCCCTAAGATTAAAGGGGTTTCAAAAAACAAAAAACAAATTTTTGAAAAAGTCGTCTCTTTTTTCCTGTGTAGTTTTGACTTTTGGTGATTTAAAACGTTTTGCCATGGTGAATGAAAATTTCTTAAATTTCTTTCCCCGACAATTTAAATTTTTCCCTCAATGGCTGGTCAAAAGAAAAATTTTTCCAAAAAAAATTTTTAAATTTATTGGCCGTGGGTTTCCCAAGGGGGGCAGGTAGGGAGAATTCCCCCTTTGGAGTCATCAAAATGGGGAGGGGTGGGGAAAAAAATTGGGGTTTGCTGCCAAACCCGATAGGGGGGTGGTGGTTTCTGGACATCATAGGGTGGGGTTTTTACGGGTGGTTGTGGGGGGCTGGGGGGGTGACGCTCCGCTTTTTTCCTTGAAAACTGCGAGTCAGCACGTGGATCCCCTTTGGGACAGTGAGTCACCATGGCGGTTTCCACCCACCACCCCCAGCACCCCCTAACCATCCACTGATGCCTGTGGCCCATCCATGCCCAAATTTGAAAATCAAACCTCACAAACACTACCTAAAACGGGTGTAGGGGCCCCGGGATGTACTCCCCGGGGTGGACTCCGGGATGTATCCGGGATGTACCCGGGGTGTATCCCGGGGTGTACTCCCTCCCCGGGCACAGAAGGGTACACTACCCCGGGCAAAGCGGCGGGGGAAATACCCAAGCTTTTACTGGTAATATGTTCCTCACTATTTACCACCGAATGATCGTCGAGAGCAAAAAATCACAAACCAAAGTCAGAATCATCGTCATTTCTGAAGTCAGAAGGGGCCCGGGCCCCGGGGAAAAAAATTAAATTTTTTCCCCTTTACTTTTAAAGGGAAAACCTGACCCTGAGTCACGATTTCCCCCCACCAGAGGGGAAGGGCGAGGATGTCGGGGGTTTTCTGCACTATTATCGATTCCTGGTCATTAAATTTTCCCCGGGCCCCTTAAATTATCAAAGCCGTAGAATTCGTCCTTCATTTCCACTTCCATCGTGTCAGAAAATATCAGGGCAGGAAGAGGAGAGCCCAATTTTCCGGGGGGTGAAGTGACTTGCGCGAGGCATTTGGGGAAAAAAGAGTTTACTGAGCCAGCGTTCCCCAAAGCTATGCAGGCGCCCAGATTTTTTGTTTTTTGGCGCACACCCACGGCGCAAAACCCCCTTCCTCTAAAGTGAAACCCGAGTGCTTTTACGCTAAATTTTACGGCGGGTAGAATTTTGGCATAGATCTACGGTTTTGGACATCACCGAAAAGCCGTTTAAATTTCGGGACGGACCCTGAAAGGGTTTTTAAAATAAAAAATTTCTGTCACTTTAAATAAAAAAAGAAATTTTCAAAAATTAAACTATGATCAATTTCTTTTTGTATTAAGTCGCCTTATGGCCCTTTTTTGGGTTTTTGCACTTTTTGCTTTTTTTTTATAAAAATAAAAAATTTTGTATTAAGTAGTCAGTAAAACCCCTTAATTTAATCTGCCCATAATACCATGGGATGATAGTGACTTTTGTACCCAACTCATTATGTAATTTAATAAAGAAAAAGATTTTGTTCGGATTTTTAAACCCCGGAGGGGTTTGCCACCCAGGTTTAACCCCAAAAAAAATCGATGTTTCCCTCGAGGACTTTTCTAAAATTATTTTCCCCCGGGGGCCCTTTTTCTTGTCCCCCCGGGTGCGACCCACACCAGTCGGGCTAACACCCCGGGTTTCCCATTTGCTTTCTAGGTGAACAGGACAACAGGTGTAAGGAAATGTGTTTAAAAAGTTTTCCACCCCCTGGGAAAAGAAACCCCGGGGCCCCCCGTGTGTGAAGCGGGAGCCCTTTAAACCCCCCAGGCCCCGGGGCCCCACCCAGGCCTCCGGGCCACACCCCGGCCACCGGGCCAAAAGTTTTAATCTTGCCCAAAATAATAAAATTTGTTTGTTTTTATTGTCAGGCTGGTATTAATAAAAATAATAAATTTTAATAATTAAAACCCTAAAATAATATAAAGATTTTATTTTTTTGAACAATTAAATAATTTTTGATAATTTATTATACAATAATAGGGAGAAAAGAAAGTCACAATTATAACCCGTGCAATTTTTTAACTTTAAATTTTCAGGGGTTAAATTAAGGGCTAGACATAGATATTTACTTGTTACTTAAAAATTGAAAAAGGGCTTTTTTACTTGTTACTTAAGAAAATGACTTAAAAATTTTTAATTTTTTTCTTAAGAACTAGACCCTGTATAAATTTTCTTGTTACTTTAAAAAATAAAACTGTTTTAACTGCCCTTTCCCGCATAAAAAAGGGGGGTTACCAATAAAACCCCCCGGGGGGTCTTCAAGGGGGACTGGAAAAGGCACCTAAAGTCAGTATGACCCTTCATGTGTGGTTTTATTTCTTCCCGGTTGTTTGCAACCCCCCCGTAAACAGCCCAGTTTATTAGGGCCCCGAAAAAAACCACCAAGGGGGCCTGGTCCCCCAGACCGGACTGCGGGGGGATTTACCCCTGAAAACCCTTTTCCAGGTATAAATCCAGGGGAAAAGACATTTACATGGGTTTCTTTTTTAATAAATGATTAGATATTAAAGTAGGGACTAATTGTTTCAGGGGATCTAAAAGTCATTTAAATACCAAAAAAAGGAAAGGAAATTTTAAAGAACAAATTGTCGTTAAAAGAAGAATTACATTTTATAGGGTCCACAATCAAAAAATCCGGCAAAACAATTTTTTTGGGTTTTCCCCAGTTTTTTGGCTAAATTTTGCCTTTGCATAATTTTAAATTTCCCCGGGGTTTATAAAACCCGCCCGCTGTACTGGGTTGGTGGTGCTGCCTCTGATAAGTCATTTTCCTTTTTTTTTTTTCTCCATTTATTGTTAAAACCTGCTTTTCTTTGAGCCCTAGCCGTGGTTCCCCAAAGAAATTTAAAGGGAAAAGCCGCTTGTTATGTAAACACATGCACAGTACCCGTAGGGCCCCACTTATTTCGCATGTTTGGGGTTAAAGGTAATGCCGGGAAACAGAACGGGCCCTTTTTTCCACAAAGGAGGTGATCAAGCAGACTTTAAACCCTTTCCCGGGGCCCCAAAGGGCCCAAAAACTGAAGTGGTGCCCCCGTGTCCCAAGGGAATTTTTAAAAAAAAAAAATTGTTTTTTTTTCTTATGAAATGGAAAGAATCTTTTTTTTGAATGTAATAAAACCCAAAAAATAAAGAAATTTGATGAAAATTGACCCCAAATTTTTTGCCTCGTGGGAAATTTTTAAAGTGTCAGCGAAAAAAAAATTTTTTACGAATCCCGGGGATTTTGCCCACTTTGACTCCCTTTTTGGCCAATTACATTATTCCAGTCGACCAAAATTTTTAGCTATTTCACTAGGATTACTTCTATTCTATCCGATTGGCACAAGAAAAACGCCAAATCAACTGTTTCAACTACAAAAAAAAGTGACCGGGGAAAATTTGGGAATTTGGCCCCAAATTTTAAACAAATTTAAAATTCCAATTTCAAAATAGGGTCCAGAAAAAACAATGTTTTTATTCCCGGCACTAAACTAACATTTCCTCTGTTCAATTTTGTTACGTTTTGAGGCTTTACAAATAAAATTTCCCTTTTGATTTTTTTTCACATAAAGAATTTTTATTACACCAAAAAATAGAAGATTTTCTGGGTTTTGCCAAAATTGTAATTTTAAATTTTTAAAAAATCATCACCACATTTATGAAAGTATATTAGGAAACCAAACCCGCCCGGGTGGGTTTTTTCGTGTTAGGGTCGTTTGTTTACTCTTGAACATCGGCAAAAATTTAACATTTCCGCCACTTTGAGCTCAGTTTCAAGCCATTTCCAGTGCTAAAACCAATCAAAATTATCTCTATTTCTGTAATATGTCTTCCATTCTATCAAATGAGACCAAGAAATCACAAATACAACTGTAAAAAACATACGAAAAAAACACTGCAAAGTCGCTGTTTTAATCGAAAATCACGGTCTCAGTTTTTTTCCTCTCATTATACACAGTGTGCTGCAGGATTTGTTTTATGTGGTGCACACATACCACATAGATGTATTCTCTCATATCTAGGCCCAAATTTTCCACTCACAGTTTATCAGAGTGAGCTGAGCTCATGACGTAGATCTTACGGTTTGGACCCTGAACGTAAAGCCGTAGATCTACAGGACGGACCCCGAAAGGGTTAATGACTGTAGACCAATACCTAACTTACCTCTGCTCTCTAAAATCTTGGAAAACTTAATTCATAGAAAAGATCTATTCCTACCTCATCTGATACAACATACTAAACCCTGTCAGTTTGGATTCAGGACTAATAAAAGCACAAATGATGCTATTATACACATGCTAGAACTAATATACACCACTCTCGAGAAGAAAGAAGTCTCGCTGGGAATCTTCAATGACTCCAATAACATGCTCATTAGAGAAGCCAGGTATAGATACTGAAAAATCAGGGACAAAGGAATTAATGTACAGTTGCTGTCGATCCCATCACACATTGGATTGCTCCTTCATGATAAAGTTGATATGTTAGCCAAGAAGAGTACCCAGAAGGAGAATGTAGAATATAACTTTGGTATAACTGTGTCTAGCATTAGGAATAATATTAAGAGAGAAGTAAATAATGAAAATGAGTGTTATAGGAATGTAATTAGAAGCCTGAGTAGATCTATAACCCACTATGATAACGTGAACGTAGATAAGTATGTTTATGGAGCAACATGCAATGTGAACAGACTGACTGATGTTGTAGTGGCCAGGCTTAGGCTTGGTTTATAAGTGCTTCTGGCAGTTTGGGAGACACACAGATGATGATCAAACTAAATGTAAATTATGTGATCAGGCATATGGTCACTGTTGTCTTTAACACTATGTGCTTAATTGTCCACTTATTGAGGAATACAGAGATAGACAGTATAATAACGTATGTGACATGTCAGGGTATCTTATTAATGAAAATAAGATACCAGATATACTAAGCAAATTTCCTAAATTTGCTTGTAACAGATAAGTGAACTGTAGGTATGTAAATATAAATCCATATGTATTCATGTTAACCCCTTGGGGCCTAGTTCCTGGGCCTTTTGTGTATCCATATGCTCGTGCGCTACTGTTCACAGGATGGACATGGGGTGCACAATAAAGTAGCCACTTCGGTGGTAAAATCTAATCTTTGATACAGTTGACCATGATTTGCTGCACATTAAATTAACCCTTAAACTGTCCAAACAGATTTATGTTCACATTCGTAGTGCTCCAAAAGTAGATCTTCGGTTTTTTACATATTTTCAAATATAACAAAAAAAAAAAAAATGTAGATCAAAGTTTTTTTACACGTTTTCAAATGTAAAAAAGAAAAAAAGATCTATGTTTTTCTACATACTTTCAAATGTTGAAAAAACGTAGATCTATGTTTGGACAGTTTAAGGGTTAACACACTGTGGTATAAGAGGCCACTCCCTCAACTACCTAAAGTCATACCTTAGTAACAGAAGCCAATATGTGTACACAATAGAGCAAACTCTTCCACTTAACCAATCACAATTGGTGTCCCACAAGGAAGTGTCTTCGGCCCACTCCTCTTTCTCATTTACATCAGTGACCTGCCAAATGTATCACAACTACTCAAACCCATATTATTTTCAGATGACACAACATACATCTTCTCTCGCCCAAACCCAATCATACAGGCCAACACTGTTAATGCTGAATTGCAGAAAATATATACGTGGATGATGACTAATAAGCTTACACTCAGTACTGACAAAACCGATTTCATTTAGTTTGGAAACAGAGCTGCAAATGTTCCACTTAACATAACGCTAAGTGGATCACCCATCACAAGACTCAGAGGGAAAACTCTTAGGAATCCACCTTGACAGTAGCCTCAAATTCCAGACACATATACAGGTCCACCATCACAAATCCAGCAATCAGTTATTCGGTTCCTTCGGTTATTCGGCACTAATTTTGGCTAGCATAATTTCAAATTTCCAGGGTCGCCACACCAACCTGCTGGTACTGTTTGGTGGCGCTACTTGCTGCATAAGTCATTCCAATTCTTTTTCTCCATTTATTGTTATAACCTGCTTACTTTTAGCCCTAGCCATGGTTCCAATGAATAAAAGAAAAGCTTCTCATTATGTGAAGCACCAACACAGTACATTATCCATTAAAGATAAGGTGGCTTTGAAGCCACTGTCAGTTGCCATGAACTCAGTCTCATGAAGCAGGAGAATATGCTTTATTATTACGCTAATATCAACACTTCAGCTTATTTGCCTATCACAATTGATCTAATATGACATAATAAGCAATATAAATAACATAAAACACGTTAAATACTCCAGAAAAAATAATTGGCATAATACCGAGCAGTTAAACGGAGGTATGAAGAGGATATGGTATACAAATACCATTCTCCTATCCCTGTCTTGGTGGCTTATATAAGAGAAAATGGAGTATAGCACAGGGCTAACCATGATATACACTCGTACTGCACCATAAACCTGAAACAAAAAAGTTATTTTCTCTATATAGATTATCACACGTAGCAGCATATGTTTAGAGAACCAAGGATAACCCAAAAAAGTCAATGTGGCTTATTTCTAGTATCTGGCTTGGGTTAGCCATATACGTATGATTTTTGGTAAATATTCGATTCCCAGCCAGGGTAGAAACATTAGGCGTGTTTCTTTACACCTGTTGTTTGTGTTTACCAATAAGTAAATGGTACCTGGGTGTTAGTGAACTGGTGTGGGTGTTATCCTGGGACACTGACTAATTTTCTTGAAATACACCTACCATCCGACTTACGACCTGCTCGACTTACGACCACTCGACATACGACCGTGTTTTTTATGCCAAATTTCTGGGAAATAAACAACTATTTGTGTTGTACACAGTGTTTATCCTAAACCTTACAGTATAAAATACAGTACTAACAGCATAAAAAGTAAAGTAAAACATGAAATACCAAAATAAAATAATAAAATTAAGTCATTACAAAAATGTTTTGTTGATATTCAGTAGTAAAGTTTGACTTACGACCATTTCGACTTACGACCGGTTTTCTCGGAACTGAACTCGGTCGTAAGTAGGATGGTAGGTGTACTCTGCATAACAAGCGGCTTTCCATACAGTAATATGTCACTGATGTCACCTAGGCCTGTATACCTTGTACATGTACGTGTAGTAAATAAATATATTATTATTATTATTATTATTATTTTATTATTATATTATTATTATTATTATTATTATTATTATTATTATTATTATTATTATTTTATTATTATTATTATTATTATTATTATTTTCTCAATTGTTTGTTGGGTTATCTTATTGAAACTTGGGCAATGTATGATGGAAAGATACTTCTTCACGTACACCAAAAATGAAAGAAATCAGACCATAAATAGCGGAGTTCACTTCTCAGCCATTAGCAGCCGCTTAGCGGTATATTTTTGTACGGTTTTTATGGTTATATTCTCGTTTTTTTTGGTCTCATTTGATAGAATGAAAGATATATTACAGAAATAGATATGATTTTGTTTGCTTACTTAACGAAAAGTACCTTGAAATTGCGCTCACAGTAGCGAAAATGTTCTATTCTTTAGCGACGCTCAAGGGTAAACAAATGACGTCACCGTCCAATACCTGTCCGTCTGCCAGTCTAAATTCCAATACAGAGTCAAGAATGGGTTAACATTATTTATACAATCATTACAATAATGCAGCAGTCTGCATAACAGCAAATCTTCTATTTTTTTGTGAATAAAAATTCCAAATGGTAAGCAAGAGTTTATATAAGAGGGGCCTGTAGCCGTGACTAATGAACAGAGAAAATGTTATTTTAGTGCCAGGAATGTCTACATTGTTTATTCTGGACCCTATTTGAAATTGGCAACTGTTGAAATTTGTGTGAAATTGGCCAAATTGCCAATTTTTGACCACTTTATTGGGTAGTTGAAATAAGTGAATTGGCGGTTTCTTGTACTCAGTTGACAGACTAGAAGTAAATAAGTAAGTTATTCAGGTATACACAAATACAGTTACATAGATTATCATACATAGCAGTGTATGTATAGAGAACCTAGGATAACCCAGAAAAGTCAAAGTGACTTATTTCCAGTACCTGGCTTGGGCTTGCCATATCTGATTTTTGGTAAATACACCTACCATCCGACTTACGACCGAGTTCGTTCCGAGAAACTGGTCGTAAGTCGAAATGGTCGTAAGTCGAAATTTACTACTGAATATCAACAAAACATTTTTGTAATGACTTTATTTTATTGTTTTATTTTGGTATTTCATGTTTTACTTTACTTTTTATGTTGTTAGTACTGTATTTTATACTGTAAGGTTTAGGATAAACACTGTGTACAACACAAATAGTTGTTTATTTCCCAGAAATTTGGCATAAAAAACACGGTCGTATGTCGAGTGGTCGTAAGTCGAGCAGGTCGTAAGTCGGATGGTAGGTGTATTTTTTTTTCTTGGTTGTTTGTTGGGCTATCTCATTGAAACTTGGGCAATGTACGATGGAAAGATGCTTCTTACCGTACAACAAAAATAAAAAAGACGGACGATAAATAAGGGAGTTCACTTCTCAGCCGCCTATTTGTGGTATATTTTCGCATGGTTTTTATGGTTGTATTCTTGTTTTTGGTCTCATTTGACAGAATGGAAGATATATTACACAATTAGACATGATTTTGATTGCTTTCACGACGAAAAGTACCTTGAAATTGAGCTCAAAGTAGCAGAAATGCTTGATTTTTGCCGATGTTCAATGAACTTTGTGTAAGTCAAGTTGGTTACTTTATTAAGTGTATTCTAACCTAACCACTCTGTAATCTGGCAAACTCAGTAATCCGGCACACTACAGGTCCCAATGATGCCGGATTTGTGATGGAGGACCTGTACAACAAATTTCAAAGAAAATCTCTAAGACAGTAGGTATACTATCAAAGATACAGTACTATGTTCCACAATCAGCTCTTCTTGCACTGTATCATTCACTCATCTACCCTTATCTCACTCAAACGTAAGCCCTCCACTCAAACCTCTCCTCACCAACTTTACAGGACACAGGACCATAACACAAGACACAGATCTCTTTTTGATGTACCGCGAGTCCATATCACACTGTATAAAAAAACTATGCACATAAAGGGCCCCAAAATTTGGAATTCATTACCAGTAAATACTAAAGTAACCCGGTCTGAACATTAATTTAAGACTCTTCTCAAAAACCACTTACTCACCCTGAACTAAATTCTCAATATTTAACTTTACCAAAAAATCTCCCAGTTACATAAATCTTCAAAACAAGATGCCCAAAGTTCATACATAGATTAATACTACATTGTAGTAAAAATACCTACCCACAACAATACTGCCTTACACCCAATTGTAGCATTCTCATACTGTAAACTACATACTTTCAACAGCTCACAATGTTATATTCCCATTATATAATTTCAATATTTATTATTAAAACTATTGTAATTTGAGTACAATTAATGTCTGCTATAAATAAAAACAGATGTACAACTTAAACAAACTATGATCAATTTCTTTAGTATTAAGTAGTCTGTAAGCCATTAAATTAAGTCTGCCCATAATACCGAGGCATGATAGTGGCTCTCTTTGCACTCATTATTGTAACATCATACTCTCAATGTAATCTTGCAAAGAAATAAAATTTGTTTGTTATATAAATGCCAGATAGCAGGTTTACACTAACATATATTAAGTTAGCATTAAAAACAAAAGTAAAATACACACTCAGTATGCCCATTACTTACCTTAAAATATTTGTAGTCCTAATGTAGGGTGAGAGGTGAGTTTTATCTGTAGGTAGTCAGGTTTGGGAGGTATGATATCCTGCCAGGTCAGCCCACCCCATCCACACGTAATACACTACGACATTTAACTAAAGCACCTCAGAGCGATAAAATACACATACAGTAGGGCCCCGCTTTATGGCGTTCCACTAATAGGGTCATTTCAAATTATGACCAAAACTCTCTATACGGCTACCCCCACCTGACTTTCTAATATGGTCACTGTGCCCCACCTGGTTTGTTTACATTCTCCGTGAGCCTCTTAAGCAACATATCTCTCCATTATGTCTCGAGATGCCATATTAGTAATGATAATAATAATCACTGAGTCTCATTAAATGTCATATATTACTTTAATATACACATTTTCATTAATCCATCTATAATATTTTTTCAAAGTTATATAATAAACACAATACATAACATACAAAGATGATAAATACACCCCACAGTAGAATAAATAAACATAAAAACGAGATGCAGTTGCCAGACAACTTGTACAAGTGGCGCCATATTAGTAATGATAATAATAATAATCACTGAGTCATTAAATGTCATATATTGCGTTAATATACACATTTTCATTAATCCAGCTGTGATATTTTTTCAAAATTATATAATAAACACAATACATAACATATAAAGATGATAAATACACCCCACAGTAGAATAAATAAACATAAAAACGAGATGTGGTAGCCAGACGACTTGTACGAGTAATGGCAAGAGTAATGTTTCCTTTAGTCCAACATAAGAGAAAATGTGTTACTGGGCGTAACTGTCGAAAATTATTGCTTTTGTATGCCTTCACTTAGAGCGTCATTTCTTTTAAAAAATGGTGTTACATGAGAATGGGAGTGTTCCTCTTTATTTATTCTACCATATCAACGTAGAGACAACTTGTACACAACCAGACGTGTTCCCCTGGTTTTTTTACAAAACTCGGGTACCCCTGGTTTGTTTACAAAACTCTGCGCCTTTTCCTTTCTCATGTATCCTCTCTAAATTTTATTCTTTTTTATATCGTTTACTCCACCTCTGACATTTACTTTAAAAGGATTTACGAATTTTTTAAAGGGTAAGTAATGAGGGAACGGGAATATGTTTTTTATCTCTCTGTGATCCTTAACCCCTTTGACTTTTTTTGGGTTTATTACGGTCTTTTTAAGCTACCATGTTTGCCCGTTTTTATACGCAAAATTTAAATTCTAGCGGCTTTAGATAAAGCGGGAGAAAGCTGGTGGCCCCTACAGGAGAGAGAATGGGTCCCGCTTTGGGGGGTGAAACCCTTTGAAAAAACTGGGGGGGCCCGTGGTGCATTGGGGAAAAGGGTCATTTTGTATCCATTTTTCCACCAGCCTCGGGGGTAAGAAGTACCTCTTTCCCTTTTGGCGGTTTGGAGGCCCTTTTTTCCAATTGATAGCTCAACAGCGTTTGGAAGTGCCAGTAAAAAGTAAATTTTAAAATTTGTTTTGGAGGGGGTGTGCCCGGAAAGCAGCGCCCAGGATAACGTAATTAGTGATGAAAATCCAGATGGCCCACACCCTTCCACTTCTGGGGGGTTTGGGCCGCCCTCATTAAAAAAGAACATAAGAACGAAGGAAAAACATGCGGGAAGGCCTACGGGGCCCTGCTAGGCAGGCCCAACCCCTACCGGGTTTTTAAGCCAAAATGCCCCCAACCAAGTCAGGTCAGGTCACATTGATTTAAAAGGGGGGGAACAGGCAACCGACCTGTTGCACAAGTATCAGGTTAACCCACCCCCCACATCTACTCATGTTTTTCCCAACCTTTTTTTTAAAGTTTAACACAACGTTCTGGCCTCTTTAACGGTACGGGGTTAGTTTTCCATCTCCACAATTTTCCCAAAAACCGGGTACTTTCCTATATCCTTCCTGAATCTAAATTTTTTCCCAACTTAAAAACCATTGCTGCGGTTCCTTCTAGGCTAATATTTTCAGCACCTATTTACTTTCCCCTTTTTTTTTACCCCTGTCTTCCATTTAAAACCCCTAAAACATATCCCCCCAAATTCAAAGCTTTCTATAAAATGCGTTTCAGGGCCCTTATCAAACCCTTTAAAATGGGGGAAGGGTTTTCCCTGATACATGGGATCATTTTTTAAACCTTTCCCTTTGTCATTTTCCAGGAATTTTATCCATTCTTTTTTTTCGGTGAAAAAAACTGTGCAGCATAATCAAAAAGGGGAGGCCAAACCCCAAGGATGTATAATTTAAAGAACAACCGGGGGGGACTCCTATTTTTATGTTCTTGATATGAAAAAAGGAATTCAAAATTTGGGCCTTTAAAAATTTCCCAACCCCTTATGCACTTTTGGGCTTGGTTTCAGTTTAAAATGCTAACCAGAATTTCCAAAACCCTTTTTCGCAAACCGTAAAATTAAGATCTAACATTTTTTTAGTTTATATGGGGCAGGGTTTAATTGCCCCTGCCCAACATTTAGAACTTTGCATTTGTCTATATTAAATTTGATCGGGCCATTTTCCCGCCCACTGCATCAGTTTTATTCAAATCTTCCTGGAGGGCTCGAATGTCCTCGTCAGAATAAAATTCGACGGCCTATTTTGGGTCATCGGCAAACTTGCCGATGTCGCTCTTTATGCCCTCTCTATGTGTTTATGAAATTGTAAACCCAGAAAGGGGGCCCAACACTAAACCCCTGTGGAACACCGCTCGGACGCTTCCCCCTTGATTTCTCCCCATTTAGCAAACTCTCGGGCTGCCTATTTGTAAACCCATGCCTTATCCGGGAAAAAAAAACTCCTCCTTTTTCCAAAGGTTTTTAATTTTCCTCAATAGTCTCTGAGGGTGGGACCCGTCAAAAGCCTTACTGAAGTCCATATACACAATATCAAATTATTACCATGATCAAACCTCCCCCAAAATACCTTATTAAAAAAAAGTTAAAAAATTCGTAAGGCAGGAACCCCCCTTTTTTGAAAAAACCAGGCGAGATTCGTTGTTTAAATTTTTATGCTTTTAAAGGGATGGGGACGAATTTCCCCTCGGAAATTATTGTTTCCTTTAAATTTTTCCCCCCACTATGGAGGTTAGGCTTATTGGTCTAAATTCAAAGCAAAGGACCTGTAAACCGGGTTTTGAAAATAGGTTTTCACTTTTTGGCCTTTTTTCCCATTATCGGGCCCCATGCCATTTTTGTAGTGATATGTTAAAAAGAAAAACCCAAAAGGGTTTGTGCTAACCCCCCTCTTTACATTCCTTTTAAACCCCTTTGAATCATTTCCCATCGGGGCCCTGGGGATTTGTTGGGTTTTTTAAATTTATCTTTTTTGCCAAAGGGGCCCTTGTCACTTGTGACCCTAATAGTGCACAGTTTATTATCGTCCTTTCTACTAATTTTCTTTAAAGGGAAAAACGCTGGTTCCTCCTTTGAAAAAAAAGAGGGAAAGTATGTTTTAAAAAAATTCACACATTTCCTTACACTGTCAGGACTGACCCGGGAATTTTTGGGGGGGAGGGGGGGGGCCTATTTGTCCCTGATTTTAACTTCTTTTATCCCTGAAAGAACCCTTTTTTGGGTTTAAAACCTTCGATTCTTTTGCAACTTTAACCCATAATCTTTTTGCTTTTCTAATTCCCTTTTTTAATTTTTCCCCTTTAAAAATTAATAAATCGATTTCTTAATTGCCCCTCTTTCCCCTTTTGATTTGCCCCTTTTTTTGCCCCTCTTTTTACCAATCAGAAAAATTTTAATCCTTTTTTCTTCCTTTTTGGATCAATTTTTTTTTGATCTGATTTCCCCATTTTGGAAAAAATTTAAATTTTACCCGGCAGCTAGAACTTCCCTGGAAAAACACATATCGGCAACCCTCACCATACCCCCGACCCTTTTTTTCAGGGCATTCCCGTTTTAGCCCCCATAAATTTAAATTTTTTGTCCTAAAGAAACAGCCCAAACGAAAAGTCCCGGGGGGGGAGACTTTATTGCCATTTTTAGGGGGAAATTTTCCCTGTATATTTAAAAGAGGATTTTGGGTTCCCTCCCCCCCCAAGCTCAACATTAAAACCCCAAGATTAAAAAAAAATTTTGTTTTCCCCACTGGGAAAAAACCAAAACAAGGAGGTTTTTTTCCCCTAAATTTGGGTCTGTCACAAAATGGGTTTTAAAAAAAAACCCGGATCGATCAAGAAAGTCAAACCCCACTCTAAAATTTTCCCGTCAAATTGCTCCAGTCAATCTGGGCTATTTGTTGAAAAATCCCCCCATTGCACAACATTTTCGTATGTAGGTGCCTTACGAATTTCGTCCCCAAAAAGTTTTTAAAATGCACTCCCTATCAAGATTTGGGGCCCTTAAATCAACACCCAAAAATTTGTTTTTCTCGGCCCCCGAGAAGCTGAAGGGCCCAAAAGATTCATTTTCTTTAAGCTTCTAATTTTAAAATCTTGTCTAACACAACAATTTTTAAAAGCTTGGGCAACATCGCTACTTTTTCCCAAACCCCCTTTCCCGTTGACCCTGTCAATGTGGAATTTAAATTTTAGCCTTGAAAGGGGACATTCAGAGGGCATCTCTCTAATTTTTAGATTGGGGGCCATTTCTCTGTTTACAATAAAATTTTATTTTTTTTTCCCGCACTTTTTAATTAAACTTAGCTAAACTATCTTATTTCTAACACCCCCTGCTATTAGTAAAGTAAACCTTAAGGGGGGGCTGTCCTTGCTGCCCCTGCTGTTTCCCCCCTTTTTTTGCTGAAACCCTTTTTTATTTTCTTTATTTAAACTTATTTCTGAATGCCCCTTTTTACATTTACTGTTTCCAACCCCGGTTGGGAACCCCGTTGTTTTCCCAACACCCACCCATACCTCAAAAATTTCCCCATTTTAAAAAACATTTGGCCCCTTTCCCAATGGCCTTCTCAAACAGTTGCAAAATGCTACCACCCCCGACCCAGGGGGGAGTTTTACCCCCATCCCTTGCATACTTTTCTTTTTTTTCCCAAAAAAATTTTTTCCAGTTGTCAATGAATGGGATTGCAAGTTCCCTTGGGAGTATCTGGGTTAAAACCAGCCAAATTTTTCCCCAAATTTCCCTAGACAAACCCCCTTTTTATTTTCCCAAATCCCCTTCTAGGGGAAAAAATGCTACAATTTATTTTGGGATCCCCCCCCTTAAATTAAAGAAAACTTTTAGGGTGACCCTTTTTTATCTAGCGCTCTTCTTTCCTAAAACCCTTTCCCCAAAATTTTATTTCCCCCAGCACTGAGACAGTTAATGGGGGGTTGTTCCCATTTTCCTGACATTAAATTATCCAGGGCCCGTTTACAATTGTCCCCAACACCAGCTCCCGGGGAAACACCCCCTCTATCTCCCCAATTTTCTTTTTCCTAATTTCAAAAAGGGACGGTCAAAAAATCTTACCCGAAGGGCAAACCCAAACCCCAAAATGCGCTTTCCTTCAATTTGCAGGGGAGTAGTACCCTTACCTTTACTGGCCACTGAAAATACTTTCCCTTTCCCGGAGAACAAAACGATATCCTACCTTTCCAATTTTACTCTTTTAAATTTCCTTTTCTGATGCGCCCCCATTACTGTGAACAACCCGCCACTTTTTAAACAGGTGCTGGGGTGCACCCCCCCACGCTGGGACCTTGCTACCTCCCCAACCCCCAGCCCCTTACAGCGGGGAGGGCAGGGCTGCACCTTTACTGCTAAAAGTTCATTCCCCCCCAACCCCCAGCCACCTCACACCTCATCCCAGGGCCCCTTGAGGTGGGCCCTTTACCTCCTAATTCCTCCTGGAGAAGCAAGACCCCCTTTTTCAAAATCTCCAAAACCCCAGTTTTTAAAAAATGCAGGGAAACAACCCCCCTTGGGGTTTTTTTAACCCTTTTCCCGCAAATTTTCCCCAAAACACTTTAGGTCGTGAAACCCCACGTGAGAACTACCCCCTGACGACCCACCCTCATGGTTTACTTGTACCCGAACGAAAAAAGGAAACTACAGCGGAACCTCTTAAAGATTTTTTTCCCCAAAAATTTACGTCACTGTCCCTTTCCCAAAATGCAAATTGTGAATTTGGGGTTTACATTAAATTTTTACCAAATTTTTGCCCCAAAAAGGCATAACAATTAAAAAATTTTATATTTTTTTTTGGGTAATAAAAAAATTTCAAAATTTTTTATATTGTAAAAATAAAAATGTAAAAAATAATAGTAAAATAAAATATAATACTTAGGGCCCCCCTTTTATGGCAGGTTTTAAATTCCAGGCTGTCCCCCCGGGGAAAACAGGGCATCGCCCGGGAAAGGGAGA
>NC_069410.1:69163259-69181563 GCF_026875155.1 Cherax quadricarinatus
AGGGGGGAATCCAAAAACTTGGTAATATTGAGAAATTTTTGGGATTGGGGGGTGGAAGGAGGGACAATCCAAAAAAAACCTTGATCCAAGGAGATGGAGAGCACAAGAAAATGAATTCAAAAAAAATTCGAAAAAAATCGGAAAAAAATTCGAGGCGCGGGGGCGATCCGGACGACGCTGCAGAAGGCGCAGCAGAAGGCGCGGGCGGGGCTCGCGAAGGGCGCGGGCGGGCGCGCGGGCGGGGCGGGGCGCGCGGGCGGGCGCGCGGGCGGGGGTCGCGAAGGGGGGTCGTGGGCGGGGGTATTGGTTGGGGGGTCAAGGGTGAGGTAGTCTCGAGGGCGAGGTCATGGTCAAAACCGGAAGTAACACCTAGGTGTGAAAAGGTGACCCTCCAGCCGCTGGTCCTAGACCGGAAGTTCCTCGCTCTGTAGAAGGCCTAAACCGGAAGTTCCTCGCTCCGTGGAAAGCCTAAACCGGAAGTTCCTTGCTCTGTAGAAAAGTATACTACTTATATATATATATATATATGTATATATATTATATGTATATATATTGTATATATATAAGATTACAGGCATGTCTTGCTACTTCTACTTACACTTAGGTCACACTACACATACATGTACACGTTTATTTATACACATTCATCTGAGTTTTCTTCGATTTTATCTTAATAGTTCTTGGTCTTATTACTTTTCCTTTTATATTCATGGGGAAGTGGAATAAGAATCTTTCCTCCGTAAGCCATGCGTGTTGTAAAAGTCAACTAAAATGCCGGGAACAATGGGCTAGTAACCCCTTTTCCTGTAAAGATTACTAAAAAGAATAAGAAGAAGAAAATTGTCAAAGTGGGAAGTCTGAATGTGCGTGGATGTTGCGCAAATGAAAAGAAAGAGATGATTGTGGATGTTATGAATGAGAAGAAGCTGGATGTCCTGGCTTTAAGTGAAACAAAGCTGAAGGGGGTGGGAGAGTTTCAGTGGAGAGGATTAAATGGGATTAGGTCAGGGGTTTCAAATAGAGTTAGAGCTAAAGAAGGAGTAGCAATAATGTTGAAGGATAAGCTATGGCAGGAAAAGAGGGACTACAAATGTATAAATTCAAGGATTATGTGGAGTAAAATAAAGATTGGATGTGAAAAGTGGGTTATAGTAAGGGTGTATGCACCTGGAGAAGAGAGAAGTGTAGAGGAGAGAGAGAGATTCTGGGAAATATGAGTGAATGCGTGGGGAGTTTTGAATCAAGTGTGAGAGTAATGGTGGTTGGGGATTTAAATGCTAAAGTGGGTAAAAATGTTATGGAGGGAGTAGTAGGTAAATTTGGGGGTGCCAGGGGTAAATGTAAATGGGAGCCTTTAATTGAGCTATGTGTAGAAAGAAATTTGGTAATAAGTAATACATATTTTATGAAAAAGAGGATAAATAAATATACAAGGTATGATGTAGCACGTAATGAAAGTAGTTTGTTAGATTATGTATTGGTGGATTTAAAAAGGGTTTATGGGTAGGCTCCAGGATGTACATGTTTATAGAGGGGCAACTGATATATCGGATCATTATTTAGTTGTAGCTACAGTTAGAGTAAGAGGTAGATGGGAAAAGAGGAAAGTGGCAACAACAAGTAAGAGGGAGGTGAAAGTGTATAAACTAAGGGAGGAGGAACTTCGGGCGAGATATAAGCGACTATTGGCAGAAAGGTGGGCTAGTGCAAAGATGAGTAGTGGGGGGGTTGAAGAGGGTTGGAATAGTTTTAAAAATGAAGTATTAGAATGTGGGGCAGAAGTTTGTGGTTATAGGAGGGTGGGGGCAGGAGGAAAGAGGAGTAATTGGTAGAATGATGAAGTAAAGGGTGTGATAAAAGAGAAAAAGGTAGCTTACGAGAGATTTTTACAAAGCAGAAGTGTTATAAGAAGAGCAGAGTATATGGAGAGTAAAAGAAAGGTGAAGAGAGTGGTGAGAGACTGCAAAACGAGAGCAGATGAAAGAGTGGGAGAGGCACTGTCAAGAAATTTTAATGAAAATAAGAAAAAAATTTGGAGTGAGTTAAACAAGTTAAGAAAGCCAAGGGAAAGTATGGATTTGTCAGTTAAAAACAGAGTAGGGGAGTTAGTAGATGGGGAGAGGGAGGTATTAGGTAGATGGCGAGAATATTTTGAGGAACTTTTAAATGTTGAGGAAGAAAGGGAGGCGGTAATTTCATGCACTGGCCAGGGAGGTATACCATCTTTTTAGGAGTGAAGAAGAGCAGAATGTAAGTGTGGTGGAGGTACGTGAGGCATTACGTAGAATGAAAGGAGGTAAAGCAGCTGGAACTGATGGGATCATGACAGAAATGTTAAAAGCAGGGGGGGATATAGTGTTGGAGTGGTTGGTACTTTTGTTTAATAAATGTATGAAAGAGGGGAAGGTACCTAGGGATTGGCGGAGAGCATGTATAGTCCCTTTATATAAAGGGAAAGGGGACAAAAGAGATTGTAAAAATTATAGAGGAATAAGTTTACTGAGTATACCAGGAAAAATATACGGTAGGGTTTTAATAATTGAAAGAATTAGAGGTAAGACAGAATGTAGGATTGCGGATGAGCAGGGAGGCTTCAGAGTGGGTAGGGATGTGTAGATCAAGTGTTTACATTGAAGCATATATGTGAACAGTATTTAGATAAAGGTAGGGAAGTTTTTATTGCATTTATGGATTTAGAAAAGGCATATGATAGAGTGGATAGAGGAGCAATGTGGCAGATGTTGCAAGTATATGGAATAGGTGGTAAGTTACTAAATGCTGTAAAGAGCTTTTATGAGGATAGTGAGGCTCAGGTTAGCGTGTGTAGAAGAGAGGGAGAATACTTCCGGTAAAAGTAGGTCTTAGACAGGATGTGTAATGTCACCATGGTTGTTTAATATATTTATAGATGGGGTTGTAAAAGAAGTAAATGCTAGGGTGTTCGGGAGAGGGGTGGGATTAAATTAGGGGGAATCAAATTCAAAAAGGGAATTGACACAATTACTTTTTGCTGATGATACTGTGCTTATGGGAGATTCTAAAGAAAAATTGCAAAGGTTAGTGGATGAGTTTGAGAATGGTGTAAAGGTAGAAAGTTAAAGTGAACATAGAAAAGAGTAAGGTGATGAGGGTATCAAATGATTTTTGATAAAGAAAAATTGGATATCAAATTGGGGAGGAGGAGTATGGAAAGTAAATGTTTTCAGATACTTGGGAGTTGACCGTGTCAGCGGATGGATTTATGAAGGATGAAGTTAACATAGAATTGATGTGGGAAAAAAAGGGGAGTGGTGCGTTTGAGGTATATGTGGAGTCAAAAAAACGTTATCTATGGAGGCAAAGAAGGGAATGTATGAAAGTATAGTAGTACCAACACTCTTTATGGGTGGGGAAAACTTGGGTGGTAAATGCAGCAGCGAGGAGACGGTTGGAGGCAGTGGAGAATGTCCTGTTTAAGGGCAATGTGTGGTGTAAATATTATGCAGAAAATTCGAGTGTGGATTTAGGAGAAGGTGTGGAGTTAATAAAAGCATTAATCAGAGGCAGAAGAGGGGTTGTTGAGGTGGTTTGGTCATTTAGAGAGAATGGATCAAAGTAGAATGACATGGAAAGCATATAAATCTATAGGGGAAGGAGGGGGGGTGGGGGTCGTCCTCGAAAGGGTTGGAAAGAGGGGGTAAAGGAAGTTTTGTGGGCGAGGGCTTGGACTTCCACAAGCGGCATGAGCGGGGTTAGATAGAAGTGAATGGAGACGAATGATACTTGGGACCTGACGATCTTTTGGGAGCGTGAGCAGGGAAAATATTTAGTGAAGGGATTCAGGGAAACCGGTTATTTTCATTATAGTCGACTTGAGTCCTGGAAATGGGAAGTACAATGCCTGCACTTTAAAGGAGGGGTTTGGGATTTTTGGCATTTGGAGGGATATGTTGTGTATCTTTATACGTACATGCTTCTAAACTGTTTTTATTCTGAGCACCTCTGCAAAAGCGGATAATGTGTGAGTGTGGTGAAAGTGTTGAATGATGATGAAAGTATTTTCTTTTTGGGGGTTTTCTTTCTTTTTTTTGGGGCAACCCCTGCCTCGGTGGGAGACGGCCGACCTTGTTAAATATATATATATATATATATATATATATATATATATATATAAAATTTATATATAATAATATTTATATATAATAATATATATATATATTATATATATACATAATCAACAAGCCGGCCGTCTACCACCGAGGCAGAGTGACCCAAAAAGAAAGACAATCCCAAAAAAGAAAATACTTTCATCATTCAACATTTTCACCACACTCACACATTATCACTGTTTTTGCAGAGGCGTCCAGATACAACAGTTTAGAAGTATATATAAAGATATATAAAATATCCCTCCAAACTGCCAATATCCCGAACTCCTCCTTTACAGTGCAGGCAACATTGTACTTCCCATTTCCAGGACTCAAGTCCGGTTATATAAAAATAACCGGTTTCCCTGAATCCCTTCACTAAATATTGCCCTGTTCACACTCCAACAGCTTGTCAGGTCCCAAAAACCATTCGTCTCCTTTCACTAGTTTCTACCTTTTCCCAATCCCTCCAACCTTTTCGAGGACCACCCCTACCCCGCCTTCGTTTCCCTACAGATTTATATGCTCTCTATGTCATTCTACTTCGATCCATTCTCTCTAAATGACCAATCCACCTCAACAACTCCTCTTCAGCCCTCTGACTAATACTTTTATTAACTCCACACCTTTGCTAATTTCCACACTTCGAATTCTCTGCATAATATTTACACCACACATTGCCCTAACAGGACATCTCCACTGCCTCCAACCCTTCTCCAAGAGCTTTTTGCACCTCTTCTTAAAGCTATGTATGGATCCTGCCTCCACTACATATCTCCAGATTGTTCCACTTCTTGACAAAATCTGTGACTGAAAAATAATTCCTAAATCCCCGTGACTCACTAGTTTCCATTGTGACCCCTTGTTGTTGGTTCTCATTTTGAAAAATTTTGTCCCTATCTACCATGTCATGCCTCCATATTTTTTTGTCGTTACATGTCTCTCCTATCCCCCCCGCTTCCACGTCATCAGGTTATTTTTAATTTTTGTAAAATTGGTCCGGGGTAGGCTTATTGGAAAGCTTCTCCCCTTTTTTTAATCTCTGACTGTTTCACCCGGGGTGGGTTCCATTCTGGTTCGCATTCCAAATGGGCTTGAAAGTACACAATGTACAGTATCTTGAATGACCCTTAATTTTTTGTTGAAAAAATCTGCTTAGGTTTTTCAGGCGCCCTGGTCGCAGTTATTTGGGTTTATGTTTCGCGTCAGGGGCTGTGCTAGGTATGATGTTCACCCTAGATCCTTTATCCCAAAATGAGTTCTGCTCCTTGATCTCTTAGGGGTATATTCCGTCTAGGTCGTCTTTGTCCTTCCCCAAACCCAAATAACTTTACACTTGCTGGGATTAAACTCCAGGGGTCGTTTGTCGGACCAGAATCGCATTCTGTTCAGATTTCCTTGTAGGCTTACCTGATCCTCGTCCACTTGTATTCTCTTTATTAGCTTCATATTGGCTGCAAACAGGGACACCTCTAAATCTGTCCCCATCTATTACGTCATTCACATATATTAGAAACAGCATTGTACCTAGGACTGACCTTTGTGGAACTCCACTCGTCACGTGCACCCACTCTGACACCTCGCCACATGCAAACACACATTGTTTCCTTCCTGTTATGTATTTGCTGATCAATTGTAGTACTTTTCCTGCTATTTCTGCCTGCTCCTCTGTTTTTTTAACCAGTCTCTTGTGTAGTACTGTGTCATAAGCCTTCTTGCAATCAAAGAAGATGCAGCCCACCCATCCCTCTTTCTCCTGTCTTATTTCTGTTACCTTATTGTAGAACTCCATTAGGTTTGTGATGTAGGATTTTCCTTCCCTGAAACCGGTCTGATTGTCATGTTTGAGCCAGTTCCTTTCTCAGTGCTCTACCACTCTTTCCCTGATGATCTTCTTATATAAGTTTACATACATTTCAGCGACACAGGTTTGTAGTTAAGTGCTTCCTGTCTGTCTGTCTCCTTAAAAATGAGACTACTTTTGCTGTCTTCCACATCCCAGGCAGTTGCCCAGTTTCGATGGATTTATTGAAATTGTTGTTATGGCACACCTCCCGCACCTTTCTTCTCTCGGACCCATAGAGTGAGCTCTCTGGGCCCCCCGCTTCCAGGCCCTAGTTCACGTATATTTTTCTTCACCCCCTTTGGGTTTTGCAGGTACTCATTTAAGTTAAAACAAACGAATAAAGAGTATTAGAATAGGCCTAATATTATAAAGATTGTGCAAGTTATTTATGCCTTCCATTTTCCCCAATTTCTTGCAAACATGCTTGAGGGGGGAAGAAAGAGTTAAGGGCGATGTGGGAGGGACGGGGGGAGGGACGGGGAAGGGAGGGGGGAAAAGGGAGGGAGGTGGGAGGTAGGGGAAGAGAGAGGAAGGGGGGGGGTTAAGGGAGTGAGGGAGTGTAAAAAAGGGAATTTTTACTAAATATTTGTGGGTAGGTCAGTGTGCACGATGATCTAAGCAGAGAACCTACTACAGAACCACCACTACTCTTACTGCTCAAGGGTTTACTGTTACGTCATCTCCTCCCCTCAGGGCAAGGGAAAATCAGTATTCCTTAAAAAACTTGAAAAAATTCTGATTTAAATCAATGCTGAACTAAGTCATCCTCGAGAAGCAAAATACTTGGGGCTTTGTTGACAGCTTTAAAAAAAAACCCAAAAAGAAAACGCCCCATGATCAAGGTCACCTTCACCGACGTGAACATGCTGCCACGCCCTGAACAAGGTCTTGCTGTCACAACTTACATAGCCCTCCCCTACATTGAAGCAGAGAATATCATACTTCACTTGCTGGAACTGTTATTCATACCCCACCCCCACCAAAGCATGTCCAGTAAAAGACAAGAAGTTCGCACTAATGGGGGTTTGAGGGACACCCCTTAGTTCCTGCACCGCTGCCCAACACAACCACGTGTTAAAACTGAAAAGAGTAATGCCCACCATACACTGGCACAAAATGTCCTAAAAGAAAGGATATTATGAAAAAAAACCAAGATGCAGCAAAGAAAAAACCTACTAAAAACATCCAACGTTCACAATTGCAAAAATACAAGCAACACTACAAAAAACTTCAAGCCTACTCGGGGCCCGCCTCCCCACCACCACTACCATCATTTTCCCTCCAACATGTGACTAACGAAGATTCATATGTCTACTTACGCTCATATGAAAAACATGGTGTACCGGATCATTTAACTTCCCATCAACGAGTTTTTTGCATTTAAATAAATGCCTTCATTACTTTTCCCCAGCATCTCCACCTTCCCCGAAAAAATTTCCCAAAATTCACCAAAAAAATTAATTACCAATCTTCTGCAAAATTCCATCAACACCACCAACTAGTGACGTCAATCCAACAACGACCAATGGAACCTCCACCCCACACCTCTCACTGAATCCACCATTTTAGAAACCTTGCCCCCAAAAACATCTTCTAAATTTGTCTACTGAAATTGAAAACGAAGCAACACCCCCTTCCCTACTCCCCCACCGCCTTCTCTACTTAGCTCACGTCGATTACCTGGAAAACCAGGGGTTAAACACAAAGGACTCATATCTACACCACGGGCAATACCCCGCAAGCATGACTCGCCTGAACTCTTTTAACATCTCCAAAACAACACGCTCGTACCCAAACAAAAAGACCATTCCCTATACAACCAGATACCCACCAACTCCAAAACCCAAAAAATATAACAGCTCTCCCAACGTGTGTACAAATCTTCGAAAAACAATTTTAAAGCACTGATAAACGGTTTAAGACCATAACCAAATCATCCGCTTGTGCCTTCGACACTCCAGCCCTACCCTGCCTTCGCCATCCTCTCCCCATGAGCAAAATGACTATTTAAGCCCTCTATCTACGTCTCCAGTACTTTTGTACCACATGTCCCAAAGTGGTTGGGCCACTTGCCTTGATTCCTCTTCTTCCCCTCCTCCCCATCCTTTTCCAGTTATTTCCATCCTTCCTTATCCTTCTTCCTTCCCCTCTTACGACAGCTCTCCTTTGTCCCCGATTCGATTTGATCGAGGTAGCTCACAGTCGTTCCACACAGTAACTTCTCCTTAGTCAGTGTTCATAAGTTGGAACAAAATCAAACTATTACTATGTACAGTAGTTCTGTCTAACATTTATCAATAAATTATAAAATAACTTTTTTTTGTTATGGTCCCATAAAATCTCAGTTTTAAATTGCACATAATGTAACTGTTCCCGGGCCTCACACAAAATAATGTAACTTTTCCCGGGCCTGCACTAACAAATAATGTAACTGTTTCCCGGGCCTGCACTACAACACATTTGGGTTTAATTGAAAATAACTCGCCTTTATTTCTAGCACCGGGGAAAGGAAAAAATATGGAAACACTCCATCCAGCGAAATTACCTACAATTTAAAAAAACCCCACACCATCCAGAAGACACTGTACCTACAACAGTAACAGACAGTATACAGCAGGCACTATACCTACAACAGTAACACACACAGCATCCAGAAGACACTGTACCTACAACAGTAACACACATTTTCCAAAAAACACTGACCTTCAATAACACACACCATTCACCAGATACTGCACCTACAACAGTAACACACTATCCAGTAGACACTGCACCTACAGCCGTAAGATACACACCATTCAGCTAACACTGTACCTACAACAGTAACACACACCATGCAGGAGACATTGTACCTATAACAGCAACACACCATCCAGCAGACACTGTACCTACAACAGTAACGCACACCATCCAGCAGACACTGTACCTACAACAGTAACGCACACCATCCAGCAGACACTGTGCCAAAAACACACACACACACACACACTGGCTGAGGTGGCAAGAAGAGCTCACTCGAGCAGAACAAAGTTGCTGGCTATGGGCGATTTCAACCATGGGGAGATTGGGAAAACCTGGAGCCACACGGGGGTCCCGAAACATGGAGATCCAAGATGATGGATGTGGTACTGGAAAACCTCATGCACCAACATGTTAAGGACACTACCAAAGTGAGAGGGGAGGACGAACCAGCAAGACTGGACCTTGTGTTCACCCTGGGCAGTTCAGACATTGAGTACATCACATATGAGAGTCCCCTAGGAGCTAGTGACCATGACATTGGTTCTGTGCTTTGAATACATAGTAGAGTTGCAAGTAGAGAGGGTAACAGGAGTTGAATGGGAAAAGCCAGACTATAAAAGAGGGGACTACATAAGTTTGAGGAACTTCCTGCAGAAGGTTCAGTAGGACAGAGAACTGGTAAGAAAGTCAGGAAACGAAATGATGGAATACGTAACAACAAAATGCAAGGAGTCAGAAGAAAGGTTTGTTCCCAAGGGTAACAGAAATAATGGGAAGACCAGAACGAGCCCCTGGTTTGCCCGACGGTGTAAGGAGGCAAAAACTAAGTGCAATAGAGAATGGAAAAAGTACAGAAGGCATAGAACACATGAAAATAGGGAGATCAGTCGCAGAGCCAGGAACGAGTATGCACAGGTAAGGAGAGAGGCCCAGCGACAGTATGAAAATAATATAGCATCGAAAGTCAAGTCTGACCCGAAACTGTTGTATAGCCACATCAGGAGGAAGGCAACAGTTAAAGACCAGGTTATCAGGCTGAGGAAAGAAGGTGGGGAACTCACAAGAAACGATCAGGAGGTATGTGGAGGAGCTATAACAGGTGCCGGATTTAAGGATGTAGTACATGTAGTAGACAGGAAAGGGCTGCTGGAGAAGACCGCAAGCAGAGGGGATCCTTACCAACAAGTGTTGGCCTACATTGTACATAATGAAGCATGGAGGTGGGAGGTGCAGAAGCTGCCCCACTAAGTGACCTTGATATCTCAAAGGCTGATGGAACCGGATATCTCACCCTTGGGTCCTTAGAAAGAAGCAGAAAGCTCTTGCGTGCCACTAACCACAATCTTCAATAAATCCCTTGAATGCGGGCCAACTACCTGAGATATGGAAGACGGCAAATGCTAGTCCCTCATTTCAGAAGGAGGTACGAAGAACGAGGCACTAAACTACAGACCAGTCTCTGACGTGTTATAGTGTATGAAAAGTATGGAGAAGATCTATCAGGAGGAGAGTGGCTGTGGTAGCCACTGGAAAGGAACACGATGTATAAAATGACAAACCATCATGGATTTTTTTCATGGAAGGCCAAATCCTGTGTCACAAACCATACTTCTGCGAGTTTTTTAACAACGCGTAACAGAAGTAAGACACGAGAGAGAGGGCCGTGGGTGGAATTCGCCTTTTTCCTGGACTGACAGGAAAGCCATCGACACAGTTCCAAACAAGAGATTATATGCAGATGCATGGAGGTTCTGGGGGGCTTATAACAGGAAGGGCACTGCATTGATATAGTAGATCAGAGAATACTGACAGGGTCAGGCAACAACGAGTCATGTACATGAAGTGGTATACAGTGGGCGCTTGTTGACGAGCGACTGGTCCCACAGAACCGTCTGTTCTTAGCGTCAGTGTTATTTTGAAATATGTGACATGACATGATGCGAGAAGGGTTGACTATGAAGTGTCACTGTTCGCAGATGATGTGAAGTTGATGAGAAGAATTAAATCGGATGAGGATCAGGCAGGATACCAGAGAGACCTGGCACAGGCTGGACACGTGGTCCAGAAAGGTTCTCGTTTTCAAACCCTGCCCCAAATGCCCAAAGTTCTTGAAGATTGGGGAAAGGCGCCAGAGAAGACATGCATGACAGAGTATCGGCCTAGGTGGACAAAGACTGCAAACTCACTCAAGCGATAAATCTTGTGGGTGACCATAACACCGAGCAGGTCTCCGGAGGGCACACATCAACCAGAATAACTGCATGCAGCGTATGGGCGCCTAGGTAAAAAAAAACTCAGAATTAGCGCTTCCTGATTACTCTTAATAAGTTATCAGTTCAAGACAACTGTACACTGTGTAGTATAGGCCCAATACTGGTGTATGCACCAACACCAGTTTGGAACCCAACACCTGGTCAAGATACCAACTCAAGCCCACGTCAAGAAGTTAGTGAAAGTACAAGGTTTGCAAAATAAGGCATTGTCTCCATGAGCTCCGAGACGGGGATTGTTATCGTACGAGAGAAAGGCTTAGGGAAATCGGATGACGACACTGGAGGAACAGATGGGTCAGGGACCGAGACATGATAATTGAATACAAGATACTGCGTGGTGGAATAGGTAAAGGTGGACAGAGACAGCGATGTTCCGCTGAGGCGGACACAGAAACAGGGGTCTACAATTGGTAGCTGAAGATCAGATACGTAGTCAGGGAGAGTATTAGGATAGTATTTTTCAGTCATAAAGTTGTCAGGGAAGTGCCGATATTGGCCTAGACCACGTGACGTAGTGGAGGCAGGGAATACCATACATAGATTTAAGACGATGGTATAAGAAAGAAAACTCAGGGAGCCCCAGAGAAAGAGAGGACCTAGTAGCGAACTCAAAGTGATGAGGCGGGGCCAGGAGCTGTAGTCTCGACCCCTCCAACCACTATTAGCAGTGAGTACACACACACCAAATACTTATTTAAAAGTAATATGTTTGCGGCTGCTGTCTGAGGTTGGACTCAAATTAATTTACCTGGTGTTCCTCAGGTAAATAATAACATTTAATATTCTAAGTAATACAATAAAAAATTACAATAATGTATATGTCACTTAACATATAGTGTGATATATAGTGTTTACTTGTTTGTAGTGTGTGGATATCACTTGCCTAACTACGGTGATGAGTGGAGAAACTGTAGTGTGTAGACTCACTTGTATCTACGCGTTGAAGAGTGGACTGTTTGTGTGTGATCACTGTATCTACGGTGCATAGAGTGGAACTGTTATGTGTGTAGACTCACTGTATCTACGGCTGAAGAGTGCGAACGTAGTGTGTAGACTCATGTATCTACGCGTGTAAAGTGTGGAACTGTAGTGTGTAGATCACTGTATCTCGGTGAAGTGTGGAACTGTCAGTGTGTAGATCACTGCCTATTCTACGCGTGAAGAGTGGAACTTGTAGTGTGTAGACTCTCTGTATCTACGGTGCAAGAGTGGAAATGCCTAGTGGTTGTTGGACTCATCTGTATCTACGCGTGAAGAGTGGAACTGTAGTGTGTAGACTCAACTCGTATCTGCGGTGAGTGTGGAACTGAAGCTGTGTGGACTCACTGTATCTACGGTGAATTGTGCCGAGATGACTGAAGTCGTGTGCGATCTCACTGGCTACAGAGATCTGCTACTAGTAACACACAAGCTAATCACAGAACAACATACAGTAACACACAAGGAACACAGAAAATACAGTAAACAACAAGTATGACACAGAACAATACAGGTAAACACACAAGTAACACAGGAACAATACAGTAACATACAGAGCTAACACAGAACAATACAGTATCACACAAAGTAACACAGAACAATACAGTAACACACATGTAACAAAGAACATTACAGTAACACACAAGTAACACAGGAAAAACAATACAGCTAATACAGACAAGTAACAAAGAACATACAGATAACAATAAGTAACAAGAACTATATACAGTAACACACAAGTAACAGACAGAACAATACAGTAACACACAAAGTAACACAGAACAATACAGTATACAACAAGTAAGCAAACAGAAGAATACAGTAACACAAAATTTATTAAGTAACACAGAACATACAGTAACACACAGTAACACAGAACAATACGCTTAAACACACATAGTAACACAGAACAATACAGTAACACACAAGTAACACAGAACCAATACAGTAACATCACAAGTAACACTGAACAATACGTTAACACACAAGTAACACAGAACAATACAGTAACACACATAGATATCACAGAACAATACAGTTAACACTCAAGTACAGTGAGCCAATCCCTTCTTAAATAACAATTCAGTAGAGGTAGAGGAACTTACTAGAATTAATACAAGAACGACACCTGTATCCATTTAATTAATAAAAAGACCGCCAGCTAAATTATATGACCAGCCCGCCCCTGTTCTGTGTGTGTGTGTGTGTGTGTGTGTCGTCGTGTGTGTGTGTGTGTGTGTGTGTTCTGTGTGTGGTGTGTGTATCTCACTGATTAGTGGTGGTTGCAAGAGGTCGAGTCATGGCATCTGCGTCCCGCCTCTTCACTGGCCGCCCTTACTGAGGTCATTCTCCCTGCCACATGAGCCTTTATCATACCACTCTGCTTAAAGTATGAATAGATCCTGCCTCCAAATAGTCCACTTCCCAGATATTCCACTTCTGACAACTCTGTGAATGAAGAATCCAATACTTACCTAACATCCCTAGTCGATTATCTGAGTCTTCTAGAATGCCACACTGTGTCCCCTTGTTCGTGTACCATCTTCTGCCGAACATTTGTCTCTGTCCACCTTGTCATTTCCTCTCGGTATTTTATTGCAAGTTATCATGTCCCCCCTATCTCTCCTGTCCTCCAGTTCCATCAGGTCGATTTCCCTTAAATCTATCCTCGTAAGTCATTAGCTCTGGGACTAATCTTGTTGCAAACCTTCGCACTTTCTCATTAGGTTTGTCGTTACGTGCTTGGCCTGTAGGTTTGGGTCCAAACTGGTGCCGTTCATACTCCGCAATATGGGCCCATCCTTAAACGCCATACACGGTGTAAGGGTACCTGAACGATTCCTTATTAAGTTGGCGGATATGGTGTTATGAGGTTTGCTAGGCGACATATGCTGCCAGTACTTATTGGTTGATGTGTGCTTCAAGGTGATGTGCCTGGTGTTATACTCACTCCTCAGATCTTTACCCTTGTGTGATGTTTGTAGTCTTGGCCCCTCTAGATTGTGCTCCCTCCGTCTGCGGGGTCTTCTTTGCACCTCCCCAATCTTCGTGATTGCACTTGGTGGAGTTGAACTCCAGGAGCCAATTGCCTGGACAATAAGGCCTGCCCAGCCTGTACAGATTCCATTTTAGCGTTTCCTGGTCCTCGCATCCAATTGCAATTCTTTCATCAACGTCACTCCGTCTGTAAACAGGGACACTTCGGAGTCCAGTTCCTTCGTCATTGTCGTTCCACAAATAATAAAAAACAGCCACCAGGGTCCTTGGAAACTGACCCCTATGGAACCCCATCGTCACAGTGCGCAACACTCTGACACCTCGCCACGTACCTTACTCACTGCTGTCTTCTCCTTACAAGATCATTCCTCTGATCCCAATTGTAGTGCCTTCCTTGTCTATCCCTGCATTGCTCCTCCAGTTTTTGCACTAATATCTTGTATGCGAACTTTGTCAACGCCTTCTTACAGTTCATGAAAATGCAATATACCCACCCCTCTCTCTCTTGTATTACTGCTGTCACCCTGTCATAGAACTCACAGTAGATTTGTTGACAGACACAGGATTTTCCGTTCGGTGAAACCGTGTTGGCTGTTGATTGATAAAGATCATTCCTTTCTAGGTGTTCTACAACTCGTCTCCTGATAATCTTCTCCATTGAATTTGACCATACTTATATATGTCAGTGGCACTGGCGTTATAGTTTGTGCCGTCATTGTCTGTTCTTTTTTAAAAATTGGGACTACATTTGCTGTCTTCCATACCTCAGGTGTAGTGTGTTTGTGTGTGTTGTACTTCACCTGTTGTGCGTATCTGCAGGGGTCGAGACTCAGCCCCTCATGGCCACCGTCTCTTCATCGTGTCGCCTACTAGGTCCTCTCTCTCCTTTGCCCACCAATGTGAGCCCCTTTATCATGCGCCTATCTTAAAGCTCTACTATGCGTTCCTGCCTCCACTAATCTCATCTTGCTAGGCCATTTCCACTTCCCAACTACTCTTTGATCTGAAGAAACATTTCTAAATCCCTCTGGCCTCATCTGGGTCTTCAACTTCCAATTGTGGCCCACTTGTTTCTGTGTCCCCTTCTTTAGAAATCCTGTGTCTGCTTCACCGTGTCTATTCCACACAGTATTTTGTTGTCGTTATCATGTGCTCCCTCATAACCCTCCCTGTGCCCTTCAGTGTGTCAGTCGATGTTTTCCCTTAACCTTTCTCATAGGACATTGATCCCTATAGCTCTGGAGAAACTAACCTTGTCGCAAACCTTACCATTTGTGCACCTTTGTGTGTCGTGCTGTGTGGTGTGTGTGTGTGTGTGTGTGATGTGATGGTGCGTGTGTGTCTGTGTGTGTTTGCGTGTGTGTGTGTGATGTGTGTGTCCTGTGTTGTGTGCGTGTTGTGTGTGTGTGTGTGTTGTGTGTTGTCGTGTGTGTGTGTGTGTGTGTGTGTGTGTGTGCTTTTAGTGTGTGGTGTGTGTGTGTGTGTGTGTGTGTGTTGTGTGCGTGTGTGTGTGTGTGTGCTGTAGTGTGTGTGTGTGTGTGTGTGTGTGTGTGTGTGTGTGTAGTGTGTGTGTGTGTGTGATGTGTGTGTGTGTGTGTGTGTGTGTGTGTGTGTGTTGTGCGTGTGTGTGTGTGTGTGTGTTAGTGATGTGTGTGCGTAGTGTGTGTGTGTGTGTGTGTGTGTGTGTGTGTGTGTGTGTGTGTGTGTTGTGTGTGTGTGTGTTGTGTGTGTGTGTGTTGTGTGCAGTGTGTGTGTGTGTGTGTTGTGTGTTGTGTTGTGTGTGTTTGTGTGAGTGTGCTGTGTGTGTTGTCGTGTGTAGTGTGTGTGTGTGTGTGTGTGTGTGTGTTAATAATTTTCTTATTACTTTAAAGGACAATTAGATAAATAAAGCCTGTGATAAGGTGGAAAAATGTGAAAGCCTTTAACTGCTTAATTATTTTTTCAGACAATTCTTTACCTTTCAACCAATAACAAGTGTCTCTCATCCAATCAAAATTTCTCATCTTTCATCCAACACATGTGTTTCTCTCTCATCCAATACAAGTGTTTCTCTGTTCGCATCAATACAAGTTCTCTCCTATTTATCCGGATTCAAATGTCTCTCATTTGACACTTACACTTACTTATTTCATCAACATTTCTCATTAATGATATCTTTGAAAATTACTGTGTAAGAACTTTTTCATTTGCTTTATCCACTCCCCTGGTTATCTATACAAATATTCTTAAGATTTTCCTCATTTTCTTTCTTGTTTTTGCAATATAATTTCAGCTTTAGACACCAGATGTATAAAGAAATTTATAAACGTACGTATGAGAATGTGTACACGTGTGTGTGTATATTCGTAGTGGTCGTATACGTGTGTCATGGTATAGAAAGTTGCTATTTAGTTGTGGTTGTTTACGTGTGTCAGTGGTTTGTTAGATACTTGTAAATTAGTAGTGGTTGCTGTAGTGTGTCAGTGCGCCGTATATAGGAAGTTGTATATTAGTAGTGGTTGTATACGTGTGTCAGTGGTGATAGAAGCTTGTATATTAGTAGTGGTTGTATACGTGTGTCAGTGGTATAGAAGTTGTATATTAGTAGTGGTTGTATACGTGTGTCAGTGATGTCTGTGCGTCAGTGGTGTAGAAGTTGTATATTAGTAGTGGTTGTATACGTGTGTCAGTGGCGTAGAAGTTGTATATTAGTAGTGGAAGATTGAGACACTTATGCAGCATATGGGAATCTTTATTCAGGAAACGTTTCGCCACACAGTGGCTTCATCAGTCCAATACAAAGAGGAAGGCGTAAGGAGAGGAGGAGTGTGAGGTGATCAGTCCCTCAGCCTGGAGTCGATGTGTTCAGTCATTCAATCTTGTAGAATGTACAGAATAGGGCCGTAGACGTGGCTTATATACTGTAGTGAGGTGAGGTGAAGCAGCCGGAGGCGGGGTCATAGTGGTACCATCCACTAGTCGAAGTAGGTCTTTGTCCAAAGGTTGAACAAGTGTTGAAGAATTCTTTGTAACAAGATCCCATGATGCCGCAGTGCCTGACAGTTGTGATGAATGGTTTGAAAAACCGACAAGTTGAAGATTGAGACACTTATGCAGCATATGGGAATCTTTATTCAGGAAACGTTTCGCCACACAGTGGCTTCATCAGTCCAATACAAAGAGGAAGGCGTAAGGAGAGGAGGAGTGTGAGGTGATCAGTCCCTCAGCCTGGAGTCGATGTGTTCAGTCCATCAGTCTTGTAGAATGTACAGCATAGGGCCGTAGACGTGGCTTATATACAACTGTCAGGCACTGCGGCATCATGGGATCTTGTTACAAAGAATTCTTCAACACTTGTTCAACCTTTGGACAAAGACCTACTTCGACTAGTGGATGGTACCACTATGACCCCGCCTCCGGCTGCTTCACCTCAACTCACTACAGTATATAAGCCACGTCTACGGCCCTATGCTGTACATTCTACAAGATTGATGGACTGAACACATCGACTCCAGGCTGAGGGACTGATCACCTCACACTCCTCCTGTCCTTACGCCTTCCTTTTTGTATTGGACTGATGAAGCCACTGTGTGGCGAAACGTTTCCTGAATAAAGATTCCCATATGCTGCATAAGTGTCTCAATCTTCAACTTGTCGGTTTTTCAAACCATTCATCACACATATTAGTAGTGGTTGTATGCGTGTGTCAGTGGTATAGAAGTTGTATATTAGTAGTGGTTGTATACGTGTGTCAGTGGTATAGAAGTTGTATGTTAGTAGTGGTTGTATACGTGTGTCAGTGGTGTAGAAGTTGTATATTAGTAGTGGTTGTATACGTGTGTCAGTGGTGTAGAAGTTGTATATTAGTAGTGGTTGTACACGTGTGTCAGTGGTATAGAAGTTGTATATTAGTAGTGGTTGCATACATGTTTCAGTGGCGTAGAACTTGTATATTAGTAGTGGTTGTATACGTGTATCAGTGGTATGGAAGTTGTATATTAGTAGTGGTTGTATACGTATTTCAGTGGTATAAAATTTGTAAATTAGTAGTGGTTGCATACGTGTTTCAGTGGCGTAGAACTTGTATATTAGTAGTGGTTGTATACGTGTGTCAGTGGTATGGAAGTTGTATATTAGTAGTGGTTGTATACGTGTGTCAGTGGTATAGAAGTTGTATATTAGTAGTGGTTGTATATGTGTCAGTGGTATAGAAGTTGTATATTAGTAGTGGTTGTATACGTGTGGCAATGATATAGAAATTCTATATTAGTAAAGGTTGTATACGTGTGGTAGTGGTACAGAAGTTCATTATTAGTATTGGTTGTATACGAGTGGCAGTGGATAGGGGTTTGGTTGTGAGG